>CM070874.1:173885796-174498296 GCA_036365515.1 Torymus aiolomorphi | reverse complement strand
AGCCTTGCAAAAGTGTTCTACGGTATCAGAAAAAATAAAAATTCTGACTTTGCTACCTTCATCCTTTACAAAACATGAAATTTTATCTTTATTTCCAGAAATAACAATGTATATGATCAACAAATCGAGAAATCTTGTTAAAGAAAAAGGAATTTATTCAGAACCAGATGCATATTCAGGCCATCCGATTGATGAAAACATGGAAAAAATTGTTATGGAATATTATTTAAATGATGATTTTAATTGTTCAAGACAAAGTCCTAATAAATGTGACGTTGTTACAATTAAAGTTAACAATAAAAAAGAGAAAAAAGTTAAGCGTTTTCTTACTCGAAGTTTAAAAGAGACGTATAAAGTATTTAAAAATGATTATCCAGAATTGAGAATTGGAAAATCGAAATTGTATAGTTTGCGACCAAAGTATGTCTTACTTAGCCCCATCAAAGAAGTTTGTCTCTGTATCTATTGCGCAAATTATGATTTATTTCTTACGAGCTTAATTAATTTTAGAGGGAGTAACGTCACAGAGTTGGATGAAAGTCGGTCACAAATAATAAATGCAACAATGTGTTCTGAGCCATCTGATTTATGTTATTTACAAGAATGTAAACTATGTCCAGGGATTAAGGGAATTACGTTTCATGTTTTAAAACTGCAAGATGTAGAAGGCACAGAAGAAATTACATATGCTTTGTGGGATAATGGAAACCTGATTAAAAAGACACTATCAATTTCTGCTTTTAAAGATGAACTTTCGGTTTGGACCATGAGGGTTAGTACTCACATGTATGTAAAAAATATACAACGCAAAGCTATAAAAACAGAAAGAGAAAGTGCTAAAAAGACTCACATCATTTAGTTCTTCAAATAGACTTCGCTGAAAACTGGGCTGTGATTCATAATAAAGCTGTTCAAGGAAATCATTGGGTTAATGATCAAATTTCTATTTTCACAGCAGTCTCTTATCAAGGGGATTCGACACAAAGTTTCGCAGTTATAAGTGATGACCGAAAACATGATTCAGCGTATGCTTTGCTAGCAGTACAAAAAATTATAAAATTCTTGAAAGAAAATTGTTGTGATTCAATTAAAAAAATTACCATCGTATCAGACGGCGCTGCGAGTCACTTTAAAAATCGCTTTCAATTAGATGAACTAAAACGAGCACCGTGTGATATAAAATGGTTGTTCTCTGCTACTGGGCACGGCAAAGGAGCTGTAGATGGTGTGGGTGGACTTATAAAGCATTATGCTACTTCGCATAATCTTCGAGAGCCCCTTGAAGAAGCTATTCAAAACGCAAATGATTTTGCAATACATGTTCAAAAATATACTGATGCTATTAAAATAATACATTTACAAGATGCTGAAATAGAACAATTCAGAAAAGAAAAAAATATTGATTGGCTTACAACTCCAAAGTATCCTGGAATTCAAAAAACTCATATATGGGTTAAAAAAACATGTGACGATAAAATACATTGTTTGACAGCAAAGACCGTTGATCGTCCGCTTACTGAATTAAGAACAATGAAGCAGAAAAACAAAGGTAGTAAAATAGGTATACAAATGAAAAAAAGGTATAAAAATAAAAAATCAAAAAGACGCAAATAACAAATAAATACATAGTTATGTGTACCTGTATATTACATACACACAAAGACAAATACCTTTACATTGACTCTAATATCATTGACTATATATAAGCATTAGGCGTGAAAAATTTGTTTGTGTGTTATCTCATTAGTGATCGCTATCCCAGGGAAAAAGTACCGAATCTCACAAATACGTCTAGCTAGGCATTACCGTCCTCTATCACGACAACAAAAATTGTGCAAAAAAAAACATGGGGTTTTCGAGAAAAAGGCACTTCCCTAAAAAATGAATTTTTCAGTAAAAAGTGCATAGCTCGTGGATTTTTTATTTTTTTTGAAAATGACATTAAGGCCGTTAAAGAGGGCTCAAAACTGAGTGAAATTGTGTGTTACACGTTTAAAAGCTCGAAAAACTGCTGAAACAATAGCAGTCTGAAAATCACATTGAAAATTTTTTTTCTCAATGAAAGAATTTTCTCGGAATTTTTCGGCATCGCTGAACGCATGAAATTTTGATGAAACAAAAAAATAAAAAAAACACGTGTAAAATATTTTTTCGAGTAGAACATAAATATTTTTATTTCAACATGATAGGTGAAATAGGCATACGCGGGCTGTCTGATTTGAGATGGATTCGGCCATAAGATAAATAGAGGAATAAATAATTACATGACTATATTTTTATAATTTCTGCATAAATATTTGTATGCAGAGAAGCTTTTAAAAGCTGAGCCAGGATTAAAATTATTTTCATGGTATATTTTGCAATTAGTTTTTTTTATATATCACTGCTTGATAATTATAGTTTACTTATAATTTTAGAATATTTATGTTTGCGTATTTAGGCATATCACATTATATTTCATTTGTACTTTTTCATAAATACTTATTTTTGAGTAAATATTTTCCTGATTTCTATTTATATATATGAATAAGCGATTTTTTGTAAGCCCATCTTGTAAACATGCATAAGCAAAGATGACGCAAGTGAGCTTGGAGTCCACGGCTGCCTAAAAACGGATTAGTTAGTCAGTATATCGTTATCGGTTCTGTTGCGAGGTACAAATTTTCGAGAGTCCGCTATTTGTTTTTTTCCTACAGTAGAATTTATTATTTCATAAAAATCAAAGAATAGAAAAAATGAAGGTAAATCCTATCAACGTCATAAATTTATTATTGGCAGCATTCTCAGGGCTTCAGATACCAGAAAGTCCTGTTAATCTTGTTGAAATGGATTTAGCTGAAAAATTCGAAAATATTTTATACGACAGTATGAATAATTTTAATACGATTGAAACAATGGAAGAAGAAACATTAGATTTTCAAGAGCAATTTAAAAAGAGCAGTCGAATATTGGAGATCAGGTAAAACTAAAAAAACGCAGTATAGAAAGTGTTAAACATCGATTTAAATTAGTTAATTCAGAACGGCAACTGCGTCGATGGTCTAGTCAAATCAACAAAGGTGGAACTTACAAAGAAAAATTCTATCAAATTTCTGAATTTGTTTTAAAAAATCTCAAAGAATCTCTCGAAGCTGGCCATATTATTCACGATATTGATATACGTAGGTGGGCCTTAGAAGCTAAAAATAATTTAGAATTTAATGATGTTAGATTCAAAGCAAGTGATTTCTGGCTGCGAAAATTTAAGAAAGCTCACAGAATTGTCAGTAGAAAAATCAACAAATTTATAACAAAAAAAACTCTTGAGGACAAAGAAACTGTAAATCAAGAAGCCAGTAAATTTGTAGCCGACATGAAACTACTGATTTCATTAGTTGGAACTGAAAATACTTACAATGCTGATCAAAGTGGATTTCAATTAGAATTACATACTGGTCGTACATTAGCAAAAGAAGGAACAAAGACTGTTGAATGTGTTGTGCAATCTGTTTCATCAACAACACATAGTTATACAATATTACCTACAATTAATGCTGCTGGAAAATTGCTCTCTCCATTATTTATAGTTTTAAAAGAGACTAAAGATGAATTTGGACCAATAATAAAAAAAAATTTATTTCAGCCAGATAACGTATGTTTGATGGCATCTAAATCTGGCAAAATGACATCATGTGAGTGAAATTAAATAAAGTGTACTTGTATTCGTAAACTTGTAGCTTATATCTATTTTAAAGATTTTACTTGTAAACTTTTAATTGCAGTAGACTCATATTAAAAAAAATTTACAATAATTAGTAAATTATTTTTAAAATAAGGTATTGTAACGTAAACTCCGAAAATTATAAAAAAGTTCTTGTAAATTATCAATGAATTTCATTATTTATTTTTGTTAATTTGATTTCATGTAACAATCGGCGCCTAGTCGCTACGTGCTTTATCCACATTCCTTTTACCTTACCACTTTCCGTTTTACCTATACAATGCCTTATTGCCTGTTTACTCGTACGCATAAGCGTTCATACCTTTTTCTGCAATCAACTTTCCCGTTTATTTCTTCTCGCTGATAAACCCTAATAATATAAACTCACGTTTACATTCAATCGTATACAACGATATTATTTATCATTTTAAGTATTTCAAGTACTTTGTGCAAAACGTATGGCTTGTTGCATGCGCGCACCGGTTGCGCTTCTCGCATACCTAGAATAGACATATGGTCTTAAATGCAGGTTTTCTATAGTTTTATGTGCGTTATACGTATAAGCTCAGGTTAAATGAAACATACATAGATAGTTTCATTTAACCTGTGTTGACGTAAGTTAATAGATGACAGACATCCATTTTTCTGTGCGAGACACCCGTGAACCCGTCATCTGTTACACGACACACGGCACGGAATGTCCTTAAACAATGAGTAGAAGTTACAATAAAAAATGAAATGAATATTTCTAAGTAGAATTGTGAAGGTAGTTGAGCAGAACTATTACCAAGTATATCAGTATTGGTTCGTTTGAGTTTTATAAATTGTACAATTGTGTTTTATAAGTGTTATCTTCTCAGGAATTGAAAGAAAATGATGTGCTATATTGGTGAATTGCATGAGGATGATAAATGTCATTTAGAGCATTACACAAGAAATAAATCTCTAATTAGTAATCTTAATAATGAATTAAAGCTGTATTTATCATTTAGGATTAAAAATTTTGATATTAATGTAGAAAATAAATTTATTTGCGACCATCATCTTCATAAATATGATACTCGATATATAAGTAGACAAAGGAAGTGTTGCAATTGTTTTAATAATCATTCAAAATCCATTGAGAATAATTTAGTAATGATTAGTGCTGATAAATGTGATAAATTTCGTAACATTTGTAATATAAATTTAGATCCAGGTAATAAGTACTGTAAAAACTGTGAGTTCAAAATTACATCAATAATACCAAAAAATGCAGAAAAAGATGAAAACACTGGGAATGATGGTTTAAACGTAAATAATAATGAGCAGCTTTCTTCAAGTAGTCAAGTGTCTTCAAGTAGCCAAGTGTGTACATCAGAAAGTTCAGAAGATATGTTATTGAGCCAAGGATTTCAACGTTTAAATAAAATGCTCGATGGATTTGATGAACCTCCTCTTAAACGAGAGAAACTTAGTGATTATCGCTTGGAAAATAAAACATACAGTGTTTTAGAATCAATGAATACGAAATTTTGTACAACAGTTAATAAAACATTGAATCTTAATTTGCCATCTCAATGAAATCTTAAACAGCTACAAGAGGATAGTATGTCATTCCACGGAATGATTGGAAACATAATTAAGTGTTATAATGAAGAAACTAATTTTGGTAAAAAAATATCGTTATTGACATTACTTCCAAATCATTGGAAATTTGAACAAGCAAAACATTATTTCCAATGTTCACGTTGTATGTTTAATAAAGCAAAAGAACTTAAAATTACTGTAGGTAAGTTAAAAAATGGGTTGTAATAAATTCTTAATATCTTGATTATAGACATAGTGTAAACATATAGAATCGATAATCCTTTATACATTAGGTTACATATATTATATTACACTTGAGAATTATTAATAGAAAATTTTAGTTTAATTTATTAAAATCTATGTAATTTTTGTTCAAGCAACTATAATGATAAAGGGTATCCCTATAAAATATTTAATTTAAAATCCTCATAATTATTTATTTATATTACTCATGTATTATTACTTAAGTATTATTATTTATGTATTACTTACGTATTGCTTACGTATTGCTTAAGTATTGTTTACGGATTAAGTAAAATAATACATGAATTGTAATTTAAACATTTAAATGAAATCCGATTTAATTAGAAAGAATCTATATTTGAGAAATCTCAATGTTCTCTCTGTTTACAAGCTGCAATCTCATATTTTTTTTTTTATTTTTTAACATTGTGGAACGGGAGAAAAAAATAATTTCCAAAAAATTCGATTTTTAGGCCTTACTGGTATAAGGATGGGAGATAGGTCCCCGGAAAAATCGTAGAAAATTTTTTTTTAGTATACTCTATGAAATCACTGTCATTTTTCGCTTTCATTAATAGTGGCATTTTGCCTATCTTAACATTGGGTACCCTTCGTTATTGATTATTAGATAAAAAATAATAAAGTAATTATTGGATTTTAAAAGAACTATTAAAATTAATATAAAAAAAAAATAAAAAAAATAAATTAATTCTAAACTATTTCTTTTCTTCCAATATAACAAGTCATAGTAATTAAAATAGAATAAACATTGAGCTAAATTTTATCGTCTTGATAATCGTTAAATTAAAAAAAATAATATTTTTATTATGATTTTATTTTGTGATTAAGGATACACTATTTGAAATTAATTTCAAAATATATTTTTCCAGGTATCTTAGGAACTATTAAGCGTAAAGTGTACAGCATTCATTCTAATGAAGTTAGAGAATCTGTAACTCAGTATTATAGAGATGAAAACAGTAGTAGAATATGTAGCGGCATTAAAGATTGCATCAGTGTTAAAAATCCTATTACTAATATCACAGAGAAGTTACAAAAAAGACTGTTGATGTCAGATTTGAAGAATCTATACAACAATTGGGTGGAAGAAGAATATGAACAGCATTTTAAAGATCAGCGCAAACCAGGTTTCAGTATATTTGCTTCTTTAAGGCCAAAAGAATATATTAGTGCTGGAGCACCTGGTACACATACAATTTGTGTATGTCCTATACACCAAAATGTGAAATTAAAATTGTCTGCCATCAACAAAAATTTAGCCTACCGAGTAATTTTAAATGATTGTGTTTGTTCAACAGATTGGAGCGATTGTATGCTACATCTTTGTGAAAACTGTCCTGGTAAAGCAGAAATTCTGAAAATATTGGAATCAAGCTCATGCGAAGATGTTTCAGAGATTGAATATCATAATTGGGTAAATAATGCTGAATCACAATCTAATAATAGAGTCAGTCTTATTATGGTAAAAGAACCTACAAGAAATTTTATTATAAATTTAGCCAATGACTTATGGGAGTTAACAGAGCATCATTATGTGACTGAAATGCAAAAATGTTATTTAAAACATTGCAAAACAATTATTACTCCAGATACATGTATTATACTTCAAGATTTTGCTGAAAATTTCTTATTTGTTTGTCAAGACTCGATCCAAGCATTTTATTTTAATAATACACAAGCAACTGTACACCCGTTTGTAGTGTATTATAAAGAAGACAATAACGACAAATTACAAACCTTATCTGTATGTGTTATTAGTGATTGTTTAAAACATGATGCTTGTGCAGTTAACACTTTTCAAGGGCAACTCATTGCACTTCTAAAACAAGATTTTCCGTTTATTGAGAATGTACATTATATGTCAGATGGAGCACCTACCCAATACATAAACAAGTAAGAGTACTTTTATTGTAGTATATTAATACGTATTATATGAACAAAATAGACACCTTTAGATTTTTGTTCATTAAATGAACTGAAAAAATTTAATTTTAATTATTAAGAATATGTCAAAGTAATATTCTGAAAGTATATTTAATTTGTGTGAAAAACTATTTTGAGACCCAGAACATCAAAATCCATGAAGATCCTGGACCTGCAGGTTACACCCGAGTTAAAATTTTACATTATGTAGAAAACAGCTTTAAAGATAAAATTATTAAAACAGTTCTTTATTTTTTCTGTATATCAAATTTAAAAAAAGCAACAACTTCTACGATGCAAGTTCAAATAATTTGTATTATTATGTACACAATATTAAACAGATTTATTTTATTTTTTATAATTTTTACCTTCAAGATAGTATTTATTTACTGTAGGAACAATTTCATTAATATCTGCCATAATGAGGAGGATTTTGGCTTAAAAGTTAAGTCGCACAACGTTTTTTCTACTAGCCATGGGAAAAGTCCGTGTGATGGATGTGGAGCAGTGGTTAAACGAACAGTACGCAGGGCATCCTTACAAAGAACATCAGAAAAACCAATTTTAAATCCAAAAGACATGTATGATTACGTTAGTGAAAATATTGATGGAATAAGGTAAAAATAATATAATTTAGATTTTTTGACTATATTATTTGATTATGTATTTGAATAATAAATCATTATGTGTTATAAAAATATAGAATATTTGGTTTTTAGATCTATTTGGGTGAATCAAGAAACAATTGAGAAAAGGCGTAAAGTACTAGAATACCGTTTTAAATTGACCCGAACTATACAGAATACAAGAAAATATCACTGCTTTATACCCATTGATGATTCAACATTAAAAGCAAAACTTACTTCGTTTGATAATGATTATAAAATAGTTAAAATAAAATGAATATTACAAAAAAAATTTTACTTAAATTCTCATTTTCAACTTTAATTATCTATAAAGTCTGCATAGGTAATTTAATCAACCTAAAGCCATTACTATCGCTTGCTCGCGTCGCATGCGCGCATGGCTTGCTCGCATCGCTTGGGCTGATCGCACGTGCTTCTCGCATAGTGTAGACACGGCCTAAGATCTTCAAAATATGCAGCCTCAGCACTTCTTTTAGGACAATTATGCCAAACTTATGGTTGATCTTGTAAATAAAACTTTTCCTATATTTCACAAGCTCTAATTTTACCACTTGAAAAATATTTTTTATAAAAACGGCTATAACTTTGGCTCTAGTGGTCCTAGAAAAATCAGCAACTACGGATTTTAAAGGCCTAGGAACCACCTATGTATCTATGTTACGTATACGTGCAAAAATAATTATAAGATGGTAGAATTCATGTCAGTAGAGAGCCATTTTTGATTATTTTAGGTATCGAAAAATTAGATATTACAATGCTCGACAAAAAATTATTATTTGACTTTTTCCTATGATAGGAAAAGAGTAAAGTTAGATAACATCATATTCTAATGAAAAATTCGGTTGACACTGTGACCATGAACACGGTTGATTTTCGCTATTTTTGATAAAAACGTCAACTTCAAAAGGCTGTATCTTGAAGTCTATTCAATCAATTTAGGTCCTCAAAAAAAGAAATTAAAGGTCTCGTTGAGACAAAAAAAATGAGGCCTAGTGAGCTCAAAAATGTGGAACCAGTTACGAGATATAGAGGTTTAAAGATGATCTAAAAATGATGAAATGCAATGGCCATATCACAGATCGCCAATAAAACCTAAATCATCATTTCATATCAGTGTATTTCTTTTTCTTAAAATTTGAAGAAAGACAAAAAAATGAGACCTCACCGACCTCATTTTGTTAAAATTTCAGCCTTTTAGAATTTTTTGAAAACTGGCTAAAAACAGATCAAAATCTGGGTTTGAAAAAATTCCAGCAGGAATTAGGAATGAAGTAAGGGGCTGAAATTTTGCACAAGCTATTTTTTTTATATGTACTTTCATAAAAAAAATCGTCGACAAAATCGACGACCCCCCTGCGCACACTTTTTAAAAAAAGTACAAGAACGACCCATATAGATACATATGTGTATATATATATATATATATATGTATGTATATATATATATATATATATATATATATATATATACATATATATATATATATATATATATATATATATATTAATACAAATAGCAATAGTTTACTATAATGACCTGCAAAATTTATTTGTTTACAATTTAGTTTTAGATCATTTTCGGAAATGGTTAAGGGATTTATTTTTTCCAAATGTTGGAAAAAATAGTATATTATTGCTAGATTCTTGGAGTGGACATTGCACAGAAGCAGTCGAAAGAGAAAAACCTGATGATAAAAACATCAAACTTTTCAAAATTCCTAAAGGTACAACTGGAAAAATACAACCGCTGGATGTGTTTGTTTTTCGTATATGGAAAAATTTTGTGAGACACTTTTCCGATAGTGTAATTTTGTTCGATAAGGATATAAGTTTGCACGTACGAAATAATGTAATTAAATTGCACTCTCTGGTGCACAATCAGTTATCTTCTCCTCGATACGTAAATCTTTTTAAATACTCTTGGTATAAAAGCAGTTATATCGATAATAAACCAAATGAATTTTTAAATCCGTTGGACTTTAGCTTTGGTGGATCCCAAGCTCATTGTGAGGTACCAGGATGTAAAAATACTGCTACTATAAAATGTTCATGGTGTCAGAAATCACTCTGCTTAAAACATTTTTTTGAAGATTTTCATTATTGTTCAACCTATAATCCTTAAACAAAATTAATTGCGATAAGAACTAAATTATAAGCTCATTTGTATAGAGTTTCTTTGAATATTTTTTTATTATTTGTGAAAATATACCTATATTTTACTTTTAATAAAAATTAATTACATAATAACAATTAATATTTTATATTATATTTTTCTATTTATATTTTAATTTTTTTTATTTTTATTTATATTTTTTTATTCGTTAGATTAGTCAATCATTTAACTCACCTATTCTTTTCCCAGTTCCATCCTTTTTATTTACCTATAAATAGGAACAAAATATTCGAATATAAATTGCACAATAAGTATAAGAGTTTATAAGTGACTTCATTAATTACGCTATCTCGATAAAAAAAACTGACACAAAATAAACTAAAACTGCATTATACACCTCAAAATATTTATTTCAATTGTTCAATTGTAAGTATACTTGTCCAAGGGGCTGCTAAACCCCGATAATGCTTTTATTAGAAAAAATCCTAGAACAAGTCAACTTTGATTTTGAATTTTAATAATAATTATTTAATTTTATTGCAAATATTGTATACAAAAAAAATTAAAAAAAAAAATTTTTCCGAAATAAAATATAAGGGTAGCTAATTTGGCATTTCAAAGAGAAATATTTTTCATTTTGTTTCATTTTAAATTTGAATCTGAACTTGGGATATTCAGATAAAACCTATTTTAGGGGTGATTTTTAGGGGTGCGTTTTACCCCTTTAATAGGAAATTGGGCCCATAGAAAAAATAGCCCAAATAAAAATAAATTATGCATTATATATAACTTAAAATATTAATTTTAAGAGTTAAAGTATTTTGTGCCTAAAGGGTTGTTTACCCCTGATGACGTGTTTATTTGCAAAAACCCTGAAATACGTAAACTTTATTTTTTATTTTAAGTCAAAAAATGATTTTTATAATAATTAATTAATTTTATTGCAAATATTATATGCAGAAATAGTTTAAAAAATAAGGTTTTTCTAAAATAAAAAGTAAGGGTTGCCACCCTCGAGGACCAAACTATACTTGATGGTTACATAATTCAAGGAGAAATATTTTCCATTTTGTCTCATTTCAAAATATCGATTAGAACTGAAGATATTAAAAAAAACCATTTTCGGGGGTAAACTTTAAGGGCGGTTTTCACCCGTTTAATAATGGATTGGTCCGATAAAAAAAATTGCGAGTCTCTTATTTTTCGGTCCTCTACAACATATCAAAAATTCAGGAAAATCGGAGGCGGACACCTCGATCGGTTTTCTTCTTAGTTTTTTGTGTTAATCGAAATATATAGATTTTATGAAAATGGAGATTCTGAACGACGTGAATCTCGACATAATGTATTTAGATATTATGGACGTTGACATCCATGGCGAGCCGATGCCTGATTTATTGTTCAATCAGGTGCTCGATGATGTGCTCGATTTAGAGGAGGAACGTGCAGCACAAGTGCGTGAGGATGCTGCTCTGGCCGATCTACTGTGGGACGAGGACGACGGCGACGACGACGGCAATGAAGAAGATGAAGGATACTATACGGACTCTGATGCGGGAATCAACATAGACAATATTGATCTCGATCGTATGCCTGTTGAAGTGGTATCAGAGTCCGATGAAGACGATGATGAAGACGAAGAAGAAGTACAACAACCGATCGATGTGGACTCTGATGCTGAGGCCATCGAAAATGTTCGGGACGTTGATGTGCGCGATATTGACTACGATCCTGCAATGGATATAGATAACGACGACGACGACGACGACGACGACGGCGACGATAACAATATAGAAGAGGCTGTTAAATGTGAGATAGCTATACGTCAGCTCTTAAAAGTACGGAAATCGTATTTTGATTTGGCGAAGAGACTTTTAAAATTACAAATACAGAAGGAGGAAAAAAAATACGCGCACGCCTCGTACGAATGCAACGGCGCGTTCGGCGGAATCGACATCGAATAAACGATGTACCGCGTCGACGGCGTGATATGTGTTTTGGGTGCGGTAAGCCATTTTGGCTTCAAAGAACACGGTGCTGGATCCGGTGTGCAATGTGTGGTGATTGGTTGTGTCCTGATTGCAACGAGGAGTCTCTACATTGTCAGGATGAGAGAGGATTATTTCACCAATAAAATGAGGAGAAACCACATTGATTAAAAAAGTAAACATTTGTTAATCTTTAACGCATGTATTCAACCATTTTTAAAATTTTTTATATATTTTATTTTTAAATTTTTTGTATATTTTATTTTTAAAGTATTAATAAAATAGACTTATTAATAATTATTAAAATTATTAAAAATTTATTTATAATAAATAAGTTATTAAAAATTTTGTTTTTTAAAAAATTGAAAATCGAAATCTTATATTTTTAGCATTAGATTTCTAATATATTTTTTAGTATCAAAAATTATTAAAAATTAATGAAATTTAATGAAAAATATTAATAATCTATTACTAAAAGTATAAGACTTCGGTTTTATTTTAATTTAAAAAAATAAAATTTTTAATAACTTATTTTTTATAAATAAATTTTTAATAATTTTAATGATTATCAATAAGTCTATTTATTTGTTGAAAATTAAAAAGATAAGGCATAATACATTAACAGCACACTCATGCGAGCGCCCTCATGAGAGCGCTAATTCATGTACCGCATCGGGCGTCATAGAGTCTGCGTCTGACACAGCCCGCTGCAGCAGGCAGACTGCCCGCAAGTGCAGTCAGAGTGACTTACTCGGCTTGGACGCTCCCTCTACTAGTATCCGAGGAGTGGGGAGGCGTAGTCTAACTCGTGTCTCGCTGCAGTTGCAGCCAGTCTGCCTGCTGCAGCGGACCGTGTCAGACGCAGGCTCTATGACGCTCGTCAGCGCATACGAGACAACACCCCACTTATAAATGCATATTTGTATATTTTTGTTATTTTTTTTGTTTCAGCAGGAGTCACACATCCACACACACAGATTGCAGCGATTATTATTATTAATAAAAAAAATAAATATATTTTTATGTTAAAACTACCGATTATTAATATTAATAAAAATATAAATATATTTTTTATGCTAAAAAGTGTTAATAAAAATATCCGTATTTGTTTATAAAAATAAAGTTTTTTTAGTGGTGTTTTCAGGCGCTCTCTCTCTCTATTTTTTATTTCACAGTGGCACTTTGGGGCAGATGTAACCTAAGCCATTTCCCCTGATGGTGGGGTTTCCCCTCCCTCAGAGGGTAGTGGCTCAGCGTCACCCTGCATCATTACCCGCCTGGTGGTGGGGGGTTCCCGCTCCCCTCCCTCAGGTGGATAATGGTGGGGGGTTTGTTTGTCTGCCCCAAAGTGCCACTATAACTACTCATGGTCCTCACATCGGCAGCAACTGATGCCAATGAAAGCGCGCTGATGTTCGCAAAGTGCGAAGCGACATGCGGGAGACATTTTTACGACACAGGACCTGAATATCTTTTTATCGTGTAATGGATACAAATAAACAATTTTGAAGTCGTCGATAGTACTGTCCGGAAAATTTTGACTTACAAGCGCTGCTTTAATCTCATCACTCGTATACTCTACTGATACGTCGTGTATAATCACGCGCGGATTCTGCCTCACTTTCTCTTTAATTTCAAGACCGGCCTCGTTCAGTGATAAGCAGCGTTTAATATTTTCCACTTTACACGAATTACCGACAATAACAACAGGTTTATTTGATCTGAGGTCAATACGCTTTACTTTTAAACCAAGTTCAATGGGTTTAATAACCTCGAGCAGTTTTTTCTTGGTTTCGTCAGAGTTCGCAAATTTCAAGATATCGCTTACTTTAGGGCCTATGATTACCCGTGATTCCGCGTCTATTGGTAGACTCTTGCCCTTGCTTAAAAATACATTACTGTCGACTTTACGTGCTTTAGTAGAAGAATCGCGAGCGATGTCAGCAAACGAGGTGCCACTGGCTACTGCAGTGTACGAAGCCGTTTATGTACGGGTGTTGGCAGCAGCCGACGCTGATTCAATATTCCCACATGCACTCTCGAGACTAGACGTTAGTGAAAGAACGGCATTTTCAGAGGCAATAGAACATAAATAAGCCGTTGATACGGTGTTGAACGCATCACAGAATCCCGTTATCGCCGCACGCAACTTATCTTTTCGTTCCGTGGATTTTTCTGTGGAAAGTGAGAGTAACAGCGCATCACGGTGCACATTGACGGTTTCGATCAATTCGTTGACGTCGGTAGTCCTCAACTTCAGTAGAGTGGGCCCGATGATTCCATCGTCGGGACGAAGTCTTTTCGCCATTACCGACCAAGGTACCAGCGGTTCGACGAGGTAACAGGCGCCGCATCAAGGTGGCGCTTGTAGAGATAGCGCCCGTTGATAGTGATACAGCCTCGAGAATGTTAATTTGAGGTTAGAAATTGTAGAATCTTGCCGTGCAAATTACGCACTCCAGATGAAAAGTGCAGCAGATATGCAAGCCCTCATCGATGCAGTCCGCAAAGCTCGAATGAACGCTGTAACAGTCAACGCCCGAAGGCAGCCAGAGCAGAACAAGTTGACCAGAATAAAAGGACACCACAGAACACTACCTCACCTTGCGAAGAGAGAGAGGGGGGGGGAGAGAGTTTTGTTTGTTTTGCTAGGAGAGCTGGTGTATGTACGCGTGTATACCTATATATGAGAGACGTTAAAAATATACTAGGTAGAATGCGATTCAGCGAGTGTGAGAGGTGGATCGGGGGGAAGGGGGGAGTATTATACTCGCAAGAGAGAGAGCGTGATTGCACATAAAAGGAACTGCTACGACGCGTGATTAGATCCTTTTATATAGGGGGACCCGGCTCGCGTCGGGTGATTGAGTAAGTTGTAAAATTGAAATTGCCGCTTCGTTTAAGTTTAATGGCGAATTGATGTATATATAGGAGGCGAGACGAGTGACTACGAAAAATAATTGCTGTTAAGGTAATTAATTGCAAGAGCTTGGGAACAGAAATTTGCCATTTCGAAATTCAGATTTGGTTGATGCGTTAATTTTGTTATTGTTCGTATATAGAAGAAATAAAATTATATCCCATTTACACCGTATTTATTTATTTATTTATTTGAATGAATGTATTTATTAGCGTAAGTGGTGAGTCTGAATGTACAATTATTGGTTTTAAGTTTACTTTTGACTCCCTGACTAAGTCAGTGGTATTCTTAATGTAACGAAATCTAATCATTTTCTCGTGTATTTCTAGTCAATTAAGCTCCTGTCTGTGATATCACTAATTTCTGGTTTTTGACTTACTTTGTAGTATTATTAGTTTTTAAGATTATGACTGTGATATCCTAAGTTATTTTTACTAAAGAGAAAAAAGACTGAGAAGCGTAATCGGCTGTGATGTTAGATTTGTATTTTAAGAAAGAAAAAAAAAGAGAATTATTGTATTTATATTTAAATTGTTTTTTATATAGGCTGTTTTTTGTATTATATACACGAGTACTACACACCATTTGTAAATCAATTTTTGCAATAAATGACTATTACTATTACTATTACTATTATAATAATTGTACTCTTTATATACTACTGTTTCGAAACAATTGGAACTGCGTCAACAGGAAGTTATGAATTGATACAAAACGTAATTACGAATTCCTATATAATAGAGTTATAAAATAACAATGAGAACAGATCAAATACTTAAGGTATCCCGAATGCAACCCTAATCTACAACGTAGTGTTTCATCAGAAAGTCCAATCAATAACCGATAGTACATTGCTGTTGTATACGCTAGGATAAAAACAAAATTTCAAACGCAACCCCAACTAACAAGGCAGCGTACGCTCGTTATATTACTTTTCACAAGAAAATTACCGGCTCTAACTCGAAAAGTGCCGGGAGAAAATCCGGCTTACGGTATATCTTATTTGCGAATTGGCGCGTTTGTTTTTTCAATTTCTTTCGTCGACCTTTCCGCCTACTAAATCAATCTGCAGGAGTGCAAAGTGATCGTAAAAAAAGAACGCTACAGTTTTCTAAACATATTATTCGTTTGCGAAGTGCCGATGGATTATGTGTATACCATTATGCGGTATGGGAATGTGTTGGTAATACAAGTTTAATACTTTTCATTAAATAAGTATAAGTTTTCATCATAACTGAACAACGAACGAGGCTATAATAAGATTTGTAACGCGAAATTGTTTTTAGAACGCCTTACCTTTAGTAATACAGTTACTTTGAGCGAACGATGACTGGACATTGCAATTTCAGTTATCATAATAATTCCCTACGCCATTACAAAGACGAGCGGACGAACCGTATTATTTTTGAAATTATTTTGCATTCTTAAAAAAAGAAACACTATAACAACTCTTCGCCGAGAGACATATACATTATGATTAGAACTAGTGATTCATATCGGAAAACTGTACAACTGATTACACACGAAGCTGCCGCGGCTGCAGCAATGCTGTTATTACTCTTACTCATGCTTTCGAGCAAGTTATTGACACGGAAAGTTGTTAAAATACCATGATTATGTAGGTAAGCTTCCAATTCCTAAGCGATGTCTCCATCCTGCATTCCAATCTATCGTCGCGAAAAATATCACTTTTCTCCTACACCATTATCGCAGACACTTTATATATACGTATACTGCAAATTATGAATCGACAGTGACCTAAAAGCCGAACAATATATAAAGCCCGTTTGACGCGGCTATCGTAATTTACGTTAGCGCGGGCTTTATCCGTGATATGATAATTCAATTAAACTGTTCTTCCCGACGTGCCGTAAACAATATCACATAGCCGACGAGACGCGAACTTGTCCGCATGAACGAAATACGCCGCTCGTTTTTTATCCAAAAGCTCTTGAAGATTAAAAAGCCGGCTATTGAATAACTCTTTCACGAGTGTCACGCTGTTACTGCAGCGACAGGAGAATCCAGTATATATTTATACTTATTCTGGTCAAGCGAAACAAGATTTCCTCGTACACTGGTACTGACTCTCGCGTATTTCCGCTTATTATAAGAAAAGGAGAACAAACGTTTGAAATTCATCAAAATTTTAATGCCGCATGCATAAGTAAGATAAGCGGAAAGATGCGTATATATGCTTGATACGTTTTCCCTCTTCTGTTTATTCATTTATGCTGCGAAGAGTTTTTCAGCTCTGTATGCATACATCGTGTGTATCGTTTTCCTCTCATCTCCCTCTCTCAATAACCCGAAGAATAGCGATTGTCCATAATATACACACACCTGTATATATTCGATCACATTCTGCAAATATCATAAACAAGGTACACAATTGAACGTCAATATTGAATTCAAGTGTTACATTTAATTTTACCAACTATACCTGTCTCGAATATCGAATAAACATTGTCAAACACCACCTGACAGCTACCATATATAATACAACACGTTATACAGTACCCTGCTACGTCATTTGCACAGTTATTGATCATAATACACCAGCAGCTCCGTTTATTCATTATATGTATATACCTACATAAAATTTCAAAATGACCTAAATGCAAATCAAGTATTAAACTTCGCATCTGCGCGAATAAACACAGCGCGCAAATCCACAATACTTATATAATACTCACTGCTCCTTGCGAATGTTTCGCGGACAGTCGTTGGGGCTCTCGCCGGGAAAGGACCTCGGATGTGTCTGTATACTATGCGGATAGAGATAATTTATATCCGGATTTCAGACGTCGTGGCTGAACATCAGCAGCGTTAGCTCTATACCTCGCGCCTGTGTCAGCGAGATGATCAGACGGCGGAGGTAAGTCAGCCGACCGTGCACCTGGATGACGATGACGGGCGCGTCAGGGGCTAGAGGGCCGAAGGCCTCCTCGTTGAGGACGCGCTGCTCGGCATTGACGCGCTCGATCTGCCGGCGTATGTCGGCGATCTCGTCATCGCCGAAGTCCTCGCCACCGGCGCCGCCCCGGATGTTCCTGGCCCTGTGCCATTGCTGCCGTGGCCACCGACGAGCGTCCCGTTTCGACGGTCCTTCATGAACCTGGTGGTGGTAGAGATATTGGGTTTAATTAGAGATAATTAGAGAGGTGGTAGAGATATTGGGTTTAATTAGAGATAATTAGAGAGGTGGTAGAGATATTGGGTTTAATTAGAGATTAGGTGATATGTGCGTGGGTAATGTTTGCCTACGGGCTTATCGCGGCTTGTACAGTTCTGGGTCTGAAATGGCTTGGTTATCGGGGTTTTTAATGCTTTTGTGTTTGTGTGTACACGGGCGGCTTGCGAAAATATATCGGTGTCAGCGGGTTCGTTCGTTTTGTTTTTCTTGGAAGACCGAGATAGGAAGTAATAATCCGTTGGGCCAAAGTAGAAAGTTTTTGTAACCTACTTTGAAAAGTATTTGGAGATCGTATTTGTTTGAATGCGTGGAGCGCATATACATCGTTTTAAAAGGTAAAGGCTTTTTACTTAGTTTGTATAGAGCAAACGGACTTGTTTACAAAATGATTATGCAATAAAGCAGAGAACGAAATTTGATGCGGCGCATGTGCACACGTGAAGTATTTAAATAAGGCTTCATTAAAATTCTAATATTCGCAAAAATTCCGTCATTATCCATAGTTCTTCATTATAAATACATATATATGAATTTGTTCAAATATCCTATATCGCCTTTGACTGAATAAATATTAAAAATATTCTCGCACTTGTATGAAAAATAAAATTGAAGTAATAAAACCTTTTAAGAAAAAAATAAAATACTTTTATATATCGCAGAAAATTAACGACTGGAAATATTCAAGAAAAAGAGTACACATTTTTTCCATAAATTTTTTTCAGTCAATCACGCAGCGCATAAGTATAAAAAAGAAACCTACGAGCTGCACTTTTATGACACCATTTACAGGCTCGGGAACTTACATCGTGTCACTTCTTTTTCACACTGGACTCTTTTATACTCTTCCTCGCGTATCTCGCCTATACACCAGAGAAGAGAGGAAAAAAGCTGCCCCGATACGCGGTATTCAAATTCCCCGTCGTCGTAGTAGTAGCTCCTTCCATAATTTAATAATCACCGCGGCTGTTTTACGTAACTATACACGCGGGCCGATGTTTACGTTATACCTGCACACACATGCCTCGCCTATTATAAAATACCCGTTTCTTGCCGCGAAAAAACGAAGAGCCACAGGGTTCTCGATGATGAGTATGCACAGCGTTATACAAACGACTGTTTATAATACTATATACGTAGCGATGCGTGCGCGCGCGCGCGGCTATATAATATGATGATTGTGTCACACTCTGCTGGGGATCAGGGCAGAGGTGCGCGGGTAAATAACTGTAGTAACAAGTTTAACTATAACCAGGATTTATTATCAGACCTTAATAACTATACAAAATGATGGGGCGCCAGGTGCACGCGTCAATTGCACCGCAACAGTTTTCCTCCGGCTAGCACGGGCCGGGAGCAACACTAAACACCTATCTATCTTACAGCTTCAGCTCGAGCTGAAGCTGATTCGCGAGCTCGAATTTGTTGCGCGACTCTCGGGCGAAACGCGCACACACAACCCAGAGGAAAGACGCGGGGAAGTAAATTAACGGGGGACAAACCTCGGCCAGGAGGGCAGAACGGGTGCAGCTCTCTCTCTCTCTCTCTCTCTCTCTCTCTCTCTCTCTCTCTCTCTCTCTCTCTCTCTCTCTCTCTCTCTCTCTCTCTCTCTCTCTCGCCTTGCAGCCATCCGCAGCGACCGCGTTCACCCTCGTTCTCTCTCTCGGCGACGGAGACAGCCAGGACACGGCGGGCGACCGTACGGCGTAGTTGGTCTGCAGCTGCGAAAAATCGCGAAGAAACCCCAGGAGAGAGACGGCGTCGGGCACACGGTAGCAGATTTGCACGGACCACGAATGTTTGCGCACACGCGGCACGACGGTAGGCGACAGAATGAAGAAAATGCCGGCCGGCGTGCTCGCTCTGCTCTCCGCTCCAGTTCGCCGATCGGCCGTCTTCTTCACCGCGGCGCGAGCGAGCAGTCCAGCATGGCTGCCGAGGCTCGCCACGCACCGTGTTGGTTCGACGGCCGAGGCAGCGCCGTGTCGGCGAGTCTCTCTCTTGCACTGCCGACGTCGTCTGCTGCTGTCAGCAGCACGGGAGAGCTAGATCTCCTTCTTCCTCCAGCTACAGCTTGTCCCCGCTGTAGCTGCTGCTGCTGCTGTTGCTCGTCCTGGCGTGCGCGTGACGCAGATGCTGAAAAATGTCCTTATTTTTTTCAAAGCAATTAGGTGTCTAAATGAAGTGTACTAAAAATAGGCAAGGTAAATATTTTACGCGTTACTGCAGAAATTCCTCAAAATTACTTTGATTTTATACATAACTATTAACAAGACGTGGAGACGTAATAACTTAATGTTGAAGTTTCTGAGAAGAATTGCGAACTTTCCCGAGTATTTAAAACTAAAGAGAATTAACGAGTCTCAAAACTTTTGTGTTATACTCTCAAAGATGTCACTTTTTCGCAACAAAGTTAGATTTCCCTAAAAATAGATAATTAAAATATCAATTTATTTTATATGCAAAACTATCGAATAACTCTTGAAAAAAAGTTATATAAGGTATATTAGGTATTGAGATATTATTATTTAAAATTATGCGTTATAAAAATAATGAGTTTCCTTCGTATAGCAATAAATCTTTACTGTTTTTAATGATTTTTTTTCTATTCTATATGTGTAAGTTAGATATTTATTGAAATGATTGATGCCAATTATTAACATGATAGCATCAATGACGTTTTCACATGTTTAACACTTTTATACATACTTAATAGTGGAAATACCACAACTTCCCATCTAGCTTAAAGCAAAAAATGTTACAATCAAATATTAAATCGCCATTACAGTAAATTAAACATATAACCGACGCATGATATACGGGTGGAATTACTATTTAAATATTACGCCTCGTTACTTGTGATATGAATTATCAAGGAACAATAAAAATATGCAGGTCGAAAGTAACATTTGTGTAATCATACGTTATTATTAACGAACTCGCAAGAAAGTAATTTATGAATGTGATCGCATGTCGCGTATGTATATTGTACAATTGTATTACGTGAAAAAAATACTGCAACGAAAATGCATTAATTTGATTGCAGTCACGATTCTTTTTAAATACAAATTTCATCAGATTTTTATAGGTAAAATATTTTTCATCTCATTTATAAAACGTTAATAAAATACCATAAATAAACGGCCACATCTTTTGAATATTTTTCAGACATTTTGAAATGGTGAAAAATCCATGTACCCGAAGAATTCCGAAATATAAACATACTTTAGTACTTTTAAAAAGTACGGTTATCTAAATTACGCTGCTAAACTAACTCGAGTTTATCGCGTCCTAAACGCGCACGCACAAACTTCTCGTCTGAATGATTGAAGACTGACCGCATGCACTGTTCTTTATATTATACGCGACGGCGAAAATAGAAAAGTAATAAAGGAAGGCATATCGAAATTCCCTTTATTTTACGACAAAAATAAATTAAACATGAATTACGATAAGTATAAAATTAGTCAACAGACGCGTATCGTATACGTATATACACACGACATATATACAACAAAACTCTATAGCATCCTATCACCCGACGATTCAACGCCTGAGATACGAAGAGGCTCGCATCCCTTGGTCATATCCTATACGTATTCCTCGCGGGGGAAATTTTTTCGTCTAAAATACGCCGCGTATAACTCGCTCCATAATAATCCGCTATAAAATACAACGACGCGCGTGTGTGTGTGTCTACGGCTTCGCTTATTATTACACTCTAAACTCTACTCTTGATCACAGCCATTCTCCCGCAGATGATGCGACCGTAATACCCACATATAAATACGTCAAGTGGTAGCGACACCCGCATTTTTTTTAACTTCCGAGTATGCGCGCTGCAATTTGGCACCTCCTCCATATCGATAAATCACTTGTCCTCGCAGTCTCTATATGCACACTCTTCGATAGGCTTACGCGCCACAAATAATAATTTGCGCTGCCTACTGAAAGAAAGCGTCTCGAAAGACATTAGTTATAAATAAACGCGCGCGGAACTCGACGAGTAGGCGAAACGGTAGTCGTAAACATCAAAAGCTCGTGCCGCCGGCAGCACTTCGGTGATAAAACGTGCCCCCTGAAGATTGCATACAGCAGGCGAGGGCGGACGCGAGAACGCTCGTAGGATCGTAAGTCAGCGGTTGGTTCGCGGAAAACTTTCTTAGAGAGAGAGAGAGCGCGGACGGCTTTTCCTTATACTCGTTTTCTTCTAATTCTTATGCTTGTGAGACCAGTGCGTGCTTCTGGATTTCAGCGAGTTTAGTGCGCGGGCTCGTCTCGGTTTTCGTCGGTGCTGGACCCGCACGTTTTGAGGTGCTTAGTCTATATAAGCTTTAGTAGCGTTGAGGTATATGTCTTAAAATTGTATGTGGATTGAGACTGTGCGCGCGGGAGAAATAGGGGAATATGTAACAAATAGTGCGATGCGTTATATTTATGTGTCGCTCTTTGGTTGTTCTTGTTTCGAATATTTATAGATATTAATCTTTGTGTTATCGTATTTCTTAATTTTAGATTTATAGCATATTGTCTTTTTCTATTGTTGTCACTTACGTTACCAAAATCTCCTAAAAAATTATATTTGACTTTGACTCGACATATTTCAAATAATGCATATATTACCGTTACACATCGCTTTTGATATTTTAAATATCAATCTGTCACTTTAATACCCCGTCGGCCGAAGAAGTAAATTTTATTGAAGACCAACACGTCAATTTAATTGATGAAGTTTGAAAGCTCAGCAGTGAAGGCTTCGTATATTTTTTTAAACTTTTAATGTAATAAAATAAATTTTTTTTTTTTAAATTGTTCGTTTACAAGTATTTTTCATACAATAACCCAGAATTTGTATAATATTTAAAATAACCTTTAAAATGAACTCTAATATTGCTTGCGTTCACTCAATAGTTATATTCATAACGTATTATTCTATTGTATAAAATAATTGTGACCTTGTTTTAAACCATCATCATAAATAAATAATACATTAATTCTTACACCTAAATTATTCAATTCAGTAAAAAATTTTCTATAGCATCAAGACTCGTGCTCTTCAACAGCCACTAATACGGTACGTCCCGTAAAATCAGTTTTTCAATCACTTAAAAATACTCCCTGCCATACCTATATATTAGATCTCTCTTTTTCCACGTAAAGCAGCAGCAGCAGCAGTCGAACAATGAATGCGCCAGTGAACGGAAAAACCCCGTAAACCATACATACTTCGTCTACTTTTTACCATGTGGCGCGCTGGTGCATCGAAAAAAGGTACAAGCCACTAATCACTGGAGCTATTACGATCTATTTGCGTTTCTCTCGCGCGCGCTCGTCGGCCCTCCCTAACCACGTCTCTTCTTTTCTTTACCTAACACATACGCTAGCGCTCTCTTCCTCACCCGGTTTTCCCGATGTCTTCACGCATGATACATATAGTGTACTGGCGTCTCGCGCTCTTTATGAACTTATTTTCGAGTACAAAACGCGCGCGGCGCTCGAGACGCGATCTACTTGCACTCGCTGGAAGTCAAGGGACTATATGCGTGTTATATGTATGAAAAATGCACAGAAGCTTGTGCAGGCGGCTTTATGAGCTTCGTATGTAACCGGGTGGCGGACGTATAGGACTACTTATAGTCGTTCTGGGCTTTTTTAGCCCTTTTTCTTTTCGAAGGACGCTTTTAGATATGGCGCGTTCCTGAGTAAGACGTGTACCGACGATGCCAAGGGAGAGAAGGGACACACTTACCTCTCATGCTGACCTTCCTAAGTGGCGGTCTTGAAAAATACAAATAAGAGGTGTTGGTTATTTGATGTTTGTTTTTTTGAGAGGAGACGAGATATTTCTTTAATGTTTATTTATTACTGTGACAGTTCGAAAATATTTTCTTATTTTGTTTATAGAGTTGCTTATTAATGGCTTTACTCTGGCGCTTTTTGCAATATTTAATCAATAACTTTTTAATAATTTATATTTTGGATTACTGGTAAGTACTTATAACATTACTCGAATATTATATTACCGAGTAAAAAAATAAACACGCGCACATTCGTGTATAGGTTGTAACACGGTATAACTTGCGCGCTGCGCGTAAGTTATATATTCCGTTACAACTTACAATTGGCGCCCCACGTTTGTCGCCAATCTTCTCCTCGCCGCTGCTCGCACACTCTCCGCGCACCGCACTCGTGCACTCCATTGCATTCCACGATTCGCCACGCGGTCTGTGTTGAGCGTTTTCTCTCCTCCGCGTATCGCGCAAAAACTCTCTCGAGATACGTCTCACTCGCAACTAGCCTAGCGCACTGACTCTCTGCTCTCTCGTCTCACACCTCTCCCTCAGCCTTGCCCTCTGCGCAAGGTCGTCAGGGGCCTGATTCTAAATGTATCTCGGCCTCGAGACAACTGCTTTTCCTTTTAAAGGAGCTCCCTGATTGATCTACAGCTCCGGATTTGGTGTGTCTCGACGTCGAGACAAATTTAGAATCAGGCCCCAGGTGTTGATGGGTATAGTCCGTTATTACGGCGCCGTCGGTCGCACCGTTCCGAAATACGGCATGCCGTCTTGCCGCCGTGTTGTTGTCGACAACTGATTTCGGAATGTTTCGAAATCGTTTGGTTTTTATTTAGTTGGCCCCGGGACTCCCGGCCCGGGAGTTGATGTAGGCCTATTGGAATCTGAGTATCTGACATGGGCGCGTGGCCACTATATATAGCTATACCTTAGCCATAGCCAACATGGCGCAGAAGAGCCCGTTCTGTATCAGCGTTAAAGTGGGGTTAGCTCTGTTCACCGCGCCACGATGATGGTCGCATGACCGATGTCAGATCCCAATACGCGCAATGTATTGAAGGGAAGAATGTAGTAAACTTAGATTATTATTAGTACTGTTTTGTATAAGATCCATGATCAACGATACAAAACAAACCAGGTTATGTAGTATCGAAGTAAAAAATATTTCGGAATGCTCCGGAAACAGTAACATAGATTAAGGAACGTTCCGAAATCGTTCCGTTTTGGATTAGTTGGCGCCGTGATCGCCGGAATAAGAGCGAGTCCACATAAGGGACAATGTACATAAGAGCCGTGTCTTGCCTTGCACTTGCCGTGTCCTGTCTTGCTCTTGCCGTGCCTTGCCGTTTCGTTCCTACAGAGATATAGAAGACATGTCTATAAACCGACAGAAATAGGAACGAAACAGCAAGGCACGGCAAGAGCAAGGCGCGGCAAGGCACAGCACGACACAGCTCTTATGTACATTGTCCCTAAGAGGCACAGGCCTGTGC
This sequence comes from Torymus aiolomorphi, assembly GCA_036365515.1. NCBI lineage: Eukaryota > Metazoa > Arthropoda > Insecta > Hymenoptera > Torymidae > Torymus > Torymus aiolomorphi. The sequence continues at coordinate 174,472,692 of CM070874.1, read as the reverse complement.
TTTTTTACTTTTGTTCCAAGCGAAAAAAACTAGTTGTCCGACATCTAGCATACTCGATACCCATTGCTGAAGATTAATCTATTGAACTTCTGCCATGGGTCATGACTATGCTAGATATCGGACAACTAGTTTTTTTCGCTTGGTACAAAAGTACAAAAGCACAGACCTGTGCCTCTTAGGGACAATGTACATAAGATGTACATAAGTGTCATGCTGTGTCGTGCTGTGCCTTGCCTTGCCGTGCCGTGCTTGCTCTTGCCGTGCCTTGCTCTTGCCGTGCCTTGCCGTTTCGTTCCTATTTCTGTCGGTTGATAAACATGTATTCTATATTGTGTGTTGAGACGCTAATGGCCATACTACCAAGGTTGTTTTATTAAATAAAACAAGAATTTATATTCTCAACGTTTCGGACATTTTATTATGTCCCTCTTCAGGATCTAATACAAAAAAATACAAAAAACCAAAATAATTGTATACAGAATTACGCATTATTTACATGTCACTTCACTTTTTGATATAAAATTACAATTAAATAATAAATTACTAAATTTACGGAATACGACTTACAAAGAATTAAAACGTGTTGTCAAAGGTTTTTTCGGACGAGTGATTCGTTTGTCAATGAGTCTTATTTTAACAGTTATCCGGTTTTATATTAGCGTATGCCACTGTGTGTGTGCACATCTATACATCTCTCATTGTGAATCGTAGTGGGAGAGGGTGCGGCTAACAGTGGGAGACAGTATACAGAGCGTTCTAGTAGATTCGCAAATGTGAGTATAGAGGGGAGGAAAGAGCCAGCGGCTTGTCGCGAATCAAAGCATCTCCTCGATGATAATTTTCGTGCCTACTACATCACATGCGCTCGTAATACTTCTCACTTTCTATGCTAAGAATTATACAATTAAAGACGCATAAAGTCAACATTTTTTATCAAGGACGTATAATCATTGGATAATCTATTTATTTCGAATTGTTTGTTCATGTAGTTTTTTTGTGTATAAATAAACACTGCTTCCGAAAACAGACGTTTACATCTGTTCGCTTCTGTATCGAGGATTTTTACATTATTAAAATCGATATTGTGATTATTTTCTGTGGTATGTATGTATAGCGATGAATTTTTGTCTTTTGTCGTATATTTTTTATTATGTTCTTTTATTCTCACATTGAGTCGCCTCCTAGTATTCTATATCTCTGTAGGAACGAAACGGCAAGGTACGCTAAGAGCAAGACACGACACGGCAAGGGCAAGGCAAGGCACATCACGACACAGCACGATACAGCACGACACGGCTCTTATGTACATTGTCCTTTATTTGGACTCGCTCTAACGGACTATACCCGATGTTTCGGTGCATTCGCGCGCGCGGTAGTCGCGTTTCGTTTTCCTCGAGCTGCGGCCTGCGTGTACACCATCGCACACGCACATAGCCGCGTGCGCACCTACACAAACAAACACACATCTGTGGCTTCCAGGAATAACGAATTAACCCACTTGTACGTATTTTCGAGAAATCGCCGTTTTAAAATTTCTGTCATGACACTTCATATGTAAGATTGAAATGCGTGAGATGAGTCGTAGCAATGTAGACATTTACAAAGGTATCGAATATCTTTCGAACTCCATTATCAGCTTCAAGAATACTGTTTCGGATTAAATGTAAAATCGGACCAAATAGAAAATTTAGTTATAATATTTACTTGTCTTACGTAAAGGCCCTATGTACACATAAACATACCTTACACTCTCACCCATACTCATATTGTAAACACTTATCAAATAGCTTTGCGACTGCCTCACGTCGAGCCAGTAATACATCGAGTGTCAAGCATCACACACACAACATTCACGAAAAAAAATCCATATATTATTACTCTGCCTTTGACCACGTAGTAGGTTTAAGTTTTTATAATAAAGTTATTTTGTTTTTTGTCAAGTTGAAGAGGGTTCCGATTACTTATCTAAACCTCATTGTGACTTGCCTTATCCTAACATTTTTTGGTCCTTCGAGCCGGATCGCAGCAAGGAATACAATCCATTAAATCATCGTTTCGCAAGTTAAACAAGTGCAAGTTATAGTGCAATCGGATTATTCATCGAACTTACTGAGAAACTGTGGAGAAAATAAAAGTTCATTGTGTATACGGCATCAACAACTGTTCTCAATACTTCCAGAGCGCGCACGTGTGCGTGTGTGTGTTGTTTGGTTACGGCAGTGGACATCGTTTGTTTACTCTACTACAATCCACTTGCCTTCGATTGCTCACTTTTCGCAACTCAATAGTTTTGTTTCCATGTCTGTTAATACGATACGATTATACTTATCTTGCTCATTCTCTCAATCGTAAAGTGTGCAATCACACTAATCTTGAGTGAAATGGAAATCTATCTCGGACAGACATGATGGAATTCTACGCGTCAAAACAAAGGAAACTGCAGAAGTGAATTACTTCAAACAGAGTCTATTCGACGACGCAGAAGAGACGTATCTAGATGAAAAATTCAAATTTATGGATGTCTTGCACAAGATTAAAGCTGCTGGAATTGCCGGTGCAACACAGGCACCGAGAACACCAACTAGTCCTCAACCACCAACGGAACACGCTGTAGTCTCCAGGAAATTACCCCCCATACATCTGCCTAATTTCTCTGGTGTTTATTCAGAGTGGGCTTCATTTAAGGATATTTTTACTGCCCTAGTTGCCTCGCATGAACGGATCAGTGATGTTGAACGCCTGCATTACCTAAAGGCGGCCCTATCAGGAGAAGTTGCAAATTTGATAAAAAACATAGCTACTACTGCGGATAATTATGACCGTGCCTGGTCGCGCTTAGTGCACTATTACGACAATAAACGAACACTCATTTATTCTTGCCTCGAGGCTTTGTTTCAGCTGGAACCAATGAAGTCGGAATCACCTTTGGCCTTGAAGCGACTTCGCGATGGAACAGTTGAGGCAAGAGAAACCCTGGAGCTACTGGGAAGACCCGTGAACTCGATGGATGACATTATCTGCTTTCTTACGGTCAAACGACTAGATCAAAAAACTCGTCGGGATTGGGAACTGACGTTAGGAGACCAGACGGACCCAGTAGCTTGGATACAGTTAGATAAGTTTTTAAAAGCAAGAACCCACGCCTTGGAGAGATCCGAACCTATGAAATTCGTTCTACCTACAGGCAACTCCACCACCTGTAGAAATTTACCCGCTCATTCCAAACCAACGAAATCATTTGGGTCGAACGTCACAGCGCATAACATAACGAGAGTAAAAACAACCACGTGTTCTCTATGCCAAGCGGACCACTACATCGTGTCGTGCAATCAATTTCGAACCATGCCTCAGGAGAAACGGTTTGAAGTCATCTCAGAGAAACGACTGTCACAATTGTTTAGGACCACATTTTCTCAAGGACTGTCGATCAACAAAAACTTGTCGTCTCTGCCAGAAACGGCATCACACTCTACTACATAGAACGCAAGAATCTCAAGCAAGTACCCCCTCAACATCATCACAAACCACTGTTAAGGACGAGAAGAGCGGTAATACCGTATGCCATGCAGTCAGTGCATCATCCAACACTATTCGTCCAATGATACTCGCCACTGCAAGAGTGGCAATTCTCTCGGACCATCAACGAACGGAAATAGTCCGCGCGCTCATCGACCCTTGCTCTGAAGCGTCATTTATCAGGGAATCTCTCGCCCAACGCCTACGGCTGCCTCGTCAAGCTGTATTTATGCCTGTATCAGGCGTTGGCGGTATCCAGTGTCACACGGCGAGGACACAAACAACCGTGACTATCTTATCGCACTCGGATAGCTCCAAAACTTGGATTGTCACCGCTCTCATCTTCCCACATCTCACGGCCTCACGGCCCTCTCAACTGCTCTCCCTCGACGAATTAGTAACATTCAAACATCTCAACTCGGCTGATCCCGATTTGACTTCCTCTCACCCTATCGAAATGATCCTCGGCGCTGAATTTTACAGTCTCATCATTCAAGAAGGGCTGCAAAAAAGCCCCAACAATCAAACGGTGTTACAAGCCACTGAGTTAGGTTGGATTATCACTGGCTCCTTGCCTACAGTAAGCCACTCAGGTTTCTCACAAGCTCTCACAAGTCATCAAATCTCCGCAGATCGTGATCTATCTCACTTGCTCGAGCAGTTTTGGATACAAGAGGAAGTAAATACTACACCAACCTGCCTTACGGCGAATGAATCTGCCTGTGAAGAGCATTTCGTCACGACCCATCGGAGGAATTCAGAAGGAAGATACATTTTAAGATTGACCTTCAAATCAAACATCGAGTCAATCGGAGACTCTAAGAATGTCGCTCTCTCTGCCCTTCTACGTGCTGAGAACCGATTAAGGAAAGACTCTATCTTACACGAATTGTATACGCAATTCATGTCAGAATATGCTTCACAGGACATATGGCCAAAATTCCGGTGGATCACCCCACTTGTATCGACTCAACCTCGTTCTTTTTGCCTCACCACGGAGTACTGAAGGAAAATGAAACGACCACGAAAATCCGTGTCTTCAACGGGTCGGTCAAACTTAAGGTCGGCCTTGCACTCAATGATTGCTTACTCACTGGACCGAAACTCCAAGCTGATATTTTCGACGTTATAGCTCGCTGGCGAATACATCGTTATCTCTTCTCATCCGACATTGTTAAGATGTTTCGGCAAATACTTATCGATCCTCAGGATCAAAGGTTTCAGCAAATTCTGTGGAGATCATCTGCCAATGAAGCTCCCTCGATCTACAAACTCCAAACAGTCACTTACGGCCTCGCCAGTTCACCGTACCAAGCCATAAGAACACTTCAGCAACTCGCAGCAGACGAAGCAGAACGTGTTCCCCATGCAGCTAAAGTATTATTGGAAAACAGTTATGTAGACGATGTACTAGGAGGCGCTCATACAATCGAAGAAGCCATCCAACTTGAATCAGATTTAACTAAATTGCTCTTGGCGGGCGGGTTTCCATTAGGCAAGTGAACTGTAAACAACCCTGCGCTGCTGCCTCAAAGCACTCCGGATGCCTTCTCAGCTCACCAGCTAACTTGGAACGTGAATGAATCAGTTCGCATGTTGGGAATTGCCTGGAAACCGGTGGACGATAAATTTCATTTTCAATTACATCGTCAGAATTGCACCACAACCAGTGTTACCAAACGGAAGGCACTGTCACTCATCGCTGAACTGTACGACCCCCTCGGATGGATTTCACCCGTCATCGTCAGCTTCAAAATTTTCATGCAATCCTTATGGCATTCAGGTCTGCAATGGGATGATGTGCTCCCCCAATCGATGCAGGAAACATGGACCAGGCTCTACGACCAACTACCTCACTTGGCATCCTTCTCCATTCCAAGATGGATAGGTATCACCCTAAATAATACATTAATCGAATTTCATGGATTTTCAGATGCCTCAGAACGGGGATATGCCGCTTGTCTCTACCTGCGTGTAGTAGATAGTGACGGTAAAGTCAAGTGCCTACTCTTGGCCTCCAAATCGAAGGTGTCACCGCTAAAACAAGTTACTTTACCTCGATTAGAACTCTGTGGTGCCACAATACTAGTCCGACTCATAATTAAATTGCGGAGTGCCCTTAATCTCGGGAACATCCCTTGCTTTCTGTGGTCCGACTCCATTATCGTTCTCTCGTGGATACGAGGACACCCCACCAATTGGAAAACGTATGTGGCTAATCGAGTATCGGAGATACAAACAACACTTCCCGTCGGTAAGTGGCAACACATCGCAGGCACAGACAATCCCGCCGACCTTGCCTCTAGAGGTGTCTCCGCTCAAGATCTCTGCACTTCATCTCTCTGGCTTGCAGGGGCCAGCATTCCTACTCAACACCACCTTACCCTGGAATTCACCAAATGATCACCCTTTGCTGACGAACTGTTCTGAAAAGCGAGGAGTTGCCTGCATCGCTACGAACATAATGGCGCCTGGCTGGGATTTGTTGACAAAATACAGCACGCTCACCAAACTCTTTCGCGTTACAGCCCGCTGCCAGGAATTCATCCGACGACTATGCCTAAAAGGACAGCACACTCATGCCAACTTCCAGCCTCTTACTACAGAACATCTAGAGTCTGCACTCAAATTCTGGATCAATCACGTTCAAAACTCTCACTTTAAGCACGAACTCTCCTGTCTAACAAAGAAACACCCGCTGCCATCTAAAAGCTCCTTAATACGATTACATCCCGTTTTAGATGATACCGGGATCCTTCGAGTGGGAGGAAGGCCAAGGCACTCACTGCTTCACCCAGAACGCCATCCAGTGATTCTACCTAGAGGGTCACCACTCACTCATCTCATCGTATGGGACAGACACGTCAAAACACTACATAGTGGTACTCAGCTCACCTTGTATTATGTTAGACAGAGATTCTGGATCGTACGAGGACGTCAATTGGTCAAATCAGCGATCTTCAAGTGCCTCCGTTGTTGGCGGCAACGAGCGATGCCCACTACGCAGCTTATGGGTGACTTACCCATTAAGCGTGTTCAACCGCAGTGCCCCTTCCTGCATTCGGGCGTGGATTTTGCTGGACCGCTCCATCTTCGCCTATCCAAGGGACGAGGTACAAAGTCCTACAAAGGATACATCGTAGTCTTTGTCTGCTTGGCTACCCGGGCCATGCATTTGGAGGTAGCATCCGCATATTCGACACAGGACTTCCTTAATGTCTTCAGACGTGTCGTCGCTCGTCGCGGTATCTGCGCCACCATCACCAGCGATTGCAGCACCAATTTTGTAGGCGCAGATAAAGAACTTCGCACTCTCTTTGAAGCAGCCAAATTCGGAGATAGTGCCATATTTCAAACTTTGGCCAACGATGGAATTAAGTGGTGCTTCAATCCACCCGCTGCTCCACACTTTGGAGGGATCGGAGAGGCAGCGGTAAAATCAGTGAAATTACATCTAAAGCGCGTCATAGGAGAGACTTCACTCACTTTTGAAGAACTCGCTACACTGCTTACGCAAATTGAAGCCTGCCTCAACTCCCGTCCTCTACAGCCCCTTACTGATGACCCCACCGATTTGACTGCCCTAACGCCGTCACATTTTCTCATTGGAGCACCCTTAGTTACGCTGCCAGAACCATCAGTGTCTCACTTGAAGGTTTCCCTCCTCTCTCGCTGGCAACTCACTCGTCAAATGTACGAACATTTCTGGAGCCGTTGGTCCTCGGAGTATCTGCAAGGATTGCAATGTCGACCCAAGTGGTAGTCCCGCACAGCCAATGTCCAAGTTGGAGATCTTTGCCTGGGAAGGTCAAATCTCCTGCCTCCGTGTAAGTGACCATTAGCGCGTGTCACCAAGACCACCGCTGGAGCCGATGGACTGATTCACGTAGTCGAACTCAAAACATCTTCTACCCTCACGAGACCTATCACCAAGATCAGCATGCTACCTAATCAGCGTGAAACTCTTCAAGAAATTAGTTCATCAAGGTTTGGTGAAGGCGGCCGGAATGTTTCGAATTAAATGTAAAATCGGACCAAATAGAAAATTTAGTTATAATATTTACTTGTCTTACGTAAAGGCCCCATGTACACATAAACATACCTTACACTCTCACCCATACTCATATTGTAAACACTTATCAAATAGCCTTGCGACTGCCTCACGTCGAGCCAATAATACATCGAGTGTCAAGCATCACACACACAACATTCACGAAAGAAAATCCATGTATTATTACTCTGCCTTTGACCATGAGTAGGTTTAAGTTTTTATAATAAAGTTATTTTCTTTTTTGTCAAGTTGAAGAGAGTTCCGATTACTTATTTAAACCTCATTGTGACTTGCCTTATCCTAACAAATACATTTTTGTTCTTTGTATAAACAAACAAAACAATAGAGTTGTCTTTATTCCGGTAACTGTGCGGTTAAGTGGTTTAGAGAAATTGTTGAAATAAAATAAATAACATAGTTATTTCTACACTTAAAACATGGAATACGAATTCTGTTTTAAATATTCATTCCCGCGCATGCGTCTCCTAAGGGAATGTGCGTGAAGTCCACGGAATTCGGTAAACCAAATACCGAACGTTACTCGTTTACTGTTTATGCACATTCGCCCCATCGCCCGGCAATCAAAGCTGCTGTGTTACCTTCTATTATCTATTGCCTTTGATCTTTGTTGCTATAAAAATAGGTATGTCATAATCTGTTTATTGCATAGTATTAACTTCAAAACGTTGCTTTTAATTAAATATAAATATTCAGTTAAGTGATATTTCCGGGCATAGGTGCAGTTAAGTGGTTATGCACTTAGCTGATATTTTCTCTTTGAATGCGTTTCAGATTTCCGGACCAAGTCTACATGAAAAAGGGTAGTTAGAAGGTGTAAATTCCGGTGCTAACTCAATTTTGACAAAAAGTCAGTTAAGTCGTTATTCCTGGAAGCCACAGACATACACGCGCCTGCCGTTGCAAGGTATATATTTTGAATTATTTACGTAAAAAGTTTGCACGGAGCCAAAGAAGTTTGATCAGCTAATAACGTGTTGGCAGTGATCCTATACGCTGCACAAAGAATTTAACTTAGATGTGAGAAATAAGTTTCTGTAAAGAGACAATTAGTTTTGGCAGTAACCAATGACAGTTGATGCCTACTTAAATTATTCTCTGTTTTCTCGTAGAGGAGGCCTTGGATATTAAAAATATGGTTTTGTTATATTTTTGTGATCTTTACAATCGCAATTCACAATTTTTTAAAATGAGTCTATGGAAAACTATCGATTTGTAATTCGATCTTGATAATATCCTTCTAAATATTACTTCATCAATGTTAGATTAAAATAATCAGGATTAAATTAAAATGACTACACAGCATGAATTATGCGAGGAAATAATTTATGTACCTAAACATTATATATCGTAAAAGGGATAATATAATAAATTCGCCCGCAGTTAGTTTAATTTACTTCAATAACATTTATATTTATTAAAAATATAATGATAAGTCTAAAATGAAATTCTTTGATATATATAATCTTTATTCTATATTTAGTATCACTATAAACGCCCTTGTAAATTGTATTATCATATTATTCTAAGATATCTAGTGAAAAACTGAAATGAACGAATAAAATTTGTAACGTCCAACAAAACGTTTACAAAAATATATATTGTACAAATATTCAAGCATTCTAGTATTCAAAATTCTACATTAATTTTAAACTATTAAATGAATTAATCCAAACATTCTTTAGTTGCCTTGTGTATTGTACTGCACTCTATTCGATCTTAAAAACTACGTAAAATCACTCGATGTACTAATACTATATTTAAATAGACTAACGGGTTTTGCGCCCGCGCCTAGGTTTCTTTTCTTATTCAAATGTTAGTCTTATTTAGAGAGTTAGACTGTCCATATATTATGGTTTGTGCTTTGTATCGCGTGCTTCAGATAGAGACGCAGATACGAAAGACGCAGAATATCAAAGTGTTTCATGTATGTATTCTTGTCTAAAGCACAACGGACAAAACACACGGTATGTGGGCTATCTCTTAGCACCTGGCAGTAACTAATAACGAAAACCGTTTTATTAGTTGTACGTGCTCACTAATAAATATAGACGGTTAAGAATTTCCGCCAAGCTAACGAACTTACGTTGGAGAGACTACAGTTTGTTGGGGGATAGGAACGAACTACGAGAAGTTTAATATTGAGTACCTTTCGGAATAGTAATGTAGTTACGGTAGACTCCGTAGAAATTTGATGAGCACTTGAAATTCAAATGTTTGACTGCGACTATTCAGTTGGCAGGAATCGTTTACGCGAGTAGAGAACACGGCACAAGCAAAGGTTATCGACACTGGAGATGAGTTACAAAGGCGAAAATGCGAATGAGCATAGCAAAGAGAAGAATTCGAATTTTAAAACATTCAACGACTTAGCGTTTTGATAGCTTTGAATACATAGCGTTGAGTTAACGAACAATTTAAATTATAGTCTTTTAATGAACTGTTATTTTAATAAACATATTCAACTTCTTATTCATCTTATTTATATTTATAGAATTTGTTTTCATTAAAACTTATTTTTTATTATTCCAAAGAGAAATAATATTTGTGCTAGCGAGCGCGTACTATAAAAATCATAAACTCAGCAGCTAACTTGAAAACGTACATAACATTAATGGTCGTTGATAAACACTAAAATATCTGCAGTAATTAATTTTTTTTATCAGTTCATTTTGTAGAAAATTAATTCAAAGCTCAGTGTTTCATTAACGAATGTATCATTTGGAGCTGATACACGGAGCCGTTCTCGAAAAATTACGATTCGAAAAGAAGGTTAAAAAAATTTTAACCTCAAATATTTCTGAAATTTCTGGACTAATCATTTTGCCCAACGCACTCGACTGAGAGCTATACAAAATCTACCACTACAAGGAATTTCGAAGCGATTAAGTCAATTTTACTCCCGTAATCGTTGGACATACAAAACTCATCTTTTTTATATTTCAATTTCTTTCTTAAAAACTAGTCGAGGAAATGGATTCAAAGTTTTACAGATTATAGCTATTTATATTCTGCGTTATCATGAAGTTTTTCAAAAAAATTGACCGTTCAGTTTAGGAGTTATAACACACACACACACACACACACACACACACACACACACACACACACACACACACACACACACACACACACACACACACACACACACACACACACACACACACACACACACACACACACACACACACACACACACACACACACACACACACACACACACACACACACACACACAACACACACACACACACACACGCACGCACGCACGCACGCACGCACGCACGCACACACGCACGCACGCGCGCGCGCGCGCACACACACACACACACACACACACACACACACACACACACACACATGAAATCTTTTGCCGTATAGTCGCCTCGCAATCGCCTTATAACCTATTCGATTTTGCAAACTGCGTGCCGCTTTTCAGAAGTTCTGATTGTTCGAGCGCATCGTCGAGCGGCTCGCCTGACAGGTTCATTATTCAGCCTTGGATTTCTACCCCCATGGTATCTTCGAAGGTATCCTCGTCTAAGAGTCACATGTTGTTGACCTGAAAGTCCCTAATGTGCTTCGCGGAGGAATTCGGGTTTTGAAGTTTTAATTTCTAACTTATTGCCTTTGGTGTTTTTTAAGTTTAGTTGGCGCTAATTGCTGGTCAATTCTGTTTTATCTTTAAGGAGAATGAAAGTTTTAATGTTTTTATTTAACTCGGAAAGGAGAAAAAATAAAAAGCAAGAAAAGAAAAAAAAATTTTGCATCTTCCAGTTCTATTTGTTTTCTTGTTTATTAATTTAGCAACAAGAAAAATTGAATCCACAAAAGGCAATTTGTTGTAAAACCAAAAAGAAATAAATTCAAATAATTTATAATAATTTGTATGGGGTCGTTTGCGCTTTGTCTAAATGCGTCACATTCAGATTTGCGCTTGCAACATACGCATTCAATAATTTATTACAATAGGTAAATTTCGCTCGTTAAATTCTGTGAATTTATTTTGCGTGAATCGCGGTAAATAAATTCTAAGAGTATTTTATTAGATAATTTAAATTAACTGATGATAATTTTTCCATCGGTCTTACAGTCTTATAAATTAAATTAAAATGATTCATAATTATGGCAGTCATATTGTCCTTGTTTATAATCACCCCCGCAGAATCTGAAATGAAAACTTAATTAAAACCTGGAAAAAAAAACTTTATTAACAAAGGACTATCTGACTGCCCCCCACCACCAAATTGCCCAATTGCCCAACGTTTTGAGCCTGCTCCGGCTCCTCCTCAAGGACTGAAATGAAACTCGCGATACACCCTCCTCGCGATACCTCCTTATATACCCATACCCACTTATTTCCTCTTACCCCCACCACCATCCACCTTCCTCTCTCCAACTTTCCATTCTCACTTAAATTAATAAAGAATGATAAATGTTATCTAATTTACTTGACTCTATTATTAAATTTACATTATTCCGATTCCTTAGAATGTGAATACTTTCAAGGCTTTCTCCCTTATATTTATTCTTAATCCCTTGTTCCAAAATATCCACACTCCCAAAATCGAAAGAATGCAAACTATTTAAACAATGTACTTTCAAACCCGATGTTTAATGATAATTTAAATTATTCTATCTCTTTCTTATATAGAAGAATTTGTTGCTAAATTATGTAGAATCATAATAATATTAAAAAAAAAAAAATTAATTTATTGAACTGTGTATTTTGTTGAGGGTCTTAATTTTAACTGGAAGAGTATTTGGTTTAACTTAAAATTCCAAAGGTTATTTTATTAGAGTTTATTGAAAGCTTAATCTTCAATATAATAAGGAAAGAAAGAAAATTTTGGTTTATTCAAATAAGTTTTGTGACCCAAATTTCTCTGAACTAGTTTCGAACGTCTATGCGTTCTTGCTATTAGTTCTAAATTATTTCGCTTGGCTTAAATCTAGTATTTGACTTCGTATCTATTTTAATATAGTACGATATCGTATAATATAGTACGTATAATCTTATACGCTAATCGGTAGTAAGGTAAATATTTCTAATTTTCCAACCTGACTTAAATGCAGGTCATTGCGAAAGGTAGCCTTCGAATTCTCTCGTCTACGCTAGTTGCCTATAGGTGACTATACGGTACCCGCGTTATTCGCTGTCGGGGTACGATAGTTTCCGAGTGATCAGCTGTTGCTCTTTCCACGTTACTATGTATCGCGTTTCGCAAGTTGCGAAGCTCTAGCACTTATTGCATGTTGCATGACGGAGAGGGAGGTTATCTCAAGCTGGTATATCGCCCGTAACCAGCGTCTGGGGGAGGGGCGTATGATGGAAAATAATTCTCCGTCATTTTCCCCTCCCTCCCCGTATTACCTCTGTATTAACGTATTGAGATTATGTTACAGGTGCAGATGACGCAGAAGGACGCCTAGCCGAGCGGGAGAGAGAGAGAGAGAGAGACAGAGAGAGAGAGAGAGAGAGAGAGAGAGAGAGAGAGAGAGAGAGAGAGAGAGAGAGAGAGAGAGAGAGTTGAATTTTTTGAACTTGGATTTGAATTTATTAAATCTAGGCTAGGGACTCATGGTCCAAGTTAGCCAAAGCAATACAAAATTATAAAATAATAATAACACACATAGTTCGGGCTACACATGCCCAACGCAAGTCTCGACATAAAGAAAAAAAAAGAAGAGCAAATATAAAATAATAATAATAAATGAACATAGTTAAAAATAAAAAATAAATAATAATAAAATAACATAGTTAAAAAAATAAAAATAGATAACACAAATTGTACAAGGTAAAAGGAAAAGACAAAAAACATTAATAAGCACTGTCGAAGATGAACTCGAAGAGTCGTCGTTTGAAGCACGGTTTCTCATGAAGCTGGGCGCAGTGTGTGTGGCAGTTTATTCTAGAGGTATGTAGCGCCAGTACGGAATGAGTGGCGCATGTAGTCCTTGTTGAAGCGGTCGGTTTTAAGCTCGAAAGCTGAGCCTCTTTTACTGCCTACTCGGTCTGGGTCCATGAAGTAGAAGCAGTTGGCAAGGTAGGGTGGATTGCCGCTCTTAAGCACGGATGTTAAAAAACGTAACACAAGGTACTGGGGTCTATCCTTTAGTGGCAACAGCTTATTAGAGGTGTAGGCCGGCATAATGTGGTCGAACAATTTGGTACCTGTGGCGAACCGGACCGCTGCATTCATACATCTCGTAAGTTTCATGTCGAGCTCTTTGGACAAACCTAGAAACAGGCTGGCACAGTAGTCGAAGTATGGAAAGATGAGCGTTTTAATCAGCATTAACTTCATAGATGATGGTAGAAACCCCTGATTTTTGCGCAACCGTGCAAGAGCGGCAAAATATTTCTTGGCGGTAACATTACACCGATCCCTCCATGAGAGCGAGTTGTCGAGTGTAATACCCAGGACCTTCAATGAATCGCTCAGATGAACGACGTTGCCATCAAGAAGGTTCGAGGGAGTGTTCAGAGCTCTTGCTTGGGCCATATAGCGTTTTGAACCAAGCCACATAGCCTGGGTCTTACTGGCGTTCACAGCGATACCGTTATCCGAAGCCTAACGCGAGATATTCACCAGATCTTGATTCACCTTGTCGATGATGTTGTTGATGTCCTTGAAGCTACCGCTGCAGTAAATGACGCAGTCATCGGCATAAAGATGCCATTTGCAGAATCGGAGGGCGGATGGAAGATCATTAATAAATAGTGAAAATAGAAGTGGCCCTAGCACACTTCCTTGAGGGATGCCGGACTGTCTGCTTAACGGCGTTGATGTAGAGTCATCAGGTAACACAACAGTTTGCGTGCGGCCCGATAAAAAAGACCGTATCCAGCAGCAGGAAGAATCGGAAAAGCCGTAGGTACGCAACTTATCTATGAGCACGTTGATGTTCATAACGTCAAAGGCACGCGAAAAGTCGATCGTGACAAGTAGCGTGATGCGTTTAGAGTCAATAGCCTCTCTAAAATCATCAACCATTTTGACGAGTGCCGAGTGCGTACTGAAGTCCTTTCTAAAACCCCCGACTGGTGGACATCTAAAATACCTCTATCTTCAAGGAACTTTCTAATTTGCGTCGCCGCCAGGGATTCCAAGATTTTAGAAATCGAACAGAGAATACTAATCGGGCGGAAATCAGATAATGACGCCGCCTTATTATTCTTGGGAAGGGGACGCACGATAGCTCGTTTCCAGAGTGTTGGAAAAACACCCGATTGGAACGAAAAATCAAAGATGTGCAAAAGTAACGTCAATATTACCGGTAGGCAGTCCTTCCATTGCCGTAGGCGAATCCCATCGCTCGAGCGAGTTTTGTAGCCTCGAGAACGTCAGCAGCATCGATATGTCGGAAGTAAAATCGCTCCTCGGGCGGTAACTGGGCGGTTGGCCGGCAAGGTAGATCACTGGAGGGGGTGGCAACGTTGACGAAGTGCAAATTCAGCGTATCGGTGTCGAATGGTGGCGGCGTGTTCTGAGAGCGCTTAGAGAGCCCAAGCTCGCCAAGAGTCCTCCACATATCGGCCGGACTAGACGCATTACTAAGCTTAGACTTAAAGAAGTGAAACTTAGCATTACGTATATCTGTTTGCACCCTGTTTCGAAGCGAGTTAAAGCGAGAGCGGGCATCGTTGTTACCAACTCTCTTAAAATGCTTCCAGGCTTTATTTCGCTCATTAATGAGCCATTTAATCGGGGGCGTAATCCACGGACAACGTTCCTTCTTAACCACGAGTGTGTGAAAAGGTGCGTGAGTGTCGTAAGCCGATACAATGGCGTCAGTTAGCACCGAGATTTTGCTATCAAGGTCACGTGAATCGACCACAGCTTGCCAATCGAGGGCTGCTAAGTCTTCTTGAAGCCGTTTGAGACAGAAAGATCTGTAGGAGCGCCGAGTGACAGTACGTGGAGTATTGGAAGGCACCGAGAAAGCCAGCGAAGCAAAAACAAGGTCATGCCTCGAGATTGCGGGACAGTGTTCCTGTTTATATTTGGCAACAAGTGATAGATCACTAACGCAAATATAATCAATCGCGGACGGCCTCTTGTCCTTCGGATGGTGGGTGACGTTAAAGGGCACTCTCTCCAGGCTGCAGCTAATGAGCGACTCAAACAGGATGCGGCGTGTCGTACAGGATTCAAGCCAGTTGATGTTGAAGTCGCCCATAATGATGGTAGAGCCGAATATGTTATTACACTCCAAGATGGCATCCTCTACTTAGGACCAGTAGCCGCAGTCGGGCACACTATAAATAGTGCCGCACAAGAGTTTGGCGGGGCCAACAGTGAGTTCGAGAAATAAAAATTCCGGTCTTTTCACGTAAGTTTCACTCTGGGGAGATCGGCAGACTTCACGCGCAGAGATAGACTCGTGTACGTACATAGCAACTCCACCGAGGTCAATGCTATGACGATCAACACGAAATAGTTTGAAGCCCGTAATTTCGACGAGCTTTGATGAGATGGTAGGTTTGAGGTATGACTCCGAGATGCCGAGGACATGTATGTCGTTTTCAAAGACAGCCGGTTGAAGATCGTGTAGATGCAGGAATAACAACTGCGCATTCAAATGGCAGAAGTTAATGGTTAGTGAAGATGCGGGTGCGGGCGGAGCAGTGGCGTGCACATAATCATTACGAGCCATAATTGATTGGGGCAGATCTTAGCGTTAACTTAGCGCGGAACATAGGGCATTTAAGCCTGTCGAATGCTGCGTGTTTTCTGTCTTTGCCGCTCACAAGTTTGCAGTTAGAGGAGCATAATGCAGTTTTCAACACACAGTCTTTAGAAGAGTTGTGGTCCAGCGCAAAAGCCGCAGAGAGGCGCTTTAAGAGTACACTCTTTCGCAATGTGTCCGAATTTATGACAGTTAAAACACTGTGTAATCGAGATATGATCGGTACAGCGGCACGAGCGCATGCCGATAAAAACCCGATTTGAGGTACAGAGCGCTTTTCTACATTCCGGCGTGGTTTCGATAATACAAGATCGCATCTTCCTGCCTTCGCGTACCGGGAAGAGGTAGACAACTTTGAAGTCGTCGATGGAGTTATCTGGAAAATTCTGCTTATGTAGAGCAGCGTGAATTTCGTCACTCTGAAGATCGACAGGAATGTCGCGAAGTATTAAACGTGGGTTAGTCTTCACTTTGTCTTTTACCTCGAAGCTAGCAGCCAGCAGAGATTGGCAGTTTCGTAGTATGGTAGAATTACATGGATCACCTTCAACGATGACGGAGTTATTAGCGGAATAAAATACACGCGTGATGCGGAGGCTAAGCTCAGCCGGTTTGATAACCTTCAGAAGTTTTGCTTTGGTGGCTGCCGACGAAGCGAGCGCGGCCGACGAAGGGTCTGCTGGGCCGACGATGACTTGTGAGTCAGATCTGATAGGTAGCGCTTTGCCCTTATCCAAAATCATGGTATTGCGCGGTTTGCCATTATTGTGTGAAGATGCTACCCTAGCTATACTGGCGTAGGAGCGATCCTGAGCAGAGGCAACGTTCTGGATTGTAGATGAAATGACATCCAGAGATGCATGCGAGGTTTTGACGTAGTCGACGACGCTGTTGATGTCGTTCTTAAGACTCTTAGTAGTAGTTTCGACACCAAGAATATGCGAGTAAGACATGGAGACTTTATGAAAGGCATCGCAAAAACAAGTAATCGCAGTCCGCAACTTCCCTTACATCACTGTGTCCTTTTCGTTCCTCAAAATATTAATAAGATCATCGCGATGAGCGAAGACCTTGGTTGAAATATCCAATAGCTGTTCCATCGATAACAGCTCTGATTGTACCATTGGTGGGGATACATCATCGCCGTCGTTGTCTTGGTCCGTGCGCCGTCGTTTGTTTTGATTCTGGCCGTGCACGATCGTAGAGCGGCGAGCAGGTGAAAATGCCGAATCATTAGAATGAGGTTAGAAAGCCCATTTCCGATGAATGATCAATACCGAAAACGTCTTTGGAGTCACCGATGGAAAATGTATCACCCGGAAGCCGATGAAAAGCTGCGCAGGATGGTAGATTCGACCAAAAAAGACTATGTCGGCAGACCACACACGGTTTAAGATAAGACGGAGCTACCGGTACACTGACTACTCAACTCGAAAGAGAGAGAGAGCCAGAGAGAGAGAGAGAGAAAGCGAGAAGCGCGCGAGTTAAGTGTAAGGCTGAATGTAGATAAATTTCGATTCACAGGGAATGAAATAACAAGATGAATTCACACACGCACAATTAGTAGAAGAGAGTGTTCTTTGTTATAACACGTCGTTACAACTCGAGGACCCGACAGAGACTGAACGTGACTAAATTATATGACTGCCGCCGACTCCTTTCTTCCCCTTATATCTTGATAACTTGAAACTGCAAGCTGGCACGGCTAGCAGTCGCTCGTGGACGATCAGCGTAAGGGGATTACATTACTCCTCCACGCTGAAGTTCAATGACATCCTGGTCATTGGCTTGGCGGATAGGTTGATTTTGGATCCCTCTGCGATTATTCCTCATTTTATGTATCATATATATCGCCAAACGTGCAATAATCAATATCCCGATAATGATGTTGGTTATTGATAGATGAAACTCAATCCTCGAAGATTGTAATTTTGGTATACTTATACTAACTGTTACTGTTTTCAAAGACTCAAAATTGACTTGATCGTCTTTAATAATCATAGGTAAAATTAAATCTGGCTGTTTTATTTCTTCCAAATTTTTGTCGAGTATATGTTCTTCTATTTGTAGATCGTTTTCTTCGATCAAACGCGTTCCTCGATGCTTCATTTTGATATTATTACGAGTAATGGTTGTTTGGTAATTACTGGATATCAACGTTAAATTGTCAGACAAAGGATATGCTAGAAGTAAAGGCGTATTTATTTGAATGATAGTGGCTTCAATTTCTCTCGTGAGGATTTTTTAACAAAAGTAACTCTGCTTGTAAATTTCTTGGCAATTTTGAGCTGATAGTTTGATTAAAGGTCCAATTAGCCTCCATAGCAAAGCGACGATTTCCGTTTGGTTATTATCATTGATGATAGAAAGTCTTTGGAATAGGGAGAATTCGATGAGGTTTAGGATAGGAATTTTGAGTGTGTAAATAACGAGGTCATGGATACATACGATTGATCCTTGAACGAAGCGAAAATCTATTAGATTATAGTAGTGCGTTATTAATTCTCTTTTCGAGTAAATTCCTAATAGGTGACTAAGTATATCGGAAATTTGTTTATAATTCAGTACTTCTACATCAACGTTTGATCTGAAAAAATAAATGAACGCTTTATTTTTCCGAGCAAATCTAAAAAATTTTGTTCCTGTATTAAAAGATTTATGAGCGCTTCTAAAAAGTTTAGTTGTTTGTCTCGTCGCTCCATGGCTTTGGAAATATTCCATAAATTTTAATTGATAACTTCAGTGTTGCTATTCATGTTTTTACTAATTTTATTTATAATAGTTACTGATTTATTGAGAGCTATCATATCTTCCTGTTGTTGGTTATTGAGTACATTCAAGTAGTTATTTATCCTATTCAAATTATTGGCATCTGGGTTTCCAAAAATATAATTAATCGCCGAGCAGAGCCCATTTATTAACCCTCTTTTCAATCTAGTGTTCGCTGGTGATATTTGCTGTAAGTTTTGATATGCTTCATCACAGAGTAATTCACTTTGCTTTAATAAGTTCGATTCCAATTGGGACGATGATAACTCCATGACCTTTAACTTCAATTCGGAAGACAGTGTGGTATAGCTAACAAGGATACGATTATAGGTATCTTTCAAAGTCGTGATATTGATGTGAAAGTGCACATAGTGGTCATTTTGAATTATTCTCCCAATTCCATGGTAATGATCGTAGTGAGTGCTATCCTTGTCTATCTTAGCGCTCTTCGCTACTATGAGCAAGAGTATCATGATCAGTCCGCTCTTAATTTTCCTGTAAAAAGGAAGAACCTTTTCTTATCCTTTTTGCATCCCCTAGGTTATAACGACTCGGTTGCCCGTGTATATAGCAATCTAAAGAGGGATCCTGTTGTTTTTCTACAAGGAGTTTCTGATATCGCGGCGCGGTCTTATCACGTTGCTGTTAGTGAGTTTTAATAAACATTTCTTTATCTACTATTGTTTTTTCCGAATCGGCCGGCAAATTTTAATTTTCGCGTTGCTTTCCATAGAGTTCCTCGTAAAACGGTAAAATTTCATTTTTTCGAAGTTCGTTATATCTTTCGATCGTACCTGCATTTGGGTCAATGACATGTTTATGAAGGTCTTCGTACGACCCGTAAAAAAGTGTAAATGATGCATAATTTGTTGTTGAGTGAATGCTTTGATTGTAAATCAATGTTGCAGTAGTTACATGGTTTTTCATAGTCTCCCGTGGGTTTTGATCGATTAGTATGCCCAATTTTTCTTTTAGACTTGAATAAAGTCGTTCGATGGGTCCGTTGGAGGTGTGTCTGTTGATGGTGGTCTGATGATATTCGATTTTGTATAATCGGCAAAATTCTTTGAATACTCTAGAGTTGAACTCGTTTCCACTGTCTGTAGTAATTTCATCTGGGAAGTTGTGATGTGAAACAAAATGTCTTAATTTACATATTTTGAGAATATGTCGATGATCGTGAGAAACTTTTCCTTGCTATAGTGGAATATATCTAGATATAAGTCATAAAAGTCAGGGGATTTCGAGATGGCGGAGGGAGAGGATCCTCCGCCAGATCCGAGTGAAATAAAATGTATTAAAAACCATCCAGGAAAATCATTTTATACCACTCTAACCTCAAAATCACAACTTTGATATGATTTTTCGGCGCTCGTGGTATAAAATACCGTTCGAAACTAGTGCGTAAATCGATTATTTAGGTGGTGTGACTTTTTCGCACTCGCTTCGCTCGTGCAAAAAGTCACACCAGCTAAATAATCGACTTCCCCACCCGTGTCGAAATGTACTATAATTATGTAGTTTGTGTCATCTGTGAAGATGTGTATTATAGATCAGATTCTAAAAGACTAAAGAATGGATAATATTTGACTAAATTACTAATCATCTGTCCGCTTCATAGTGACATCGACGTAACCTCAAATCATAAAACGTGTTGAACAATACAGCAAGACAAATTATTGCTCAAATAAAATTGAATGAACAAAAAAAGCTACAAGAAAGTATTCTAAATAACGTTGCTGATTCAGTTGGAGACAAAAATTTGGAAAGACTGAATTTAACGTTTGTAGGAAAAGAAGAGGATGACTACACAAATTTACAAGCAAATCTTATATTATACAAAAATTTGGTAAATGAAATGAGAGAGAAAAATAGTCTACTACAAGAACTTCTTGAGAAAACTAAAAATGAATTAAGGCAAATTAAAGAAAAAATGCCTATTGAGCAAATAACATATGCTGGTGTAACACAAGACAAGAGGTTAGTGAGTCACGTGCCGTCTATCTTTATCCAAGCTAAGAAAAATGATATGAAAAAGAAAGCGCATAATAGAGTAGTGAACAGGCTCCTCAATGATACAATACTACCAGTTGGGAAAATAAATGAAAACAAAGATGGTTCTATTAGAATTAAGTGTGCTAATGAAAAAGATGTACCGCAAATGGAGGAATTACTGAAAAATAAATTAGGACATGATTTCAATGTGAAACAAGAAGAACTCGATAATCCAAGGTTATTAGTGTATAATATTGATAATAACATGGAAAGTGACGCACTTGAAAATGACATCAACGAAAAAAATTTTAAAGGAACAGATTATTTTTGCACAGTAGAGCACATATTTGAGAACAAAAAAAGGAAAACAAAAAATGCCACAATAACAGTCTCAGCTAAGACTTACAGATACATACGGAAGAACAAATACAAATTATACATAGGTTATCAATGTTGTCGTGCTTACGATGACATCAACATAAGACCTTGTTTCAAGTGTGGTAGAATTGGACATAGTGGAAAAAATGTAAAAATGAAAGTATTCGTCTACGTTGTGCTGGGGATCACCTTACTAAAGATTGCCTAGAACAAAACCAAATCAAATGTATCAATTGTTGCTATGGAAATAAAAAATATAGTCTAGCAAGAAACACTGAACATTTAGCTACGGATACTGAAAAATGTGAGTAGCTAAAGCATACAATTAATAAAAATATTACGATAATTGATTATCTAATTACACCAAATATACCAAAATTCTTGGGATTTAATGGAAATCTTCATTACCAACAAAAATCTAATGATAAAGTCACTGACGACGTAGTTGTCAGTGACTTTATCTACTACTATCGTCAAACAACACAAGAGATAAGGTCATTAATAAGAAAACTAACTTACCTAGAAACGTAAATACATTAGACCCACAAAATCAATAAGACTCTCAACTGCAGTAATGGACTCAGAATGTGAATTTGATGATAAATTTGAAACAATCTTATTAAAGAGTGAATCTATAAACAAATATATGAATATTAATTATTTATGCATACTTTTCGTTAACATAAGAGGCCTGCAAACTAATCATAAAGATCTTGAAATCTTGATCCAAAACTTTAAAATTAAGCCTGACACAATATTTTGTGCAAAAACAGGCAATTTACCACACCATGACTTATATAACCTAAATGGCTCTAACTATGATATGTTTTACAATCACAGCTATATAAACAAATCAGATAGTGTAGCTGTGTACATTAATAAACACATTAACGCAACGCATAAAACCGAAGAAGTAGGTAGAGTACATTTTCTCAATATTACTATAACTCTGAAAGAAGGAAAAAAATTAAAATTAACCTCATTATACATATGTCACGACATAACAAAAAAAGAATTTGTTGAAAATCTACTAATATTTCTAAAAAGAAATAAGAATATCAAAAATTATTTTTTTTATTGGAGATTTTAATATAAATTTGATGGACAATGATCAAATAACTACAGAGTATAAAAACGATCTCTATGAATTTGGATACACGTAGGCCTCCACTGACAGGTGGCGGCACTATGTCGTGTCGGAGAGAGAGAGCAGTCATGCTGCGAGTGAGCGCCGCCGACGCCGCCGCTCAGTTTCGCACTGACCGTCGCAAGAGTTAGTCACGCCAGAGAGAGCCAGAGTCAATAAAGATCAGTAGAGCCACCGGTGACGTCTTCCTTACGGCCTCTTACTACCTTGCTCCTACATTGGTGACCCCGACTGAAAGCTGCCGCCAGAACTTTCGCGACAGCTCGGCTCTCCAGGCAGCGGCAAGCGACGCTTCTTTTCGAGTCCGTCCCGGTCGGACAGCAGCGTCATCCTTTTAGCCCACCGACCTTCTTTGTGTGCGTGCTGGCACGCCGGCACACACAAACCTCTTCTCTACCCCGCACGCCTTCTCTCGAGAAGCGTGAGGGATATTCAAGAAGCTTCACAAGTAAGCTGCCTTCGAAGACTCTGCATCTTTCCCAATTCAACGGAGAGCAGCAAGGACTTCTTGCGCGAAGCCTCCCACCCTCCGTATGCGTGCAAGCTCGCTGGCGCACACGCGCGATTCCAAGAATCCGCTGTAACTATACCGGCACATCGCCACCAACTTATTCTTCGCCACCGCAGCCAACACCTCGTCGAGTTTCTCCGAGGCACTCCGGTGATTGCTGCAGATCTCCAGGTGCGTACTTGCGTGAAGCCACTGACACCGGTGCTTTCAAACGCACCTGTCGAGCAACGTGAGGACAGCAGCTTCAAAGCGGACCTCCGGGCCTCGTCACCGGCGCCTTTTTACCACACCCGAGGAGCAACGTAAGCCGCCCTGCAGTCCTTCTACCTTGTCGAGTTCTCTCCGAGATACCAGCAGCGGTCCACACATCGTCTTCAATGCACAGCGGCGATTTACAACGATTGCATCATTCTCGTTCAGGTATGCTTGCGGTAGTAAATCGAGTGTGCGAGCTTTAAAATCACGTATTACGCGGTACAACGTACCATCAATTTTTCTATAGCGCGATTTCCGGGAAGTGTTTACTCTCTTCCGTCCTTCAGAGAATTCTTATCGCTTGAGGCGCGCTGTTGACAAAATTTTGAATTCCGGGAATTCGCGCGCAATGGCCTCGCGCTCCAAGAACTTGACGGCCATTTTGACTTTCGCGCACTATCGTACTTTCAAACTCGCTTCAAATACCTTTGCATTTTTCGATACTTCCCGATGCACGCGCACCACACTTTTGTAACCTTTATCAATTCTATTATTTTATTTAAGTGCCATTAGGACATAATTTCAGTTTTAGCATAGGCCTTAGACTTTGCAACTATTGTTTGTGCCTGCGAGCACTGCCTAGGGAGTTTGTAATACGCAGCAGCGTAAGGCAATTTAGGCATCGTTATTAACATCATCGGAGGATTCGGATCCTCCCTATTCTCCACGTGTACTTTCGATTCGCGTGGAGATAGTTATTTACGCACTAAGTTTCAGGCTCGCCATTAACCCCAAACCTAGCACTATCTTCTCGTAAATGAGCAAACGGGAATTAAAAGCGCTACAGAATTCACTCGTGCAGAACCCTAACCTAGCCTCCCACACTACCCGCAGCTCCAAAAGAGCTCTTCTAGCTGCCAACATGATGCAACACTCTCCCGTCAACAAAACCAGTCAACCGGGCAACCCTAACGAGGGCAGCCATATCTCCACTCCTAGTGAAGCCTCTCCTACACAAACCTCAGCCTCCAACCCAATGACCGGAGCGTATTTCCCTCTTGTTCACTTTCGGCTCGCCAAATGCCAACGACACGGCAACCGGACAGAGTGGGTTCAATTTTGACCTTAACCAAACCTCCCGCATCCCGGGTACCGTTGTCGACAGTCACACCTCGGGCTCGCAACCACGCGACGACTCAAGCAACATCGCCAACGTCACACCCCCCTTCGGCACAAGCACGGTCCCCAAACAGCCTAATATGAGATCGGGGAATAATCCACCCGCCAACAGCACTTTTGCGACAGGAAGTCTAGACGATCTCTTGAGTCTAAGAGAGGAACGAACGCACCAACGAACGGATGAGATGAATCGCAAATTGGAAGGACTCGTCAAATTTATGGAGAAATGCTTTACCTCCTTATCGAGAACTCTTCACCCAAGTCATGCTCCACAGAGCGAAACTCCCTTGACAATGTCTCCTTTCCCCACGATTTCGTCTCAAGCGGTCATAGTCTCAACGTCACCTTACCCGACCACGACAACAAACTCCAGCTGCAGCGCTCAGTCCACCTGGCCAAAGGGGCCCCCAGGGAATAATCCATCGTCCGGACACAACCTTTTCCGACCGATCATGGCCAGCATGCCGCCCCATCCGCAGCTGCCTACGGACCCATACACCTCCGCATCAAATCAATATCATAATACCGTTCCTGTGAACCAACGAGTCGATACTCCCTCGCTTGCTGTCATCAGGCATTTGATGTTCTGGAACTTGTACAAACACGACCCCTCAGGGCGGTTCAAACAGCTAGAGGATCTGTTCACAGCATACAACGTCACAGAGGACGAAGCAAAATTCAACTTTGTAGGCAGACACCTCACCCAGGACGTTCACCATGACCTACAATACAAACTCAACACTCTCGTCAGAGGACACAAGTACGAATCAATCAAGAAGATCCTGATAGAGAGGTACGCTGAAACTCCAGAGCAGCAACTTGACAGGCTCTGCAAAGGCTTAGAGATTGGCCATAAATGTCCATCAGATTTCCTAGCTGAAATGTTAAGTTTAGCTCAGGATCGAGTACCAAGGGACACAGTGATCTCCATGTAGAAAACCCGGCTCCCTGCCCAGATTCAAATAATGATCATGAACTACAAAGAAGAAACGGAACTTCTCAAAAGCGCAGATATGACTCATGATATCCTTCAACAGTCACACAACATCAACGCCTTGAAAACACCCAACTCAGTTTCTGCAGTACCAGAAGAAGGTGTTGCCCAAATCTTAACGGCCATTAGTGAATTACGCAACCAATCCACCAAAAACGTCGTTCACGCTCAAATTCTAGAGACAAGCGCGACTCTGCACCCGCAAGATCGACATCTGGCTCGCGGGACAACAAAAAAGGCCGTTGCAGGTATCACCTCAAATTCGGCAAAGAAGCGCGTAACTGCCTTCTCCCTTCTCAGCCCTAGATTTACGTCAAGCCTACCACCAGATACCGGTAGCACCAGAGGACGTGCTCAAGACAGCGGTCATCACGCCCTTCGGACTCTATGAGTTCCCGGTCATGAAGTTTGGCTTTCGCAACGCTTCGTAGACGTTTCAGCGCTACATCAACTCAGCACTAGGCGACCTAGACTTCATATTCGTCTACTTAGACGACATCCTCATCGCTTCCTCTTCAGAAGTAGAACACAAGCAGCACCTAGACCTAGTGCTGTCGCGCCTCAATGAATGAACGAGCTGCAAGTCAATTTGGAGAAATGCAAATTCGGCGTCTCGGAGTTGGTCTTCCTTAATCACCTCAGCACTCCTAATGGCTTCAAGCCAAACCCAGAAAAGGCCAAGGCAATTCAAGAGTTTCCTCCACCACAGACCATTCAAGAATTACGCAGATTCTTAGGTATTATGAACAGCTACAGGCGCCTGCTAGCTAACGCAGCTAACACGCAGCGTCCTCTCAACGAGTTCTTGAAAGGTGCCAAGAAGAAGGGCAAACGTCCAGTCCTCTGGACCGAAGAAGCCAAGATTGATTTTCAGAAGTGCAAGGATGACATTGCCAATCTCAGGTTCTTCGCTTTCCCAAAAGAAACTGCAGAGTTGCGCCTTAAGACAGACGCCTCTGATACCAAAATGGGAGCAGCCCTCGAGCAACGCTCCGGCAATCTCTGGGAACCATTGGGATTCTTTTCGCAGCTCTTTTCACCTGTGCAAAAGAAGTACTCCACCTACGACAGAGAGCTCACAGACATCTATGAGGCGATTCGCCACTTCCACTATTATCTTGAAGGCGCAGAATTCAAGCTCTACACGGATTATAAACCGTTAGTCTATGCTCTGCAGCAAAACTCGGACAAAATGCCAGCCATCCACTCACGCAGACTATCCAACATCGCCCAGTTCAACACGGAGATCTGCTATATCCCAGGTGAAGAGAATGATGTTGCGGATGCTCTATCCAGAATCAGCACTTTCACTTCTCCTACACTCTTCGACTGGAGCGATCCAGAATTGCTAGCTGACCATCAACTCAGAAAGATTCTTGCAAACATCAACGCTTTCAGACTTCCGATGTTTTCCGACCCGTCACAGCTGAGTCAAGAACAAGCAAACGATGAACAGCTCAACGATATCTTAAATACCCCAGATCACCCTCTCAAGCTCCGCAGGCTTACGTGGGGTCCTGATCACACACATTTCTACTGCAACTTCTATCAAGACTCCATACGGCCCTATGTGCCGGGAAAATTGCGCAGAATAGTTTTCGATAGCTTCCACTCACTTTCACATCCTGGAGCAAAAGTCTCAATTCGTCTCATTCACCAGCAATACGTCTGGCCGTACATGAGCCGCGGCATCGCTGCTTGGTGCAAAACGTGCGCTGCTTGTCAATAATCCAAGGTCACAAGGCACAACAAATTCCTGCCCAAGCACTTCGTCACTCCGGATGCGAGATTCGACCATATACACCTGGACCTCATTGGACCGTTTGCCAACAGCCAAGGTTTTACCCACGTCCTCACCATCCTCGATCGCTACTCGAGGTGGCCTGAGGCGTGCCCCATTTCAGACACCACAGCTCCTACAGTAGCTCGTGCATTTCACAATAACTAGATCTGCCGCTACAGCGCACCAACGACGATCACTACCGATTCGAATCCAGATTATTTACAGAACTCTTATCTATTTTGGGCATCAACAGACTTAGAACCTCAGTCTACCACCCTGCTTGCAACGGCACGGTAGAAGGCCTCCATCGAGATATCAAAATGGCTCTCATGGGCCACGGTAACAACCAAGATTGGGCTCGTCTACTTCCCACAGTGATGTTTGATCTTCGCACACGCATCCGCCTGGACACAGACGCTAGCCCAGCGGACTTGGTCTTTGGCAAACCAATGAGAATTCCAGGCGATTTCTCGCCCTTCACCAACGAAGAGCCCGACGTTCAAACATTCTACAACGAATTCAGAGATTTCATGCAAAAACTAAGACCTGTTCCAGTCAGCCACAAGACAGCAATTAAGCCATTCCTACACCAAAGCTTAGACACTTACTCGCATGTCTGGTTGCAGGAAAAGCCTATCAGACCGGCTTTAGCACGACCATACACTGGCCCACACAAGGTGATCTCTCGAAACATAGAAAACTATACCTTCAATATCGACGTCAACGGCAACACCAAGACGGTAAGCATTGAACGTCTAAAGCCCGCTTTCTTGCTGCAAGAGGACCCGACAACGCGAAGTACGACGTTCCTGAACCGAACACTCCTCCCGCTCCAACTCCCATACATGATACTCCAAAACCTACTGGCATTCTCAAGCCTTCGCAGCCACCAACGCCAGTTAGGTCACCCATACCTCTCACCCCTCCCGCCGATGATCATTCACCCCAACCCGTCCCTTCTACTCAACCTTCCCCACCCAAACCGAAACGCGTTAAATTCGTTCTCAAACGAAGCAGAAAAAACTAAGCAGACTCATTTCCGCAGTCAAGACTGCTCATTTTGCGAAGGGGGTGCAGTAGCTAAGTTCATGCTATCTCAATCTATCGGGCCACGCGACCCGTTGTAAATACGCAATTTTAGCTTAAGTAAATCACGAGCGACTCGCGTACGCTATTTCTCAAAACTACCGTACCATTTTTGCGACGTTACGCTATCAAAGACTACGCTAGTCTTACGGAGTCGAAATAAAAAGATCTGTATTGTTCCTATTACAACAAAACACTTGTGCAATCATCATTCTGTGATTCTAGATCTTAAGCTGCGCTCATTTTTCTAAAAGCATGTAATCTCGTTACCTAGTGTAAAAAAATGTTATAACTCTCTGTGCCGTGACTTATATACTCTCAATTCGGTAATTAGTATTCATTCTCTCTTTTGCAATCTCTCTCACCCGCCAATCTTTACTCTTGTAAGCACTCCTAAAAATGTTACTCATTTATCTCCTTTCGGGGGGAGTACTGTAGGCCCCCACCGACAGGTGGCGGCACTATGTAGTGTCAGAGAGATAGAAAAAGCAGCCATGCTGCGAGCAAGCGCCGCCGACGCTGCCGCTCAGTTCCGCACTGACCGTCGCAAGAGTTAGTCACGCCAGAGAGACACAGAGTCAATAAAGATCAGTAGAGCCACCGGTGACGTCTTCAAACGTGGGAACATGTATTGACAATATGTTCTTAAAAACTGAACTAGAGAATATAAATTCCTATAAGTTTATTCCTAGAATAATGGATCACTATCCACTGATGATCTCAATAAAAACTATAAAAGGGAAAGAAGACTAAAAAGTTTTACAGTTTTGTTAATTATAATAAGTTAAGTTATGAAGCTAACAAATTGAATTGGAATATCATACTAGACCTTACTGATCCGAACATTGCGCTGGAACTTTTAATCAGCAATATAAAGGCAGCATAAGAGATGCAACAGTATTCAAGAAAACTAAGAAGAACACTCCAAGAAGCAAATGGATAACCAAAGCCATTATGAAATCTACCTTAACAAAAGAAAAACTTTATCTAAAATGGAAAAATAGTATGGATAATGAAAATCTTAAACAACAATACAAAAACTATGAAAAATGGCTTAACAAAGTTATAACAGCAGCGAAATACAATTTTGAAAAAAAAAAAGAATTTGAAGAAGTTAGTAATAACAACAAGAAGATGTGGGATTTAGTTAAAAGAAAAATTAATAAATCAAAGAATAAAAATGATAAGAAGATAGAATATTTAACTGAAAATCAAAATAATATTTATCAAACATATTGTATTGCGAACACTTTTAATAAATTCTTTAGTAGTATTAGTTCTTAATTGGCAAAAGAAATAAAAAAAACCCAAAAAGAAGTATAAACTACCTGAAGCAAATAGATCTACTATATTTCTAGATCCTACAAACCGTATTGAAATACTTAAGCATATCACTGAAATGAAAGAAACGGCGGGAGGAGTAGATGGAATAAATACAGAAGTTCTAAAAAACATAAGTAAGCATATAATAATCCCACTTGAACATATCTTTAACTTATGCATTGAAAAGTCCATATGGCCTAAACAATTAAAAATAGCAGAAGTAGTACTTATTTTCAAATCAGGTGACAAACATCTTGCAACTAACTATAGACCAATATCGTTAATATCTAATATTGCCAAATTACTAGAAAAATAATACATTCTCGTTTGCTGAGCTTCCTAAACAAAACTAAAATATTATTAGATAATCAATTCGGTTTTCAAAAAAAGAAAGGTACTAAGGACGCGCTAGCCCTTATTACAAATATTATTTACAACAGTTTGAACAACAGTATACCTACTATTGCAATTTTCTTGGACTTAGCTAAAGCTTTTGACACAGTTAATCATAATATCCTATTAGCAAAATTAGAAAATTATGAAGTACGGGGAATAGCATTAAATCTACTCAAAGAATACCTTAAGGACAGAACACAAGTAGTTAAAAATCAAAGACCATGTAATTGGTGATGCACTACCCGTGAAAACAGGAGTTCCACAAGGGACAATCTTAGGACCGCTGCTATTTTCAATCTATATTAATGATTTATTAACAATTGTGCCCATAGGAAATATTATTTCTTATGCAGATGATACAGTAATAGTAAGTATGGGACCTACATGGGAGCAGACAGTCTAAAACGAACAAGTTACTAAGAAACATCAGTACTTAGATAGCTTTAAATGAACTATCGTTGAATGTGAAAAAAAAACATTTTTCATGGCGCTTGGAATTTATAGTAATAGTGTGCCTAATAACTTAAAAATTTTTATAGGCAATAAGGAAATTGAAAGAGTATACTACACCAAATATTTGGGTATAACAATAGATAGTAATGTGAAATGGGATAAGCATATAGCGTATATTGTTAAAAGGACGAGATATTTATTTTTGTAATTAATAAATTAAGATCAATTCTCGAAACTAAACACTTAATCACTTTATATTATGCATTTTTTAACAGTGTAGCTAACTATGGTATAATTGCATGGGGAGATGCTTATGTTAAAATACTCAAGGAACTTGAATCATTATAAAATAGAATCGTCAAAGTAATTAATAAAGCAATACATTCTACTTTTCAACCTTTACGAATAAAAGATAATTTTAAAATAGATTCACTTATGTATCATTACAATTATTTAAAAAAGAAGTTTATAGACTCAACAAGTACTACCAGACATAAAAGCCTTAGTATACTTGAAATAAATAAGTCTGTAAATTTCAAGAATTGTTGAGGTGTGGTAACATTAATAAGGAGAGACACTTTTATATATAAAGAATGACTGGTTTATTCAGTTTCAGTATAAAAGTAATCCGAGCGCTTCATAGCGACTCGCGCAAGGTGCTTTCCGCTCAGCGTGCGGCAGTAGAGAGAGTGTGAGCAGCGTATCGTTCGCTGCTCCTCGACTTAGATGCTTGCTCACGCACACACTAGGAAGGGGAGAGGTACATGTTTACATTGCGCGCTCTCGATACAGTCGCGCGTTCATACATACCTATTGTATATATATTCATGCGTACAATATAGATGTATACTATTTTCAACACGCCTCCTTACATATATATTGTACACCTTTTAATTTATTACATTATGTTCAATAATTTTCTGAACTTTTCAAACTTATCTTTACATAACGCTTTTGTAAAGATATCCGCAACATTATCATTCGAGTCGATTTTCATTATTACAATTTCTTTTTGTTTCACGCTTTCATGAACATAGTGATAATGTATTTCTATGTGCTTCGAGTTCTTAGTAAAGTTTCCATAATTCGCTATATTTATCGCGCCTGTGTTATCCTCAAATATCTTTACAGGATCAATCAATTTCACATTAAAGTTTTTCATTAACTCTATTATAAACTTTACTTCACTAACTGCCTCAGATAAGGCTACATATTCTGCATAAGTTGAAGCCTTTGTTACCGTTCTTTGTTTTCGCGATTTCCAATCAATTACATTTCCAAATGCTTTAATAACATATCCAGATGTGGATTTTCTGTCAACATTATCACCAGCCCAATCTGCGTCTACATAACAATCTATAGTTTCGCAATTTACATTTCTTTTATAGATCATCTTTAAATCTTTAGTTAAATACAAGTATTTCAATATTCGTAACGCATATTTCCAATGAGTCTCGTTATAACTATTTTGATATCTACTCAAATAATTAACACTATAACTTATATCGGGCCTTGTACTTGAGCTTATATATAATAATGCACCTATCAAATTTCTATATTTAATATCTGACTCGCTTATTTCAGCCTTTTCAATTTTTAAATTCGTCTCCATAGGAGTGCTATATAATTTACTATTCTGCAATTGATATTTATTCGCTAATGACTCTATATACTTAGTCTGACTTAATTTCATATCACAATTTCGATAATCATACTCTACATTAATACCAAGGTATTCTTTAATTTCTCCTAGGTCTTTCATCTTAAATTTTCCTGATAAGACTCTTTTTAAATTCTTAATTTTCTTTTTACTCTTACTACAAATTAACAAGTCATCGACATATATTAATAAGTAAATTTGATCTATACCTTCACCTTGAGTATATAAACAATAATCTACGTTACTCCTTTTAAATTTTATCTTTGTCAAATATTCATCCAAACATTCATACCATGCCCTTGGACTTTCTCGTAGTCCGTACAATGCTTTACGTAATTTACAAACCCTGTTTGTTCCATCGCTATAACCTTTCGGTTGACCGACATATATCTCCGAGCTTACTTCACCATTTAAAAATGCTGTGACTACATCCATCTGTTCTATAATTAGGCCATTCTGGCAACAAAAGGAAAACAAAAATTTTAAAGTTTGCATTTTAGCAACTGGAGCGTATATGTCGTCAATAACATTTGTCTGTTGAAATCCTCTTACGACTAATCTCGCTTTATACGTATCATCAGATTTCTTACTATAAACCCATTTTACATCTATTACCTTTTCATTTGGTATCCTTTCAACTAGTTCCCATGTTTTATTTTCATTTAAACTTTTTATTTCTTTATCCATAGCTTTTATCCAGCTCTCACTATCATTACTACACATCGCCTCCTCAAATGTATATGGAGTATCTACCCTGCAGTAATTAACATAAATATTATTCGAAATATTTTCTGGATATCTTATTGGGCTTTTTCTATCACGTGTAGATTTACGTGGGACTTTTAATAGTTCTATATTTTCCTTATTTGTTACTTTTTGTTCCTGTTCATTATTCTCAACCGCGCTTTCAAAAACATTATCATCGCTTAAATCGTCATCCCCATCATTTTGATCTCCTCTAAGTGACTCGAGAGTCGAAGTAGAAGGAGATTGATATTTTGACTCTACCTCATCAAGCCCTATACATTTTACGTTTTGCTCAACAATATCTACGTGTCTTGCAACTATGATTTTATTATTTAATAGGACTCTATAGCCTACCTCACTATATCCTAATAAAATTCCCATATCTGCCTTTCTATCCCATTTAGAAATTCTCTTTTGTTCCGGTTTCCTTACAAAAACCCTACTCCCGTAAAGACGTAAATGTCTGACATCCGGCCGTCTATTAAAAAATATTTCGTACGGAGTTTTCCTCTCTATCGTGTTAGTCAACGTTCGATTTTTCAAATATGTTGCCGCACATATTATTTCAGGCCAATATCTTTTGTGTACTTGTGCTTCTGTTAGTAAACATCGCGCCATACCCATTATCGTTCTATTAAACCGTTCTGCGGTTCCGTTTAACTCGTGTACATATGCCGGGCAATTGTTCAAAATTATACCTTTTTCTTTGGCGAATTTATAAATGCAACTATTCAAATATTCTTTCCCGTTATCACATCTTAATATTTTTACTCGTTTTCCCGTTAAATTTTCACTTTCGTTAACAAATTGGACTAGACAGTTAATTACTTCATCTTTAGATTTTATGCAATAAACTTTGGCAATTTTGCTATAATCGTCTATAAACGAAACAAAGTATTTTTCTCCTTTGAATCCGGTCGTTTTGAAAGGGCCGCATACATCGGTATGGACAATTTCTAAAATTTTACTTGCCCTTATTCTATTATTTTTAAACGGTAGATTATTCATCTTATTCTCTATACACGTTTTACATTTCATAAATTCCGTTTCAAGTGTTTCTGGAATTCCCGATAGCAACTGCTGTTTACATATTGTACCTAAATACTTAAAATTTATGTGTCCTAGCATTCTATGCCATTTCTCCTTCAGAGTCATATTTCTATTGTTACATTCGACTGTGTTTACAAAATTTTCTCTATGTTTCAAGGTACTACTTATTCTATAAGTTTGATTTTCTTTGTACGCTACTGCTATCAATTTATTATTTGTATCTATTATCTTTGCTACATCTCCTTTCGATATAATCGTATTGTTATCTGTTAATTTTCCAAAACTTATTAAATTCATATTCATTTTTTCGGCATAAAAAACATTACTCATATTCACTTCATTCTTTTTACCAAACGCGTTAAAATAGCTAACTACGTTTCCAATTTTCGTTGCTTTTATATATCGATTATCCCCTAAGTAGATATTTACCGGTTCTTTAAGGTCAATAAATTTATCAAAATACTCAACGTTATTTATTATGTGATTTGTACAGCCGCTGTCCAGCAACCACTGTATATCATTATCTAGCCTACCTTGACTATGTTTACTCTGCGCCGCATGCGCCGTAGCTATCCACGCACTCGTACCTTCGCCGCTCTGCTCGCTCGTGCTGGCTCCTTGCTGGCGGAAGTTTCCGCGCCCCCTGCCGTAGTTGCCTCTTCCTGCCTTGCCTCGGCCGCGGCCACGTGTTGAGCCTCGCCATGTTGTGCCGCTTTGTCCTGCTTGTCCTCCATTTTGACATTCTCGTGCGAAATGCCCTGTTCTGCCACACTTGAAGCAGCTTCCTTTCTGGTCTTTTTTGCAGCGAATACATTTGACCTTTGTTCGCTATGCTCGCTATTATTTTTCATTTCAGCTATCTGTATTTTATTTTTCACATACGATGCTGTTTGATCCTCTTCTTTTAACGTGTCTATTAAATCGCCAATGTAACTGTATTGGCTCGGCAACGTGTTCAACATGTAATTCAATTTTTCTTTTTCACTTATTTTTGCACCTGCGCTTTTTAACTCATTCACTGATTTTTCAAATTCACTGAAAAATGTTGCTGTATCACTGTACTTTTCTAGTCTCAATTTTTCCAATTTATTCCTGCACACAATCTGTAGTGCTGTAGACTCCTTTAGGTACATATCGTCCAGTTTCTTTATTATTTTATACGCCGTATCTTCTTCACACACAAACTCCAATTGTTTGTTGGAAATGGCACTGTAAATCAAATTGATGGCCTTCAAGTCATTTTCTTCCCAGTCATCTTTGTCTGCCGCAACTCTTGCTCTGGTTATTACTGTGTCACACTTTTTCATCTTCAAGTACATCGTAATTCTTTTCTTCCACATACTGTAGTCTTCTCCATCAAACACCGGTATCATGATATCTTTTCTCTCCATTTTGTTTTCGTTCTCGAACGTTCCTTCGTGTTCGGAATTTACTTCTTGCTTAACCTCTGTGGTCGTATCTTCTTCAAGTGATTCGAGCTTTCCTTCGTGCTGCGAATCGTCTTCTTGCTCAACTGTTAACTTTGATTCTTCTTTCATATATGTTTCTCACGGTGTTCACATATGCGGCACTTTTATTATCTCTACGCGACTCGAGAGTCGACGTAGAAGATAAGAGAATTTTTTACTTACCAATCAGGCAAAACCACGGACCTCTGCTACCATGTTGAGGTGTGGTAACATTAATAAGGAGAGACACTTTTATATATAAAGAATGACTGGTTTATTCAGTTTCAGTATAAAAGTAATCCGAGCGCTTCATAGCGACTCGCGCAAGGTGCTTTCCGCTCAGCGTGCGGCAGTAGAGAGAGTGTGAGCAGCGTATCGTTCGCTGCTCCTCGATTTAGATGCTTGCTCACGCACACACTAGGAAGGGGAGAGGTACATGTTTACATTGCGCGCTCTCGATACAGTCGCGCGTTCACACATACCTATTGTATATATATTCATGCGTACAATATAGATGTATACTATTTTCAACAAGAATAATGCAATTGTTGCTCTGAAAGTATTTAGTGAATTACCTAATGAATTAAAAGCACTTAATTTTAGTAATAAATGTATAAGACTAGAATTATCAAATGGTTCAATGAAAAAGAGAGAAAAAAAAAAAGAATAACGACAGTATATACGTTAATTATCTGTAAATTCTTGTTATGAAAAAAATATATCGTTTATTATAATTTTTAACAGAAATATTGTTAAACTTTTAGTTTGTAAGTAGATTGTAAGTTAATGTTAAGCTTAGTTTTAGCTAAACCAGGCCTAAAGAACACGTAACTTTAGGATGTTAGATTCTTCAGTTATGCTTTGTATATCTCGATGTAATCTTCGTGTAATTGTACTCTGGTTAATAAATAAATAAATAAATAAATAAATAAAGTATTGAAGGGGCCTATTCGCTATTATAGGCCCATACGTCTCTGTGATATAAGACCTTCTCTCGTATTTGTGCTCTAAGCAAGTTTCGCATTGGTTGATGTAATTTTGAATCATCCTCTCCATATTGGGCGTGTATAATTTCCTTTTGAAATGCGCTACCATTTCTGTGATTCCATTGTGAGTCTTATTATGGTATCTTTCTAACACCTTTAAGAAATCAGTTCGGTTGGTTACGGTTTTTTTGACTAATTTTAATTTTTCGTTAAAATGTTCTTTCAATATTCTATAAGCAATTATTTCTAGTTCTTCGATTTCAAAATAAATTCCATACTATTTATTCGGTTTTACATTTTCGTTGAAAAATTTAAGTAAGTGCGCTTCTGCATCGTTTTAGTTTATTTTTATCATAAATTGAATTTTTAATTTATCCTTTGTTGTTACTTGGTAATCGTTTCCCTTTTTGACTATTATACTGTAGTTAAATGCGTGTATATTTTTATCTGACACAGGTAGTGAGAATACTGGGTTTTGTTCGGCTGTGTGAATCGTTACGTCTTCTTCGTCCTCCGACGTTTGAGTCAGCTCTTGGTTGTTGAGGGGGGTGATATCGGACGCTTGTGGGACCGTAGAAAGAGAATCCTCTCCTTCTTGTTGATTGTTTATCTCTATTCTGCTTAAAGCGTCAGCTACTTTATTCTCATACCCTTTCTTGTATTTAATTTCATAATTATACTCTTCTAATTTCAGTCTCCAACGAATTAATCTAGTGTTAGCTCTGTTCTGCAGAATTTAGAGTCCTCGATAAGTTGGATATTGGATGTTGTTCTTGGGGATAAAACTGCCCCAATAGCGGTGTTTAAAGCATCAGAAGTTACGTGCAATACTTTATCAAAATCTGGATATCTTAATACAGGTGCGTTAGTAATGAGTTCCTTAAGTTTATTGAAAGCTTTAATAAGTTTTTCATTTTTATAATCTACCTTGCCTTTTTTCTTGAGTGTGTCGGAGAGAGGTTTGGATATTTTTGCATAATATTTTATAAATTTGCTGTAAAATCCGGTAAGTCCTAAATATGTTCTTAATTCCATTTGCGTTTTTGGCAGGGGGTATTTTATTCCTTCGGGGGTAATAATGTGCCCTAAGAATGGCACTTTCTTCCTCAAGAACTCGCTCTTATCTAATTGTATTTTTAATCCATGTTCTCTGAGTTCGTCAAAAATAAGTTTTGTGTGTTTTATAAGTTTTTTGGTGATCTTCTTGGTGATGAAGCTCTTCTGCGACAAAGTTTGCAGGTCCCGTACTTCTGAAGAAATTGTTTGTTCTAGACGCAGAAAAGTTATTTTGCAAATTATTTGGTCTATTAATTTGGTTACCACCTGGTCTGTTGGTATTTCTTGTATTTATTGACATCGGCGTCGGGTGGTAATTTTGACGTATTGCTTGATTATTATTGTTATTATTTTGCCTAAAGCTGTTGCCAAAATTGTTGTTTCCAAGATTGTTGTTTCCAAAATTAATGCAGGCCTAAATGGGGTTTGTGCTATGGTGGGTCGCGGTTGAGACGAAATTGCAGTTTTTGAGGTACTCGGCGCATTAAATAAATTCGTTTTTGTTTTACTTTCGCGTTGCCTCATATACGAAAGGAAATTAGCTTGCTGTTCATGATTATCGTGTCTCCTACATTTATTTAAACAATCTTCAATATCGTTTAATTCAAGGTGTGTTAAGAATGAATGGTAGGGTTCCTTTATTCCGTTAATAAAAGTTTTTTTAGCGGCGTTTTCATAAAATGAAATTTTCATATTAACTGTCTGTCTTCATTATTTAACTGAATGTGTTCCTTTAATCTATTTAATCGTAAGTTTATTTCGTCTGCATAATTTTCAAACGATTGATTCGCTTTTCGGTAACATACACTGAGTTTATTAGATAATAGTTCTTCTGAACTCGCATCACTGTTGATTAAAACTCTTTTACATTCGGCCCAGCTTTCCGGGTTATTTACTACTATTAAATCTAATGCTTCGTTGCGAAATTTCACTTTATAAGTGCGTACAGAGATTCATTGACGAGTGCATTGAATCTGCTGTATATAACATTTGGACAAATTTGTGACATTGTTGAATAAAATGCGATAAAAATCTAGTACCGCCTTCGTACGCAGGAACAGCTTTGCGCCAGATAGATAATCGCAGCTTAAATTGCTCTACTGTGATCTGAGGAGCCTGATCTTAATTTGGATTTGCCATTATAATTTATTCTATCTATTCTTTCGCGATACGTTTAAGGTCAATCGTATGTAAGGTTGAAAGGTTAAAGGGATAAAGGAAATTCCAAAGACTTACAGATGAAATATCTTCGATGATTTCTCGGTGAGTCAGTGCTAAGTCGATGGGTCTCGATGTTGACGTGTAGATACTGCGACAGTGGAGAAAAATCGCCGGCTGCCTCCTTGGTGATGATTCTCGTCCCGTAGTTGGAGAATGATCTGAAGTTAGTCGTGTCCGCAGCGCCAGTTAAGTGTAAGGGTGAATGTAGGTAAATTTCGATTCTCAGGGAATAAAATAGCAAGACGAATTCACACACACACACACACACACACAATTAGTAGAAAAGACTGTTCTGTATTATAGCACGTCGTTACAACTCGAGAATCCGACAGAGACTGAACGTGACTAAATTATGACTGCCGCCAACTTCTTTCTTCCCCTTATCTATTGATAACTTGAAACTGCAAGCTGGCATGGCTAGCAGCCGCTCGTGGACGGTCAGCGCAAGGGATGTTACATTACAGGCCGGCGACAGCGATCACGCCAATTGTGTAAGTACCGGCTCGATTCATCTCTCTCTTTTTCTCTAACCCACGGCGACTCGGACCACCTTGCGCTCCTGCTGACCGCATATCGCAGTATCCTCCTTTTTTACCTTATTCGTTCAATGAACATAGTGTTATATTCCCTTACGTGCCGAGAATTATTATTTCAATACCCCGTTCTCCTTCCTTTTCAATCAACTAAACTCGCATGCGGCATGCATTGCACGAGATGCGCTAGCCTCACC
Organism: Torymus aiolomorphi; assembly: GCA_036365515.1. NCBI lineage: Eukaryota > Metazoa > Arthropoda > Insecta > Hymenoptera > Torymidae > Torymus > Torymus aiolomorphi. The sequence goes on along the minus strand of CM070874.1, from coordinate 174,433,306 downwards.
ATCGCATGCGTTATTTGTTACGGATAAACTACCGAGCAGCCGGGGATTTATTTATCGTGTATCAGCAAACTTAATTTTCCAATTAAGGTTTTTTCATATGAATTTTTTGTTCTCTAATGTTAATTATTTAGTTTCTTGAATTTATTATCTAATAAGTTAATAATTTAATTTCGTGTCTATTATTTATTTAGTCTTTAAATTCTATTTGCTGATACTACTGAGTTTTTCTGTTATCCGGGAAATAATATTCACAGTCGCAATAAATATTCATCAATTATAAATATAGTAATTCATATATTCATTCGTACGTTCGCTTGACCTATAACATGTATTCGGATTGGAACGAGGTGGCTTCTGGGGAAAAATCCCAAAAAGCCACAGGCCAGCGACGCCCTAGAACACGGTGCCGCGCGTGTCAGACTAAAATTACTTGCTCGGGAATCTGCTCCTGAAATCCCGAAAACAACGGGAAGATCGCACACGGTCTTCGCTTTCCAACTTATTGGATTGCTGAGTGAAAAACGCGCGCTCGAAGAGTAAATCACCCGGCCGCTACACTCAGATATGAAAACGACCGGCGGAGTCGTTTTCCCGCGGAAGCGGCGTTATCCGGGAGAAGGATGGGTTGGGTTGTATAAAAAACAACGCGACGAGTAACTAGATATCACAGCATATTAAACTAAAGCATTACATGCACCACCCAAGTGCTGTCAATTACACTAACAAGAGGAGGCAGGTTGGTGTGAATCACCGATTACCATAAAAATTTGCTGGTGAATATAGTATCAAAAAATACTCGACGTGTTTTTTTATTTTTGCCAACTTGCTGGTTTAGGGGATTAAAACCACCCCCGAATTGATAAAAATAGGTATTTTCGGCATTAAAAACGCATCAGTTTCAGATAGAAAATAGTAATAAATAATTATTATGATTATATGACTCGAAAGAGAAACAAAAAATATTCGAAACGTGTTTCTGATTTGTTTTCCTTCGAGTTTATATAGCGAGTAAAAACCGCCCTTACAAATATTCAGTGCCCAATTTTAATTTATTAACGCTATTCTCTCGTTAGAATCACATTTAAACAAATGTTTTTAATAAATAGACAAGGTCATCAAGTGGTGCCTTCCGCTTTGACCTTGGGGTCCAATTTGAAGGTCATTTTAAGGTCAACTTCGATTTTTTTAATAAAAACTTATTTTTTAGCGGAAATGGAGACTTGTATGTTTTATATTCTTATCAAGCAGACCCCAGGGCTCATTTCAAAATCACTGATAGTTTTCAACACTAAATTGTGACAATATGGTGTTTAAGAAAAATTTACGTTAGCGGAGATTGCAGGAGTTAAAAATCGTGGCAAAGGGCCTCATTTTACCTAACATCTCAAGGTTATCTGAAGTTCGCAACGTCCACGCCATCGATTTTGGATCATGCGGAGATTTAACCTTCATCATAATGATACTCGATCTTGACTACAATATTACCATTGCATACATCTACTATTTAATACCAATAGTTTTTTTAATAAGTGAAATCTAGAAAATTATTTGTGTTGACACGAAATTTTAAATCAGATATAAAGTATAGATCCAGCAAAATTTTTTCGTAAATTGTAATTTTTTACTACTTGTATGATATGAATAATTATTGATCCTTCGCAGTTAAAATAACATGCTTTATTCCGTAGGTTTTGTAGCAAGATTATAAGTAGTTATAAATTAAATCCTAAAATTATCAAAAATCAAAGACATGGCAGTTCAAAATTTTATCCATACTTTATTATATTTATAAATAAATTCGTTACACAAGAAAAATATACCATGTTTACATAACTATCTATATCTATACTGTTACAGTATTTTTCGATACTAGTACGTAAAATAGGGTTTTACACACCGAGTGTGGTGCGATCACATGAAGTCGAGAAATTCTTACGCACAAGTGTCGAACATTATTTTTAACACACCCCATCATAAAGTTCGTACTTTATTCCCGCCGAAGTGGGAAAAAAGTGCTACGTTCATTCCCTACCCCCACTCTAGTCCCCACCGCCATGCACATGTGCCCTCGCCTTCGGCTCGGGTACAAACAGTGCGTTGCGCTGGAAACGAGAGTGAGGTTAGGGAATCAATATGCAGCCTTTTTTTCCTTATCGGCGGGAAACGAGTACGAATGTTATGATAGTTGTGTTAAAAAGTCGTATATTGCACTCGTGAATATAATGGGTTGTGCGAACCTGCGCGTTTGTCACCCTCGCTTCGCTCAGGCGACAACTCTCACACAGGGAGCACACAGCCCATTTTATTCCCTTGGTGCATAATATACTATTTTTAATACATTTTTTAATAGATTTTAAATAGTGATTTGCACATCCGGGTGCGTAAAATTTTTTACGCACCAAAAACAATGCGTAAAATCGCATTTTACGCATACTGTACTAAAAATTAAATTAAGAATATGGTTATTCACACGAATAATAAATTCAGGGTACATATTTTGTACAATAATGGAAATATATGAAGAAATGCTTAAAACATAATAGTTTTTTAAACCATGCACATCTTATTATTGTTGTTTCTCCACATATGTCACAAATCGGTTCTTGTTCGGTATTAAAACAATATTCAACTGGACTTTTGAAGTTTATAGGTTTAGTCACAGCATAGCCACTTTTTTACCATCCATATCTAAATACGTCCTGAAATCTTGGCGAAGAAAACTGATTGTGCGTTAGAGATTGTATTCTTATAATATTATTTCGTTTATGCAAATTAACATTGTAATTGAGTAAAATTACTATATCTGATAACTTTCTAACAAAGTTCTTCCAGAAACGGAAACCGTACACATCTGAAGGCTGAATCATGCCTGTTGTGCCTTTCGGTATTATTTTCAACTTTAGGTTAACATGTGGTGGTATAACCTCCTTTACTGTTTTTTTCACGTTGTCCGCTCCATGAATCCAACAATAGAACTGGAGAGTCTCCGCTCTGTGGTAAAATATTTCTTGTATCCAAGTTTGATGCTTCCAGAGGTTGATGCTTCAACGCGTACATTTGTTGGTACAAATAAATTTTCAATAACACGTGGTCCAAATATCCCACTTTTTTCCTTTAAACTATAAATAAAGGTGATAGTAACTTTCCTTCCGCAGATACAGTCGTTTGTATTGTGTAACTATGTGTTATAGAGGAAAGCGATTGAGCAACACATTCTACTTCTTTTGCGCCTTCATAACACAGTGTTCTACCACTGTGCATCTCCAAATTAAATCCACTTTGATTTTAATTAAAAACCTTTTGTGCACCGTATTGGGAAATTAATCCACTAACATCATTTCTAAAATTCTCGCATTGTTACTGTAAATCTGTCATGTTATCCACATCCGAATGAGTAACAAATTTAGTTATTTTTCTGTAAACAATATTGTGTTTACACTTAAACTGCTATACCCACCAACGAGATGCTTTAAACCATGGCATTTTCAACTCATTTTTTTTTGTAGAGCCCATCTCTATAAGTGTATATCGTGGACAGCTATTTTAAAGGCAATTGCTTCTTGAAATTTATCTAAAGTATAATTCCGCAATTCGGAAAGTAAAAATATTTTACAGTTGATTTTAAGAATTATTTTTAAATGGCAAGAATAAAAACAGGACGTATCGAATATTTTTAGTGTACACTTGGATAAACAGAAATCGAAATCAATTATAACTCGGTTCCAGCGTCAGCTGCTTACAAATAGTATATCACAGTCGTATGATGTATCAATAGAAAAATCAACATTAGCCCGTGAATAATGATTTTTTTGAAATGTCATACTTATAGCACGAATACTAATACTTTATGCAACAAGAAAGTATAGTTGGTGATTATTCCCGCAGATGCCTATAAGACACTAATCACTCGAGGAAATAATCGACTTCACTCCGTGCAGCATGTACCGTAAACTGTATTCACGACCTAATTGTGTAGCCCCACTTTGTTGTCATAAAAGACCTCCTCAGCCCCCCGTTGTTATGACCTTGAAATAACCTCTGGGACTTCCTTGACCAAGGTCGTAATGACGTATTTAAACGTAGAAAATTTCAGTCTATGTCAGGTAAATAAAATATTGGTTCCTATTAAAAAAAAAATCGAAGTTGACCTTGAAATGACCTTCAAATTGGACCCCAGGGTCAAAGCGGGAGGCACCACTTGATAAGCTTGTCTAATTATTAAAAACATTTTTTTAAATGTGATTTTAGCGAGAGAATAGCGTTAATAAATTGAAATTGGACACCGAATATTTGTATTTGTAAGGGCGGTTTTTACTCGCTATATAGACTAGAAGGAAATATAATCAGAAACTCGTGACGAATATTTTTTGTTTCTCTTTCGAGTCATATAATCATAATAATTATTTATTATTATTTTCTATCTGAAACTGATGCGTTTTTAATGCCGAAAATACCTAGTTTTATTAATTCGGAGATGGTTTTAACCCCCCTAATCCAGCGAGTTGGCAAAAATAAAAAGCACGTCGTGTATTTTTTGACACGATATTCACCAGCAAAGTTTCATGGTAATCGGTGATTCACACCTGCCTCCCCTTGTAAGTTAGTTCGCACGCGCCGGTTACGATTCAAACGCGTGAACGTTACGGTGCACGGCGAAGCTGCTGTTCTCGCGCGCGGTGTTAAGTACGGCGGGCTGTCACGCACCCGCACGTACACGGCACAGAAAGCTTGCACAGGGCGATTTCCGTGCAAGCCTTTACAATAAACACCCGAGAAGAGAGCAGAAAACTTACGTTTGGAAGGAGCAGCCGGTGCAGTCGACTCTCTCTCTCGCTCTCTGTCGCTCGCACAGTAGTTGCTGCCTCTTCCTCCCCCCCTATCTCTCTCTCTTTCTCCTCTGCCGAATACCGATGTGTCTATTGCTATAAAGGTCTTGATTGTGCTTTGATTGAAATGAAAATTCATAGTAAAATTGCAGGTGGTGACAATGTAGATACTAATGATATAGATAATGTAGAACTTGCATATGATGAAATAAAACAATATATTAACAACTAGATATGTATGTCCTCTATAAGCTATGCATCGCTTGTATGAATATAAATGAGTGAATTATCGCATACAATTTATAGATTAGCTGTTCATATCGAAAATGAACAAAAAGTGTTCTTTAGAGAAGGTTGTGAAGATGAAATTAATACTAAAAATGTAGGCACAACTCTTACGGCGTGGATTCAACTTAATAAGAAGGATGCTGCAGAAAGTATTAAGCAGCTTCGCTACGGATGACGGGCATATTAAGTGTTCCGAGACGGATTTGATACGCGCGGAGCGTAAGAGCGCTGGCACTCAGGCCTCGTTTCGGCTGCACCGGAGTTGCGCGCGCTCGAGTTATATGACTCAACGTCTCGGCGTATGGATGCATCGATCAGCTACGGCTACGTTATCGCTGCCTACCGGATGCACTGTGAAGCTGCAAAGACAAAGGGCAAGATAAGAAGACAATGGAGATGACAATAGAATATACTTTCTTACTCTGCTCTCGCATCGGCGATTGCCAGTCACTGTCGGGGGTTCATACTGTAACGACGTAATTTCATTTATAGTATTTAATAAACGTCTTTAGTTCAATTGATTTACTTACTTATTGTTAAGTGTACCTGTGTATGTCACCTCCTTTTGGTCGTCCACCGTACTCTCTCACTTAACTGGCGTTGCGCGGACAAGACTCTGCGAGGTTACTAAACAGATTCTTCTCCCAACTACTGGACGAAAATCATCACGGAAAAAGCAGCCGGTGTTTCAACCCCGTCGTCGCAGATCCACACCTACATCGACGCTGAAGCCCACCTGTAGGCAGTGACTTACCTGGAATCATCGAAGCATAAACAAAAATAGTAGGTCTTTGGAATTCCCTACTTCCCACCTAATCTTATCCTTATAAATACGATTGATCGCGTAAAAATAATTAAACAAAAAGCAAAATGACAAATAATCAGCAACAAGCAAATCAACAAGTAAATCAATCTCCAATCCCAATGGATCAATTTAAACTCAGATTAACGATATGGCGCGAAGCCATCCCCGTGTACGAAGGAGGCACGAGGCAAACGTGCGACAAATTTGCCGTGAATCTAGCGTCGAACGACGCCGCGATAAACGAAGCGTTATTCGCTCTTATCAATCTAAAATTCGAGGAAAGGCATTAGATTTAATAGTTACTAATAATCTGACTACGTGGGCCGTGTGTAAGACTCTTTTAATAAATCGGTACAGTAACCCCAGTTCGGAAGATTTATTATTTAATAGATTAAGTACATGCCATCAGTCACATAATCAAACGTACGAAAAATACGCTGATGAGGTTAAATACAGATTAAACAAAATAAAAGAACACATACTGCTACATAATGAAGATCAGAATACAATTAATTTGAAAAACACATTTTACGATAAAGTAGTTAAAAATACGTTTGTAAACTGAATTCTACGTCCGTATCGTGTATATTTAATCCACTTTGAATTAAATGATATAGAGGCGTGTTTAGTAAAATGCAGACAATACGACAATCATGAATAACAGTCAGCTTTTCTCGACTTTGTTAGGCAACGCGATAGTAAACCGAAATCAAACATTCTTGGCACGACTAAAAATTCAAGAAAAATTAATCCATTTGGCGCACCAGAAACATCAAAAAATACAAATTCTTTCGCCCCTACTAGAGTTAATCCATTTAATAACTCGCCTGTAACTTCGAGGAATGATAATACATCTTTTTACCAACCACAGCCCGTTGCTGCCCCAACGAACTTCGGAATCAATGCTTTTAGACAAAATAATCAAAACAAAATTATCGACCGACACCCATGTCGATAAGCACTAGAAATACAAACCGGCCGAATAATAATAATTCAAATAGATCAAATAACGTACCTACTGCGCAAAATAATAACTCAGCCAGACCAAATAATAATTTTACTCCACCAAACAACGCTTTTACGCTGAGAGGAAATAACTTTTTTAAAAGCACTGGACCACCAAATTTCGTCGCTGAAGAATTGCATAACCAGCAGGAGCAAGAAATCCTTAAGCGTTGTAAAGATGAATTATCAACGGTAATTGTCAGAGTTGGTGGATTTCATCTTGCAATGTCTTTTATAGGTGCTATAGGATTTATTATGAATGGTAGTGGATTAAAGGAGCTCTTTTGCGAAATATTTGCTGAAAATTCAGTTGAAAAAATTTTAGGTGGTCACGCTTATACTAGAGCAGTAAGAGATTATACTTTAGCGCATTTAGCATTGGGACAAATAATTCTCTCTTCATTTAATTTTAGTGAAAACGAAAATGAAGTTGTGCATAATCTTCTGCAATATATCGATGATGAAAAAATTAATTAATGTTAAAAGCGAAGAATTTTGATCTATTGTTAACAAATTTCAAAATCATATTAAAAACATTGCAAATAATGGACCTACTGCGCAGCTGTGGTTACAATATTTTAATATGATTACCGTATTGAAGCAATATATTGAATCTGAATGATCTGGAACTTGGGAGCTTCCCCTACAGATCATAAGAAAGATGATTCCATTTTTCCATGCTAGTGGCTATTATCTATATGCTAAATCTGCTCATTTATATCTTTAAGACATGTATGAATTAGAAAAAAAATGGGTGTATTGGAATATGATAAATCCGTTAAAAATAGTTATTTTACTATTAGGCGTTCAGATAAATTCTGGTCAGGAGTTTGGTCTGATATGGCTATAGAACAGATACTTATGCGATGCATGAAAACCAGTGGGGGATTAACTCATGAAAGGAGAATAAGTGATAGTACACTAACGAAATGGGTTTTAACAATGCCTGTTCTTATCGATTTTACAGAATCATTACATACATTTTGCAATATTACTTTTACAACATCAGAACAACACGTTGATTCCAAAGCTTCTCGATTATCTAGAGATACAGACGATTTAAATAAAGTTTTAAAATTTTTATCGTCGTATGAACTATTTTTACACATAGTGATGAAATCATGTCGATTGATTCAGGGTGGAAAAGTGACAAAACGATTAAAATTGCGTTAGAAATTGGCAAAAAAATGATGCAAAATACTCATGGAAAAGTACAACAAATGCACAACGTCAACGGCGATAAACACGACAGCAATTTAGAGAAATTCTTTTTGACGTTTCCATGACATCGACAGTTTCTCAAGAAAAATTATTATCTAATGATAAAAACAAAAATAGATTAATACAATTTTTAAGAGAAAAATTGGAGAAAGCTGGATTTACAACCAAACTCTCGAAGATGCTGATTTTCTGATCGTTGAAACTGCAGTGGAAGTGAGCGAGCCAGGAAAACCTTCCGCAATTGTCGCCGAAGACATCGATGTTTTAATAATATTTGTACAAAGAGCACCGACGAATAATCTTTTTTACTTTTTAAAACCTGCAAAAGATTAAAGTGACAAAAAAGTCTTTTCTTCCAATTCTTTCCGGAATAATATTTTAAATAATTTAATAGCATTCATTCATGCATTTTCTGGTGGTGACACCACCGGCTTTGTACAAGCAGCGAAAAGGAAAAATCGTAAAAATTCTTGATAAAGATTAAAACTAAGAGAAATCGTCACAGATTTCTATTCACCTATTGCTACAAAAACACAAATCGCAACAGCCAGCCAAGAGGTTATGCCGGCGTTGTGCAGTGGTAAAAGTAAAAATGAAATGACTAACTGATTTGCGATATAATATTTTTTAAAAATGCTCGAAACAAAAACATTTTATTTAGCGACATTACCACCAACAGAATTTGCAGCAAAACTTCACTTAAATAGAGTTTACTATCAAGTCCAGATGTGGATGGGAAATTTGTTCAACCCGGTAGATTAGGCGTAGAAAATCCATGAAGATACACTTGTGCCCACGTATGTTGAAGGTCCTTCGGTACCCGATACATTTAAAAAAATATTAGTTGCAAATATGTAGGACAATGCAAACAAAACGTGTGGTTGTGTTAAACACGGCTTACGATGCTCTGATTATTGCAAAAACTGTCATGGGCAAACATATAAGAACAGTGAAGCTTGCACGTATCATTGAATAAGAACATCTGCGTGAGTCCGTACGGAGCCAGCCCAGGCGTTTTCAGTCGGGGGCTATGTGCTCATCCTTCCTAGTCCCAGTGATATACTTCACACATGCATTGCTTAATCGGTGCACTTTCTCACGCTGATCATTGGATGCGTCCATGTATACCACCGTACAGTAGTCTAGGTGCGGTTGCACTAATGACTCAACTAATCTTTTGCGGAGGGTCTCGGTGGTACATGCCCTAATAAACCGCAAACTATGTAGGGCTTTGTTGACTTTCTTTGCAAGTTGTTGAATGTGCAGTTTCCATGTTAATTTGCTATCATGAGTAACACCGAGACTCACGACTTCGCTACCGAACGAAACAAGCGCCCCAAAAGGCAGACCAATTCACACCTGTCCTCGAGCCAAATAGGAATGCTTTGGTCTTGCCAGCATTGAGATGCAGCCCAGAGCTCTCAGTCCATTCAGCCACCATTCGTGCTGCATCAGATAGCTGAGCTATACCCTCCAAGATTTTGTCCTTGGTGGTATGTAGATAAATTTGGAGGTCATCTGCGTAAAATATATGTTTGATAGTATGATCGTCGAGTCTGTCTCGTAAGTCATCTACGTAGAGAGAAAACAGCAGAGGACCCAGGACGGAACCCTGCGGAACTCCCAGATTAGTTTCTAGCCAATCCGAATTTCCGCTTTTATTGGAAATAACCATCTGGGTACGACCTTGTAAGTATGTTTTAATCCACAGGAAAGCCGACCTGGAGAATCCCAGCCTGCGGAGTTTGCGCAGAAGTTTTGTCGGTGAAATGGTATCAAAGGCCTTGCTGAAGTCAAAGAGTAACAGTAGCGTCAGTTTTCTGTTATCAATGCCAATGCGTATGTCATCAGTCAGCTTAAGAAGTACCGTCTGAGTGCTATGATGTTTACGGAATCCGGCCTGGAAAAGGTCGAGCAAGCTATTGTTATTAAGGTACTCCGTGATTTGGTCGTGGGCAATCTTTTCAAGCACCTTGGAGAGGAAGCAAAGCAGCGCTATCGGACGAAAATCCGAAGGCGTAGACGAGGTTGCATTTTTCTTGAGCGCGATTACCTGTGCCCGCTTCCAAGTGCCCGGAAAGACTCCCTGTGCGAAAAAGGAGTTGAAGATTTTTAACAAGTACTCGCCTATGACCGGCAGAGCTTTTACGATCACCTTTTGGGGAACCCCGTCTACCCTCTTGCCTGCGAGAAGTGAGAGATTGCAATGACTACATCACTTACAAGGAAAGGGCCCCAGGTGTAGCTCACCGATTTTCTTCAAATTTTGATATGTTGTTGTACATCCAAAAATATTTAACACGTGTTTTTTTTATGTGCCCATACGCTCATTTAAGGGGTGAAAACCACCCTTAAAGTTCACCCCCAAAAACGGTATCTCCGGAACGAATTGGAATTTTTTGATGAAACAAAGTGGATATGATTTGCAATTGAAAAACGAATATTTGTGCAACATTTCTACCTAGAAGGGTAGCATTCCTTATTTTTTATAAAAGAAAACCCTAAAATTATGACAATGTCTTCGCTCAAAAAATTACAAAATTGATTGAATCTTAAAAAAAAAAAATTGTATTATAAACAAATTAAAAAAATAAAGTTGACGTGTCCCGGTGTGTTACGAAAAATGCTTTTTACAACTACCCCTAAAACGGATATTATGCTATTTCAATATTAAATAGGTATACATAAATAAATTTGTTTCTTATTTATACTAGTGTAACGGGATGGCTAGTGGGGGGAAAATGCCAACAAGCCACAGGCCAGCGATGCCCTAGAACACGGTGCCGCGGGTGTCAGACTAAAATGACTTGCCCGGAGATCTGCTCCTGGAATCCCGAAAACAACGCGAAGATCGCACACGAACTTCGCTTTCCAACTAATTGGATCGCTGAGTGAAAAGCGCGCGCTCGAAGAGTAAAGCGCGCGGCCGCTATGCTCAGATATGAAAACGACCGGCGGAGTCGTTTTCCCGCGGAGGCGGCGGTATCCGCGAGAAGGACAGGTTGTAATGAACAACGCGACGAGTAACTAGATATCACAATATATTTACAATCACTAATCTCTACAAGCACAACGCACGTGCTGATTAGAACAAAGAGTTAGTTCGCGCGCGACCGTTAATATTCAAACGCGCGAACTACACGGCGCGCGGCGAAGCTGCTAATTTCGCCCGCGGTGTTAAAGTACGGCGGGCTGACACACACCCCCACGTACACGGCACAGAAGGCTTGCACGGGGCGATTTCCGTGCGAGCCTTTACAATGAACCCGCAAGAGGAGAGTAGAAAACTTACGTTAGGAAGGAGCAGCCGGTGCACTCGACTCTCTCTCTCGCTCCCTGTCGTTCGCACAGCAGTTGCGCTCTCTCTCTCTCTCTCTCTCTCTCTCTCTCTCTCTCTCGCTGTATTGGGTCGGCAGGCGGGCTGGCTGCCGGCTCCTCGCTCGCAGGCTCGTTCTGCTCGTGGTACACGCTACGCGGTATCGCTCTCTCTCTCTGTCTCTCTTGTGTGCGCCTCCACTATTTGCGGCGCCTCCACTACACTTGCGGGGTCTCACAAAACGATAGGGCGGCGCAGACAAGTAAACTCACGAAGACACGGAGGAGATCCTACTTGCGCGACGGCAGACACGAAAATGGCTCCCTTTTCTCGCGGGAACAGGTTAGCAGCTTTGCGACGGATGACGGGCATTTTACGCGTCGCGAGACCGATTCGCTACGCGCGGCGCGCCTCGATTCGGCTGCACAGGAGTTGCGCGCGCGCGCTCACTACCTTCGCGCGGTAGATTAGAATCGCGGCTAGACACGCGTTACACCCCCCCGCCAGACGCTGCTTAGGGGACCGTGAGCAGCTCTGCTAATCATGGCCGTCGTCGTACCTACTAATATGATAGTAATGATTAGGAGAAGGAGGTTCGAAAAGGAATATTGAAGAATCGGAGTCACAGGTTTTTCTTTTTAATTTTTATTAAAAAATATAAAAAAAACTTCAGGGCCTCTCCCCTCTTCAACTGGCCCGGGAATACGATCGGCGCCCCTTATGACGAGCTTGGTTGGGGCAATGTTTAGACTTTTTCACCCCCAAGCTCGCCACACATGAAGCACCGGGGGATCGCGTTACTGTCGAGCGCATCCCGGGCCGCTCGCTCTTCTTCGAGCGCCCTCCTAAGGCGCTCTTCTTCTTTTTGGAGATGGCGCTGGGCCTCTTCCTTGACCCGGCGCGCCGTCTCCTCCGCCTTTTCCCTGGCTCGCCTGGCCTCTTCCATGCGCTCCTGCGCACGAGCCAGGCGAGCCTCCTCCGCCTTTTGGAAGGCTGTGCGGCGCAGCCTAGCGGCCCTGGCCTCTGCGGCGGCCGCGAGCTCTTCGCGCCGGCCTTGGGCCATTCCGACCCATTTGCCGGCTTGCCGCTCGCCGGCATTATCGTGGCACTGGAGAAAGACCTCCAGTGCGGCCAGGGCAGCGTCCTCCGCAGCGCGCGAGGACTTGCTGAGGCGCCGCGCTTCCTCGAGGGCCTTCTCCACTGGGACCCAGGCCGCACCGACTTCATCACTCGGTGCCCACTTGGGGGCCTGGGTCAGAGAACTCTCTTTACTTTCTTCGTCGGCCCGAGCCGTGCCGGCGTTTCCTTCCGGCGCCATCTCTGAGGCTCGGACCGACGCCTCTTGCGAAAGCCGTTCTTCCCGGCTTTCCTGCTGCTCCTTCGGGGGACGAGGTCGCCGAAGCGGACTGGGACCGGCCTCTGCCCAGGTCGGCTCCGAAGGTCCCTTTCTTGGCTTCGGCGCCTCTATCTCCTCGATCATGACGGTGGAGGGCTCTTCCACTGGCTGGGGTGCCAGTGTCACAGCGTCGATGCCCTCCACGACCTGCTCCAAAAAATCGATGACGGCGGGTCAGGATTGCACTGGATTAATCCAGCGATCACCTTCTTCGCCGTCTCCGCTATTTCGGGAGTCAGGCCTTGCATGTCCTGAAACAGGTAAATCGATCCCGGGGAGGAGTGAGATTGAGGACTGGAAAATTAAGACGAACACAGGTTAGTACGTACGACACAAGTTGGACGGCACAATTATTGCTTTTTATACGCTCGGGTTCTACGAGGACTAATTAGTCCGGCATCAGCCGGTACGGGCTTCTTCTTCGAACCCTTTGGCCTCCCTGGGCCTCGCTTGGGTTCTGTTGGACCGGCCACACGCATAGGCCGGCCATCGCTCGCACGCTTTCCTGGCCTAACTAATAGCGCGGTCTTACGAGGTGGACCGCGCCTCTTAGCCGTCGCCCGGGGCTGTACATTCCCCCGGCTAACTCTGTGTCCCTCTGACGTGTTCCGTTCGGCTGAAGAGTCCCTCGCTGGTAGCGCCTGGGCTACTTCTGCTGAGACGTATCTCTTAAGTTGCTGCGCATGGACGGGACGTATCGTTCGACCATCCTCACCTTGGATCTCATAGGTGTTTTCGCCTAGAATATTCACAATCGTGTAGGGCCCCGCGTACTTCGGGGCTAATTTGGCAGAAATCCCCTCAGCTGCTGAGGATAGTACCTTATTCTCTCTCCATACACGATCGCCTAGACAGAATTCTGGAGGTCGACGATGAGCGTCATAATATTTGGCTTGTCTCGCCTGCTCCGCTTGCGCGTCGGCCGCCGCCCGAACGTGCAATTCGCGGAGCTTGTCCATACGTACCACCCAATTGTTTATCGCCTCTTGCTGCCCTTGCTCTTCGGCTAACCTGTCTTCCTCCCGCCTTAGTGTCTTCGGTGGGTCAGGTTGTCGGCCGTAAATGAGCATGGCAGGACTTATCTTTGTGGAGCTGTGTTCGGCAGTATTGTACGCGAACGCCAGCTCATTCAGTTTCTCATCCCAGGACCGGTGATTTTCCTGTGCGTGAGACATAATCATTGTCTTCACCGTTCGATTCACACGCTCGACAGGATTGGCCTGAGGGTGATACGGAGGTGTAAACGTGTGATGCACGTTTCTCTCCTTTAAGAATGCCTCTAATGGTGCATTTTTAAATTCAGTACCATTGTCTGAGAGAAACACCTCCGGGACTCCGAATCGCAGACATACTCGCTCGTTGAGTCCCTTAATTACCGATTTACCATCTGCCATTTTTATCGGAATTACTTCAATCCAGCATGTGAACAAGTCCTGGAATATGAGAATGTATTCGTGGCCGTGCGTGATTTTGGGAGGGGCCCCATAATGTCGCTGGCCACGATTTGCCATGGACGCTCTGTAATTCGGCGTCCCATGAATCCTGTTGGAGCGCGCTGTTCGACTTTGCACTGCTGGCAAATTTGGCACTGGCTCACGTATCTGGCTACATCACGAGACATGTGTGGCCAATAATACTTCCGCTTTACTCTTTCTAGCGTTTTCTCGCGGCCCAAGTGCCCAGCAGTTGGAAAGTCATGGGATTCTCTCAGTACTTCGCGTCGCTTTTCGTGAGGGACTGCTAACTTCCATGCATCATCGTCGCCGAGAGACTCGTCTATGACTTCATCAGGTTCGTACTTGTACAGTCTCCCCCCGCCAGCTTGAACGTGGGGAAGTCTCGCGGCCGCTGTTGAACCTCTTTCACAATTTCGAGGTACCATTGGTCGTTTGTATCGCGTTCGAGCTCTAACGCGGCGACCGCTGGCTCCTCTTCCTCGAACATCCGCGAAAGGGCATCTGGGACATTGTTCAAAGAGCCCTTTCGGTGTTCGACTGTGAAACTGTGGTTTTGTAGTTCCAAAGCCCATCTTGCTAACCTGCCTGATGGGTTTCGGAGATCACGGAGCCACTTCAAGCTGCTATGATCCGTGATGACCTTGAAGTCATAGGCCTCTATATACGGACGGAACTTTTTGATTGCCCAGAGAATTACTAGACACTCTCGTTCCGTCACACTATAATTCTTCTCGGCCGCGCTCAGAGTTCGACTAGCGAACTCTAGGACTCTTTCGTCGCCGTCTATTATCTGGTATAGCACCGCTCCAAGTCCTGTATCGCTCGCATCAGTTTGCACCACGAACTGTGCGTTAGATACCGGTCTGTGGAGAATCGGTGCAGAAGCAACTAGCGCTTTTAGTTTTTGGAAGGCCTCTTCTTGTGCCGTTGACCACTCGTATTTCCGATCCTTTTTCGTTAGTTCGGTCAGTGGTTCAGCAATTGTGGCGAAGTTTGATAAAAACTTTCTATACCACGAGGCCATTCCTAGGAAGCGTCTCAGCTGACGGAGGTTTTTCGGCACCGGATATTCCATAATGGGCTTTATTTTCTCGGGGTCTGGTTTAAAACCATCCCTATTTACTATGACCCCGAGATATTGGACCTCATCGCGACAGAAGACACTCTTCTCGCGATTTATTGTGAGGCCCGCGTCCTTTATCCTATCTAGAACTCTTTTTAGAACTTCTTTATGCTCCTCGAATGCTTCTGTGACTACTATTATGTCATCGATATACGAGTAAGCAAAAGGTTCGAGTTCGGGGCCGATGACTTTGTCAATCAGCCTCTGGAAGGACGCTCCGGCATACGAAAGACCATAGGGCATTCTTGTAAATTGAAATAACCCTTTGCCCGGCTAGCTCAGTCGGTAGAGCATGAGACTCTTAATCTCAGGGTCGTGGGTTCGAGCCCCACGTTGGGCGCCAGTTGTAACGGGATGGCTAGTGGGGGGAAAATCCCAACAAGCCACAGGCCAGCGATGCCCTAGAACACGGTGCCGCGGGTGACAGACTAAAATGACTTGCCCGGGGATCTGCTCCTGGAATCTCGAAAACAACGCGAAGATCGCACACGAACTTCGCTTTCCAACTAATTGGATCGCTGAGTGAAAAGCGCGCGCTCGAAGAGTAAAGCGCGCGGCCGCTATGCTCAGATATGAAAACAACTGGCGGAGTCGTTTTCCCGCGGAGGCGGCGGTATCCGGGAGAAGGACAGGTTGTAATGAACAACGCGACGAGTAACTAGATATCACAATATATTTACAATCACTAATCTCTACAAGCACAACGCACGTGCTGATTAGAACAAAGAGTTAGTTCGCGCGCGACCGATAATATTCAAACGCGCGAACTACACGGCGCGCGGCGAAGCTGCTAATTTCGTGCGCGGTGTTAAAGTACGGCGGGCTGACACACACCCCCACGTACACGGCACAGAAGGCTTGCACGGGGCGATTTCCGTGCGAGCC
The DNA here is from genome assembly GCA_036365515.1 of Torymus aiolomorphi. Taxonomy (NCBI): domain Eukaryota; kingdom Metazoa; phylum Arthropoda; class Insecta; order Hymenoptera; family Torymidae; genus Torymus; species Torymus aiolomorphi. Next base: position 174,416,984 of record CM070874.1, on the reverse strand, counting down.
TTTACAATGAACCCGCAAGAGGAGAGTAGAAAACTTACGTTAGGAAGGAGCAGCTGGTGCACTCGACTCTCCCTCTCGCTCCCTGTCGTTCGCACAGCAGTTGCGCTCTCTCTCTCTCTCTCGCTGTATTGGGTCGGCAGGCGGGCTGGCTGCCGGCTCCTCGCTCGCAGGCTCGTTCTGCTCGTGGCACACGCTACGCGGTATCGCTCTCTCTCTGTCTCTCTTGTGTGCGCCTCCACTATTTGCGGCGCCTCCACTACACTCGCGGGGTCTCACAAAACGATAGGACGGCGCAGACAAGTAAACTCACGAAGACACGGAGGAGATCCTACTTGCGCGACGGCAGACACGAAGATGGCTCCCTTTTCTCGCGGGAACAGGTTAGCAGCTTCGCGACGGATGACGGGCATTTTACGCGTCGCGAGACCGATTCGCTACGCGCGGCGCGCCTCGATTCGGCTGCGCAGGAGTTGCGCGCGCGCGCTCACTACCTTCGCGCGGTAGATTAGAATCGCGGCTAGACACGCGTTACACTAGGTACACAAAACTAATCATAATTTAATAAATTAATTCGCTTAAAAAAAAGTTACCCCCTTCAGGGGGTAAACAACTCCTTATTAAAATATTTGATTTTCGATCAACTAAAAAATAGTTTTTTCGTGCAACTGTGATTACTTAATTCTAAAACTTATTTTTTTGGCAAATTAAGTATACAAATAGAAATATTGAACGCTTATATACTTCATTAGTTACCCATATTCAAAATTCAAAAATTTGGATCTTGAAAGAAAATTAAAAGTGAATAAATATGGAAATGTACTAATGTACCGGATACAATTGATTTAATTCATTCAATTTGAAAAGTAGTATCCCTGTATTTACCAGTATAACGACATATTTTATTCACTCTAGTTTTTTACAGCTGAAAAAAAGTTAAACGCGAACAAAAATTCTCATATTTGTAATGATAGTGCAAGATCCTATTCATGTATTTTGAATAAAAAAAATCTTTTACAGATTAAACTTCTAAAATATTCATAAAATAAACAGTTTGTGTTTTATATTTATTTAAATATAAACTAACAACAATAGTTATTAATAACATTAAATATTGTTTACTATTTTTTGGTATTTATTGTTAATACTATTCTTTATAATCATGAAAATAGTGATAATCATCAAAAAAGTGGTTCGAACATTTAAATTTTTGCACCAAGAGCATCTTACGATTGCTGGATTAGAACATTCTGCAACTTCGCAACGAGCATTACAGTTATTTCCAAAGCCAAACTTTACTGGATTATCAAATTTACTCGGCTCTGCATCAACATCGCCACTTTTATGCCACGTATATTTGAATAGGTTCACATATCGAGGGGATGATAACTGATTATGAACCAATGATTGAAGTTTTATTACGTTATTTCTTAAATGCGGTTCTAAATCTTCATTCATCAATATTACACTGTCGGAAAAGTGTCTTACGTAATTTTTGCAAATCCTAAAACCAAATACGTCTAATGGTTGAATTTTACTGGTTGTTCCTTTTGGAATTATTTTAACATCGATCGACAGGTCGAAATTTTAAAATGGCTTAAAATGGGGTTTTCTAGTTCTAAATTAGTTCCAAAATACAACCCTAGTGTTTAAGAGCGAAATACTCAATGGTTAAAAAGTTAGAATCAATTGAAAATTTGAAAATTTTGATTTTTTTCAAAAAACAGCAATTTTCATGATTTTTTTACTAAAAATCTTGAAACTTTTTGTATAGCACATTAAATAGGAAAAAGTTTACAAATTGTAAGTAGAATTGCTCAGAATTTTTCCAGATTGATGTCAACGGTATATATATACATATATATACATATATATACATGTATACAGTTTCAATTGTCTGTTACTTATTTCTGAGTTTGTATTCCACTTTCATCAAGGTCTCATTTTAAAAGTAACATTTTGTATAAAATTTTTAGCCTCTGTCGAGGGATATTAATCATGTCACAACCGCCTTAAGCATATTTTGTATGGTATTTTCTTACGTGTAAATTAACAATATAATTGACATCAATCTGGAAAAATTCTGAGCAATTCTACTTACAATTTGTAAACTTTTTCCCATTTAATGTGCTCTACAAAAAGTTTCAAGATTTTTAGTAAAAAAATCATGAAAATTGCTGTTTTTTGAAAAAAAATCAAAATTTTCAAACTTTCAATTGATTCTAACTTTTTAACCATTGAATATTTCGCTCTTAAACACTAGGGTTGTATTTTGGAGCTAATTTAGAACTAGAAAACCCCATTTTTAGCCATTTTAAAATTTCGACCTGTCACAGTTGACGTGAAGTTACCCATATACATATTTAATATTGAAATAATTTAATATCCGTGTAAAAAGCATTTTCCGTAAAACAAGGGGCACTTCAACTTTATTTTTTTAATTTGTTTATAACACAATTATTTTTTTTTAGGATTCAATCAATTTTGTAATTTTTTGAGCGAAAACATTGTCAAGATTTTAGGGTTTTCTTTTATAAAAAATAAGGGAGGCTACCCTTCTAGGTCGAAATATTGCACAAATATTCGTTTTTCAATTGCGAATCATATCCACTTTGTTTCATCAAAAAATTACAATTCGTTCCGGAGATATAAAAAAAAAAACTGTTTTTGGGGGTGAATTTTAAGGGTGGTTTTCACCCCTTAAATGAGCGTATGGGCACGTAAAAATAACACGTGTCAAATATTTTTGTATGTACTACAACATATCAAAATTTGAAGGAAATCGGTGAGGTACATCTGGGGCCCTTTCCTTGTTAGAACAACTGGTTTAAAAGAGAAACCCTCCTCATTTACAGATAGTATGGTGTCCATTGCATCTTCTATGTTTTCATGGAGGGACACGGATATCCCGGCAAAATGAGCGTTCAACTCCCCCGGTGTAAGGCCGTGCAAGTCTTCGTCTTTTCGCTTTGGTAGGAGGCCGAGCTTGCGCATTTCCTACCATATATCCTTGTTAGCATTAAGGGCATCTGAGAGATGTTTATGAAAGAAAGAGTTACGCTCTTGATCAATGCGCTAGTGGACCTCGTTACTGAGCTGAAGTAACGCTTGTAGCGCCTGTGAGTTGCATTACGTTTGTCAATAAGCTGCCTCAGCTCAGGACCAAGCCAAGAAGCATATTTTTTTTGGGCTTCACAGTTTTTAAAGGTGCTAATTGATCGACAGCTATGTTCAAGTTCGAGTTTAAATTATCTAAAGCCTCCTCCAGATCAGATTCAATTGAACTCATGCTGACCCAGTCGCAGCGTGCGAGCAGTGAATTCAGAGTGGCAGGACATATGTTCTTGTAATCCCTCTAAGAGAAAGAATCTTTTACTGGGGCTAGCACGTAGTATGAGATGGTAGCATCTATGATGGCATGTTTGCCGAAACTGGGCAAGCACTGATTCTCGTGACCCAGCAACTCATCGTTATCATTTACAAGGATCAAATCAATCCATATGTGAGATGTTGGAGTTTTGTGGTGGGTTTGTCCACGCTGCACAATTTGCAGAGACAACTCTTTAGCCAAATTCCTAATAGTATATGCATCGGCATCAGTTGTCGACGACAGTTCAGCATTCAGATCCCTCATGATGAATTTGTGGCTATACTCGCTGGAAAGATCGCGCAAATCATCCAAAAGATCGGTGTTTTTCTGCATAGCAATATGTGGAGGTCTATAAATGACACCAACCAAAACGGGGGGAGAAACACCCTTCTGTACGCGACAAAATAAATACTCGGGAATCTCCGGCCTTCCCCATCCAAGGGTACTGGATGATGTCAATATCGTGATGTTAAAGTCATCACGCACATACAGGGCGACCCCGCCCTCATTTATATTGCGATCCTACCTAATTACCGTGTAGCCCTTTATCTGAATGAGGCTGTCCTCGACAACCGGGCCCAGCCATGACTCCGCTGTACCAAAAAGGTGGTAGGAAGGATTCTCTGCCAGATACATGCGAAGATTACTTAATCGCGGCCTGATGGAATTAATGTTTAAAAACCATATCACGCCTCACATTCTTAAAAAACAAAAAATTTTCTTGGGTCATCATCCTAGAACTTGGCATGCAGGCGGCAGAAACTTGTCCAAGCAGCTCGGACTTGATGTCCGACGATGTTAAGTAATTGTTGGAGAGCTTACGCCTCGCTTTCATCACCTCTCTGACAAGGTCCGCGCTTCCGAGGCTCACTACACAAGAGCGCGGAGCGCCTGAGCGCGAAGCCAGGCTCTCCCTCGTCTCTTCAGCCTCCTCGAACATGCGTCGGAGCCGCAGATCACGGACTCCGAGAATATTTTCCTTAGTCAGGGACGGGAGCACAGTACTGAAAACCGCGAAGACAATTTCGTTTCTAATTTCTTCCGTTACATCATTATCTTTCTTGAATATTCCATTAAGAATTATCTTCTGTCATGCGACAGAAACCCCGTCGCATGGGCGAGAGGATGGAGAAGTTATTTGGTTATTGACGGTTAAGGTGGAGCCACCAACATTACAGATAAACGAGTTATCTATACCCACGTCCCTGATACCATCCATATGAGCACACTGGAGTCCCTCGGTTCTGCTTAGCATCCTGTCAAATGCGTCTAGTTTCAACTTGAGGGTTGAGTTTTCCTCGAGAAGCAGCTCACATTTCGCATTTAAATTCCCTAGCAATGTATTTTGATCCCTAATTAGTCCCTCAACAATAGACACCCGCATAGCCAGCTCCTTGTTATTATTTAATTTGTCAGTTTCTGAAAACGCAGTGACTGTGCTGTACGACGCGAGGTTCTGATTCTCAAGGGACGTCAGATCATCGAGCTGCTTCTCGAGCATATCAAAACGCTGGAAGAAAAGATCCAGTGTGCTCACCGGGATCATTACATTTTTAGCACCCTCTAGATTGACATCCCTCATCGGGGGATGATACGCTGGTTTATTTGGTTTTGAACGGTCTTCATTTGATATCATCTGTTCTTGTGCTGGAGATGGCGCCTGTGTCACTCCAACCGGTCGAGCACTGGTATTCAGCGCCGGATCGCGTCCCTGCACACCGGCAACCTTCGATACAGTGCTTTCGGCTGTGCTAGATTCCTGCACCCCGACTACCAGTCCGACAGACTCGATACTAGCGCCGAGTAAAGACGTATACGCGCTGGTATTATTGCTCTGCGGGGGACACTTTCCCGCCGGCGTTGATGAGTCGAAAGATATGCGGTGGTGGAGTTGGCGTACAGCGCTGCGACGACATAGTAGAGAGACGTGCGCTCATCTGCGTGCTGTTTAGCTTGATGGCTTGCGTCTTATGCTGCTTGCTGGTGGTGGTGGTGACGGCCGGCTTTTTATATGGCGTGGGTGCATTTTTGCGGCACAAGTCGCACGCCGCTCCTTTGTGCCTTCCAGAGCACTTCGAGTGGCACGGCCGTTGACAAATTGGGCACAGTGCTAGTGGAGGCGTAGATTTTTCCCCACACACGGCGCACCTGTCGTTCGGTATGTTTCAATTGAAAACACGGCGCCAAGGTCGCCTCTGCTGGTGAACGAGTAGCAGCTCTCTGTCGGCTATCGATGTAAACACCGAGTTCGAACTGCGACCGTTGATTTGGAGAAGTCACTCCGATGTTAACTGATGTGAAGAGGGAGATGGTTGCAGTATGGTGCTGATGGTTGCTGGCGCAGCTGAGCGATGCAGCGACGCGCCGGTAGCGAGTGCAGGTGGTGCATACGCGGCCTGCAGCAGCCGTAACACTCTCCCGTTGACTTCTCCCGCCGGTGTCCGACGTTGACTTTTGAGGTTAGAGTGACCATCCTATCTATGGAAAAGTAGCACCTGGTTCATAGAACACCATGCCGAGTATGAGTCCTTAGGCGGAATAGCTTGAGAACCGGTGGAGCTACTTTTCCAACAGCAAAATACTCCGAGGAGTGAAAAATACTATAAAAAAAATCCTAAATAATGGGGAGCAGATGATGGACGATGTCACTTACCCGACAGGCAGCGCTCGAGAGAGAGAGAGAGGGAGAAAGCGAGGGAGGGAGAGAGAGAAGGAGAGCGATAGTAGGAGAGAGAGACAGAGATGACGACGCTACCAAGAGGAAACAGAAAAGCTCGGGGGAGCAGTCGTGATTGAGCCGCATAGCTAATCATCCGTAACGACGGAGAGCAACGAAGGAACCGAGGGACCAGTTCGATAGCCCGGGATGTCACGCCGGGGCCATGGCTCTTAAGATGCGCACTACGACACGCTTCCTTTCATATTCTTGTTATACCCAGTGTAATTTAATGTAATTATTAAGGCCAAATATGACTGTGAAAAATATAACATGAAGTTTATATATAAATTGTGTTCGACTCAACTTATTTCATCACCCACAGCATGTTACTCATTTAAACTTATGGAATTCTCAAACAATCAATATTTATTAATTTGATTATTGAAGCAGATGGTAGTTTTGATTAATGTTTCGTTATGAGCAGCTGATCGCCATCCTACCAAGGTTGTTTAAATAAAACAAGTGTTTACCAACGTTTTGGACATTTATTATGTCGCTCTTCAGGGCCTAAGAATATACTAAAAAATATACAAAGTTATTACATATCACAGTTTTTAACAGATTATTACAGGTTGTTTTTACAAAATAACTTACAAGAAACATGTTGTCGATGTGTATCTTGTACGGAAGAATATTCCGCTGGTCAATGATTCAATTGACATTTTCGGTCTTTTTATAGTCCAATTTGTGCATGTATAAGTGTCTATAATATAAGTTCAACAACACACACAAAAATTATACTTGCTGCCAGTCAAGTAATCGGAGATGTAAACTGTTGTGTGTTATATGGCGAAAATTGGAATCGTGGTAGTGAGAGTTAATATAAATGGAACATGTGTCGGTATCATCTGTGTATTTACAGAGTATAGTTTTGTGGAAGGGAGAACTGGTAGTTAAGTGCGTTGCTAGGGCGAACGCTCACATCTTTGTGTTTTATTTGAATGTGTATTATTGTAATCTAAGAAATTTTTCATTATATGTAAAGGATCTGTATTCACTTTTTAAGTTAATTGTGTCAGTATGGACGTTCATACTATTTTTTTGTGCTGTGATATGTAGCATTTCAGATAATAATCTTTTACTTAAATTACTTTCATTGTCTAGAATTTTTACATTTTCAAAATTTATTACAATTATTATTACTAACATGATTAAAAATTGCTGCTTCTTTTCTTATATGACGGCAGTCGGCTTCGTGTTCTTTCACTCTTGTAATTAGACTGCGTGATGTTTGGCCAACGTACGTGGCATCGCATGTTTTACTTTATTTTCTTCTTTTTGATAGTGTTTCGCCATTTCGTTTAACCTGTCAAGTTCAACGGCATATTTTAAATTTTCTACTTCATTATATGTATTTTGTTCTGGATTCCGAATCAATGGTATTTGTCCCTGTGTGGTATCATTATTGTATTCATTGATTTAATTAATCAAATCATTTTCATATTCATCTTCTTCATTAATATGATCATGTAGCTGATTGCTTATTTCATCCAATTATCTTGCATGCTATATACTTTTGACTTCGACATATATTTTTTGTGTTGGATCCCATGTTAATGAACTAGGTCTTGAATCTCCTTGATTGGCCATCTGGTATTTTACTAAGTCATTGGTAATTATATTAAATGTGTTAATAACTTACTATTAAAAATGTTTAATATTATAATATAATAAAAGAAAATATGGCCAATAACATATAATTAATTTAATATTTCTTTCCAAACAACATTTGTTATTTGACTTTTATTTTCTGATTCATTGATTATCAAAGACCATCAGCTGAATTGTAAGCCTTGAAAGCTTTGACTTTGCCCACAATGACTATACCAACTTTTAATCAATTCGGAGTTGAATTCTTTATGTCTACAAGCTCGATTATACTTGTATTACTGTTTTTAGTAATTACATCAATTTATTTAATATACAAGCGTCAAAATAAGAATCAACTACCTACCGAAAAACCCAAAGACGAGGACATCTTTGAACTTGGCCGTGGAGGAGTTATATGATTCAACGTCTCGGCGCATGAATACATCGACCAGCCACGGCTACGTTATCGCTGCATACCGGACGCACTGTGAAGCTGCAAAGACAAAGGGCAAGATAAGAAGACAATGAAGATGACAATAGAATATACTTTCTTACTCTGCTCTCGCACCGGCGATTGTCAGTCACTGTCGGGCGTTCATACTGTAACGACGTAATTTCATTTAGAGTATTCAATAAACGTCTTTAGTTCAATTGATTTACTTACTTATTGTTAAGTGTACCTGTGAGTGTGTCACCTCCTTTTGGTTGTTCACCGTACTCCCTCATTTAGCTCGCGCTCACTGCCTTCGCGCGGCAGGTTCGAATGGCGACTGTTGTACGCGTTACAGGATGTACAATCATTTCAGTGTCGATAAATGTCAGTAATATTTTGCTGTATTACGACTCTCCGACGCACTCTTGTTCGATCCGCTCGTCGGCTTCACTTCTCGCGTGCTCAACCTACCGAATACCGATGTGTTTTGCTGCGCGCGCGGGGTTTTTTCTCCCCGCTATTCCTTTATACTCCCGTGTCGCTATTTCACTGTGGGTTCGGTTAGTAACCTTATGTGTAATTAGTTAACTAACGTTGAAAGTTTGGCGCCATATAACAGGTCTGACCCTCGCCGATATTACTCTTACCTTAAGCAAAAGTAACCGAATTTCTGCTTGGTTGTCTCGTACTCGTAGGCAGCCACCTTCTGCTCGCTGCTTCCTTGCACCTGCAAACGGACGCAAACTCACGTCAAATCCATTCTTTAGCAATGAAAGTTCGAGGAATGGAATACTACAGCTCGGGAAATCGACAAGGGAACACAGATCGAGTAAAACCGCTGCCAATTCATTGGCCCGTTGCTTCTTCAAACTTAATTTTGTGATTCCTTTAATTAATTTTTAATAACAAAATTTATAATTTTTGCAACAAATTATGCCATAATTATAATTTAATTTATTTTGAAGATTAAAAAGTATTAATTTTCAAATTTATTCATTCATTTATTTATTTATATCAACCGGCAAGAACGTTCCAGATTTAACATAATATATACATATATACATATATAACATCTCTAGTATTCTCGAAGCGCGCGGTGAGCGCTGTGATTTTATCGAAACTACACCACTTTTGTTTTTGTGACCTAGTAACCCATTACACCCACCAACCAAACCACTAATAAATTGATATCATAACTAATCCATCATTTTTTGAAGATAGGAGATAGGATTAAGGAGTTATAAGCTTTTTTGAAAAAAAAAGACGTTTCTGTTTTTGTTCATAACAAAAGAACTGTGATAGCTAGACATAATTTTTTTTTTCAAATATAGATATTTTAATTCTCTTTCGAATGCTACCCATCCAATCCAGATACATAGAGCCGTTCTGGAGAAATTACGATTTGAAAAAAAGGTTAAAAAAACTTTAACGTCAAATATCTGAAATTTCTAGACCAATCATTTTGCCCAAAGAACTCGACCGAGAACTATACAAAATCTACCTCTACAAGGAATTTTAAAGCGGTTAAGTCAATTTTACTTCCGTAATCGTTGGACATAGAAAACTCGTTTTTTTCATTTTTCAATTTTTTTCTCAAAACCTAACCAAAAGAATGGATTCAAATTTTTAGAGCTTATAGCTATTTATATTCTGCATTATCGTGATTTTTCTCAAAAAAATTGATCGTTTAGTTTCGGAGTTATAAGCTTTTTAAAAAAAAACACGTTTTTGTCAATAACAAGAGAACCGGGATAGCTAGAGAAATTTTTTTTTTGTAAATTATAGGTTTTTTTTCGCTCTTTCGAATGCTACTCATCAGATTTAAACATCTCGATTCTATCACTGAAAAAAAGCCAAAAACAATTTTGAGAAAATCGAAAATTCGAAATAAAACAAAAACGAATCGGCCCAATTAAAAAACGGATTTTTGACCCGCCATCACACAAAAAAAACAAAAAGAATGTGACCTGTCCGATTAAAATCGATCGAGTAGAAGCTGAGATCCAGGCGTACACACACACACACACACACACACACACACACACACACACACACACACACACACACACATCCATACAGACATTTTTAAAAAATCATGTATTTTGGTTCCTAACACCTCGAATATCAATTATAACATGTTTTTATTTATAACAACTCAAAAAATTACTATCACAAAGCTTCCTCTAGGAGGAAGCAATAAAACTGGCGTTTATTCGCCAGACAATACTACAGATGTAAACAAAGAAAATGTCGCTCAGGTCGAACGCAGTATTCGTGAACGAGGCTAGCCGTTCGCACTTGGCTAACTAAAATATGCAATCGTACCGATATCTGGGAGAGAGAGAAAATACAATTTGCTTCAATGCGCATTCACTATCAGAGATAATAACTGTCTGAAAGCCTACCTGGCTGGCTAGCCTTCGCGGACTCTCGTTGTACGGTTATCCGGCTCAAACAGGCAGTAGGGCCAATGCCTACAGCGGCTGTCTTCTCCTCGCGCTCCCCTGGCCCCGTCGTTTTCGTGGTTCCTGTAGCGCGGATTGGCGTACTCTCTGTCCTTGGGCACAAAGTGATAGGATCGCATCTCCATTCGTGTTCTCGCTAGGCGAACTCTATCCTCGCTCCCTTATTTCAGTCGCGCACATGGTTCCTCCAGGGTTACCAGGTGGCGATCTTCTATCCTTTTTACTCACGTGAAAGTGATGTCACATTCTTTGAGAGTAAGTATTTCAACTCAAATAACTAATGAATATTAGAACGGTAGACAGTGATAGGGCACAGTAACACCTATGAGTATCGAATAGGATAGCGCCTGAACAATTACATTGTAATTACTATTCAATCCAAATAACTTATAAATATTATAAGGTTACATAAGTAGCAATATGTCATAGTAATAACTATGAGTATCGAACAAGATAGCTCCTGAACAATTGCATTTTAATTACTATTTAACTCAAATAACTTATTAATGTTATAAGGTTACATAAATAGCAATCTGTTATAGTTAGAACTATGAGTATCGAACAGGATAGCGCCTGAACTATTACATTTTAATTCTTATTTAACTCAAGTAACTTATAAATATTATAAGTTTACATAAAAGGCAAAATTCAAATCATAATGATAACTATGAATATCAAACAGGTTAGAACCTGATCAACAGTCGCAGATAAGGACCATCCGCTGGATTTTCTGCCTGCCTTCCGTGATGTACAGCGAGTGGCACATACCCGGCATCTGATCGGGCAACGCGCGAAGCAACGCGGGGCCGTTTGGTGTTGTGCTTCACAACGTTAGCCAAGCACCATGCGTGAGCAGAGAAAAGCATCGCCACTTACTCGCCGTGTGCAGGTGCAATACGCTGCGTGCTCCGCAATGCTAGAAGTCGATGAGTCGTGGTCCTTTGCAGCGTGCGAGTCCTCCACAGGAGACACTGGAGTGGTGGCTTCAGCAGCATAATCTAGTTATATCTCTTAAACGGAATAGAGTCCCAATAATATAATACATTACGAAACGTGTGACCTAAGTAGAACTTTTTTTTTACCCGAGCGTAGCGAGGGCCCTAACTTCAAGCCGTGCAGAGTGCTACTTAAGTCACAAGTGTCATAGAATTTTTTGTACTGCAAGCACGATTTTCGCGTTTTTTGAACCTATTAATAGAGCCGAAAGTGACCGCTTGCCAACCAGCGGGCGGTAAAAACTGAAAAGCGCCCGCTGCTCGCCGTAGCGGACGGTAAAAATCGAAAATCGCCCGCTGTCGATTTTAGTACATTAGAACAAAAAAAGCGAAAATCCATAATTGCGTTACCAAAAATATGGTCTGCACCAAGGTATAAGTGGGTTTTTTGGCCTCGTGTGATTGCAGTACCCGTCTTCGGTTCGCAATCGCACTCGCCTTCGGCTCGTGCTAGCTCACCTTCGCCTCGTACTGCAATCCCACACTCGGTCTAAAAAGACCCACTTTACGCCCTTGGCACACAATATACTATTTTGTACCGCAAACACGATTTTCGCGTTTTTTGAACCTATTAATAGAGCCGAAAGCGATCGCTTATCGACCAGCGGGCGGTAAAAACTGAAAAGCGCCCGCTGTTCACCGTAACAGGTAGTAAAAATCGAAAAGCGCCCACTGCTTGCAGTAGCGGGCGGTAAAAAATCGAAAAGCGCCCGCTGTCGTTTTTGAATGGAGTTTTTAAGGTTGTTTCAGAAAATTATCGATATTTTGAAAAAGACGCAAAAATCTATACTTGCGGACAAAAAATATGGTGTGCACCAAGGGCTGAGTGGATTTTTCAAGCCACTAAAGAGACCCACTTTACGCCCTTGGCACGCAATATACTATTATAGCACTGCCTGCCCTAAGTCCGCTGTTACGCCTATACGTGTTCTAAGTAATCCTTTTTTGCACTGTAAGGCTAGCACACGAGCGTATCGAGTGCGATAAACACTGTGCAAAAAGTACTACTTAGGTCACGGATAGGCGTGACCTAAGTGCGGGCTTAGGTCACACAGTGCTATAAATGACCTTACAAGGGAACTACCCGAGGTATCCGCCTCCGATTTTCCTGAATGTTTAATATGTTGTAAAAGATTGAAAAATAAGAGACATGTATTTTTTTATCGGCCCAATCCCTTATTAAAGGGGTGAAAACCGCCCTTAAAGTTTACCTCCGAAAACGGATTTTTCTTAAAGTTCCAATTAATGTTTTGAAATGAAACAAAATGGAAAATTCTTATCTTTGAAAGGCGAAACTAGCAAGTATAGTTTGGTCCCCGGGGGTGGCAACCCTTACTTTTTATTTCAGAGAAACCTTATTTTTTAAACTATTTTTGAATATAATATTTGCAATAAAATTAATTGATTATTATAAAAATCATTTTTGGGCTTAAAATAAAAAATTAAAGTTGACGTATTTCAGGGTTTTTGCAAATTCAAGCGTTACCGGGGGTAAACAACCCCTTAGGCGCGAAATACTTTCAAACCGTTAAAATAAATATTTTATCTCATGTAATGCATAATTTATTTTTATTTGGGCTAATTTTTTTCTATGGGCCCAATTTTCTCTTAAAGGGGTGAAATGCACCCCTAAAATTCACCTCCAAAAACGGTTTTCTCTAGATATCCCGAGTTCAGATTAAAATTTGAAATGAAACAAAATGGAAAATATTTCTCTTTGAAGTGCGAAATTAGCAGTGATTGTTTCATCCCGTGGGGTAGCAACCCTTATATTTTATTTCGGAAAAACTTTATTCTTTTTAAATTATTTTTGTATATAATATTTGCAATAAAATTAAATAATTATTGTTAAATTTTTTTTTAATATTACAATAAAATTTAAAATTAAAGTTGACGTGTTTATGCAAATAAAAGCGTTATCAGAGTAAAGAACCCCTTTGGTGCGTAGTACTTCGTATCATTTAAATAAATATTTTAAGGTGTATGATGTGTATATTCAAAATAATTGACGATGATTGTATGATGTGATATTGATTGTATGATTTGTATATTCAGCATAATTAATCATGAATATTTTATTTATTTTAGAATAATTTGTTTATACGCCCAATTTTCTATTTAGGGAATAAAAATCACTTATAGTGATTTTGACAATTTTGTTATTGCAGCGTTCTAAATATAACAACATTAGATAAATAGGCGAACAAATAATTACATGACTATATTTTCATTTTTACTACATAAATATTTGTATGCAGAAAAGCTTTTAAAAACTGAGCCTAGATTAAAATTATTTTTATGGTATATTTTAATCTTTTTAGAAATTACTGCTTGATAATTATAATTTGCTTATAATTTTAGGATATTCATATTTGCGCATTTAGGCATGTCATATTATATTTCATTTCTGCTTCTTAATTAATACTTCTTCTTAAGTAAATATTTTACTCATTTCTATTTATATATTTATGAATAAGCGGTAATTTGTAAGCCCATCTTGGAATCATGGATAAAACTAGCGAATTTCGTGGAGAATAACATCCGTGCAAAAGTAACGCGAGGGCGTCTGGAATCCGCGACTGCATAAAAACAGATAGTTAGTCAGTATATTTTTGTCAATTCTGCTGCGAGGTACATGTTATCGAGAGCCCGCGATTTGTTAAGAAAATTAGTTTATTCTACAGTAAAATTTATTATATTTTATAAAAATTAAATAATTGGAAAACTGAAGGTGAATCCTATCAACGTCATATATTTATTATTGGAACCATTCTCGAAAAAATTTGAAAAAATTTTATACGATAGTATGAATAATGTTAATGCGATTGAATCAATAGAAGAAGAAACATTAAATTCTCAAGAGCAATTTAAAAATTATGAAGAACAAGCAATTGAAGATGACACAGTTTTCAAAGAAGAAAAAGATTATGATGTTTGTTCATACGATGATGAAGAGTTGAGCTTCGATTACAAAAAAAAAAGCTTTTTAGCACTTCTTTGCCGCTACTGGTAGACTCAATATACTATTTGATTTATTCAGGATGCTAATGGCCTAGTTTCTACCAATCTGAGATGTTGAAGGTTGTTAAATAAAACACCAGTTTTTATTCCTCGACGTTTCGGACATTTATTTCATGTCCCTCTTCAGGAGTATCTTACTATTACAAAATTAAAAAATTAAAAAAATTTTTTTTATAACAATTATTTTAACTTCAGGCTAAACAATAATAGTAGGAACTTACATTTATCTAGAGTCAAAACTTATTTTCGGGAGAACAATCCGCTCGTCAATAGCGTTATAACGAAAGAGTTCGGCTTTATATAGTGAGACTGCATTAATATGTGTGTATATGTATGTACATTGCTCGACCGCTCTGACAATGTAAGTATGAGACAGGTGGGGCGTAAAATCGCTGTATAACGTTATAGCTTATGTGAAGATAACAATTCGCATTCGCAAATCAGACTTTTGTACTCTTTAGGCAAAATATTAATTTCGAACTGTTTATTCATAAAATTTCTCTGACTGTGTATGTGAACGGCTTCAGAAAATAATCTTTTTTGTGTGTTATGTTTCGTATCTAGAATTTTAATATTATTAAAATCAAATATGTGGTCATTCTCATTTTTATGTAAAAACAGCGACGACTTGTTATCTCCGTCAGTATATCTCTTTTTGTGTTCTTTAATTCTTATGTCTAATCTTCTACACGTCTGTCCCACATAAGATGCATTACAATTAGAACAACTTATTTTATATACAACATTATTATTATTCATCTTTTCATTTTTATCTTTTCCTAACCTGATAATATTATTCAATTTATTGACCATACTGTAGGTTACATTAGTGTTGATTTTCTTGAAAAAACTTTTTACAAAATATTCCAGTTCTTTAACAAACGGTAAACATATACTTAATTTATTTTCAAATTTGGAATTTTTTGATGTAGTATTAGTAAACTTTATCGTATTTATCATCCGTTTTACATAAGTATCAATGAGTTTTTTGGGATAATTATTTTGTAATAGTAATTTTTTAATAAACGAAATATTTTTGTTATGAAAAGATTCATGTGACAATTTAACAGCACGGTCTACTAAGCAGTGAATAATTGCAATTTTATTGCTCAACGGTTGGTGCGAGTGAAAATTAAAATATCTTCCCGAAAAGGTCGGTTTTCTATACCAATTTGTAATAATGTGTCTGTTATTATCGACGATAAATTGTACATCTAAAAAGCTTATGTTATTTTCTTGCGGTCGTTCAACTGTAAACTGTAAGTTATCGTCATAAGAGTTAAAGATATTTAACGTTTCATCTATACAATCTTTATGTATACACAATATAATATTGTCAACATATCGAAAATAGAATATCGGTTTTGATTTCAATTTATTTATACATTCGATTTCCAAATCTTCCATAACAATATCTGATAGAATCGGGCTTATGGGATTACCCATCGCAGAAAATTTTATAGACTAATTTTTGGTTCTGTTGTTGTTATCTCCACATAAGCTATAACGTTATACAGTGATGTTTCGACCCACCTGTCTCATACTTACATTGTCAGAGCGGTCGAGTAATGTACATACATATACACACATATTAATGCAGTCTCACTATGTAAAGCCAAACTCTTTCGTTATAACGCTATTGACGAGCGGATTGTTCTCCCAAAAATAAGTTTTGACTCTAGATAAATGTAAGTTCCTACTGTTATTGTTTAGCCTGAAGTTAAAATAATTGTTATATAAAAAAATTTTTTTAATTTTTTAATTTTGTAATACTAAGATACTCCTGAAGAGGGACATGAAATAAATCTCCGAAACGTCGAGGAATAAAAACTGGTGTTTTATTTAACAACCTTCAACACCTCAGATTGGTGGAAACTAGGCCATTAACATCCTGAATAAAACAAAAACAAGGATTTGAATATTGGAGATAAAGTAAACCTAATAAAAATCGTAGTATGGAAAGTGTTAAACATCGATTTAAATTAGTTAATTCAGAACGACAACTGCTTCGATGGGCGAGCCAAATCAACAAAGGTGGAACTTAGAAAGATAAATTATATAAAATTTCTGAATTTGTTCTAAGAAATCTCAAAGAACCTATCCAAGCTGGTCATATGATTCACGATATTGATATATGTAGGTAGGCTTTAGAAGCTAAAAAAATTTGGAATTTAATGATGTTAGATTTAGAGCATCTAACAACTGGCTGCAAAAATTTAAGAAAGCTCACAGAATTGTTAATAGAAAAATTAACAAATTTACAAAAAAAAAAAAAAAACTGTTGAAGACAAGGAAACTATAAATCAAGAAGCTAGTAATTAAAGTTGATAGAGGCACCCTCCATTGCTAATGTGAAATATAGTAATATATATGGGATCCTGTGAGGGCCAATACATAGAAAAAAAAACACAATTGTAGCTTGTGCGACGTTTCGTCAGCTTGATTACTGACCTCTTCAGGCACAACAAAAAATCTATGCTAATAAAAGATGACTTTATTCATCTTTTTTATTATTATTTATTCATTATTTTTTTTCATTCTTATTTACGAGGGTCATTTGATAAGTACCTAGCCTACAAATGAAAACACCAAAATTTTACAAAAAATCAAATTTTTTTTTCAATGTAGTCTCCTTTTAGTTGAATACACTTGGTCCAGCGGTGTTCCAATTTTTTTAACCCCGTTGAAAAAAATGTTTTCTCTTGGTTTGCAAAATAGGCCTCCGTGGCGGCGATTATTTCGTTATTGGAGTGGAATCTCTTCCCGGCGAGCGAATTTTTTAAGTTCGGAAACAAAAAAAAGTCGCACGGAGCCAAATCTGGAGAATACGGTGGATGGGGCAGCAGTTCGTAGCGTAATTCGACCAATTTAGCCGTGGCAAGTGCAGAAGTGTGAGCCGGTGCATTATCGTGGTGGAAAAGCACTTTCGTTTTAGACAAATGGGGCCGTTTTTCTTCTAACACGGCGTCAAATCGGCTCAATAGTTTGGCGTAGTACTGTCCTGTGACCGTTTTGCCCTTCTCCAGATAGTCAATAAAAATCACACCTTGAGAATCCCAGAAAACAGTGGCCATCACCTTTCCGGCCGACGGGACCGTATTCGCCTTCTTCGGAGCAGGTTCACCGGGTAAGGTCCACTGTTTTGACTGCTCCTTGGTCTCTGGAGTGTAGTAGTGAATCCATGTTTCGTCGACGGTCACGTAACGACGCAAAAACTCTTTTGGATTGCGATTAAACAGCTCCAAACACTGCTCTGAACTGGTCACATGGATGCGCTTGTTGTCTGCAGTCAGCAAACGCGGCACCCACCTTGCTGACAGCTTTCTCATGCCTAAAATCTCATGTAGGATATGCCACACGCGTTCTTCTGAGATGCCTACTTTCGCAGCTATCTCGTGCACCTTTAATCGGCGGTCTGACAAAACGATATCGTGTATTTTTGTCACGTTCTCCTCCGTAGTGGCTGTTTTCGGAGCACCTGGGCGTGGATCATCAAAAACCGACGTACGACCACGTTGAAACTCGTTATACCAAAATTTAACGGTCGCCATCGAAGGAGAAGCATCCCCATACACTGCATCCAAGCGTTCTTTAATTTCACTGCGCGATTTCCCTTCCAAAAACAAGAATCGAATCACCGACCGATATTGTTCGTTCTCCATTTTTTCAAAAATCAACGGACACATTTGCTTTCACACGCTCTCAAAAATAAACTACAACTCCGATCCGGCTGAAATTTCGTCTGTAACCGTTTACAGGAAGATACTGCACTGTAGTGTATTTCTGGTGCGATAGTGGCACCATCTGGCGGTGAGGCTAGGTACTTGTCAAATGACCCTCGTATTCTTTATTTTTTTTCTACGTATTGGCCCTCACAGGTTCCATATATATTACTATAAGAAGCTAGTAAATTTTTAGTAGACATCAAACCACTGATTTCAGAATTTTGAACTGAAAATACCTACAACGCTGATCAAAGTGGATTTCAATTAGAATTAAACAAAGACTGTCGAATGTGTTGTGCAATCTGTTTCATCGACAACATATAGTTATAAAATATTACCTACAATTAATGCTGCTGGAAAATTGCTCTCTCCATTATTTATAGTTTTAAACGAGACTAAAGATGAATTCGGACCGATAACTCAACAACATTTATTTCGACCAGATAACATATATTTGATGGCTTCTAAATCTGGCAAAATGGCATGAGGTGAATGAAGTTAAATAAAGTGTACTTGTATTCGTAAAATTGTAGCTTATATCTATTTTAATCATTTTACTTGTCAACTTGTAATTTCAATAGACTCATATTAAAAAAGATTTACAATTATTATTAGTAAATTATTTTCCAAATAAGGTATTTTAACGTAAACTCCGAAAGTTATAAAAAAGTTTTGGTAAATTATTAATAAATTTTATTATTATTTATCCTTGTTAATTTGATTTCATGTAATAAATCGTTATCAATATTAGTGATGTAACCCATATAGCAATAGTTTACTGTAATGATCTGCGAAATTTATTTGCTTATAATTTATTTTCAGATCATTTCCGAAAATGGTTAAGGGATGTGTTTTTTCTTAATGTTGAAAAAACAGTTTGTTATTTTTAGATTCTTGAAGCTAACATTGCACAGAAGCAGTAGAAAGTGAAAAACCTGAAGATAAAAACATTAAACTTTTCAAAATTCTTAAAGGTACAACTGGAAAAATACAACCACTGGATGTGTTTGACTTTCATACATGGAAACATTTTGTAAGACACTTTTCCGATAGTGTAATTTTGTTGGATAAAGATATATGTTTGCACGTACGAAATAATGTAATTAAATTAGAATCTCTGGTGCACAATCAGTTATCTTCTCCTTGATACGTAAATCTGTTTAAATACTCCTGGTATAAAAGCGGCTTATCGATAATAAACCAAATGAATTTGTAAATCCGGTGTACTTTAGCTTTGGTGGATCCCAAGCTCATTGTGAGGTACCAGGATGTAAAAATACTGCTATTATAAAATGTTCATGGTGTCAGAAATCACTGTGCTTAAAACATTTTTTTGAAGATTTTCATTACTGTTCAACCTATAATCCTTAAACAAAAGTAATTGTGATAAGGAACAAACTGTAAGCCCGTTTGTATATTTGGTCGAATTTTTTTTAACAATTTGTAAAAATATACCTATATTTTACTTTTAATAAAAAGTAATTGTATAATTATATAATTATTATTATTTAACTATAAGTACGTGCAAAATACTCGAATTTTATTTATTTATTTATTTATCTATTTATTTATTTATCCAGAGTACATTACAGAAGTACATTGTTGTAACCCTGCAGAGAAAAATAAATTTTCTGTTTGTAGATCCGGAGTATAGATATAGATATACTTAAAACTAAAACTAATACTAATTCTTAAAACTATGAAATACTTCTTAACATTATAATAGACTTTCTAAAAACAGTAATATATATATATATATATGCTATATGCAATTATCTAAATTTTCGACTTGAATTACTATAACGAAATTATAGTAAGGTAAAAGTACCCTTTATGGAACAGTTTTTGATAGTTTAGAGTTTGGATTGAGATTACAACTATTATAAAGGAGTAATATTTACAATTTTTGGATATCAATCGATGAGCTAAAGATCAAAGATTAAAATGAGACCTTAAAAGAAAGAAATTGAATACGAATTGTAATTATTACAATTAAAAAACCAAACCGACACCAAGTACGTATTACGGAACGACATTTTTACAGATTGTCCCCCCGTTCCATAATCGATGTCCCCATTTTGGAACAGGATAGAAATCAGTTTTAATTTAATAACTTACGTACTATTTTACTTACAATAAGTGGCTTATGATATACAAATGATGATTTTAAATTTTTTATAATTTTTTTATTAAAAAACATGAATACAAAATACAATTTTAAATGTATCAAATTAACACAATAATTGCATACAACTTAGAATAATTAATACTTATTTTTAAATATCTGGAATTACAATTAATTTATTTTTTTATTTGGATTTATTATTTGCTACACTATTTTCATTTCGAGCATAGTCTCTTCGTCCATCGTATTATTTTTTAAGTTACTTTCAGGATTACTCGAGTGAAGATTTATTTTTTCAGAAGTTATTACACTTTCTTGACAAATCTCATTATTGACTGTTCGACTGATAGATTCTTGTGTTTGATCATTGTATACTATATTGCAGATGGAGAAAAACTCCTAAAAAAATTCAACATGATTAAAATAAGAAAAATGTTAATATAGTTACATGAATAATTTTCAATTAGATTGTACGAACCCCATTGACTTAGTTTCTCAATCAAATTTTCTGTTGTAAAATCCTCACAGTTATCGAGTAACCATTCTTTATTTAGTATGCAATTATCCTTATTTAAACTGTTGCTTAGTTCTATACTACTTTTCTATATGAGGTGATAAAACTTTAGATGAGCCAGGTCTTGAAGGTGATTCTTGTGGATCTTTACAACTCTGTGGAGAGATGTGGCTGGGACATTCAATTTAGCTGCAATTTGCAGTGCAGCATTAACTACATTGAAAGCTTTTTTGCAATTGTAATGCAGAATAAAGTCTCCTTTTGATTTTTAGTTTCCTTTTATCTGGTTGAACTTTCTTGCGAATAACTTTGTTGTGCTAAGCATTCTTTTTTAACATCTCTTTAATATCTTCCGTAGTCTCATTTTATTTGTCTTATGTTGTGCCTTTATTTTCTTTCTTCACTGTCATTTTTCTTGAGTTTCATAAAATCTGTAAAAAATAAAAAACAAATTTCTAAAGGAATGTAACTTACAAACTGATGTTTTATCAAATTTATAGGTTAGGTTTGTTATTTGTGTTTCACAATCAGAATTTCACAAACAAATATATACTTACTTATTAGTAAAATGATGCAGGAAACTCAAATGATTGTTCACGCACGTCTCAAGATAATGTTAAATAATAAATAACTTTAAAACTGTTGAGTGAAAACGCGCTCCATAAAGGGAACATGCTTAGAGACAGAGGTCCCGAACTTGGAACGCCACCTTTGGCTGTTCCATAAACTCGGACTACGCTCGTTTGTATGCGGCAATTATGAAACATTAAAATATTTATTGAAAATCTTTACTGTTGCAGAAAAACTACTGAAAAACTTTAATCTATGAGTAAAAAACTGCATATTATAAAAAGATTGGTATTTGAAAAGTGTTGGAGTGCATAGTTACAGTTAAAAAATAAAACGTATAAAACCAGCACCATTGACTTCAACAGCCACAGATTTGAGTCGATCTCAGAATACACGCAGTCATATATTTTTTTAAAATTATAATTATCATGTAGAAATGTGAATCTCTTTGCATATTACATAATAAACCTTCACTATTCAGATAAAATTTTGATATTGTTTATCTGTATCATTAATAGACTTTATTTTACTATATTTCAAACTGTTCCATAAAGGGGTCACGATTTGAGCGATGTTTCATAATGGGTACTTTTACCTTATCCAATCGTTTTCAAGGAATATTCAACTCGTTTTCAATAAATATTTTTCACAATCCATTCTTTTATTTTGTACATCGTGGGTCTTTTGTCTGTTTCTAGAGTTTTGAGCTCGTTTGGTAGTAGATTGAAAGTCTTTATTGCAGTTACATGATTGTTTTTTTCACTTACTCTTTTGTCAATTTTCGGTAATAATATAGCTTTATTTCTTTTTTTTTTGTTTTCTTGTAGTTGATAACGTTCGTAGTATATGATTTAATGAAATTTACGGACACCAGACGAACTTTTGTAACAGAATTTATTTAACAATTGCCAACGTTTCGGAGGTTTTATTACTTCCCTCTTCAGGGCTATACGAAAGCACAATAAATATATTTATTTTCCAAATTTACAAACTTAATGCAAAATTACAATATTGTTACAATATAAATTATTACCTTAAATATTATGCGTCACATTATGTTAGTCTTATGCGAAATACAATAACTTTATTGTTATTAGAGTCGAATAAATCGTGCATACTATAAAGTAAACTCATTTTGAACGTTACATGTACAAGCACTGAAGAAAAAGGTTTGTAACACCCCTATTTATACTGCTAGTCGCAAATTATATAAAAAATGATAGAACATGGGAGAGGGGAGGGAGAACGGGAGAGGGAAAAATGCTGTGCGTAAGCTGTAAGAGCCTGCCAAGTATCCAGCAAACATATTCTTTGGAAGTGGCACAAAGGTGTCCGCTACCTCGCTGTGTGTTACTAGCGCAGCGAACACCTACTCTGTAACGTGCGCTCCTCATAGAGACTTAGCGATAGGAATGGAATAATACTACATTGAGGGGGAACACAATAAGCATAAAAATCCATTAGAAAATTTTTTTGATTATTAATTATTTCGTTATTTTTTTAATCTTGTCTATGGTTTTTTTGTACGACATTTTTAAAAATTGTGTGTCTTCTATATGGTTAATCGTGTTGCTGTGATAGTGAATATTTATCATTTCTGAAAATGAACGTTTAAATAAATTTTCTTCTCTATCTTGAATTTCAATGTTTTCGAAATTAATAGAATTTCCAGTCTGTTGCGTGTGTGTAGCCAAGGTAGAATTCTCTGATTTTAATTTTACTGCTCTTTGGTGTTCATATGTACGTTTTTTTAATTTCCTCTTACTCATCCCTACGTAAGTGGCAGAGCAATCTTTGCAACTGATCTTATACACGATGCCCTTAGTATCAGGTGGTTGTAGGTGATCTTTTCCTAATTTAATTATGTGGCTAAATTTACTTATTCTTTTATTAATCGGAATGAGATTGTGCGAATATAGAATGCGATTGATTTTCGGCGTGAGATTTTTTATAAAGGGGAGGATAATTTTCTTTTTTGTGTGTACATTATTTAGAATGTTATTTGTAACGGTCGTTGTGTTATTGTTATTGTTTTGAATCTGTAGAAGTCTAATGCCAATGTATTTTTGTATAAAGTGTAACGGATAATCATTACGCAATAGGAAATGCCTGGTTATTTTTAAATTGTTTTCATGGAACTGTGGATGTGAAAGTTTTATAGATTTGTCGACTAAATTATAAATTATGGCTATCTTTTGTGAAATTGGATGATGAGAATGGAAGTTTATGTAACGTCCAGAAGCTGTGCTTTTTCTATACCAATTAGAAATTATTTTATTATGATCTGTTCTAGTGAGAGTAATATCTAGAAAGTTTATGCTACCATGCGTTTCGTGCTCTATCGTGAACTTTAAATGGTTGTTATAACTATTGAAAGTGTTGAATATATCTAAAGTACGATCTTTTTTTGTGATGAGAATGCAATCATCCACATATCTTTTATAAAGTGTGTATTCTCTTTCATGTTTATTAAGGCACGAATTTTCCAATAGTTCAAGGACAATGTCCGCAAACCATGGACTTGTGCAAAAACCCATGGGTGCACCAAGAATCTGTTTGTAAAATTTGTCATTAAATTGGAAATAAGTGGAATCTAAGAGTATTTTAATGCCATCTATAAATTCTGATCTTGAGAGGTTGATTTTATTTTTTAGATATTTCCATTTTTTTATCAAAGCGGCAACTATTAAGTTTTTAGGGATGTTTGTAAACAGTGACACAACATCAAAGGAAACAAATTCATAATCTGTACTCATATCTATTGTATCTATGATTTCTTCAAACTCGTTACTATTTTTGATAGTAGGTTTTGGGCGAGGGAAATATTTTGAAAACAACATAGACAAGCTTTTATCTAGTGCATAGGTTGTGCTGCCTATAGCTGAAACAATGATACGAATGGGATTATCCTTTTTATGAATTTTTACTAGCGCGTAAGCTCTGGCCAAGTTTGTGTCACTAATATTGGATTTTGAAATTGTTGCGAAACGCGGATCTGTATCAAAGACACCTTTCCTCTCCCAATCTTTCACTAACGTATTTATATTATTTTGTAGTTTGCTGAGTGGCGATTTCTTAAGATTTTCATAATATTCAATGTCCGCCAATGCATTTTCTACCTTCGTAATGTAATCTGCTTTATTCAAGATAACTGTGACATTCCCTTTGTCTGCTTTTGTAACCATTATGTCTGGATTCTGTTTAATAAATTACTTCGTTTTTTTCAAATTTCTATTTATAGATCTATCGATGTTTGTGACATGTTCTATTGTTTATAATATAGCTATCAAAAGCAGACAAAAGGTCATCTCTAATTTCCTGGTTGTTATCTATGTTCCGTATTCCACTTTCTATGCATTTCAAATATTCGAAATTCAAAGTGAGCGTCTATTAGGGACCAAAGTGAAGTTAAATTTTTCTCCTAAGTTCAAAATATTAATAGCATAATCTGGAATGGTTACATTTGTCAAATTCACAACCCATTTATTTTTTGTTTCTGCCAATTTAGTATCATTATTTTTGTAAACGTGTATATCATTGTTGTTATTAATAGAAGTGTTATTGTTGTGTTTGAGATTTACAGTTACATTATCATCAACCGACAGCAAATTTTTAAATTTCTTATTAAGTATTTTTGTGTGTTTACTATATAGGAAGGTTAATGTATTATTTAAATACTGTAGCAATTTATTAACGAAATTTTCCGTGGTGTGTAGTTTTAGAGAAGAAATGTCATCATCAATCTGTTTTTTGAGAATTTTAATATGTACGTATGAGTCGGCGATTTCAAGCTTTAAGATCTTTTTTTCCGAAAGCTTAGAGAAACGAGTTAATTTGGATTTTATATGCTTGCTGTGAAAGGATAAGGAATTTAAACACTTACAGAGGCCGGTGATGTGTCGTGGAATTATGTCACTTTTTCTGCATTGCGTCAAAAATCTTACATTGCATTCAACCTTAGTCAGTTTCTTATGCATCTTCGATAACTTTACGACTCTGTTTTTTATATCCACATTGTAATAACATCTGATATTTTTCATGACTGTAGCAAAATTGTGACGGTTATTGTCATCAATAAAGAAGCTATCCGGTTCGGACATTGTCGGTGAAGATTGGCCGGAAGGATGTGGAGCGGCATACTGATTGTCTTTCGTAAAGTGGATGGAACTTTTTGGCATTTTGTAGTTGGCAATTGTTAAATAAATGCTGTTACAAAAGTTCGTCTGGTGTCCGTAAATTTCATTAAATCATATACTACGAACGTTATCAACTACAAGAATATTACATTAGGCATTGGGACTACAAAGTTCCCCAGTTTGGAATATATAATTTTCCATAGTTGTCTTGGATTACCTGAGTTTTTCTCTATAAGATCCTTATCGTATTTAATTTTGGCATTTTTTATAACATTGTTTAGACATTTAACATAGTTTTTATATTCACTTTGTAAGCTTTCATTCATTGGATCTTTTTTAAGTTGTTTATATAATTTGTCCTTTTTTTACAAGATTTTAGTAAAGCAATTGTAATCCATTCCTTTCTAGGTACATTATTGTCTTTAACCGGGTTTCTTTTTGATTTTTCTTGACATTGTGTTATTCCATCTATAAATAGGTTTATTGCTTCGTTTGGATCCTCAATTTGTGTGTACTTAGTCCAACAGTTCTAACTTGCTATAATAGCTATTTTTTTGTAATTTAATGAATAATTAGTTTTCTTTTTTTCCATATCTGTATTCACTAGTGGGTTTTTTATATCTATAAATAGCGGATAGTTATCAGTAGTTAGTGTCATTAATTTGAAAGTTTTAGCATTGTTTGAGGTAGTTTTTATAAAAATATTGTCTATGCATGTCCCACTATCAGTAGTTACATTAAATGGTCTAGTCGTATCAGTAAAACCAGGGTAATAGCCATTTTCAAGAAAATTGTATAGAAAATTCTGACTAATATTGTTTTATAACATTATATTTATATTAAAATCACCTATTATCAAATGGTTTTTAACGTTTCTCTTAAGTTGCAAATATTGATTTACTTTTAAAATAAACTCTGTGTTATGCAAATCCTCTTATATATATATAAATGAATGTTACCATGTAGCCACCCTCACCTCCCATCAGCGTTTCCTCACCTCCTCCTCAGCGCCCCCTTAACCCTCCCCCCTCAGTATCCCCCTCAGCCCCTCCTCAAAATAACGTAAAATTCAGTCATTTTTTACGCTATTTAGTGACTTCTTATTGTGGTAGCCCCCTCTCTCCTCAGCGCCCCCCCACCCCTCCTCAACGCCCCCTCGTCCTTTCCTCACCCTCATCCTAGCCCCCCCCCTCAATGTCCCCTGACCAATGTAATAAAATAGGACATTCTCATAGTAGGACATTCACATAAAAAATTTGTAATATTAAAAAAGAAAATATTATGTAAAATTTAATATTGGAAAGCAACTAAATTATAGTTGAAACGAAAAAACAGTTTTTTCCGCGCCACGTGACCCTAAAGGTACTATTGATGGACGCGTTGGATTTTTATTTAAAGGGGAATCCTTCGATAATAGCCCTACATAACAACTTTTCCTGTTAGAAAAATTTTTAGAAGAATATAAATAGTATACCTTGATCAAAAACGTGATTCCTCCAGGGCAAGGCTTTTGTTAATAATCAAAGAACCTTCCAACTTTAAAATAATATAAATCTGAGCAAAATCTAAGCTTTTTCCGAAATTTCAACCGCCATATTGGATATTGAAATACTTATACAAAACGAAACATTTAAAATTGACTTATTGTTGCAGTTCAAATCAGGATAAACTTGATTGTATGGTCGACTCAGACTTCGCAGGAGATAACATTGACAGAAAGTCAACCACCGGATTTGTTATTAGAATGTTTGGAAATATAATCTATTGGAAAGCACAGAAACAAAAAACTGTGACTAAAAATTCAACATTTGCTGAATACATTGCATTGTCTGAAGCGACAACAGAAATATTATTTGTAATTAATCTCTTAAAAGACGCCTTTAATACGACATTTGAAAATTCTGTTAAAATATACGAGGATAACTCAGGCGCAGTAGCTATAGGTAAATTCGGTAACTTAACAAAAAATTCTAAGCACATTGAAGTACAATGTCATTATGTAAATGAGAATTACGAGAAGGGTATTATCGATATCGTAAAGATAGAAACTGAAAAAAACATAGCAGACACATTCACTAAGAGTCTATGTAAGGATAAATTTATTAAAAATAGAAATGCGCTAAAACTAATATAAGATATTAATGTAAGTGCACAATATATATGTAGGAGGCGTGTTGGGAATGTGATACATATACATTGTGCGAAAGGAACCTCAGCGAGTTCAAGTTCCATTACAATACAGACAGCGCGCGCGACACACGTATGCACACATGTAAGTCTCCCCTCCCTAGTGTGTCTGTGAGTAAGAAGGTAGCTCGAACAGCAGCGAGCGACGCGCTATACCCTCTCTCTAGTCTCGGACGCCCAGCATGTAGCATCTCGCGCATGGCGCAGGCAAGCGCCGATTATCATAGTCATTAGCTAGCCTTCTTTATTTAAACATCCACACCTCCAACACATTTTTATAAAAAAATTTTATATATTATTTTATTTTATTAAAAAAAAGTTTTTATCTATGGCTTGGACAGGAATACCTCCTATTTTATTATCAAAGGGTATGACCACTCATCGTACATTTAGATTACCTTTAGATTTAAGTATATTAAAAGTGCATTTACAAAATTAGATTCTGATAAAAAAAATTGAGAGAAGCAGACATTATAATTTGGGACGAAGCTTCAATGATTCCAAATAAGCGTTAGAAATTATTGATAACACTTTAGATGTCACTTGGGATGAACCTTTTGGAGGAAAGTTAATTGTTTTAGGTGAAGATTTTCAACAAATGTTACCAGTGTAGTTAAAAGTTGATTTAGAAATACTATTATAGAAGAAATTGTCAAAAGTTCATACCGTTGGCCATTATTTAATATTTCTAATTTGAAAGTAAATATTCGTTCAGAAAATAAGGATTTTCCGGCATTTTTATTAGATATTGGAGAAGGTATAATTAATCCGTTTTTTATTCTTGATAAATGGATTACAAATGACGTTTGCCATGAACTTTATGAAAACATTAACTATAATTGTCATAGAAAATATATTTATAGACTTGTTCTCTCAACAAAAGTAATCAGCCATTAAATTAATCCTTATTCGATAATTTTATATATAAAAATCACAACAATTTTCTTAATTTCCTATTGAATTGATCGGGGGTTGGCGAGCGGAGCGAGCAGGGAGGCGGAGCCCCACTAGTATATGTATATATGTATTTATCATATATACAGGATCTTAGAAAAATCCCGGGACCCTCAAATAACTTGGATAATAAGGGTACCACAGAAAAGCGTCCAATACAATATTTGTAGGATTTTTCCCTAACTATCAGATGGTGACCTTGGATTTGACCTTGACCATGACCTTGACGGTTATTCCAAGGTTAAAGTAATTTTTTTAAATAGGAACCCTTATTTTTGACATTGGAAATAAAAAGAGCAGAGAATTTTACGTCCAGTTATGACTTAAATACTTCCAAATTTGACCTCTGCAGGTCAAACTAACTGTCATTTACAGAAAGGCATAATAATAAGAGAAGTACGAGTCGCGACAAAAAATGTCCAATACGATATTTTTAGGATTTTTCCCTAGATATCAGATGGCGACCTTGTATTGCACCTTGACCATGACATTGAAGGTGATTTGAAGATCAAGGTCAATTTTTAAAATGGAAAATCCTATTTTTGACGTTGGAAATAAAAAGAGTATGGAATTTTACGTACGAATGACTTTTAAGTTCTTGCAAATCCGACCTCTAAAGGTCAAGCTGTCATTCATAAAATTTGATGGATACAAATTTTGCATCCATCAAATCAAATTCTGGAATTTTCCCCTAGTTATTAAACGGTGCCATAAAATTTTATCTGGACCAACCATGACCTTGGAATAACCGTCACGGTCATGGTCAAGGTCAAATCCAAGGTCGCCATCTGATAGCTAGGGAAAAATCCTACAAATATTGTATTGGACATTTTTTGTTGCGACTCGTACTTCTCATATTATTATGCATTTCTGTAAATGACAGTTAGTTTGACCTAAAGAGCTCAAATTTGGAAGTATTAAAGTCATACCTGGACGTAAAATTCTCTGATCTTTTTATTTCCAATGTCAAAAATAGGGGTTCCTACTTAAAAAAATGACTTTGACCTTGGAATAACCATCAAGGTTATGGTCAAAGTCAAATCCAAGGTTACCATCTGATAACTAGGGAAAAATCCTACAAATATTGGACGTTTTTCTGTAGGACCCTTATTTTCCAAGTTATTTGAGGATCCCGGGACTTTTCTAATACCCTGTATATTTTTTTAATAATATACTCTTATAATGACTATTGCTTGGACTTTTTTTTTGCATCCTTATTTCCTATCCTTGAAAAAAAATCTGGTACGGTGAACAAAAATTATACATATACAAAAATGATGGTCGGATGTTGACAAGCCTTTAAACCTTGGATTTGATTAGTCTGTATAGATGCGAAGATCTGCTACTTCCATAACATTTGAATTTTTGAGATTGAATTTTTTTTTTTATCAAAATATAATGAAAAGATTAATTTTTTTTTGAAAACTCATGTGATTATTCTAGTATTTAAACTAATTGAAATGAAATCATAATGAAAAATGATATTCATAACCTCAAAAACAAAATAGTACGCTTGCAGCGGGTTTGAATTTTGCTAGTGTACAAAAAATATAAAAGTAAAGAATACTGTTACTTGTATACTCGTCTTCTTAAAATTTTTCAAGGCTTATGAATGCTTATAAATCTGTTTATTGTAATACTATACGTAAGTGTTCTAACTCCAGCCGTTTTGATGATTCAATGTAGAGATATTAATTTCCAAATTTGCAAGTTTTAAAAGAAGAACCTGTTTTTGCAATATTTATAGAAATAAATTGGAATTTTTTAATTTTTTGATTGATTTTTGTTATCAGAATTCACACTTAAGAAATCTATAATTTTGTTAATAAGAGAATACTCATAATTGATATATTTTCCAAGATTTCTATGCACCATTATCAGATTTACATTACTGTTTTATATACCTATCGTTATAATATTTAACTTAGTAGATATTTTACAGGTGGCTATACATGGCGGTTTCCGAGCTACAAAACTATAATTAACTTGTTCGTAATTGAATAAAATCTAGAATTACTATTCATGATGTCTTCTCGTCAATTATTATATAAAGTGCAAATGTGTATTTATTGCGTCCTATAATGGCAAATTGCAATTAAAATTTCCTTAATAATAAAATCACGTTACCGTTTAAACTTATTGCAAAGTCTAAAACGAAAATGTCTAGCGAAAGGTTGAGGTTTTTATTAAATAGTTCAGGACGATCTTTGGAGGTAAAAAATTGAAAAGATCTTACTTCTTGATGGCAACGTTTCGTTGGCTTAGTACGCCAACCTCATCAGATCAAAATTATAAACGTATATATCGTACGTCGATCATATGTTATTCTCGATTTGAGGTTTTTACGTTGCATTAAATGTTCCCCTGCGCACCTGCACAGCCTTTACATACAATGTGATCGCCGTGCTATGTTTGTTATTTTGAAACTACGGGATAGCGCGGTTCTCGTTCCACACTTCAATTAATGATTTGAGTTTATTCAACCTAGTCGCTAACATATTTGTTAGTTGTATTACTTTATTTATTTATTTAAATTCTTATAAATTCCTAGAGGAAATGTGAAATTTTGCTATTTACCATTAAAATAGGAGGGACAAGAAAAATCATACCCTTTCTTTTACGCACACGGAAATTATTTTTTTTGCATTGGTCACATGTAAAAAAAAATTACTTTTTTTTTGTAAAAAAATTTGTATATGTCTGGCGTCTAAGAAGCCACAAAAATGTGAAAAAAAAATTGTTGAAGCTCGGTTGCCTACCTAAGCCTTAAATGATGCAGGAAACTGTACTTGACGGTGCTTCGTATGTCTGCCGGTCGGCTAGATTCTCTTATATATTACGTAACCAACTTAAATCCGTCTGTCATTAGTAGTTATAGCAGCACTATAACCCAAACAATAACTCATCGGCGCCAGCCAAGGTCAAAGTACGTTAGGCCTGGCCATAGTGCTGCGTTCGCAAGAATTGTGTAACAGTCACGGGCGCAACCGCGCACACGCACATGCATATGTATATATAATATAAATTGAAAATAATAACACCAACACACACAGGCACTGCCGTATGCCTGTGTGTGAGTGTGTGAACGCGTACTCTCTGTATTATAGCAAATGTACCTACATTAATTAGAATAGCGATTTTCGATATTTTATCGGATTTTGAAAGCTAATGGTACATGATTCATGAATATATGCTCTTATGGGGATGTCTATGGGATTTTCATGGAGTATTTTATAACTTTTGCGTATAGTCTCTCTGCACTATGGCAAGTGTACCTACATAACAAATTTTCAGATTCATGGGTTTTTTATGATTTTTTCAACTGCTGTGTGTAGCCTCTATGTACTGTGCAGCGAGCGGCCAACGCCCAATGTACAGTTTATAATCACGCGCGCTCAGTTTTTAAAAAATGGAAAACCCGTAACTTCATGGACATCCCATAAGAGCAGGTCATCATAGATAACACTTTCGCGACACTCGTGGAACTGTACACTCTAATTTCTGCATTGAACTACTATCTACATAACGTAAACGCACACAACATTTGTATGGGGCACAAGAGGGACACATGACGCACTTCAGAATCTGTACAATACACTCATGATACTTTGCGACGGAGATGTTCACGCGACAGAAGATTGTCACTGTCTGTCTGGATGCATCAAATTAAGTGTAGTATTAGCAAAGAATTACACATAAAAGCATACACCCACTTTTACAGCTCGTTGATAGAGTAAAGAGCGCAAGGGCTTTTGAAACCTTTTCTCGAAGAGCAGATGACTAGCGGAAAGTCGGCTGCTGGAAGTCGCCTGTCGGCTGTTGGATGTCGGCCTTTGGCTGCTGAAGTTCGGCTGTCGACCGCTGAAAGTCGGTTGTTAGCTGCTGAAATTCGGCTGTTGGCTCATGAAGTCGACTGTCGTTTGCAGGAATTAGCTGTTTCAAATACGGTTTCAGTTATCCATACGGCTACATCGACGGTCCCTCTACTACTGACGCATCAGGGGAGCACACCCTGGAAAGTTTGTGGCGCTGGTGTAGCAACACAAAGGACGCACTCGTGACCGATGATGACACAGTTTAAAAACAGCTCGTTAGCTATCGTTGTGTCTTCATCGTTGTGATTAGCGGTGGCGTCGCACCAGAAAACAGCTCATTGGTGGCTGGTGCGCCCCCAACAAGCTTACTTAGCGGCCGAGGGAGGCGCAGCGACTAAGAGCTCATTGGCCACCACTGCGTCGGCAAAAGAGCTGTTCTGATTCAGAGCTAGCCCCGCCACATGGCTCACGGACTCGCGAGCAACCGTGCGAGGGGGGCACCGGCCACAGCTTTGAGCTCTTGTCTATGGTGAGGTGCGACAAGTGTTGATTTCGACTAACGCCTACAACCGTGACTCATACATAGGACCCAAAACAAACCGCGAGTCATAGGAGTCAGCCGAGCTCAAGGCTTGTCTTGTCTTGTTAAAAGTGCTAACGTTAGCAAAATTTGGTTCCGCACATTTCTGCTTACGCAAACACACGTGTACCACTTAATATAATTAAAATATAAATAATAAATTTTACTTTTAATTTTTAATTGAGAAGCATAAAACAGAATACAATTTTTATGGGATTGATTATAATTTATAAATGTAGATTAAAACTTAATCTCTTTGAAAATATAATAACTTGTGTTCAAGAGGACCAAGGAAAGGTAAAGGTAAAAATAAGAGCATGGTAAGTACAATTAAATTTTTCTATTTATTGCCAGATAATTTAACATTTAATACATCAACAATTCTTGGCATATGTAAGGATACAAATTGATACAATACATCGGTAATATCGGACTTAGATAGAGACGCTAATTTTTCCTCTTTGCACTGGTTTTCTACGCTCGTGGTTATATCGTTTATTACATCATTGTCAACTAAATTTACAACATCTTAAACAATATTAGGTGTATAAAGTTGTACTTGTGATTCGTGCACGAGGCTACTTCTATTTGTGAGGAATTCCATAACCTCGCAGATAACATGTCTCACACTACTCGCAATACAACTTGAATATTTCAGACGAGTATCGACACACTTTACAATAAATTCTTGAAGACAGTAAATTTACTTTTTTAATTATTAAACTAGGATGAAATTGTTTGATTCGACCAACGCCATGCCTTCTGTCTTCTTCAATTTCGATTGCTTCATCCTGATGACTTGTGGTGAATTTCAAGGTCCAACCATTGCCGTAAATTTTCGGATCCTTTAAGCAATTATCTAGTTCACGAAAATATTTATCAATATTATCGAAACTAGTTATAAATTCATCCCAATCATCGCATGAAAACGCAACCTTCAAAATCATTCGACACTAGTCGTACCACAGGTTTGTAGCACCCGTCGTCGAACTTGTCGACAATCTCGTCGTATTCCAAGCCTACAATTATCTTCTTGGTAAACGATTTATTCAAAGCTTATAATGTATAAAAGACTTGATGTGAGAGATGTGCAGCTCGTAGTAGGTCTGCTATGACGATTCGCGTAACTTTACAAGCAGAAAGCAACTGATGCGAAAGCCTCTGGAGCGATCCTTTAAATACAACTCTTCAAACGACGCGAGAAGTTCAAAAGTGCAATCATTTAAGAAGTAAAGCGTGTGCCGATCAAGAATAAACAATAACCCATCTGTAGATATAGGGGTTAAATTAGAACTACCATTTAATAAAACTCGTATAATCGATTATTATCGATATAATAAAAGTGCTGACAAACTATATTATAACAAAGACATTTTAGAGCGGAAGTTTTGTTAATATTTGACAAAGCATCCGCCGTTACCAATGAAATTTCCGTCAGCATTTTTATAGCGTACATAGCATTTGACTACGTTATAATTTTTCTCCAAGTTGTCAAAAAAATTATCGAGAAACTTCTTGTAACCTTAACCATGGCTCATATAATATAAAAACATAATACAATATTGACCACATACATCTGATTCGTCATTTTGAAGTTGAATTGCGTTCCAACGAAATGTTTTACAATTTTTTCGCAAGCGGTTTATGTGATCGGATATATAGGCGTTAATCCAAAACTATCAAAGTATAGACCGTTAGAAGATCTATCGACGTAGAACGCAACCCAATGCATACCAGGCTTGATATACTCGTCAGTGTCAACGATGAACGCCACTGGTTTGGTCCACACTCGCGGGATTTAATCGGCTGCGAATACACCTACAGTATGCTACTGGATTGGTGAAAGGATCTTCAATATCTGAAGACAGTCCATTGTGAAGATCGATTAAATTTTTATTTAGATAACTAAGGTGTACAGATAAGTAACCTTTCAAACGATAAACGTTATTTAACGCACATCGATATTTATGACCCGAAAATTTTAAAGCGTGATCCATACAGTATACATTAGGTGATAACTTATCGAAATGAGGACAATCTACGTCATATTCCAAATTAATAATTTCGTTTGCTATAATTTTATGAAGCATGAACCACTTTTCATTACCTCTAACGTAAATTTTTCGCACTTTTTGATAAATCTTGCAGTTTTATGGAACACTTTCAAATCAACTTCACCGCCCAAGTAATTAATGCCGTGACAATGGTGAGTTAACCGATTATTTTGTCTTCTAATTTCGGCGCTCAAATGATCGACACAAGCCATCGGAGCCACTAACCAATGATCGTGAAAATCACCATTAAGAGCAACAAGAGCGATTTCCTTTGGTGCACTGTTATTGTCAGTATCTTCGCGACACTGAATATCTATAATTAAATCCATCGTTTTTATGTAGCTTGAAATGACGATCACGACTCGGAACGTACTGGCTACCAAGAAACAAATCTTCCACGTATATGTGGTACGACAGCGCGGTTTGAACGAACTGCAACTACCACTGCTGTGCTCCGACACAACAAACCTCTGACGACGCATACCGCAATGATTAATATCCTGAAAACTTGTGAGGAGGAAGGTGGGACACTGACACGCGCACAAGGAAATTACACTCGCTAGTAAAAACTCAAGGAGTATAACTATGTATTTAGTATTAACTAATTTTATTAACTTTGAGAGGAAACGGTAGCCGCCGTTAGAGCCCTTCCGCTTACCTCCTAGAATGGTAGCTGGCCTCAAACAGACACAAAATGGACGCTCAATACACTAACCCTCGAATGATGGCTGGAATGGCCACGATTCCGGATGATCACTGCACTTAATTTAACCTTGAAAGTCTCCGGGGATGATCAACTCCACGCAATCTGAAAATGTAAAGAACTCGACCCATCGACCTCGAACATCTACGGCGCCGTAGGATCCATGAGACAAAAATTATCGCGTGACCTTACTAATCGCACTCACCTGGACACCATTTATTAATAATTTTTCTTGATTGAACACGTCGCAGTGGAGATGGACAATCATGTCAACAGATTTGGTTGCCGACATTAATTTGCGATGTTGCAGAAGGCCTTCATTTGCATCTTGACCGTCATCCATTTTTGCAGCAGTATCGTTGTACCACAACACACTCGTCAAATGTGAATTTTGGTCAGCAGATCCATAATTCAATAAAGTTTCAAGGTACGCTCTGTAAGTCTAAGCGTTTGTTAGCTGTGATACAGGTTTTTGATAAAAAATACATCCACTTGATTAAATAAAGAATGCATAAAATTATTGACAGGTCCGACTTTGGGCACCTGGGCTGTAGCGACTTGTGGCATGTGAACCGTAGTTTGTAGACTTGCACGCAGACTAAGCATCGCGTGAGCAAGATCAATATATTCTTTACCATTGCCTGGTAATACAAATTCTATAGGCGACTCATCAGTTAAAGACGATATTGGTTTATATTGTATCCAGTATGAATTTTCTATCGCTGTTTCAGTGGGAGGAATTTCAAACAGAAACAACTCCGACTTGAGACACTCACACAAATGGGTGTGTAAAAAAGCCATCTTATCTATCCAAAAATATCTCTCGTGGTTCTCTTCTTCTTCTTTTGTTTCGTTTGTTTTCTCTTAGCTTTGCCTCTTTTCGAACTATTAGACTTGTGTTTTCCTGTTTTCCTTCTTCTTGAGCTGCTTTTCTTCTTTTTACCTCTGTGATTTGTATCAGAGCCAGGACTCATTCGCAACTGAAGTGGTAAGCGACAGCGTGGTAACTAATATTCCGACCCCTCCATTAGTTTATTTCTCCT
This sequence comes from Torymus aiolomorphi, assembly GCA_036365515.1. Taxonomy (NCBI): domain Eukaryota; kingdom Metazoa; phylum Arthropoda; class Insecta; order Hymenoptera; family Torymidae; genus Torymus; species Torymus aiolomorphi. The sequence continues at coordinate 174,379,988 of CM070874.1, read as the reverse complement.
CTACCTTTCGTTTGAGAACTTCATCAGATTCTTTAAAGCGCTTGCGAATCGACTTTTTGAACAGTGTGTTTCGTATGGTAACATCAGACATAATGTTCATACCAGTACGCACAGTCTCCTTCCCAACAGCCTTGGCTCCACGAGTGAAAAGAGGGCAACGCGACGGAAAATTCCAGTCAAAAAAGAACCAATACCGCCGTGACCCATATATCCACCGCCAACTTGCATGTTGAAGTAATGTTGAAGTATTCTTGATAACGATCCATCACTGTATTAAAAGTGAGCTCTAGTCAAGTTTCTTGAAATGAAGTGTCACCGTCAAAGTACCGTAATCGAGTGATATCGCACGGCCACTTTGGTCCCTTATATCAATTTCGATTGTCTGAAATGAATTGAATAATATAGGTACGTACATGTGTGGGAGAAACCGTTGATTCTCGTACTACCATACGTGTAATCGTCGATATTTAACGATACTGCTCGCAACAATCGCGATTGAACGTCACCTGTTACGTAAGGTTCGCAAATATATCTATAAATCATAAGCATGGATAGAAGTCCATTTGAGAGATGGGCAGGTCTATCACTTACTACTGATTCTTCATCTCTTATAAAAATACTATTTGTGCTTTCGAATCCCAAAATTTTTCGGAACTTTTTGGATAAATAAAGGTGGTGACTGAATTCAGAGTAAGTTATCTTTGTACAAACTCTGTAGACTGTCAGGTAATCATGGGGATCGATACTGAATTTCGAATGGTCCTCTATACAGTTTAAATTATTTAGCTCACTTAATTATAATGTTTGCATCTCTGTAAATTCCTGGATGAACCAGCGACACTGTAGTACTGACATTTTTGCCTTTATCTCTAGAGTCGAGAATGTAATGAGATTAAGCTAAACTGTTCTATCCGGTTGCTCGGCACGTGTTGAAATGTCAGCGGAATTTGAACCTCCGTAAGCGTGACTGACCATAAACCTTGAAGACGTATCTGCTGAGGGATTTGCGCGATGAAATGTGTCGTTGTATTTTCGGCAAAATAATTCATGCTGCTGTTGCTAATCGTATTCTGAGTCTCTCAGAAAAAAACAAAAGACATGTCGATAGATTTTTCCTGCTCTTTCCAATGGTGCTATTCTTTTTATTCCCAAACACTTTTCGAGTGGTAAGTTCAGAACCATTTTTCTTAAAGTATAACAGCAATAATAGTCATAGCAGCAATAACAAATTTTAAAACAGTACTTCACAATAGTTAAAGGTATTATTGATCTGTGCATATGAGGCGTTTCACGTCAGCTCTCCAGGCGCGGCGCGCGAGCGCGAAATCATGCTGTTTTCAGCTTGTGTTTGAAGGGCTAAGATGTATCTAAAAAAAATAATCCCCAAGTGATTTCGAGGTATTTTTTCCTCAGCTTTCCGATGGTGCTATTAGTTTCTCAAAAATTTTCAATTCTAAGTATTTCTTGAATAATATCTCGAAAAAATCAAAAAACCCCTGTGTAGAAAAAGGCTATATCCATGTAAAATTTCCTCCTCTTTCGATCTAGCAGGTCAAAAAAAATATTAAAAATATAGTTTTTGAGATATAACACGTTTTGTGTTTTTTTGGGGATTATTTTTTTAGATACATCTTAGCCCTTCAAACACAAGCTGAAAACAGCATGATTTCGCGCTCGCGCGCCGCGCCTGGAGAGCTGACATGAAACGCCTCATATGTGTTTTTTTTCTGAGGGACTCAGAATACGATTACGAGCGTGTTGAACAGAGCGTGTTTTGCACGAAAAATGCGTCGCGCACGCCCACTGGCTGGTTTTTGTCGGACGCTCCCATATTCGTTAATTTATTCGCTCTAATCCAGGAATTGAACTTAGCGCGTGTCCTTCCTATTTTACAAAATATTCTTTAGACGAACCTTTGCCTGTAGTTTTGAAAATTTCATCAATTTCAAAAACCTCGCCTGCTTAGTCTTCTAAATAATAAACTGCAGGCGGACACGTCGATGTAAGTTTAAATATCTCTAGTGTCTAACCACTCTCATATCATTTAACGAAAACGTTCTTTGCACGACTGACGCTCACCAAGTCACCCACGCAGTATTTAAGGGTTTTGAAAACACTATTATTGCCATATCGACGTTGTAAATTTTCAACGAACTTTGGCTGCATTGTACAGTGTTACGGCTGCTTGCACCATTTTTGTGGCCGAATGTTTGGTATGATAGTATGCCTCTACGATCTTCTACAAAAGATCAACATACCTTCGAGTATTTTTATAAGTGAAATATCGCCATGTTCTTTTATAGTTTTTATAAATCTTTCCACAATGACAGCTTTTACATCTAGACTGCGTATCACTCTAAACGCTATATCGTACTTTGAGAAATCTCCCTGCAGCGCTCCACCGATAAATATTTTACTTTTATCAGTTTGAAGACATATTGATTTCCGTCCATTAGTTCTTGACAAAAAATGCGCAAAAGCGTCAGCGACGTTTCTCCAAGTTTTGTCCTTGAGAGGTTCAACCCAAGCGTATTTTCTGAGAACATCGATAACACTCAAAACGTAGCTGTAGCCATCGTTGTAAGATTTTATAGATCTCATGTCCATGAAATCAGCTTCCCACACGTCGTCGAAATTATGCACATTATAATTACGTCTAGAAAAAGGATGTAGAACAGGTAAAGTATTTCAAACGTTCTATGCATTATGGAGATTATTTTGTCTATTTTCTTCTTATCCTTTCGTTTCTGTTCCTTCCTCTTACCCTTTTTCATTTGTCCACGCTTTGTTTTTTTATCTTTCTTGTCTCATTTTCTGATAACATTCTTGATACGAGAAAAATTTTTTTCAAAAGTTATCTTGCTAACCATGCAACAAGCTGTCATCATCGTGACTGTTCTTTCGTCAGACTGTGTTTCTTCGGCGGGCATGCGAGTTAAGCATATTGCGCTAAAACTCGGTCGGCTTGACAAAGATCACTGTTCGAGTCAGCATAAGCTAGATCATGCTGCCGGCTGGCCTCATCCAATGGATTGATTCGTCGACACGTCCAATACGCTCTGCTAGCTTAGTTCCAGGTCCGCAAAATTTCTAATGCGGTACATGCATTTCAAACGGTAATAAATCAACGAGTGAATCTGGAACGCTGTTTTGTCTCCTGGTCTCCTTCTTAAGAATTTATTAGCGCAGCCCAAATATCTTACTCATTCCGCGCCATGACAGTATTTCAGAGTGTGGTGGTGAGATCTTTTTTCAGCTGACTTCTTCTTTTTTCGGTTTGCGCTGAATCTCTTTGGCCACCGGCTCTGTCGCCACTACTCTGAATTCTCAAAGAAGGAACGCGAAGCGGTGTAGTAAAAACACTGTTCTCTGAATGCTCACTGGTCGATGAGGGTCTGGTAACGTTTTTTCAAACACACTTGTTACCTGTAAACTCTCGTGGCACAGTTGTTTGGAAAAATGACAGCGAACTGAAGATGCCCAGGCGAAGCGCTCCTTCTTCTATCTCTCATTGCGTCATTCACCAAGTTGACAATATTGGCTCCGGGCACAATCGTGCCATCTATCGTTAAGACCCCGTTGGCATCCCAAACTACTTTACCACCAGCTCGCAAGCGTCGCAGGAGCTGTTTGGCTTCCGCTTTGTACTTTTCCGGGACGGTATAGATAATGTTTGCGTCAATGCACTCATCGGTTTTCTCCTCCTCCTCCTGCTCATTATCGTCCACCGTATTAGAATCGCTGACAGTGTCATTTTTGTTCTTTTTTATACTTATTTCCTCCTTCGGTTCCTTTAAAGTGAACATATTGCTGTAAAACTTGACGGTTGGCGAGTTTATTTTTTCGTTCATTTCAGCATCGAGTCTACTCGTCACTGATTCTTGTGTTTGCACAGACTTTATCTTATCTTTTTGGAGCGTTGTCTGAAAACGTTCAACGATCTCTTACTGTAGAAGAATCATCTTTCTCGCGTGTTCCATCTTTATTTATTCGCGACATTACCAAGAAGCGTGTCAATCAGAGGTTCTAGCAGACCAAAGTTCTTCGCTGCAAAGTGATATCCGGTGATGCTAGTTTTCGCAGAACTTTTGCGTGCTTATGCAGGCGACCCTTGTGACCTTTACTTAGCGGAACATTACCTACCAATACGTTTAAAGCGTACTCGCAAATACGACGAACCAATTTTGTATCAGCTTTCTGTAAAACTGCTTTTCACTGTTCTTTGTTAAAATGGCACAATGCCGCCAAGACGGTAGCCTCTTTTCAACCAAAAGGATAACGCATTTTTGTAGCCATTATAATGATACGATTGGAATTTGGTTTTTACTGTCTGGCAATTATCGGCAATTATCCGATGTGGTTTGCTTCATATCCAACAAGAGGTAGCCAAATGCTTGCGATGTTGCGTCCCGGTAGGCTTCTTCTAAAAATCGAGGATTTATGGATATACTTGTCTAGCAAGATGAACGCTCAAGTTGTTGTGATGACACTGTGGCTCCTCCTGAGGTCGTCGATAATGATCAACTTGGGTTTTGGATCGTTAAGCCAATCGATGTTTTTAGTAGACCTTCGCGAAATTCAACGTCTTTATCCAGATCTCTGTATGCTGATCGTCATTCACCGTAATAGCAATCAATGTATTCAAGTCAAGCGGTCAATGTATTTCAAAAATATTTTAACAAATACTGTTTTACCGCAACCGGTTGATCCGCTCAACATACAAGTCCATGGATATTTCCAAAGCGTGTCCATAATTCACACTTACTGGGCACTCTGAAACACTTCTCCCGAAGAGCTCATAACCGCGACCCGCGTCCTCCACGCGCAGCCACTCAAAGTCCGCGAGTCTTGTGATGGGGCTAGCTCCACGGCAAAATAGCTTGTTTGCCGGCGCAGTGGTGGCAAATGAGTTCTTAGCCGCTGCACCTTTCGGGGCCACTAAATCAGCTTGTTGAGGGCGCACCAGCAGCGAATGATCTGTTTTCTGGTGCGACGCCACCGCTAATCACAAAAATAGCCAATGAGCTGTTTTTACACTGTGTCGTCATCTGTCACGAATGAGTTCTTCGTGTTGCTATACCAGTGTCACTAACTTTCCAGGGTGTGGTCCCCTGATGCGTCAGTAGTAGAGGGACCGCCGATGTAGACGTATGGATAACTGAAACAGTATTTGAAACAGCTACTTCCTGCAAAAGGCAGTCGACTTCCATCAGCCAACAGCCGACTTCCAGCAGCCAACAATCGACCTCCAGCGGTCGGCAGCCGATTTCCAGCAGCCAACGGCTGACTTCCGACAGCCTACAGGCGACTTCCAGTAGCCGACTTTCCGCTAGTCATCCGCTCCTCGAGGAAAAGTTTGAAAAGACCTTGCGGTCCTTACTCGATCAACCATCTGATAGATACCAGTGTCTGTCGTATGTATGTTGGAACATCAAATTATTGACGTGTGTGTGTGTGTGTGTGTTAATGTGTGACTATTTGTGGGTGTATGTGCTTCTATATGCTTCTATGTGTAATTCTTTGCTGATATTATACTTAATTTGGCGCTTCCAGACAGGCAGTAACAATTTTCTGTTTTACTCTACAAATTTCTTATATCATTAAATTCCCTTTTTAATCGAAGTGATAATAAAGTGTGCTAACGCTAATGTAATATAAAGAAAAATCGGGAATTAAAATACTCGAAAGAGAAAGACATGTCGTAAGTAAATCATTGGTCGTTTTGACTTGAAAAAGTTATACATCTCTTTTCATACTATGACCTTTGAATGGCCTATTCGCACCTCTTATCACGATTCCGTGAACCGTGCGATGGGGTTGGCACTAGCATCGCGGTGAATCAGCTCGACAAAGCGGTAACCAATGAATTTCTTTACTGATGCATCGTCACCACCAATCAGATTCTTCGACGTGTTGCTAAACCATCGCCATCTTAACTTGACGGGCGTGGTCACACACTATTTCAGTCTTTGTCGAACTCGCAAAGTAATCGCGTGGATAATGCTCCCTCGTTAATACTGTTTTCTTCCATTAAAAATGATTTGCTAGGTAGTGGAGGGTTATAATAAGGTGCAGCTGCAACTCGATGTACGAGACATTTTCTCGTTAATCCGCAAAATTCCAGTGTTCGTACGATTAAATAAAGGAAAAAAAACATTTCATCTTCCTTTCCTCGAGAAAAAATGTTTTCCCTATGTAATTGAATAGTCAAAATATTGTGCAGCTGCAACTCGACGTACACGTGACATTTTCTCATTGATCAGCAAAATTCCACAGTGTCGTACGATTAAATAAATAAAGGCGAAAAAAAGTCGACGCGTTTCTCTTCGGAAAACATGATGGGAGACATGACAAGATGCAATTTCGACGACTGTCAGTTATGACTAAATCGTGATAAGATGATTATATAATTCGACAGCAGAGAGCCGACGCGATGAGGTCACTCGCGGCAAAAACGAACGGTCGACCCACTGTCAGTCGTGAATATTGTCTTGTTGCGTGAACATCTCCATCGCGAAATATCATGAGTGTATTGTACAGATTCTGCAGTGCGTCATGTGTCTCTCTTGTGCCCATACAAATGTTGTGCGCGGGTACGTTATGTAGATAGTGGTTCAATGCAGAAATTCGAGTGTACAGTTCCACGAGAGTGTCGCGAAAGTGTAATCTATGATGACGTGGTCTTATGAGATGTCCATAAAGTTACGGTTTTTCCATTTTTTCAAAACCGTGCGCGCATGATTAGTTACTGTGCGTTGGGCGTTGACCATTTGTTGCACAGTACAGAGAAGCTACACACAACAGTTGTAAAGAACCATAAGAAACCCATGAATCTGAAAATTTGTTATGTAGGTGCACTTGCCATGGTGCAGGGAGGTATACAAAAAAGTTATAAAATACACTATAAAAACCCCATAGACACCCGATAAGACCATATATTCATGAATCATGTACCATTACCTTCCAAAATCCGATAAAAGATCCAAAACTCCATAAAAACCCCGTGAATCTGAAAATTTGTTATGTAGGTACACTTGCCATGGTACCAGAGATGCTATACACATAAGTTATAAAATACACCATGAAAATCCAATAGACATCCCGATAAGACCATACATTCATGAATCATGTATCATTAGCTTCGAAAATCCGATAAAACATCCCCATAAAAATCACATGAATCTAAAAATTTTTTATGTAGGTACACTTGCCATGGTACAGAGAGGCTATACGCAAAAGTTATAAAATGCACCATAAACACCCCCGTAGATACCCCATAAGACCATGTATTCATGAATCATGTACCATTAGCTTTCAAATTCCGATAAAATATCGAAAGTCCCCATGAATTTGAAAATTTTTTATGAAGGTACACTTTCCATGGTACAGAGAGGCTATACACAAAAGTTATGTTATACACCATGAAAACCCCATGGGCACCACATAAGACCATATATTCATGAGTCATGTGCTATTAGCTTCCAAACTCCGATAAAATATCGAAAATCGCTAACCTAATCAATGTAGTAATTAATGTACATTTGGAATAATACAGAGAGTACGCGTGCACACACTCACACACATGCATACGACAGTGTCTGTGTATGTTGGTGTTATTATTTTCAATGTATATTATATATACATATGCGTTTGCGTGTGCGTAGTTGCGCCCTTGACTGTTCACAATTTTTGCGAACGCAGCACTATGGCGAGGCGCGACGAACTTTGACCTCGGCTGGCGCCGATGACTCATTGTTTGGGTCTCGCCATAGTGCTGCTATAACTACTGTCATTTATGATCATATTTCTTTATGTATATATATTTATGTAAGTAACGAGAAAACTATTTTTTTCGTTTTTTTTTGTGTTCGTAATCATAAAGGACAGACATGACTGGTTTTTATTACATGCGATGGTTTTACTAACAGATGATCTAGTCCGTGCTGCATAAGAATGGCTTACGGAGCTCGTTTCGGATAAGGGACTGAACAAAATTTATCTGCTCTCGTAGTGAGTTTCTAGGACACTTGCGAAGGTTATCTTCCCTTTCTATGGTTCTTTTTATTTAACCTTTAGAGGACCGGGATTTGAGCTGCTCTATCCCCCATAGAAAATCCATGAGAAAGGTATCTCATACGAGGGTCATTTGACAAGTACCTAGCCTCACCGCCAGATGATGCCACTATCGCACCAGAAATACACTACAGTGCAGTATCTTCCTGTAAACGGTTACAGACGAAATTTCAGCCGGATCGGAGTTGTAGTTTATATTTGAGAGCGTGTGAAAGCAAATGTGTCCGTTGATTTTTGAAAAAATGGAGAAAGAACAATATCGGTCGGTAATTCGATTCTTGTTTTTGGAAGGGAAATCGCGCAGTGAAATTAAAGAACGCTTGGATGCAGTGTATGGGGATGCTTCTCCTTCGATGGCGACCGTTAAATTTTGGTATAACGAGTTTCAACGTGGTCGTACGTCGGTTTTTGATGATCCACGCCCAGGTGCTCCTCAAAACAGCCACTACGGAGGAGAACGTGACAAAAATACACGATATCGTTTTGTCAGACCGCCGATTAAAGGTGCACGAGATAGCTGCGATAGTAGGCATCTCAGAAGAACGCGTGTGGCATATCCTACATGAGATTTTAGGCATGAGGAAGCTGTCAGCAAGGTGGGTGCCGCGTTTGATGACTGCAGACAACAAGCGCATCCGTGTGACCAGTTCAGAGCAGTGTTTGGAGCTGTTTAATCGCAATCCAAAAGAGTTTTTGCGTCGTTACGTGACCGTCGACGAAACATGGATTCACTACTACACTCCAGAGACCAAGGAGCAGTCAAAACAGTGGACCTTACCCGGTGAACCTGCTCCGAAGAAGGCGAAGACGGTCCCGTCGGCCGGAAAGGTGATGGCCACTGTTTTCTGGGATTCTCAAGGTGTGATTTTGATTGACTATCTGGAGAAGGGCAAAACGGTCACAGGACAGTACTACGCCGAACTATTGAGCCGATTTGACGCCGTGTTAGAAGAAAAACGGCCCCATTTGTCTAAAAAGAAAGTGCTTTTCCACCACGATAATGCACCGGCTCACACTTCTGCACTCGCCACGGCTAAATTGGTCGAATTACGCTACGAACTGCTGACCCATCCACCGTATTCTCCAGATTTGGCTCCGTGCGACTTTTTTTTCCGAACCTAAAAAATTCGCTCGCCGGGAAGAGATTCCACTCCAATAACGAAATAATCGCCGCCACGGAGGCCTAATTTGCAAACCAAGAGAAAACATTTTTTTCAACGGGGTTAAAAAAATTGGAACACCGCTGGACCAAGTGTATTCAACTAAAAGGAGACTACATTGAAAAATAAATTTTATTTTTTGTAAAATTTTGGTGTTTTAATTTGTAGGCTAGGTACTTATCAAATGACCCTCGTATCATGGATTCATCATGGGTAAAGTGTCGACCATGGGTTGAGCCAGTATACTGGCTTTCCGGTCCTGTAAAGGTTAAATATATCTTTCCTCGGGTTAGTAGCCTTCGGGAGTGTCAAAGAATTACTATCGGCGACCATTTAATTGCCTACAATGAAATTCTCATTTTGTGCGTGCGTGCGTGCGTGCGTGCATGCGCGTGTGTGTGTGTGTGTGTGTGTGTGTGTGTGTGTGTGTGTGTGTGTGTGTGTGTGTGTGTGTGTGTGTGTCGTTTGTGGGTTTTAGAGAGTTTTTCTAGATATTATATACCGGTTTTGAAGAGTTTCTCCGGTTTTGAAGAGCCTCTTCACACCGGCAAAGATATATATGACCGGTTTTGGAGAGTTTTCGGCCATTTTCTAGAGTCTATAACCCCAGGGTCCATATTTCTTTAGTCACGTTAACATAGGCAACTCTGAGAAAAAGAACTATACCTCTCCAAAACCGGTTCACCCACATATATATATATATATATATATATAATTTTTCCTTTTCTCGGTTTATTATGTGACTCCCTTTTTATTTGTTGATCTGAATTTGATATGATTGTAGACATCCTTTTTTTTTCTTTTTTTGCTAATTACAATATTTAACTTTATTTTATTTGATCTGAAATACTTTGTCTATCCCACTGTGTTTTGGGAAAGGGGTTTTCTGTATCTGGTACGGCGTCTGAGCGGCCGCTAAAATTTCTCTTTTGGTTACGTTTTTCTTTGTAATTCATAACTCGTTGTTAACAGGTCCATGTGGATGATCTTGGTTTGATCTCCTTTTCGTATTTTGGCGTTATGAGTTTCGTGGTTTATCTCTAGAATTTCACACGGGTCTACGTATTCCTGATCGGTCTTGCCGTGCTTCGGTTTTTTTATGAGATACACCATTTCTGCCTCTGGAAAGTGTCTAATGTTTTTCTTTTGATCGTAGTAAAACTTTGATTTGTATTTAGATTGTGCTAAATTCGTCGCCGCCAGAGTTCTTAGTTGTGCTAATGAGTATGTTGTGTCGGCTAAATACTCATTATATGTTTGCAATTCTTCTCCTGTTGGAAAGCTGGAGGATGTTCGTGCTCTGTGGCCAACCTCATGCGAACTATATCCCAACTCTTCGTGTTCGGCTGCATTGTATGAGTGCTGAGCAAGAGGCAATCGCTCATCCCAATTTTTGTATTCACTCAGACACATTTTGAGATATTCGTTAAGGGTGTGATGCATCCGCTCTATACCTCCGTTCGATTGCGGATCATAAGCTGTTGTGCAAAATTTGTTTATTTTATAGGCGCGCACAGATTCTTCCAGTGTTCTATTGATAAAGTGTGACCCTTGGTCAGTTATTAACGTACTTGGGGATCCGAAGTAACTGATCAATTTGGTAGTTAGTGCACGCGTCACTTCCTCCGCTGTAGCCTGCTTTGCCTGTGCCAATGTACAGTATTTACTAAAATTATCCTGGATGGTCAGGATGTACTGATTGATTGCCTGCTTCGGTCGTATCTTTAGATCCACAGAATCCATAGAGATTTTGCTAAATGGTTTTGAGGATGTATCTGTAATAAGCATGGGTAGTCGTATTTTGACTGGAACAAGCTTCTGAGTCTGGCAGTATAGACAGCCCCGTACGAACTGACGTACATTGGATTGCATATTTATCCAGCAATATTCATGCACCAGTTTGTCGTATGTCTTCGTTATTCATTTATGGTCGCCAATGGTAGACTCGTGATATTCTTTAATTATTTTGTAACGATCTCCTACTTTTGGTACAGGCCGATTATTTCTGAAGAATACTACCGTTAACTCCATCCTCTAGAAGATTTATTTGCACTGCTCACTGAAGAGGTTTCACTCAGCTACGGACAGCATATCTAAGTCTCTTATAATTCCTATGGAGCTCATCTAGAATTCTATTAATATTTGCTTCAATGCCTTCGCACACCGCTTCAGATCTGGTCTTAGGCGTTTGTTATCAATGTGCGGCTTTACAAATATTTCCACCCTTCTACCCTTAGTTGTCTTTGTGGTATGTATCTGCCATACGGATCGCTCTGAGCTCCGCAGTTCATCTTCCGAGATGTATTTCTGTCTAGTAGTGCCTCTAGGACTTCCGTTTCCAAAAATATGTCAGAAGTTAATACGTATACTAAGTTCTCCTTGTACCCGAAGGGTTGCTCGTGTAACTGTTGCACGTGCGTAAATGTCGTATGGTCGCTGTTATTCGATGCCCATGGCGGTTGTGAATGGGATGGCCTGGCTTCTGCCACGAGATAACGAGTCATTATCCTTGATGTAGTATGCTACTCGTGGCGTAACTGTTCGTTGCTGTTCCTCTCGAGTGACATGTTTTGTTCTAATTACTCGAGCGAGTTACAATTAACTGTGTAATGATACCCGATAAGATGTAACTGTAAAAACTCGAGATTGTCATTTACCTTATAGTGTAAGAATGTTATTTTATGTTCTTCGTGGTAGTGCACACATATGTTTTTACTATATTCTTGAGCGAAAATGTATACGCAATCTGCATCTGCGAATTCCGTGGGTGATAATAAAATTACTGACATCTTGAGGGCTACCACAGTTCCTCAGTGCAGGGCTTTTCAATAATTTGTTTGCAGTTCTATCGGCGTCAAAGGTAGCCCTAAAATTTTTAATAATGAAAAGAAGAGGGAGTTCCCTTAGTGAGACATACATCGGATTGTGCGCATAGCGATTCCTAAGTGTACACGTAAAACCTCTGTCCCAGAATATCCAGATTATCGTCATTGAGAGGCTCCAGAGTGTCCGGTACCTCTATACCTCGCTGACGTGTACCGGCGTTACCATTCTGGAATTTTGCTCTGCTATGATCAATAAATTGATTGTCCGTCTCCATACTGAGTGCTTCTGACTCAGTTTCACTAAGTGACTCTGACTATCATAGTGATCCATTAACCTCTTACCTGGTGCGACTTTTACAACTTTTCGTGCCAAAATTGATAGCCGTAAATAATAATTCTGATGTCCGATTCAGATTCAGCGATCTCAAAAACAGTTGTATACCAAGTTTTGTCCAAATCCGTTGAGAATTGCATAAGTTATTCAAATATTTACATATATGATCCATTGCCAGATTTGACACGACTTTTTTTTGTACATATATGATCCATTCCCAGTTAAGGGGTTAACATGCTATTGTTTCGGTCCTGTAAAGACGTGTTTCCATCGATCTCTCTAAATAGTGAGACGCTACTTTCTACACTTCTCATACTGACATCCCCATCGCAGCTTGGATTTAAGCTCATAAAATTCTTTCCTCGGATAATAATCTCGGTTTGGGCGTTCTTCCTCTTGTAAGTCGTTGAAGGATGGCATTTCGACTCCTATCATCAAGTTGGGCCCCAATCGTTCTTCTTCTTCATGATCATTGGTGATTGGGTTCGAGAATCTTGAATTGTCGTCCATCCGTATTTCTTTCGAGTCTCCACTTCCTTCCGTCCGTGGCTGATAGTTAGAGTTCCCCTGTTGGACGCAAGGGTTTCATTCGGGTCAATACCTTTATACGTGGGTTTTGTGGTTGTAGGGAAATTCCGTGGTTGGTCCTTCACTACCCATACGTTTGTGAAGAATCCTGAGCGCCCGTCTTCTTCTTTTTCCTCCATATCGAGATCGTAAATTTTATTTTTGTGCCCTTTGTTTAGTAACTGGTGCAGTCTATCTTTCGCAGATTCATTTACCTGATCTCTTCGGCTAATACCACTGCATCTTCTATGTAAAAGTCTTGAATAGCAACGGGTTGTGGTATTATAGTCTGTTGTCCGTGATTGTGGTGGTACTACTGTCGGTCCATTTCCTTTAGCAGGTATGCCACCGATTTTGGCATCGGTGTTGGTCGTCGCCATGAGGAGTTTTCTCTTGGATGTCCAAGCGTCTCCCACGTTGCGCATCAACCTGCTTAGCGCCGCTACACGTGCTTCAGCCTTTGCCGCTACTTCCCTAATTTGTGGGCAAAAATAAAACTTTGAGTCCAGGGTAACCCTCAGATACTTCGCAGTTGGCCTCGTCGTAACTAACTCTGATCCTACGTACATAGGTAGTATCGTAAGGATTGCTCTAGGTGTCAATAGTGCTACCTCGGTCTTCGCCAGCGCAAAACTGAGCCAATGTCATAGTCACTAGTTTCATTACCTTGCACAAAATAAGACGCGCCAAGTCTGCATTTCGTGTCTAATAGACTAAGCGGCCGATACGCGGACGGAGATATCGGGTTTCCCTTGCTGATAAAAACAAGTCTCGCCCTTTTCCAACGACTGCTAAAAACAACTTCTCTTAGACATACGTTGTAGCTATCCAGTAAGGTTTCTGGGCATCGAAAGGCGATGGCCTCTCATACGGAGTCTCTTCTCTCGGTGGATTACATTTATTAACCGCGCGTCCTTGATCTCCATTGGCTTTATTGTCTCTATTCTACGAGTAACGATTTTGTAGCCTATTCCCATGGGTCGGAGTTGACTTAGTCGCATACCTCTTTTCAGCATCGTTGCTTACTAGACTTAATTGCGAGCCTTAGCCTTTTATATGCCTGTTTAAATTCAGCGTTAAGCGCAGTGGCCCCGCGTCGTTCTCGCGCGCGCTGTGCTCGTCTACGAAGCCTGAAGCATGTCCTGCGTAACTCCACGATCTCTTCAGTCTACCAGTATGCTGGTTGGCGGCGGTTTCTATTTCCGCTTCGCGGCATGGATCATATGCTCTTTCTATCTTTGACATTACCCTGCTCACCTGGGCTTCCGCACGCTCCCGGCCTGATCAATCGTTTTCATCGGCCTCTCGTGATACCCTTAATTCTTGTACCGCCGATCCTTGTTTAATCGATGGGTGTTCTTTCGCGGTAATGGTCTTCTCGCAGCCCACTTACACTATCTAAAATCGTAAACGAGATGCACTTGGTTTATTTATTTGTTTTACATGCTTTTCTTCTTGTTTCTAATATTTTTCTCTGCACTATCCACAAAACTATTTTATAATTATTTAACAATCTTGATGATTGAGAATTGTAAACTTAATGAACATTTGAATTAATAAACTTGAGTTTATACTTCTTTGGTCCATATGCATTACGAATGTACCGTCTTCTGAAATAAAAAACAGACACAGAAAGTATGTATTCAAAAGGAATTCATGTCGAAGAATATTTTGAGTATTTGAATGATTATGCAAAAGTACCTTATTGCTTTCAGAATTATCCAAACACATAATATAATTTGAATAATAAATAATACTTATCTAATTGTCTCTCCATCAATTTTTTAAAATTGGAGTAGAACAATCATAACCTGCATACGCTGATAAACAAAACACATCACTGTATACTTAGTATTCGCTGCTTCGCCTACTCTGTGTACTCCGTCTCAATTTGCCCCGACCGCACCGCCGCGGCGGCTGCTGTGGCAGCGAGTTTCATCTCCGATCCGCCGTTTTCCACGGGGCGCTTTTGTCGTTCGATAGGTTGTGGCACTTTTGCACAATCGTTTGCCCAACACTGATCTTGCTTATTGAGAGCCGCACATCAGAAGTTACCATTTCGCTCCGCTAGGCGGCGCACTAGTATCGACTCCTTTCAACAGATTAGACGATCGAGAGCATATAAGCCGTAAATTTCAAAAGTTCGAAGGACTCGTTACAAAGAGTACAAATTGACTTGTCTTGTTTTTTTGGTTCCCCCTTTGCATTGGGGACTCAAAAGTTTGCGCCATATGGGTGTTAACTAAAATTAATTTTGTTTCCAACTCCTGATAAACCTCCATAATATAGGATAGAATAAAATCGTAAATTGGACGAATATTGCTGCAATATTACTTTTAGGCATAGCCTTATAATATTCTTCATTTAATATTCTTCACGTATTGTTTAATCCTGTACGAATATTCCTCTAACATTGCTAAATTAAGGAAATAATCAGTTCATAAATATTATAAAAAAAGAAAATATTTTTGAAAAATTATTTAACCATGTACGAATATTGCTAAAATATTGCTGCACCGCATCCGCTAATCTATCAGTTTTAAAAAGCAATGGAATAACGGAAATAGCGGTTAGCAGCAATGCGTGAGTGTAAGAGTCAATACTCAGCAATGTTAAACGTATGGGCAGGGATAGTGAATCACCAAATCATAGGGCCATTTTTCATTGATGATAACCTGACCGCTGCAATTTATAAGGACTTGCTTCAAAATGAAGTTGTTCCGAAAATAAGGCAAATTACTGGTGATAATTTTGAACGCATATGGTTTATTGGCATATGGCAAAATGGAGCTGGTCCCCACTACGATGTCAATGTTCGTAACTACTTAGACCAAACATTCGAAACTCGATGGATAGGGCGTCGAGGTACATTAGAGTGGCCAGCAAGATCGCCTGATATAAATCCACTGGATTATTGCTTCCTCGTAGAGGAAGTTTTGTAACGGTGAAAAAAATTTTCGAAAAAAAGATGTTCAAAAAGATGTTTTAAGGCGATATATGTGTGTATTAGTTGATTTTGTTCATTTTTGTTTTCGCGTGTGTCTGTGTGTGTGTGTGTGTGTGTGTGTGTGTGTGTGTGTGTGCGTGCGTGCGTGCGTGCGTGCGTGCGTGCGTGCGTGCGTGTGTGTGTGCGTGCGTGTGTGTGTGTATTTGAACTCTTCATATCTCCGAAACGAATAGACCGATTTTCGTCGCCTAAAGCTTATTCTCTTTGTCTCGCCGGAAAAGAAAGGTACCCTGTTGGATTTGAGTTTTTATTAATTTTCTTTCGTTTTATAACCAAAAAACGATTTTGAATTTTTAGTTTTTTTTATTTTTTCATATCTTACAGTTATTATTACATAATATAATAAACTTTTCTTGAAAGGTATTTAAATTACCTATATTTTCCTTTTTTAAAATTTAAAATATCTTCACTCTGTCAATTGTTATTAAGGAAAACTTTTTTATATTTCATAAATTAATTTCTCAAAAAATATTTTATTTATCGACTTGAAATTTTAACCAGTTATGACACTAATTGAAGACTATATGTGGTTAAAATTTCAAGAGATTATCTTCATTTGTTTTTTAGAAAAAAATTATTTTAGAAAAAATTTGCGTTTTCGTTGTTGCACGATAACTAGAGCAAATATTATCCAATCGTCCTGAAATTTGGCACAGATGTAGCTTTTATATACCTTCAGATCGAGTTCGTTGCCCAAAAAAATCGGTCCATTACGAAAAAAGATATTTGAGGTTTTTTAAAAAAATTTTTGACTCACATTTTCTCAGAGATTACTTGATTTATCGACTTAAAATTTTAACCACTTATTAAACTTATGGAAGACTATATTTGGTTAAAATTTCAAGAGATGATCTTCATTTGTTTTTAGAAAAGAATTATTTTAGAAAAAATTTGCGTTTTCGTTGTCGCACGATAACTAGAGCAAAAATTATCCAATCGTCCTGAAATTTAGCACAGATGTAGCTTTTATGTATCTTCAGATCGAGTTCGTTGCCCAACAAAATCGGCCCATTACGAAAAAAGATATTTGAGGTAAAACATTTTTTTAAAAAAATTTCGAATCGCGTTTTCTCAAAAAATACTTGATTTATCGACTTAAAATTTTAACCACTTATTAAATTTATAGAAGACTATATTTGGTTAAAATTTCAGGAGATTATCTTCATTTATTTTTTAGAAAAAAATTATTTTAGAAAAAATTTGCGTTTTCGTTGTCGCACAATAACAAGAGCAAAAATTATCCAATCGTCCTGAAATTTGGCACAGATGTAGCTTTTATATATCTTCAGATCAAGTTCGTTACCCAAAAAAATCGGTTCATTACGAAAAAAAATATAACGCACAGTTTAAGCTGAATCCGGACCCATGACCCTCTCCTAGTTAGTCTAACCGTACAAGATAAAGTATTAAATTTTAAATATTAGAAGTAAAAATTAATTAAAGGGATCAATAAATTAAGTTTGAGGAAGCTACGTGCCAATGAATTGGCAACGGTTTTTTTCTATGGGGCGACTTAAAAACCCGTATCTATAAGACTAAGTCTTTAAATGATTTACGACAGAGAATTCTTGACGAAACTGCACTTATATCAGTTGATCATCTAGAAAATGTTATCGACAGCTTTTGTAATCGATTGGGTTATTGTCAAGAAGTGCATGGCCATCAATTTGAACGCCTTCTTCATTAAGAGACATTCGCCGAATCACATGTGACTTCAGTCGCTGCATGTTATCGTCACTAACTTAACATTGCCTGATCTTGCCTTCACTAGCTGGAATCATGATAAAATGATTAGTTAAAATTAAGGCCAAGGTCAATGCGAAGGTCAGCATGGGTCGGTTCTCTTTATCCCCTATAACTTTTGTTCCGATAATTTTTCATAAAAACCACGATAAGCTAGTCATTTTGTAGGAAAAATAGTATTTGACCTCCAAATGACCTTTGGAGATCATTGGGACCATCAAGGTCAATACGTACTGGGACGTAGAATTTCGCGCTCTTTAAGATTCCGGAGTCAAAATAGGGCATCTCTATTTGAAAAAACAAAGTTGACCTTCAAATGATCTTGAAAATTAAGGTCAATGTCACCATCGAGTACATTGATTTAAACTCTACAACTTTTCTATTTAACATTTATCTCGGAAACGCATCCCTGACGAGTTATTCAGCTGTCCCGATATTTTTTTAACCCCTGTCTTTAATGAGAAACATATATAATATTAGTAATATATATGAGTCATTCTTTGTCACCAAGAGACTCCCTCTCGCCAAAATTTGTTAAACCCGTTTGAGGTCTATAACGGCTCAAATGAAAGCTTAGACAATTTACTTTGGAAAGCCGATTGGTGTACTTTGATTTAAAACTTAAAAAATTCAATAGGGCGGCTGAAACCGCTTGAACTAAAATTCACTTTTTCGGAACTGTGAAAAAGTCTTATTTTGTTTGTAATTTATATTGTTGGTATGTTGCTTGCATACCAACTTGCATACCAAGCAAATTGCAATCATTGTTAAAACTCACATGAGGTAGGGATTATCTCCTTATTATCTCCTTGTCTTAGTCCTTAGTCACCTCTAGAGGTCATTTGAAGGTCATTAGTGAAAATAAGCTTAGTTCAATGACAAGCTTTTCAGATTCTTGCTGGAATCCATAACGGCTGAATCTAAATTGCAGAGTTGCATCAATTGGTGACCTTGGATTGATTCAAGTCACCTTTAGAGGTCATTTGAAGGTCATTCGTGAAAAAATACGTAATTGAACCACCATATTGAATTTCTTAAGTTTTAAATCAAAATACACCAGTCGGCACGTCGTGCCACACCGCATGATTCATTTTGCATTCGATAGGTGACTTTCATATCGGAATTTTCGACCTGCATGTGAATCGTCATGTTCAAAGTATATACAATAATTGCAATGACTTTTCATCTTATTCCCCTCCGAAATTTTTTCGAATTTCTGTCAATACAATCAAACTTGGATTTCATAGTGTCTTTCGTGTATTTGATGATTAAATCATCGGTGACTCTCTGTTTCATTATTTCTTTTGTTTATTGTAGCAACTAAAATGGATTCAACTTAGAAATTAAAATGCATAAATCCTTTAAATAAAAATAATCACCCTTCATCTAAAGTAAAAGATATGTTCGATTTTCCAACACTTTTAAGAAGTGCATATCCCTTAGTACCAGAAAAAGCAAAAATTTGTTCAAGTGTCAACGCCAAATTTACAAACATAAATCAAATTTACCTCCAGCTGATGCTAAAGAAGCTCAAATACTGTGTAACGATGAGTATCACAAAGCTGGTGTTGCAGTTCTCGAACAAATAAAAAAAACAATTTCAGAATCAACGAATAAGCAAGAGAGAATTCAGTTACTAACTCTTGCACCTGAATTTTGGTCTCATAGGGACTTAATGCAAAAATTCGGCCGCAGTGAACGGGAAGCTCGCAAAGCAAAAAATTTAGTAGCTAAAAGCGGAAAATTTACAATACCTGCTAATAAAAGTGGCAAACTACTTCCAGCTGATACTGTAAATTCAGTGAAAACTTCTTATGAAAGAGATGATATAAGCCGAATAATGCCAGGTTTAAAAGATTACATATCTGTTAAGCAGAGCAATGGTGAAAGAGAACATGTTCAAAAAAGATTACTGCTTGTGAATTTGAACGAACTGTATAGTTTCTATAAAAAATAAAATGAACACGTTAATATTGGTTTTACTAAATTTACACAATTGAAGCCACTACATTGTGTTTGAGCTGCAAGTAGTAGTACGCATAATGTATGCGTGTGTGTGCATCACGAAAACGTGATGATCATATGGATCTAGAAAATTTAATAAAAGATACTAAATTTCCTTTTAAAAACTACCCCCATTGTATCCAAGCCATTGTGTGTAATGATGCACACGACAGATGCTATTTGGGTGGCTGACAATCTAAACCACAATACTTATATCGTTTATGAATATCAAAAAATTGTAGTATCTTACCTCAAAACTTATTTGATAGTAAAAAAAAGTCTATTATTTGACTGATGGAGCAGGTTAGCATTTTAAAAACAGATCTAATTTTCAAAATCTTCTTTTTCATGAGAATCATTTTGGTGTTCCAGCTAAGTGGCATTTTTATGCCACGTTGCATGGCAAAGGTGCATGCGATGGTATACGCGCCAACCTAAAAAGACGTGCAAAACGAGCGAGTCCACAAGTTTCTTCTAATAATCATATTTTAACGCCAAAAAAGTGTTATAACTGGGGTAAAGATTATTGCAAAGAAACCAAAATTTTTTATAGCAGTAAAGAATCAGATGAAAAAATTGTTTTCAAATTAAAACTAAGACTGGATAAGGCTAAATCGATACCAGGCACGTTATAATACCATGCTATTATTCCAATGGTTGAAAGTATATTGAAGCTCAAAAAAAACATCTTTAAGTTCTGAATATCAAATCTTCCCGAGAAAAACTGTTTAAAATAACAAAGAAAAATTATCTGCACTGAGAAAAAAGTATTAGTATAATAACTATATTCCTCTTACTTATGAAACTCTATTTTTTTTTTTATAAAATAACCAATAAATTATTATTCATACACTACGAAAAATACGAAAGAACAGGTAAATATTATAAAAGTCTATTAGGTAGCGAGGCAGTCCTAGTCCACGCGACGTACTGCACAATAGGAGAGGCGTTGCGTCTACTCTTCCGCGTTCTATTTCTCGAAGAAAACATCCTGAGCAAATTTTGAAAAAAATCATTTCCTATGTAAAAAATGCTCAGCTTTCGATCTAAATGGTCAAATAAAATATTAAAAATATACTGTTTGAGATATAAGATGTTTTATAGTTTTTGAAGTTAAAAATGGAAAATTTCGGAAAAACTGCCTAAATCATGGGAAAGCCGAGGAAAAAATATGCTGGAGATGCTTATCAAACAATTTTTTTAGGTCCGTTTTAGTATCATAAACATGAGTTGGAAATAGCATGATTTGAAGTAAAAAAAATGTGTGGCATAATAATATAGTGAAAGAAATCTTACACATTAAAAAAAAAAAAAAAAATTGCGAGTGAAGATTGAGCTCAGTTCCAAAAGATTAGAGCAAAAGTAGCTGCGCGCTTTATCCACCACGGCCACCACTACGATATTAATATGATACCGTAAAATCGTGTATGTTAATTTTCCCCCCTACGGGCTTGAGTTGTGGCTTAGATTTGGGTTTTGTAATTGTCAGTTTAAAATTCTATTCATTTACGTGTAGTACAAAAGTTCGACCGAACAGGGATTGTCAGGCCGCTCGGCCATTGTTGGGTTTTTGGGAGAAGTAAACAGAACCGACAAGCGTCTGAGGCGCCTGGCCACTCAAGCACACGCACTTTCGGTGCACGTGCACCGAGCCGTCGACCCATCTTCTCCAGCTTCCCCGGTCCCGCTCCCTACGCAGTTTCCAAGAACCAATCAGAAAATTGTGCGCATAGTTAATGATCTGGCCGCGAGAGACAGCAGCGCGTCGCGCGCCGAAGCTTGTCTCATTTTTTCCGGGGCGCTAGCAATCTCTCTATTCATCTCTGTTATTAGTAGAATGTATTTAGTAAATCCTTAAGATCGAGAAAAATTTCTACTTTTATACGTAAAAGTCCTGGCGCAAGAAAAAACTGTACCTTTCTGTACATTTCCGTACATTTCCATACATTTCTGTACATTTCTGTACATTTCTGTACATTTTCGTATATTTTCGTACATTTGATATTAATTACATCCAAATATATATTTTGGGTCAATACATATGGACAGATGAGGTAAACGGATGAAATAATTTTTGCATGCCGGTATAACTTTAATTTTGCGCTACTTTATTGAAATTAACTTAATAACATAACCTGCAATAATAGAATAACACAAAAACCTCACTTACAACTCAATTATTGTAACATGAATCACATTTGTCAACTTTGCAATCATTATTATTTTTAAACTGAGAATGAATTTAATGTGTTAATTAGTCAAATCTAACATAAGGCCAATTTGGATCGTCACAGATAAGTATTCTTTAATGGCGCAGATAGTAAAGGGTCGGCTTAGTAATCTAAATATTTTGGGTTCAATTCCCAATGACAATCACATTTTTTTAAATTATTTTTTTATAATTTTATTGCTTTCTCCGACCCTTATCGAATTCAATTTACAAATGTATTTTTAACGATGGGCCAGGAGGCTGTGGAAAAAATTATTAATTAAATACATTGATTGCCTAATTAAAAAATTCAAACATTCCAGTTCTCTCTGTAGCATGGGCAGGGGTAGCAGCAAATTTTCTAATGATGGTAAAACTGCACACATGACCTTTAAATTTCCAGTTATCATAACTGAAGAAACTACATGGAATATTACATCTCATTCAGAATATGGAAATAAACTTGAAATGTTAACGTCATTATTTGGAACCAAATATTTATGACGTTTAAATATGCTTCGGAGGCGGTCGATAAGTTATATGGTGATGTATGTAAAAGTGATAAAATATTTGGAAATAAAATAGTAATAGTTTCAGGTGACGTATACAAACTTTACCAGTCATTAAATATTGCAATAGAACTAAAATTATTGAAAATTGTGGAAAAATTTTAAACATATGACCTTAAAAGATAATTTAAGAGTAAATCAATATGAACTGGCATTTAAGCAATGGCTTTTAAATATTAGTGATGGAATATATTCAAGTAATTTTGAAAATTACAATGAAGCCATTGAAGAAACAAATAAAATATTATTTACTAATAGTAATCTCATTTCTGAGATTTATGGTGATATGATTGATGCAAATGATATTATAAACATTCAAGACAAAGTAATATTTATAACTCGAAAAAATGTAGATGTTTTAAATATAAACAATGTAATTTTATTTTAAATAAAAGGGGAAGTTAAAGAATATATTAGTATAGATTCAGTGCAAGATGTTAAGGGTTAAAATGATGAAAAAATCGAAATTTTTTATTGCATTTTTAGTTTAGAAATTTCTTTAAAAATATGCTTCCACATCCCGTTTTTCGAAATTCGATTTCGTTTTTTATTGGAAATAAAAAATATAAAACGGAAAAAATCGAATTTTCGTGAAAATTTCGTTTTTATATCCAAAAGCTGTCGAACTCTTTTCAATGTTGAAAATAATCATTAGGATTCTGATAAATTTTTAATTGGAGGGTAAAGTACCGTTGAAAATGATTAAAATTTAATTTTAAGAAAAAACCATGTCTATACATATATTTGGTAATATAAAATTTTCTTTAATATTTTTCGAAAATGGTATTTATTATTTTTTTTTGTCCATCTTACACAATTTTTTGCATAATCTTTGAATTCAAAATCAAGGACGCTTTACGGGTAATTTTTTGAAATCGTTTTATATTTTTACGAGTAATACTCTATAAAGTGTACCAAGTACGAACCCAATAAATTCACGATTTACCAGTACGGCGCAATATCAATTTGTTTTAGCACAAGCAGTCAATTTTAATAATTCAAATTTTAATTTTTAGTTGCGTAGTGTTCATGTGAAATACTGTGGAAAAGCATAGTTTTTTACGTGTAGAAAACTTATGTTTTTGGCAGTCAGCTTTAAACATACCTATGCCTGCTATAATCAAGCAGACAAAAGTATATATATATATATATATATATATATATATATATATATATATATATATATATTGTGTTTTGATGTATAGTTACTGTTTGAAGAGTTAAAAATGCATTAATAGACGTTGGCGTTTAGAAAGAGGAAGACTGATCAAGAGAAAGGCTCGCCTGAGTTTAGGAAAAAGACCAAAATAAAAGTGGAGCACTCTAACCTGCCAAGTAAAGAATAGCCACCAGAACAAGAACATGTCTGCTTGTGCATGTATCAGTGTGGTAAACATTTTTTAAAAATATTAAGTGTTGTGAGTGAGGAGGGCAAAAGCTTAGTGCAGAAATTTCCGATGCGATTAGGCACTCTTCAAAAATAACAATGAAGTATATATCTTGTGTTTGGATGGCTAGAGAAAGTGATTCAAGCCCTCGTACAGAAGCTAATCCCGCTCTCCTTATTTAGTGAATCAAAGAATCGTGAATAGTGTTAATATTCTATTCATTTTAGTCTTGCGGTCATAGAGAGACTTTATGTTATCATAAACATGCTTGTCCAAGAATGCGTTTCAATTGCAGTTGGAAGCATAACATAAAGAAGACAGTGCCTTTAAGGATATTGTACTTAGAGCTGCTCATGAGCAAGTTCAGAAGGATAGAGACGGCTGTTATCAATGCAGTATCAGAGTACAACAATGACCATTGAGGCGAGAACTTCAAGAAGAAAAACACGATTACAGCTGACAGATAATGACTTACATGCAAGTGGTGTACAGTAACTTCAGTACGTTTTTGAAAGAAATTCATTTAGATCAAACATTATCACTAAATCAGATATAAATCACTGCAATTTGCTTTAGATATTCATAAAATCATTGTTTCACTTAAGATCAAATCAAACCACACCTTGAGGTTGTTTCACTGAGGTCCACTTTTTCACTTCTATTTGATGAAAAAAATAAGTATTTCATGTATATTTGCACTAGATAAGGACTAGATACTAAATTTATTAATAGTGGTATTTTTTCTTTCATTTTTCAGCTGTAACTTCTCTAAACATTGTTATGATTGGACGCAAAACATAGCACTACTGAAATTGAGATCTTTCTGTATAATATGTCAAATACTTCTCAATTACTGGTTATAATATGTAGATACTACCAGGAACTAATAACAAACACAGTAGAGGAGATAAGTATACAAAAACTGTTTTTTATAACTGAGTGCGTAAAACTCGACTTTAGATGCCTGTTTAGCGTGCGTAAAGTACCCCCTTTTTTCACTAGTGCATAAAGTGTTTACTTTACGCACTAGTGAAAAAGGGGGTACTTTACGCACTCAGTGATAAAAAATAGTAAACACAACACGTGCGGAAGCCGGTAATCTTTGCACGGGTAGTGTTTGTCGCCCTCGCTTCGCTCGGGCGACAAACAATACCCGTGCCAAACTGACTTGCTTTATGCACTAGTTGCGTAATGTACAATTGTAAACTTTAATGTCAATTATCTCAGAATTAATTTTTTTAATAATTTTCAGGCAGGACACGTAGCGCTGCTCTGGAACGGTTTGATCACATGAATGAGAATTGGGGGAATGTCTTTTTTATACATATTTATACTGAATAAGTGCAGCGGATTATGAAAATAGACCTCCAATTAATTTGTACGTATATAAATCTCTGAAAAATTTTGAAAAATTATTAAAAAATTATTCTTAGATATATATTAAATGGAAGAATTCAACTTTTTCAATATATGCTCCACTTATTCAGTGTAAATATATATAAACAAGATTTTCCTCACTCTCTCATTCATTTGGTCAAAGTGTTCCAGCGCTACGTGCCCTGAGGCGTTATACAAAAATTGATGCTTCAATCCAGTGGTTATTACAGACTTATAAATCAAAATATAGGATCCTGGGAGGTGCTAAAATGTTTTTTTTATGTATATTTTTGAGGTATAAAGTTGTTTTCCTATATAGACTGAAAAAAAATAATTACCTGACTAATTATATTAAAATCTATTTTTTCAGGCTTTAACTCAGGCTTTCCCCATTAAGGTGGTTCTCCAGGTTTTGAAGATATTTAAAGGGTTACTGAAACTTTGCATAACTATTAATTAATACTTCAAGAAATTGTATCCGAAAGATTGGATCAGCTTGCCAGGGAAAAATTGGAGAAAAACTATTTTAAAAACGGCAACTGTAACATGGTCTCACATGGCCCGAAGGTTTAAGGAAGCCGGAACTGAAAGGTTTTTTTATTGATAGAAATCTATCATATATTTGAAAAATGAGATTCTAATAGTTTTGTACGTAAGCTTTCAAAATATACAAAGAAAAATACAGATTGCCAGGCAAAATCGTAAATTATTAAGTATTAAATTTGTCGATAGAGTTTAGAATGCACTACGATGCTTAACAATGACGTAACCCGTTCTAATAAACACAAGGAATATTACTATTGTAACGGGGTAAAAGCTGTCCTCAGTGCGCTATATCTCAAAGCGGACTTGCCAATGGACGGCGCAGCAATAGACAGGCGCGAGCACGGGTTCGTGCCAACCCTCGGCGATTAGCAACCCGTCAGCTCCGCACTGTTGCTCGTCGTCGGCTGCTTTCAGCAGCAGCCGCGCCTTTTCGACCCGTTACAACGCGCGACTTCGTCGTAGCGCTCTCTCTCGAGCGTGCTGCCACAGCTGCTCAATTATCACGCGAGTACTGCGTACTCGCGACCGCGGAGGCCGGCGGTATTCATCACCGTGCCACCGAATTAGGAATTGGAATCGGGTATGTGAAATAGAATACGCGAGCAAGTAAAATCAAAGCAACAATTGACTTTATTGCCCCCTGAGGCGACTTGCTAATTACACACGCGGCGCATGTGCACGCGAAGTACGGGTGTGCTCGGTCGCACACACGTACGCGCAAAAGGCGGCCTCGCTCGCTCGCCCGTCTGGCCAGGACTTACCTCCTCAGTAGTCTCGGCGTGGAGGCGGGCGCCGGTGCTAGCTTGCGCGCCCCTTGCGTCTCTCTCTCTCTCTCTCTCTCTCTCTCTCTCTCTCTCTCTCTCTCTCTCTCTCTCTCTCTCTCTCTCTCTCTCTCTCTCTCTCTCTCTCTCTCTCTCTCTCTCTCTCTCTCTCTCTCTCTCTCTCTCTCTCTCTCTCTCTCTCTCTCTCTCTCTCTCTCTCTCTCTCTCTCTCTCTCTCTCTCTCTCTCTCTCTCTCTCTCTCTCTCTCTCTCTCTCTCTCTCTCTCTCTCTCTCTCTCTCTCTCTCTCTCTCTCTCTCTCTCTCTCTCTCTCTCTCTCTCTCTCTCTCTCTCTCTCTCTCCTCTCCCTCCGTCCCTCCCTACCTCCCTCCCTCCTCCCTCCCTCTCTCCCTCTCCCTCCCTCTCTCCCCCTCCCTCCCTCTCTGTCTCTCTCTCTCTTCGCACAGGCGCACTCCCGCGACTCGACAATCAAAGGAGAACTCGTGCTTTCGTCGCGGATAGAAGGCAGCTAGCTACCGCGGCGGCAAAAGCAATACTGCCGGACTCTGTCTCTCGCTCTCCTTCCCCCTCGCGTAAGGTTGTCGCGAGTTTTCATTTCCGGGCTTATTGTGTGTCATAGTTGGGCTCGGTACTTTTCGCGCAGCTACACGTGCGCGCAACTACACAAACACACACGTAAGCCCCCGGAGAAACACGAGGACAAGCCCGACTCTATTCGCGAATCCTCATGCCGAAATCGTCGGGCTTGCCTTCTCTAAGGCTTCTTTAAAAATGTTAGAGTGTATCTTCTATCTTCTGTTTTTAGCGCCAGGCAATTGTGTGTTGCTCTTTCGAGAGTAGCATCCAAATGTATTTTAAGATGTTTATGAAAAGAATATTCTAAAATAAGAAATAATAAAAATAACGATACCTTTAAAAAATCATATACCAAAAATATTGTTTATCATAACGTTTTATAAAAAATAGTTACAGCAGTAAGTTACACAAGTTAATAACTTAATCAAAAAAGTTACGGCAGCAAACATAAGTGCGCTGGAATTATAAAAATAATTACGGCAGCAATAAGTTAATGCGCTGAAATAATCAAGAAAGTTACGGCAGCAAAAATAAGGGCTCTGGAATTATAAAAAAAGTTTTGACCGCTAAAGTATGTAAATGCGCTATTAAAATTAAAATGAATATAAACCATCAGAAAAATACTAATTTTGAAAAATTATTTTATATAAAAGCGGCCGTAAATTTCATGCGCTATTGAATTATTAGCATCTAAGTCAAGATATGTTATAAAATAGAATGCCTTACTGATGAGTTCAATAAAACAGATCTTGGTCGAATCAATGCAAATGCACTTTTTGTAGACGTGCGCACTTTTTGTATGCGTATTCACTTTTTGTATGCGTATGCACTTTTTGTCTGCACATGCAATTTAAGTATGCATATACACTTTTGTATGCACATGCACTTTTCTACGCACATAATCGTTTGTATGCCCATGCGCTTTGGTGGAGGTGCTTGATTGGGTGTGGCTGGGTGTACGAGGTTCAATATACGTTGGGTAATGTGTAAAAAAATGATGAATCATAATTGGCCGTCCAACGATGAACAAACATCTTAATATTATAGAGAATGTAACAAAGGAGTAAAGTCGCAGATTATTCCCGCGGGTGAATTCACAGTGATCACCCAAGGGAATGATCGACTTTTCTCCCGTTGTACATACAGTACTTTATTCTCAGCTTCATTGTGGCCAATTATAGACTTCAACAGTTATTTTGTATTTCCGTGTTATAATTTTGTTAGTTTTAAACAAATTCGCTATAAACGTAAAAAATTAGACTATGTTACTGTATTCCCGCTAATTTACGTTATTCCTTCCCGCATATGTGGGAATAAAGTAAAAGTGGGTATCAGACGCCACTGTTGTCTTGTTTTTCAGACTTTAAAGTGCCAATTATAATAGAGACAAGAATAAAATGGTATTTTTACGATCACATTGGTGTGAAATCCCATTTTATTCCCGCAAAACGAGGCGTTAAAGCTCATTTCAAGCCCCCGTGCATTAAAATAATAGATCCTGAACAATGGTAATTATATTTATTGAAGGTCTTATTTATAAATCAAAAACTCGCAAAAACTTTACAAAACGTTTTTAACATAGAGCCTACTACACAATAAGTTACCTATATGAACTGACTTTATAAATTAAAATATTTATAAAATATTTCTAATTTTAAGTATAACGTTTTGCGGCACACTTACAATACACTTTGGAAACCTTGCGTATATATCTTCACAGTTAATACAAAACGTAAAAAATTAATTGAATAACAGCCTATAAATGGGGGTTGATATCACAGTGCTCAAGTGATATATTAGCTGTGTTTACATTGATGCTACTAGGTAGACTTCGGAAAAAAAGCTTTCCGTTAGTGTAAGTTTACCTCTAATAAATGCAAACTCTGCTTTATCGATTATAATTATAAACCCATTTGAAGAGAGTCCAATGCAAGTTTCCTGTTTTATTTGCAGTGTTATCTTGACATCTTATACTGAATATAACGATAGGATATACATTTGAATTTGGTAATAGTTCATTTGATATATTATCCATTTAAAATATTTTTCTTAGACTTTAGATTTTAGTTTCATAAACTATTGTTCACTTAAAGAGTAATGTACTTAACTTATCTAAAACTATATCATCAAGTTCATGAAATTTTATATCTAAACAAACTAGGGTAAAAGTGGGTATTACCGCGGTTTTTCAGCACGGGCGTCTTATAGTACACAAATTAAAAGCTTTGCCTCGATGATTTAAGTTGAATTCTTTTTTTAACTCTTCTTTAACTTACCAGAAATGCAAAAATGACTCTTATCATATGATAAAAAACGTATAGTTAATTAATAAATGCAATCTAAAAAATAGATACGAGGCTGATATTACTGCGGGTATGATTGAATTACCGCGGGGGTTTTACCGTGTGTATGATGGATTACCGCGGGGGTATTACTGCGGAATTTTATCTTGAGCTTGTTATATTATTTATAATTTTACAACATATTTCACTTCATTTAGAACATAGCAGTTGGCAAATGTCCTCATATATATTGTAGACTTCTTGATTTCACTGTTTTGAGGTTACGTTGGACCAATGCCGCAGTAATACCAGTAATCGTATTTGTATACAAATGACGGTATTACCGCGGATGGCCAGACAATAATGTAGTATATTTATACAAATCATGCTTTATTCTCTTTTTAAGACGATTTCTTATATTAATTAATATTTTGTATGATCGAATAAATATTAAACGCCGAATTATACTATGAAAAATGAAATTGCAGAGCGTTTTTCGTCGATCCGCGGTAATTGCAGCGTCCGCGGTAGTACCCTCATTTACCCTAGACAACTTTTAAATAAAAAATACATTCCTACCTTTTTCATCTAATACGATCATGGATTGCTCACAAATCTTGGTTTCGTTTTAGGATAAAAAGAAAATGTCCATAGAGAAAGAAGAATTGAAGGAATTAAAAGAAGAAATGGCAGAGTATCAAGAAGATATACAGGAATTGCATAAATTAAAGGTAGAAGCCAAAGGACTTGCCGACGTAGAGAATATAAAAGTATCAAAAGGAGCAAAACGGCTATTCAATAAGGTTAATAGAATGATTAGCAAAATGGATACTGTTTTATCAGAGTTAGAACAGTCAGAAAAGAGAATAAAAGAAGAAATAGATGCACTTCCTAGTGAAAAAAGGTCCAAATCTAAAGTTGCTGCTGAGTTAATAAAAATAGATGAACTCATTGCCGCAATAAAACAAATCCAGAATGTACCTGATGATCATCGATTAACTCGAATAACAGAAATTTTAGGGAAAATCGACGATGATAGAGATGGTGCAATAAAAATTGAAGATGTTTTAAAGGTAAGGATTTTCGTTTTATTTATAAAAAAACAAATTTTTCTTGCTGATTTTACCTGAATGAAAATTCTTTTACCTTAAAATCTTTATAATTTTGGCTCTAATTGAGCAAAAAAACTTTACCTGGGTCTGATTTTGGAGGGTTTTGTATATACTGTTGATGAAAATATGTTTCCATAATTTTAGATAAGAGGTCGTTGCCAATTCATTAGCGCTTAGGTTATCCCTATAGAAAAGTGAGAATAAAGCGTAACACTAAAAAAAGGATAGATAAGCGGAATGCCTTGGAGTGAGAAAGATAAATCGATAGAGAAATAGAATGAGTGAGTGAGAGGGTCGGTGAGAAAAGAGTGATACAGAGAGATATGCAGAGTGAGAGAGAGAGTGAGAGTGAGAGAGAGGTTTAAAATCTCATTATCAATGATAATTATATATGTAATCGAATATTATTTATTGTGACATGGCAACGTGCCTGTCACAGAGAAACCACGAAAAAAAGTAAACGCGAGAAAGGAGAGTACCTACGACCGCTGCCAAACATACGCGCCGCTGCAGTATCCGCGCACGAGACTGCATCCACGCACACCCGTTTTCTGCACACCTAACAGCCAATCCACATTGCGTGACATGTGCGCTGTGACTTGTGCCATGTGAGCAACCAAAAAAAATTGTTGTTCGATATCTCTCAAAGTCAGCATCAGAGGCTAAACAGAGGTAGAACAGATATACTTGTTTTGGAGTACACAGAAGAGGTTATGTACAATGATTACATTCTACTTGCGAAGCAGATCAGAGGCAAAATCCCTGCAACATTATTCTGCAATTATACTTAATTTTTTAATTGATTAAAAAATACATAGACTTCAGTAAGTTACTTTTATTTTTTATTGAAAATTATGGATGCAAGTAATAGATAGTTTTCAGTAGCTTACTTTTATTTTTTATAGAAATTTTAACTATTAGTAACATGAATATTTTACAACATTTAAATTTATTTTATACATTGTTAATGTTGCTAAAATTAAACCGTTTAATAAAATTACGGGGAGCTGTTTTAAGTTCTAGAAGATGGTGGGTGAAACCGCACCTTAGAAATCATATTGGAGATGCTATAGGTACTTATAATCAGATTTTTATCTATTTCAAACTTCAAGATCATGAAGACTTCTATAGATTAATTGGAATGTCTGTTGAATCGTTTCATTATCTTTTCCATATAGTAAAACGAGAATTAACCAAACATGGTCCACTTAAACCTCTATCAGCTGAGATAAAACTTGCTGTAGTGTTAGGGGGGGGGGGGGGGGGGGGTATGGTTAATTCGTAAAAGAATGGGTCATTTTTAATGATTTTTATATTCGCTCCAGTAAATGAAAATTTATTTTAATAAAAAGTATACGATTCAGTAACTATTGTACAATATTCTGTGAAATTTTCATTGAAAAATATTAAAAATTAAGCCGTTGGCAGCAATTCTGCGGAGGTGCCTTGACAAAATGCTGTTTTGCGGTGGACAGCATATCTCAGCACTGGATCGTCTGAAATTAAAAATTGAAACAGATATCGTTAGATAAGCCCATTGTCGAGGTAACAACGAGAGGGATTTTTTTTTTTCGATTTTTCAATTTTTGGTGACATAAAAACAAAACTTTGACATAAAAACACCGATTTTTGCTAAAAAAAATTGACATATTTGTTACTGTAAAATTGTTAATAATTAAAAAAAAAAAAAAAGCTCTCGTTGTTACCTCGAGAATGTGCTTATCTAACGATATCTGTTTCAATTTTTAATTTCAGACGATCCAGTGCTGAGATATGCTGTCCACCGCAAAACAACATTTTGTCAAGGCACCTCCGCAGAATTGCTGCCAACGGCTTAATTTTTAATATTTTTCAATGAAAATTTCACAGAATATTGTACAATAGTTACTGAATCGTATACTTTTTATTAAAATAAATTTTCATTTACTGGAGCGAATATAAAAATCATTAAAAATGACCCATTTTTTTACGAATTAACCATACCCCCCCCCCCCCCCCTTAAGGCTAATCCTAGTTAATAGTTAATAAAAAATATCTCTGCTTTTTAGTTTTCTACATCACGCCGGTAACACTCAGTTCTTTTCAAAATTTTACCGGATTGGAATATCAACAATCTTCGGATGCTATAACTTCTCTTACAAAAAATTCAGAGAACTCAAGGAGACATTTGATAACATTGAAACGACCTGTACTTCTGCAACATTTATCTTTATACTGGCCATGAGAAAAAATCAAAAAATCAACTTCTTCTGGTGGATAACGATGGACAGTTTAGAAGAAATAGTATTAAAGAAGCTAAAGAAGCAAAGAAACGGATAAAACTTCAACAGACAAAAAATCAACATGCTAAACACAGTTAATCAGTAGTAATAAAACGTACAACCACTTTACTCAATAAAGCAAGTATCGCAGAAGTTGTAAGAGAAGTTATTGAATCAGAAGATGAAGAAGAGGCTATGGAAGACAAAGTGAAAGCTAGTATTTTTTAAAATTACCGAGCAAACTTCAACAATTATCTGAAACATTGTTGGTATTCCAATCCGGCAAAATTTTGAAAAGAACCGAGGCTTACCCCCGTGATATAGAAAACTAAAAAGCAGAGATATATTTTATTAACTATTAACTAGGATTATACTATGATATTTTAAATTTATATAAAACATTAACACACCTTAAAACAACAGCAAGTTTTAACTCAGCTGATAGAGGTTTACGTGGACCATGTTTGGTTAATTCTCTTTTTACTATTGAAAAGATAATGAAACGGTGCAACAGATAATCCAATTAATCTATAGAACTCTTCATGATCTTGAAGTTTGAAATAGATAAAAATCTGATTATAAGCACCTATAGCATCTCTAATATGATTTCTAAGGTGCGGTTTCACCCACCATCTTCTAGAACTTAAAACAGCTCCCCGTAATTTTATTAAACGGTTTAATTTTAGTAACATTAAAAATGTATAAAATAAATTGAAAAATTGTAAAATATCGTATGTAAGTAAGTTACTGAAAACTATCTATTACTTGCATCCATAATTTTCAATGAAAAGTAAAAATAACTTACTGAAGTCTATGTATTTTTTAATTCATTAAAAAATTAAGTATAATTGCAGCATAATATTGCCAGGATTTTACCTCTGATCTGCTTCGGAAGTTCAATGTAATCATTGTACATAACCTCTCCTTTGTACTCTAAAACAAGTAGGTCTTTTCTACTTTAGCCTCTGATGCTGACTTTAACAGATATCGAACAACAATTTTTTTTCGGTTGCTCACATGGCACTAGTCACAGCGCACATGGCACGTAATGTGGATGGGCTGTAACCCCTCACAGGCTCCCATCCGTTTTCCTTCTTTCAGACGCACCACATGTTCCCACTAGGATCAGTCACGACGTGACTGAAGGCTGCGAGCTGAATAACTGAGGAGCTGAAGAGCCACAACGAAGAGTAGCAGGCCATGGTAATCGGTGTATGTCCATCTTCATGTAGCTTCGAAAGTCAAGACCGTTGCCGTGTTGTCATTGTCAGGAGCGCCTCATCCTAGGCCAAACGAGAAAAATCAGCATCGACAACCAGCGGGAACGAATGAGAGGGCGAGCAGAGAACTATGCTCCCCGCAATAAGAAAGGGAGATTGGTGTGTACGTGCGTGCGTGCGTGCATGCGTGCGTGCGTGCGTGCGCATGTGTGTATGTGCGTGTGCGTGTGTGCGTGTGTGTGTGTGTGTGTGTATGTGTGTGTGTGTGTGTGTGTGTGTGTGTGTGTGTGTGTGTGTGTGTGTGTGTGTGTGTGTGTGTGTGTGTGTGTGTGTGTGTGTGTGTGTGTGTGTGTGTGTGTGTGTGTGTGTGTGTTCAAAACTGGATTTTCCATGCGAGTTTTGCAGGTGGATAGGATATATATTTGCCACATTTCCAAGATTTCCACACTACTCCTCGGAATTGCAGCAAACATTCTATTCACTCGCAAAACCCGCATGAAAGTCGAGTTTTGCACACTCATGAGGGGAGCAGCAGGAATACGGGTCCTGAATTTGGCTAAAACTGTAGAAGGTACTTCTTTATGCCAAATAATAAGATACGTATCTTGGGGTTTTTCTGAATCGCCCTTTTGTTCCGAGATCCACGCTATTTTATGTCTAAAATGAACAATTTTTGATAAAAATGGGGTCTCCTTCTTTGGTTATAGCTTTTTGAATATTCCGGTCATGTAAATAGACTAAAAAGTTTATAAAAGAAGGCAAAGAAAGCTTTAATTTAAGCTGCCACGTAGTTGCGGCCGACATGATGGGCCCTCTACCCAAGAGCAAGCACGGCTTCAAGCACATCCTCGTGTTCGAAGATTTATTCTCGAGATGGGTAGAAGTTATTCCCCTTAGGAGGGCGAACGCAAAATCAATCTTGATGGAATTTCAAGACAGAGTAAGTTTGCGTTTCGGCACGCCCGAAGTATTTCCCAGTGACAACGGAACGGAGTTTAAAAACCGCGCTGTCACCGAGTACTTACAAACCTTGTGGATACATCACACGGTGTCACCGTCGTATCATTCCCAAGCAAACCCGGTGGAGCGAGTCAACCGGATGATCAAAGCTCGATTAATAGCGTATATCAAAGAGAATCACTCATCTTGGGACGAAAAATTGCCCGAGTTAGTGTTTTCCCTCAACAACGCCTCCTATAGTACCACGGGGCTCTCTTCCGCAATACTAAATTATCGACATCAACCTCTGCCGCCAGGGACGAGCGCGTAAGCAGGGGAGGATCGGGGAATTGGTCGCGAGGATAAACGGGCTGGGTTATTTAAACCGAGCCGTCACCGATAACATAGATGGCGAACAGGAGCAGCAATCCAGGGTTGGTTTTACGACACGATGGCGAGGTTTCATACCGTATAATACCAAAATCAGTATGATACACTAAATTTGTCATAAACTGCGGTATTATACTACAAATGGTATTATACTAAAAATATCTCATACAACTGTGTATAATATCATCTGTGAGGTATAATACTCAAAAATTTTCATAAACAGCAGTATTATACCATAATAGGTAAAGATACCTGTTTTCGTAAGAACGAAAAAAATACGACAATATATAAATTCACAGTATTGCAGTAGTTATTATTATTAGTTAATGAAGTATGAATAAAATAAAAATTTCTTACAATTAAGGCATCTTTCAGTTTATTTATATTGCATATACACGGTGACCCATTTTAATCGCCGCACCCGGATTTCTCGGATCCTAAGCCAGATAGAGGAAAATGGTTCAAACAAAAGTTATAGCGGACAAATGGGGTCACATAATGGCGCTAACGTCTTTGACCTTGAACTTGACCTTTGAGGTTATTTCAAGGTCAAAGTGGTTTTTTCATATGGAAACACCTAGTTTTGACCCCGGATTCGAAAAGTGCGGGAAATTTTACGTTCAAAATCATATTGAGAAATTTTTTCCAAGGCCATTTCAAGGTCCAATCTAGGTCAAACTCAGTAAAGTCCGTTTAAAATCGTTTTTTTCCATGAACCACAGGCTAAGCTGGTTCAAATTGATCGTAGGCTTAATAGAGGAATCCACACACCCAAAACTTACACATCCTAGTAAACAAAACTCAAACTCGCACATCCTAACCCCATACACTTCATGGCCTCACATGCTGAACTGTTACACTCCGGTCCCACAACCATACCCCACACCCCCCAGTCCCACACATCCCTACCCCACGCATGCTAATCCCATACACCCCAAATCCACACATCCTGAACCCTGAAAAATTTTTCTCAAGGGCAAAATGATTTTTTAACGGAAACTTTAAGATCGTTGAAGCTTCAGTTATAAATGTATTAACCTTACTTTTTGCGCTACCCAGAAACAAAGACGTGGACGTAGTAAGGATTATTTCCTTTGGGGTGCTTAAGGGGGCTAGATACCTTTTTTCTTGAGAAAAATCGATTTTTCTTTTTGCTTTTTCTTATAGGAAAACATCCATAGAATATGCTCCTTTTTACCCGAAAACGATATCTATTTTTTTTTTAAAGATATTGATAAAATACTGATTAAACTATTTATCGATTTTTCACTGTAATTTCATTTTTTTTCAATATACAGTTTTTTCGACATACATACTTTTATTTTTTGGTAGAATTCTATTTTCTTTTAATTGTTAATATATTTTATACTTCTTAATAAATCTACATTAATATATTTATAAATATAAATAAATACGCCGTAGAAATAAATCAATTTTATTAGAAAAAAAATAACAGAAAAAACTGACAAAAATCAATCCGTGTATATAATTACGTGTAATTCATACTTTTCATGGTCGAAATATTTCTAATAATATAAAACAATTGAATATAAACCATACATATATAAGAAAATTGAATACATAGAATAATTATTATATCTATCAAATAATATATCACAGTTTTATTGTATAAAACGATTTGGAGTAATCGGGCATGAACAGTAAGGCCCGTTACACTCAAAAAAATATAAGGAATAGATGCAGAAATAACATGGGTTAGTATATCTATATATACGAGGAACAGCGAGGAATAAGCGCTGTTCCACATATATATAGATATAGTAACCCATGGTATTTCTGCATATGTTCCTTATATCGTGTTCTGTGTTCCTTTGGCTGTAAAAGGCCCAATGTTGAACTATAGATAATTGGACTAAGGTACACCATGAACTATGTTGAACTATAGATAATTGGACAGTTGGACTATGATACACCATGAACTAAGAAACACACACATATCATATGTATGTTACATGTAAGCATTTGACACGGTAACCTACTTTTAGCTCTTTAATTTTTGTAAACACAAGTGTCAGCTGAATCGAATACTCGGATGGTTTAGATTCGTTTTACGTCGCTTTTTACGTAAAAAGTGTTCTTTTTGTGTAATTTGAGGTTCGTGTATTTTGTTGCACAGTATAATTATTGTGTTTATATAGTTGTGAATTTTGTGAAATATAAAAATAGTGATTAAAAAAAAAAAAAATTTAAAGTGACTTCTAACAAAGCTTAAAAATGGCAGGAGATGCCAGAGGACGATTTACCAGCACTCATCCTGACGCCAAATACTCAAGAGGAAGAGTGAAGAAGAGACCAAAAATTTTTGGAGGGAATATCCACAAAGAAGAAAATAAGAGAAAGCGGAGAAGAACATCAACTTCAGCTAGAAAAATGAGAAATACATCAACATCTTCTCACTGCAATACGAAGAATAGAATTATCAACATCAGCATTCTGTTTCCTGAACTGGAAA
The DNA here is from genome assembly GCA_036365515.1 of Torymus aiolomorphi. NCBI lineage: Eukaryota > Metazoa > Arthropoda > Insecta > Hymenoptera > Torymidae > Torymus > Torymus aiolomorphi. The sequence continues at coordinate 174,342,153 of CM070874.1, read as the reverse complement.
AAGTGTTATATTGCAGTGAGTGCCATGGACCTGTTTGTATAAGCGAATCCAGCCTTCAAGGGTTTGGATTCAAAATTGATATAGTGTGTGACAGATGTGGTCAAATTGCAGGAATAAATTCTTCCAAGAAAGTTGGCCCCATGAGTAATGCATGGGAAATAAATAGAAGAAGTGTGCTAGCCACGCGTGCACTTGGCCACGGTCACACAGGACTATCAACTTTCTCTGGAATCATGGATTTATCACAATCAGTGGCTCATTCTGCTTATGATAAAATTAATGAGCAGCTTGGTAATATTTGTGCAGAAGCGGCTCAAGAGTCCATGGATACAGCAGTGAAAGAAGAACTAAAATTAACACCACCAAATAGTGGACTTACTGTGTCTGGTGACGGCTCTTCGAGGAAAAGAGGCTTTTCTTCTTTACAAGGTGTTGCCAGCATTATTGGCAACAGATCTGGCAAGGTTTTAGATGTTACTATTAAAAATAGTTTCTGTAAACCTTGCTCAGTTTGGGAGAAAAAAAAAGGAACAGTGGAATATGATGAATGGTATGAAGAGCACGAACCAAATTGCACGGCCAACCATCAGGGCTGTGCTGGAAAAATGGAAGTAGATAGTATAAAGGAAATGTTCTCACGATCTGAAGAAAAATATGCAGTTAAGTATGAGTATTACATCGGTGATGATACTCTAAAGTGTTCAAGTCTGTGTCAGAAGCGGATCCCTATGATGACAAACTACAAATAAAGAAGATAGAGTGCATTGGGCATGTCCAGAAGAGGATGGGCACTCGTTTAAGAAACATAAAGAAGGCATCAGGAAAGAAGCTTCTATCGGATGGAAAACCAATGGGTGGAAAAGGTCGCTTGACAGGGCAGGTGACAGTATTGCAGTAGTTATTATTATTAGTTAATGAAGTATGAATATAATAAAAATTTCTTACAATTAAGGCATCTTTCAGTTTATTTATATTGCATATACATATAATTAAGAAATTTTTTTAAACAAAACCATGAGTTCAGCAGGAAAACGAATGAAAACAAATAATACTGTGGGTGTAAACCATTTCATTATTAACAAGCGTTTAGGTAGATTTTGTGATATATAAATATCATGAGTTTGAAATTTTTTTTCAAGGGTATTTTCAGACTGCTGTAATTTTAAGATTTTTTTAAAGCTTCGATGAAACTATAGGTACGCTGTTTTTCTAAGATTAACATACTCTTTAACTCCCTGTACAATATTTTGACAAAAATTAAAAAATGCATTAAATATGTAGTTGTTACTAAAAAAAGAACTTTTTAAAATTGTACTTTTCTCATTTTTTTCATGAACTTTTTTGAGATAGGTGAAATAACCTATGACACCATTTATGTTAGATCGTCTACTTTTCCCCATAAAAAGAGAAAAAATATATTAACATCAGCTTTCAGCAATGAGATTATAATCAGAGTATATTCTAAGAGGCAGATGTTTGTACCTAAGTTGAGCAGTTGTAACTCAAAAAGGACAGTTGTACAAGATTAGTTGTACAAAGTTCACAAATAAATATTATACAAAAGAAAGTAAAGAAAAATCATTGATTAATAAAAAGCATAGCTGGGGGATGCGAGGTCCACGTAAATAAGGGAGTTACGTAAACGTGCGGCAGTAAGCAAGACGATCAATTAAATAATTCTTAACTGATAAGAGTTTTGCCATCGGTCTTACAGTCATATAAATTAAATTAAAATAATTAATATTTACGGCAGTCAGATTGCCCTTGTTTATAATCACCCCCGCAGAATCTGAAATGAAAACTTAATTAAGGGGGTCCGAAAGTCAATTAAAAATTCAAATTTCGCGCCACAATATAGCAGACAAAAATAAGTAATTTGCCTATAACAAATAGTAAAAACAATATTACGGAAAACCAGGACTGCATTGCCCTCCGTTACGTTATTATCTATCATTTTACAAAGTTTTCAGTTTCTATATAAATATTTCGCTGAATGGCATTTAAATTACTTGATTTTCAGACATTATTCAAATGCCATTTAGCGAAATATTTATATAGAAACTGAAAACTTTGTAAATTGATAGATAATAATGTAACGGAGGGCAATGCAGTCGTGGTTTTCCGTAATATTGTTTTTACTATTTGTTATAAGCAGATTACTTATTTTTATCTGCTATATTGTGGCACGAAATTTGAATTTTTAATTGGCTTTCGGACTCCCTTAAAACCTGGAAAAACTTTGTTAGCAAAGGACGACCTAACTGCCCTACCATCACCAACTTGCCCAACGTTTCGAGCCCGCTCCGGCTCCTCCTCAGGGACTCTGACTGCCGTAAATATTAATTATTTTAATTTAATTTATATGACTGTAAGACCGATGGAAAAAAATTTTAATATTGCAGACTGAAAACAATTTAGGATAATCCAAAAGTACAAAAATATGTGTTAAATTATTTTAAGAGAAGAATAGTTAAATTCCAACATAATCGGTGATATTTTGAGTCGGTCAAAACTAAAAATAAAACCAAATCTGAAACATAAACCAAATTTAAACAGAATTGAATATAACGGAGTAATGATAATATATGTTAATTGAGCTTATACACTATTACACACTCTACACCTTATATTATTGAGAAGTAGGATTCAACAGCTTACTTTCAATAAACTATCCGAAAAATGTAAGGAACACTAGAAAAACGGACTTACGTACACTGAAAAAAAAAAGTCTAAAATAGCCGTAGACCCCACTGTGAATTTTGCTTTACACCTCCAAAGCAATTTTTGCTTGGCATAAAAACAATTTAAGCCTGTGTCTCCAGTGCGATCTACTTAACTCTCAAAGCGTTACCGACCGGGCGGTACTAAAGCATATATTACCTGACAGCACCGCAGTTTTTCGCGTCTACGTGTCCGAATGTATCCAATGCATGATCTACGTGTTCGGGGTGGCCGATGATGGAGTCTAGGTAGTGCGCTGCGTAGGTTTTTGTGTCTAGGTGTCGTAACGTATCCAAAGCGTGGTCTCGGTGTTTGAGGTCGCCGATGATGGAGTCGAGGAAGTGCACTCCGTAGGTTTCTGTGTCTAGGTGTCGAAATGTACCCAATGCGTTGTCTAGGTGTTCCGGGTCGCCGATGATGGAGTCTAGGTGTACGCTCCGTAGGTTTTTGTGTCCAGGTGGTGGAACATGTCCAAGGCATGGTCTAGGAGTTGGAGGTCGCGATAATGGAGTCTAGATTGTGCGCTCCGTAGTTTTTTGCGTCTACATGTCGAAACGCATACGATGCGTGGTCCAGGTGTTCGTGGTCGCCGATGATAGAGTCTAGGAAGTGCGCTCCTTATGTTTTTATGTCCAGGTGATGGAACATGTCCAAGGCGTGGTCTAGGTGTTCGAGATCGCCGATAATGGAGTCTAGATCGTGCGCTCCGTAGTTTTTCGCGTCTACGTATCGGAACGCATACAATGCGTGGTCCAGGAGTTCGTGGTCGCTGATGATGGAGTCTAGGACGTGCGCTCCGTAGATTTTTGAGTCTAGGTGTCGGGACGTGTTCGTTTTGACACTTAGACAAACCTACGGAGCGCACTTCCTAGACTCCATCGTCGGCGACCCCGAGTACCTAGACCACGCATTGGGTAAATTTCGACACCTAGACGCAGAAACCTACGGAGCGCACTTCCTAGACTCCATCATCGGCAACGCCGAATACCTAGACAACGCATTGAGTACGTTGCGACACCTAGACTCAAAAACCTACGGAGTGCATACCTAGACTCCATCATCGGCGACCCCGAGCACCTAGACAACGCATTGGATACATTTCGACAGCTAGACACAGAAACCTACGGAGCCCACTTCCTAGACTCCATCATCGGCGACCACGAACACCTGGACCACGCATTGTATACATTTCGACACGTAGACGTGAAAAACTACGGAGCGCACCATCTTGACTCCATTATAGGCGACCTCGAACACCTAGACCACGCCTTGGACATGTTCCACCACCTAGACACAAAAACCTACGGAGCGCGCCACCTAGACTCCATTATTGGCCACCTTGAACACCTGGACCACGCATTGTGTACGTTCCGACATCTAGACGCAAAAACCTACGGAACGCACTTCCTTGACTCCATCATCGGCGACCTCGTACACCTAGACCACGCTATGGATACGTTTGACGCCTAGACGTGAGCTACATACATCCATTATTTTCGACTGTTTCTTAGGTTAATTTCTACCTGCCCTCTGCCAAGCAAATATCTCATTTTACTACCAAGTAAAAACTGCTTGGGTCGATGAGCAGAAGTTGCTTTACGCCACTTGCTTGGGTTAGCAAAGCAGATTTCGCTTGGGTCCTGAGCAGAAATAGACTTTTTTTTTTCAGTGTAGGCATGTGACAGTAAGTAAGTCAATTATTTAAAAAATCTTAAGCTCAAATAGCTGGGCGAGGCATATTTCGCACACATAAGGGAGTTACGAAGACGTGCGGCAGTAAGCACATCAATTATGTAAAGGAAACTTAATCCCAAATAGCCGGGAGGATGCCAGTTCCATGTAGAAAAGGAATATACCTAGACGTGCGACAGTGAGAGAGTTGATTATCCGAAAAAGTCTTGAGTCCAAATAGCTGGAAGAGGCATGTTTCACGCAAAAAAAAGGAAGTTTCGTACATGAGTGACAGTAAGCAATTCGATTATTTAAAAAAGGCTTGAACCCAAATAGCCGGGAGACGCAAGTTTCTCGCATAAAAGGGAGTTGCATAGACGTGCAACAGTAAGCAAGTTGATTATTTAAAAAATCTTAATCCAAAGAGCGGGGAGACGCAAGTTTGACGTGGAAGAGAGGAAGGCACGGTAACCGGCGGGAAACACCAAGTTGATTAATTCACTATCTCTAAAATCCAAATAGTCGGATGATGAGAGTTCCACGTAGAAGAGGGAGGCACGCAGACGTGCAGGAGAAAGCAAGTTGATTATTTAAGCAACTCCAAAACCCCAAAAGCCCAGGGATGCGAGTTCCACATAAAAGAGGAAGACACGGAGACGGCCGGGACAAAGATAGTTGATTATAAAATCAGCTCCACAACCGAGTGGCGGATCCAATGGGGGGTGGGGGTCAGCAGACAATCGGGAGAAAACTAATGAATAATTAAATAAACACCAAAACCCAAATATCCGAGGGATGCGTGTTTTACGTGGAAGAGGAAGAAAATCAGACGGGTAGGAAAAAGTAAGTTAATAATTGAATTAATACCAAAACTCAAATAGCCGGGGGATGCAAGTTCCACTTATGAGAGGAAGACACGCCGACGGGCGGGAGAAAGTAAGTTAATTATTAAACCGAAATCGCCGGGGGATGCGACTTCCACATAGAAAAGGAATGCACGCAGATGGGCGAGTAAAAGCAAGTTGATAATTAAATAAACTCCCAAACCTAAATAGCCGGGCGATGCAAGTTCCACATAGAAGAGGAACACACGCCCTACTAAAAAAAAATTGTGATTAAACGTGTGATAAATCACAAGCCAAATCATGTGCATTATCACGTGTTATATCACGTGATTAACCATATGATTTTTCACATGTAAACTCAGATATTAAATCACGTGACAAACGACGTGCTTTTTTGAACGAATTTGGCATGTGATTTAGCACGTGATTTTGCACGTGAACAATTACAATTATATCTTCTTCTATAATTTATTATATAAATAAAAAAATGTTGCAAATTAATTATTGTAACGCATTGAGAGGGTTAATGATAATATTTTAATTATAAAAAAAATTTTAAAAAAAGTTTTTTTAGTAATTACCAGGGTTGCGAGTACTTAATTCCCTGAGGCACTAAATTCCTCAACAAGTTCAGAAACACGTCGGAATTTCAGACTTGATCGGAGACAATTCCGAAAACGCGTCGGAATTTCGGATTTGATGCGAGTCAATTCCGGAAACACGTCGAACTTCCAGACTTGATGGGAATCAATTCCGACGTCTTTTCGGAATTGACTCCCATCAAGTCCGAAATTCCGACGTGTTTCCGGAATTGACTCCGATCAAGTGCGAAAACACGTTGCACTTCCGTACTTCAGGATGCAAGAAGTCCAAATTCCAAATAATTTTTTTTTTCAAACTCTTATCGAGCTTTAATTTAATTAAATCTCAGGGTACCCAGGGGGTTTTTCGGTCCGCTGAGCAAGTTTTTGAGGTCTACTTCGGTGTATGACTACATCCTCAGGCCCAGGAGATGGTTTCCACGCAATGTGATGGTACCTGGGGGGTTTTTCGACCCGCTAAGAACGTTTTTGAGGACTATTTTGTGGTACAACGACACGCTGAGGCCCAGGAGATGATGTCCTCGCGAATTATAGCCTGTAATGCGAATTTTATCATGCCTGGGGGATTTTTCGATCTACTGAGCATGTTTTTGAGGACTATTTAGGTGTACAACGACACGGTGATGCTGAGGAGATGATTTCCTCCCGAATTATAGCTGTAGGTAGAAATTTATCGTACCTGGGGGTTTCCCGACCTGTTGAGCACGTTTCTGAGGACTACTTTTGGGTACGACGACACGCTGACGCCCAGGAGATGATTTCCTTACCAATTACAGCCAGTAGCGCGAATTTGATCGTTCCTGGGGGGTTTTTTGGCCGCTAAGGACGTTTTGAGGACTATTTCGGTGTAGGACGACACGCTGATGCCCAGGAGACGATATCCCAGCAAATAATAGCGTGTAGCGCGAAATTTATCGTACCTGGGGGTTTTTCGACCTGCTGAGCACGTTTTTGAGGACTATTTTGGGGTACGACGACACGCTGAGACCCAGGAGATGATGTCCTAACAAGTCATAGCGTGTAGCGCGAAATTTATCGTACCTGGAGATTTTTCGACCTTCTGAGCCCGTTTTTGAGGACTATTTTGGGGTACAACAACACGCTGAGGTCCAGGAGATGATTTCCTCTGCGAATTATAGCCTGTAATGCGAGTTTCATCATACCTGGGGGGTCTTTCGATCTACTGAGCACGTTTTTGAGGACTATTTAGGTGTACGACGACACGGTGATGCCGAGGAGATGATTTCCTCCTGAATTATAGCTGTAGGTAGAAATTTATCGTACCTGGGGGTTTCCCGACCTGTTGAGCACGTTTCTGAGGACTACTTTGGGGTATGACGACACACTGACGCCCAGGAGATGATTTCCTTACCAATTACAGCCTGTAGCGCGAATTTGATCGTTCCTGAGGGGTTTTTTGGCCGCTAAGCCCGTTTTGAGGACTATTTCGGTGTACGACGACACGCTGATGCCCACGAGACGATATCCTAGCAAATAATAGCGTGTAGCGCGAAATTTATCGTACCTGGGGGTTTTTCGACCTGCTGAGCACGTTTTTGAGGACTATTTTGGGGTACGACGACACGCTGAGACCCAGGAGATGATGTTCTAACAAGTCGTAGCGTGTAGCGCGAAATTTATCGAACCTGGAGATTTTTCGACCTGCTGAGCACGGTTTTGAGGACTATTTTGGAGTACGACGACACGCTGAGGCCCAGGAGATCATTTCCTCTGGGAATTATAGCCTGTAGCGCAAAATTGATTGTACCTGGGGATTTATCGACCCGCTGAGCACGTTTTTGAGGACTATTTGGTGTACGGCTGCGCCCTCTTACCCAGGAGACAATTTCCTCGCCAATCATAGCGTCTAACATAAATTTGAGTGCATCTAGGGGGATTTTGGACCTGCTGAGTACGTTTTGGAATACTATTTCGGGGAACGACGATACCGTGATGCCCAGAAGAGGATTTCCTTGCGACTGATAGCCTCTCTGGTAGCATAGTCTGACGCACTTGGCGCAGAGCATACACGGTATGCTTAGTCATTTTGTTGTATATCTGACAGGTTAGCGATTGCATTAGTAATCAACCAGCAGAATTGCAGCAGACTTAAATCATCTTCATTGCACTTTAGGGGTGGACATTTTGCACTTGACTGTATAGCATAACTACAGCACACTTGCATTAGATAATTACGTTAAATACTTAGCAGCAGAATTATCGCAGACTTACACCATCTTAATTGCACTTTAGGGTTGGACATTTTGCACTTGACTGTACAGCAGAATCAGCGTGTCGTCGTACACCGAAATAGTCCCCAAAAACGTGCTCAGCGGGTTGACAACCCCCCAGGTACGATCAATTTCGTGGTACAGGCTATAATTAAGTAAATCATCTTTTGGGGATCAGCATGTCGTCGTACACCGAAATAGTCCCCAAAAACGTGCTCAGCGTGTTGAAAAACCCTCAGGTACGATCAATATCGCGCTACAGGCTATAATTCGCGAGAAAATCCTCTTCTGGGTATCACCGTGTCGTCGTACACCGAAATAGTTCTCAAAAACGTTCTCAGCAGATCGAAAACCCCCCAGGTACAATAATTCGGACTACAGGCTATAATTCGCGAGGAAATCATCTTCTGGGCATCAGCGTGTCATCGTACACCGAAATAGTCCTCAAAAACGTGCTCAGCGGGTCGAAAAACCCTCAGGTACAATAAAATTCGAACTACAGGCTATAATTCGCGAGAATATCATCTCCTAGGCATCACCGTGTCGTCGTACACCGAAATAGTCCTCAAAAACGTGTTCAGCGGATTGAAAAACCCCCAGGTACGATCAATTTCGCGCTACAGGCTGTAATTCGCAAGAAAATCATCTTCTGGGCATCAGAGTGTCGTCGTACACCGAAATAGTCCCCAAAAACATGCTCAGCGTGTTGAAAAACCCTCAGGTACGATCAATATCGCGCTACAGGCTATAATTCGCGAGGAAATCCTCTTCTGGGTATCACCGTGTCGTCGTACACCGAAATAGTTCTCAAAAACGTTCTCAGCAGATCGAAAACCCCCCAGGTACAATAATTCGGACTACAGGCTATAATTCGCGAGGAAATCATCTTCTGGGCATCAGCGTGTCGTCGTACACCGAAATAGTCCTCAAAAACGTGCTCAGCGGGTCGAAAAACCCTCAGGTACAATAAAATTCGAACTACAGGCTATAATTCGCGAGAATATCATCTCCTAGGCATCACCGTGTCGTCGTACACCGAAATAGTCCTCAAAAACGTGTTCAGCGGATTGAAAAACCCCCAGGTACGATCAATTTCGCGCTACAGGCTGTAATTCGCAAGAAAATCATCTTCTGGGCATCAGAGTGTCGTCGTACACCGAAATAGTACTCAAAAACGTGCTCAGCGGGTCGAAAAACCCTCAGGTACGATCAATTTCGCACTACAGGCTGTAATTTGCGAGGATATCATCTCCTGGGCATCAGCGTGTCGTCGTTCACCGAAATAGTCCTCAAAATCGTTCTTAGCGGGTCGAAAAACTCCCAGGTACTATCACATTGTGTGGAAATCATCTCCTGGGCCTGAGGGTGTAGTCATATACTGAAGTAGACCTCAAAAACTTGCTCAGCGGGTCGAAAAGCCCCCTTGGTACCCCCTGATATTTAATTAAATTAATGCTCAAAAAGAGTCTGAAAAAAATAAATTATTCGGAATTTGGACTTCTTGCATCCTGAAGTCTGGAAGTGCACCGTGTTTTCGGACTTGATCGGAGTCAATTCCGAAAACACATCGGAATTTCGGACTTGATGGGAGTTAATTCCGAAAACACGTTGGAATTTCGGACTTGAAAGCAGTGAAATCCGAAATTCCGACGTGTTTTCGGAATTGATTCCCATCAAGTCCGAAAGTCCGACGTGCTTTCGGAATTGACTCCCATCAAGTCCGAAATTCCGACGTGTTTTCGGAATTGGCTCCGATCAAGTCCGAAAACGCGTTGCACTTCCGGACTTCAGGAAGCAAGAAGTGCAAAATCTGCAACCCTGGTAATTACAACGTTATCCATTTTTCCATGACCACAATTTGAACACACGATCTTCCGATTACGAATCCAAGACTGTACCACTATGCCACGAACGCTTTTTGATTCCATCTCTAAGTAAACAATATCATTGCAGCGCTCCATATAGCTTTTTACATCTAGATGTCGATAAGTCTCGTCGAGCATGTACTCTAGGCGTTCGGCGTAGACGATTACAATGTCCAGGTGACGCGCACCATAGCTTTTTGAGTTTACGTGTCGGAACTCATTAAAGGTGTTCTGGGTAGTCGATTACAATGTCCAGGTGATGCGCTCCATAGGTTCTTGCGTCTAGCTACCGGAACTTATTGATGGTGTAGTCTAGGTGTTCTGGGTGGCCGATTATGATATCCAGATAGTGCGCACCGTAGGTTCTTGTGTCTAGGTGCCGGAACTCATTGAAGGTGTCGTCTAGGTGTTCTGGGTAGCCGATTATGATATCCAGATAGTGCGCACCGTAGGTTCTTGTGTGTAGGTGCTGGAACTCATTGAAGGTGTAGTATAGGTGTTCGGGGTAGCCGATTACGATATCCAGGAAGTGTGCACCGTAGGTTTTTGTGTTTTCGACGAGTTTTGACACGTAAACCCAAGAATCTACGGTACGCACTAGCTGGATACCGTAATCCGCTACCTCAAACACCTAGACCACACCTTCGACGAGTTTTGACACCTAGACGCGAAAACCTACGGTGCGCAACACCTGGATACCGTAATCGGCTACTCCGAACACCTAGACCACGCCTTCGGCGAGTTTTGATACCTAGACGCGAAAACCTACAGTGTGCAACACCTGGATACCGTAATCGGCTACCCAGAACAACTGGAGTACACCTTTAATGAGTGCGGACACGCAGACTCAAAAAGCTATGGTGCGCATCACCTAGACATTGTAATCGGCTACCCGGAACACCTGGACTACACCTTCAACGAGTTCCGATACGTAGATTCAAAAAGCTATGGAGCGCATCACCTGGACATTGTAATCGTCTTCCCCGAACGCCTAAAGTACGTGCTCGACGAGATTTATCGACACCTACATCTAAAAAGCTATATGGAGCGCTGCAATTATATCGTTTACTTAGAGTATGGAATCAAAGACATAGACTGATTTGTACATGTCAGAAATTGTGAGAATTGTTCACCGATTTATTGTGGACAGAGAAAAGAAAAGAAAATTTTGTTCACAAAACGTTTTTACTTTTGCACAAAAAATTGTACACTCTACGGAAAAAGATGAAATTCAGTAATGTGCACAAGATTGTTGTGCACAATAACATAAAATAATATTTCAACCAAAAAAAGTATTGCACACTGTGCTTACTTATCGTGCACGTAATATAGGGCTGGGCGATTGTGCACAAATAAATTCATTAAAAATATATCTAACCGATTGCGCAAAAATTTATTTATTTAATTATTGCTTGCCGATTGTGCACTAAGTCTAGTTCATACGAAGGTTCATACGAAGTCTTATAGCAGTGTTGCCACATTGGGCAATAAGTAGCGAATTGGGCTAGTTTAAAAGCTGAGCTCGCGGGAAAAAAATCGAGATGGCTATTTATAGGGAATTGGGCTACAAGACAGTACTGTTAATAGCCGATATGGCTATTGTCTAGCCAACAACATTAAATTTTAAATCAAATAAAAATTCCAAAACTCAAGTAGCCGGGAGACGCGGGTTCTACGCGTATACGGGAGCGCGTCAGACGTTTATACATGGCAAAATAATTATTTAAATAATTAATAAACCCAAGCAGGCGGGGGGTGCGAGTTCCACGCGTATACGGGAGCGCGTCAGACGTGCATACAAGGCAAAATAATTATGTAATGTAACGGGGTTAACTAAGAGAGGGTATTAATCCCTCTCAGGGGTTCCTCGAGTAATTCACGGGCGTATTATACGTCCGGGGAGCTCGCCAATGTAGAATCCCCCTGCGCACCGGAGGGAGCGCAGTGGCAAGGCCACGGGCTGTGCGCGCTGCCGCTGCTGCCAACCTCGGCGCGTGAACTCCCGGCTGCTGTCTAACCTTACCTACAGCAGCCGGCGTTCCCGTACAACGCCGCGCAGGTTAAACCTGGCCGACTCTTACTTACTTTTCCCCCGTTGCCGTTGTCCTCTAGAAGGCTGAGCCTCGACTAATTGCAGCTGCTGAAAATCGTAGAGGGCGATATTCGGGAAGGAGAGAGGTTCCTCGTCAAATAATCCGCGAAACTCCGAACTAAAATGAAACTGCGTTTATTGGGTCAGAAAGAATACGCGCAAAGGGGCGCGTGCCCTCACAGGAAAATACAAATCGCGTAGGCCGAAACTAAGCGCGGGGCCTGCTGCTCGACAGCAGGCTAAACCTCGCCGCGAGGTTCGCGTTCGCGCACTCACGCTGCCGCTGCAACATGTACATGAGCTGGGCCGTCGGACGCACGCGGACGGCAATACATAAGCAGCGAACTTACTTGATGCTGGCCAGCACGCAAGGTAACCGCGAATCTCTCTCTCTCTCTCTCTCTCTCTCTCTCTCTCTCTCTCTCTCTCTCTCTCTCTCTCTCTCTCTCTCTCTCTCTCTCTCTCTCTCTCTCTCTCTCTCTCTCTCTCTCTCTCTCTCTCTCTCTCTCTCTCTCTCTCTCTCTCTCTCTCTCTCTCTCTCTCTCTCTCTCTCGCAGTCTCGCTCGGGACTGGCTGCTCGTCGGTGGCGATGCCGACGGGTTGCCCGTATGCCGGCTCGTTCCTCTCGCCCTCTTCTCACTCCTCTTTCTCTCTCTCTCTCTTCTCCGACGCTTCACAAGCGGCACGCAGAGGCGTAGGGTTGCAATCGTGGCGACGGGGTCACACACGCTACGGGCACACACGAAAGGCGGCGAATACTCCCGGAACGAGCACGCGCGTGCAACAGGTGCAACTCGAATGGCGGCCAACATGACCGCGGCGTCCCTCGGCCGCGCGCGTCGGCTTCGCTCGCCTTCTTCCTCCCGTGCCTCGCTCTCTCGCCGCACGGCGCACGCTCTCGCACAAATCTAATTCGGCGCGCTATTCAGAAAATGATCCGCGCTCGCGTCCGCATAACTAGCAACTTCTGGTTTAGGCTACGCTACTCTCGAGGAATGTACGCGCCCGTTACAGTAAATAATTCTTAACCCCAAGTAGGCGGGGGTGCAAGATCCACGCGTATACGGGAGCGCGTCAGACGTGCATACAAGGAAAAATACTTATGTAAATAAATCTTAACCCCAAGCAGGCGGGGGATGCGAGTTCCACGCGTATACGGGAGCGCGTCAGACGTGCATACAAGGCAAAATAATTATGTAAATAATTCTTAACCCCAAGTAGGCGGGGGATGCGAGTTCCACGCGTATAGGGGAGCGCGTCAGAAGTGCATACAAGGCAAAATAATTATATAAATAATTCTTAACCCCTAGTAGGCGGGGGGTGCGAGTTCCACGCGTATACGGGTGCGCGTCAGACGTGCATACAAGGCCTAATAATTATGTAAATAATTTTTATCCCAAAGTAGGCGGGGGATGCTAGTTCCATGTGTATACGGGAGCGCGTCAGACGTATATACAAGGCAAAATAATTATGTAAATAATTCTTAACACCAATTAGGCGGGGGATACGAGTTCCACGCGTATACTGGAATAAGGCAGACGTGTATACATGGCAAAATAATTATCTAAATAATTGTTAACGCTAAATAGGCTAGAGATGCGAGTTCCACGCGTATGCGGAAGCGTGTCAGACTTGCATTCAAGGCAAAATAAGTATTTAAATAATCCTCAACTCCTAGTAGGTATACGCATGGAACTTACATCCCCCACCTACTTGGGTTTAAGAATTATTTACATATTTTGTTTGCCTTGTATGCACGTCTGTCTTATTTCAGTATACGCGTGGAACTCTCATGCCCGGCATACTTAGGGTCATAATTATTTACATAATTATTTGGCCTTGTATGCACGTCTGACGAGCTTCCGTATATTCGTAGAACTCGCACCCCCCGCCTAACTAGGGTTGAGAATTATTTACATAATTTTTTGGCCTTGTATGCACGTCTGCCTTATTCTAGTATACGCGTGGAACTCGCATCCCCCGCCTACTTGGGGTTAAGAATTATTTACATATTTATTTTGTCTTGTATGTACGTCTGACGCACTCTCGTATACGCGGGGAACTCGCATCCGCCGCCTACTTGGGGGTGAGAATTATTTATATAATTATTTGGCCTTGTATCCACGTCTGACGCGCTCCCATATACGCGTGAAACTCACATCCCCCGCTTACTTGGGGTTAAGAATTATTTACATAATTATTTTGCCTTGTATGCACGTCTGACGCGCTTCCGTTTATTCATAGAACTCGCACCCCCCGCCTACTTGGGGTTAAGAATTATTTACATAATTATTTGGCCTTGTATGCACGTCTATCGCGCTCCCGTATACGCGTGGAACTCGCATCCCCCGCCTGCTTGGGGTTATTAATTATTTAAATAATTATTTTGCCATGTATAAACGTCTGACGCGCTCCTGTATACGCGTAGAACCCGCGTCTCCCGGCTACTTGAGTTTTGGAATTTTTATTTGATTTAAAATTTAATGTTGTTGGCTAGACAATAGCCATATCGTCTATTAACAGTACTGTCTTGTAGCCCAATTCCCTATAAATAGCCATCTCGATTTTTTTCCCGCGAGCTCAGCTTTTAAACTAGCCCAATTTGTTACTTATTGCCCAATCTAGCAACACTGCTATAAGACTTCGTATGAACCTTCGTATGAACTAGACTTAGTGCACAATCGGCGAGCAATAATTAAATAAATAGATTTCTGCACAAACGGTTAGATATATTTTTAATGAATTTATTTGTGCACAATCGCCCATCCCTATCCTACATGCACGATAAATAAGCACAGTGTGCAATACTTTGTTGGTTGAAACATTGTTTTATGTTATTGTGCACAACAGTCTTGTGCACATTACTGAATTTCATCTTTTTCCGTAAAGTGTACAATTTTTTGTGCAAAATTAAAAACGTTTTGTGAACAAAATTTTCTTTTTTTTTCTCTGTGCACAATAAATCGGTGCACAATTCTCACGTGCACAAATCAGCCTATGTCGAATCAAAAAGCGTTTGTGGCATAGTGGTAGAGTCTTGGATTCGTAGTCGGAAGATCGTGTGTTCAAATCGTGGTCATGTAAATATTGATAACGTTGTAATTACTAAAAAAGTTTTTTTTTTTATTTTTCTATAATTAAATTAGTATCATTAACCCTCTCAATGCGTTATAATAATTAATTTGCAAAATTTTTTTATTTATATAATAAATTATGGAAAAAGATATAGTTGTAATTTTTCACGTGCAACATTAAGTGCTAAATTATATGCCAATTTCGCTCGAAAAAAGCACATCGTTTGTGATTTAATATGTGATTTTACATGTGAAAAATCATATGGTTAATCCCGTGATATATCACGTGATAAAGCACATGATTTGTCTTGTGATGTATCACTCGTTTAATCCGAATGTTTTTTCAGTAGAGTGGACAGGAAAAAGAAAGTTGATGATTAAATTAGCACCAAAACCCAAGTAGCCGGAGAATGCAAGTTTCACATAGGAAAGGAAGATACGAATAGCCGGGGGATGCGAGTTTCACGTAGAAGAGGATGGCATACTGATGATCGGGGAAGTTGATTATTAAAGAAACTGCAAAACTCAAATAGTCGGGGGATGCGAGTTCCGCATAGAAGAGCAAGGCACGCAGACAGGCAGGAGAAAGCAAGTTGATTATTTAATCACCACCAAAACCAAAATAGCCGGGGAAGGATTTTTTCTGACTGTTCACGTGCCTACCTCTTCTACGTGGAATCCGCATTCCCCGGGTTTTTCGGTTTTGGAGTTTATTTAATTATCAACTTGCTTTTTCCCGTCCATGTGCATGCCTTCCTTTTCTACGTGAAACTGGCATTCCCTGGCTTTTTGGGTTTTGGAGCCTATTTAATAATTAACTGGCTTTCTCCCGTACGTCAGCGTGCCTTCCCCTTCTACATGGAACTCACGTCCCCCGGTTATTTGGGTTTTGGAGCTTAGTTAATAATTAACTTGCTTTCTCCTGCACGTCCGCGTGCCTTCCTTTTTTACGTGAAACTTGCATTTCCTGACTATTTGGGTTTTGGAGTGTATTTAATAATTAACTAGCTCTATCACGTCAATCTGCGTGCCTTGCTTTTCTACGTGGAACTCTCATTCCCCGGCAGTTCGGATTTCTGGGTTTATTTAACAATCATCTTGCTTCCTACCGACCGTCTGCGTGCCTTTGGCTCTATTGAACTACTGTAGGAACTATAGCGTAATCGAAAATAAAATATCTGATAATTTTTAGTTAATTTTTAACCAATTTATTACCATTAGCAAAAATTTAACACCTTGAATGAACTTTTAAGCCAATGATAACTCGCACCATTTCTGCTAAAATAGAGTTATGAAAGCGGTTCGGACGGCAAAAATTTTAGCTCGGCAATCACTTGAAGGTAGCCCTGCTTAAAATACCAAAGAGTTGATTTTTAACCACCCTGCATCTCTAAATAACACAAAATTCTCGAAAACACACGATACTCTCAATGTAATCACTTGCGCGCGTACATAATATAATATAATTTCTAGCCCCTTTTTATGCGAAAAAAACTATTTAAGTCAGTGGAAACTCGCACCGATTTCGCTAAAATTGAGTTACAAAAGCGATTCCGGTGGTAAATTTTTTATCTCGGCACGTACCACGTACTTGAAGATAATAGGAAATCCTCGTTAAAACTTAGTATAGTGAAGGCTTGCAGAGAACAGTCAAGCTCTTGAAGATGAGCTTCGCGTGCGTGCCATCATTGGAATGTAAGAAAATAAGTGTTAAAATATGAATAGTTAGGGCTTGCGATGAGTCCAGCTCCGACGATGAGCTTCGAGCACGTGCGTTATTTAAGTATAAGGAAATCAGCGATATAAATTGAATAAACGAGAGCGCACGAGGAGTCGAGCTCTCGAAAATGAGCTTGGCGTGCGCAACAGTGATACATAAAAGTGAGAAAATCCGCTAAACAATGTACAACGTTGGAGCTTCCGATGTCTTCCGAATTGACAAAGCAATTTCGAAAACTTTAAAATATCACTTCTGGAACGTTTGCCGCTCATTATTCGTGATTCAATCGTGAACGTATTAATTATTTCGCATACATTTTAGTAATTTTGGTTCAAAAAACCGAGTTCACTGTTAGCAAGAAATGAAGATAGCAGGACACTGTACTAAAAATAAGATGTGCCGCAATTTATTCATGATTTATCCATACAGTTAATAATTGTGTGGTATTCATTGCACACATTGAACGAAAAACAAAACTGAGCCTACCGTCAAGTTATAGAACTACTATAGCGATGACAGGCCGCTGATTCTCCGAAATTCATTAGCAAAATAAAAATTCTCGCGAGGTAGCGTGTTCCATGCAGAAAAGTGGCGGCACGCAGACGGGCTACAAATAAAGTTTCAATAACATAATTTGTAAACCTAAATACTCGGGCAAAGCGAGTTCAAGGCGAAAAAGTGGAGTCACGCAGACAGACTACTGCCAATAAAGTTTTCGATAAAATATTTCATAAACCCAAATAGGCAAGGGAAGCGAAATCACCGCAGAACAGTAGAGGTACGCAAACAGGCTATCTATAATATTATTAATAAAATAATTTCTAAACCCAAATAGGTGAAAGAAGCTAGTTCCATGCAGAAAAGTGGAGGCACACAGGCACGCTACTTCTAAAATTATCAATCAAATAATTTCTAAACCTAAGTAGGCAGGCGAAGCGAGTTCCACACAGACAACTGGAGGCACGCAGACAGGCTACCGATAACATTATCAATAAAAGAAGGCAAAATGGACTAGTGAAGTGCGAGTTCAAGGAAGAAAACTGAATGCACGAAGACAGGCTACATATAAAATTATGAATCAATAATATGTAGTCTCAAATAGTCAGGGGGACCAAGTTCCATGCAGGAAATTGGAGGCACGCTGGCAGGAACCTCTAAAATTATGAATAAAATAATTTGTAAACCCAAGAAGGCAGGGGAAGCGAGTTCCATGCAGGGAAGTAGAGGCACGCAGACACGCTGATAAATATTTGGGTTTACAAATTATTTTATTGAAAATGTCATGGGTAGCCCGTCATCGTGCGACTGTTTTTCTGCGTGGAACTTGCTTTTCCCGCCTATTTCATGGGATTAGAAATAATTTTATTAAAAGTTTATTAGTAGCATGTCTACGTGCCTCCTCTTTTTTGCCTTGAACTCGCTTTGCCTTTGTATTTTGATTTAGAAATTATGTTATTATGTCCTTATTGTTAGCCTGTCGATTCGATGGATAATTTTATGGGCAGCCTATCTGCGTGCCTCTACTTTTCTGCGTGAAACTTGCTTCCTCCGTCTATTTGGATTTTTAAGCGTAGCCTGTACATGTGCCTCCACTTGTTTCTTTGTACTCGCTTCACTCGCCTATTTGGGTTTAGGAATTTCTTGATTGATATTTTTATTGGTACCTTGTCGGCGTGCCTCCAAGTATCTGCGTGGAACTCGCTTACCCTGCCTACTCAGGTTTAAAAATTATTTCATTGAGAATTTTACAATTAGCCTGTCTACGTGCCTGTACTGTCCTGCGTGGAATTTGCTTTGTACGACTATTTAGGTTTAGAAATTATTTGATTGATAATTTTATTGGTAGCCCTTTTGCGTGCCTCTAGTTGTCTGTGTGAAACTCGCTGCCCCTGCCTATTTAGGTTTAGAAATTATTTGATTGATAATTTTATATGTAGCCTGTCTACATGTCACCACTTTCCTTCGTGGAACTTGCTTCCCCTGTCTACTTAGGTTTCAGAAATATTTTATCGAAAACTTTATTGGTAGCCCGTGTGCGTGCCTCCACTTTTCTGCATGGAACTCGCTTCCTAGCGAGATTTTTTGTTTCGCTAATGAATTTCGGAGAATCAGCGGCCTGTTATCACTAGTAGTTCTATTACTTTATCCAACGAGGCCGCCCCATTAAAGTGATGTTGTTTTGACAGAAGGCACCGTTTCTTTTTTTATCATGTGTGCAATGAATACCACAAAATTATTATAACTTCATATCTTGCCAGCATGGACCCGATTTTTGTAACCAAAATGACTAAAATGTGTGCGGCAAAATTAATACCTTCACTATTGAATCACGAGTAATGAACGGCAAACGTTCCAGAAGTGATATTTTTGATTTTTTGAAATCGCCTTGCTAGCTCGAAAGACGTCGGAAGCCCTAATTTTTTTTTTAACTGTACATTTTTTAGCGGATTTCTCATTTTTATGAATAAGTGTTACGCATGCAAAGCTCGTCTTCAAGAGCTTCACTGTTCTCTGCAAGCCCTGACTTTAAAATTTTAAGTTTAAAAATTAATTCAGCGTGATAGGTAATAATAAACAATGGGCATTGGCTAAAAATTTTTACTAGTGGTAAATAATTAGCTAAAAATTAATTAAAAATTGTCTGATTATTTATTTTGAATTATATGGGTCATGAATTATTGCTAATTTCTTTCATTATTATGCTCTTTAAAAAACGCTTCCCAAAAAAATATTCTTACGGTTGACTGTTACATTTCTTAAAATCTTCGAGAATAGAAGTAAGATTCAAAATTTTGTTTTTTATTCAAATTTTAATTTAAAGTTTGAAATATTATGAACACTGTCTTTTGCATTAGCCGCCCTGAGAGTGTTAATAGAGTCCGTGCCTTCTTCTTCTGCGACAAATTCGTATACACCGGCTGTTCGGCTTATTGTGTTTATTTAATAATGAACTTTCTTTGTCTCGTCTGTCTGCGTGTCTTACGCTACTACATGAAACTTGCGTCCCCCTATACTATTCAGGTTTTCGAGTCTATTTAGTAATCAACATGCTTTCTCCTGCCCGTATGCGGGTTTTCCTTTTCTACGTGAAACTCGCATCCCCTGGCTATTTTCGGATTTAATAAATAATTAACTACAGGCTTTCTTCCGCCCGTCTGCATGCCTTTCTCTTTTACGTGGAACTAACATCCTCTGGCTATTTGGGTTTTGAAGTTTATTTAATATTCAACTCGCTTCGTTTCGCCCGCCTGCTTGCTTTCTTCTCCTGCGACAACTTCGTATCCCCCGACTATTTGGGTTTTGGAGCTTACTCAATAATCAACTAGTTTTCCCCCGCCTGTCTGTGTGCCTTCCTCTTCTACATGGAACGCGCATTCCCCGGATTCGGCGCTGTTCGGGTGGCTCACAAAAGCCCTTCGAGTGGTAATTACATTTCTTCAGTGTCGAATCCAAGAGAGATTTCGCTGTGGCATTAGCCTGCCGAAGCCTGAACTTTGCGAAGCTCACTTTGTATTTAGTAGCGGCTTATATTTTGTCCAAACTCTATATATAGGCCGCCAATTTACATCCACTGCTGGTCAAATTAGCGAGTATTATTACCGTAGCTACAAGCTCATCGCTCTCACTCGTGTTCCTTCATTGCGAACAGGATGAGAGAGATTATCATTACGTTACCTTCGGCGACTTGGAGACAGACATCTTCTTATCATAACAACAGAATGGTTGTAGTGACTGCATAATTGTTTATCTATCAGCAAACTTATTTACAGATTGGCCTATTTGTTTTAAAAAAAAATGCAAATAATTTCTGCAGGTATTTCTACAAGAAATCCTGCAGAAGTACCTGTAACAAATTCCGATAGTTTTCACCCGCTGGAAAATTCTGCAGTAATTCTTGCAGAAAATATCCTATATTTGCGCAACAAAAATTAATTATATTTTATTCAACATTTAAAAGCCAAAGCAGGTGACTAAAACGTATGGGGTCGAGAGCATGTTAAAATGCGCTTTAGAATATACGAAAACATTGGGCATACTTCGGCGAAAATATGATTGTATAATTTGAATTTAATTAATAAGTAAACAACCTAGTTCCGTTTTCATGTTGCCAACTCAAATTTTGATAAAAAAAAATAACACGCCTTTTTCGGCAGTAGTCGAAATGACACCTTTTTCAGCGCGTCTCCGAAATGGCACATTAGTCCTCCCAGTCGACGATATAATAATCTTGGTCTTGTTCTCCGATCTTGTTATATAAATCTAAAATAATAGAGCTAGGGACAGGAAGATTACTTTTAAACTACGTCATTCAAAAATAAACTATTTTTTATATTTAATAAACGCTAAACAAGAAATTAATTTCAAGCACCTTTGTGAAAAAATCTATTGTATTTCTATATAATTAGGTTAACGAATACCAAATATTAATTTTATTATTGCTTATTTCTTTTTTATTTTGTTCTTTCATATTCGTACGTGTATCCACACGTAACAGAATTAAATTACTAAAGTTCTCGCAAATTCTTGCTTAAATGTTTAACATAATTCTCACGTAATTACTTAAGTAATAAGTTAAACAGTACTTGAACAGTGACTTACGATATAATGCTGTAATAGGTAGTTTAAATTTTATAATTATCAAAAGATTGATTATATTTTATTAATTAAATAATTTTTATTCAAATTAATATATTTTTTGTGATTTAATGTCTCTTTAATCATAGATGGAGAAGAATGCTGAAGCTACAACAAGCAGAGTAAAAAATCGCAGGGATTTAAGCAATTATGATGTAGCATTAGCTAAATTTTTTTTTGGTTGCAACATACCATTTAGTGTAGTTGAATCGCCATTTTTTAGAAGTTTT
This sequence comes from Torymus aiolomorphi, assembly GCA_036365515.1. Taxonomy (NCBI): domain Eukaryota; kingdom Metazoa; phylum Arthropoda; class Insecta; order Hymenoptera; family Torymidae; genus Torymus; species Torymus aiolomorphi. Next base: position 174,320,467 of record CM070874.1, on the reverse strand, counting down.
ATTGCTGAATTGAATTCTAATTATAAGCCACCTACAAGGCATTATTTGGCTGATAGATTAGTTAATGAAGTACACGCTGAAATAGTTAACGAACAAATAATGAAACTGGACAACACTGACAGTGTTTTATTAATTGATGGTTAGAAGAACTCATCAGCCAATACAAAAAACATTGTCAGCGTTTTGCACAACGTAAACGATGGAAGTAGGATTTTTTTAGAAGCTTTCGTCATAACCGAAGAAAGTGAAACGGGAGAAATATTGACATCCATAGTTAATCCATCAATGACGCTAGCAAAAGAAATTTATAATACAAACATATATGCTGTAGTAAGTGACAATGCTTCGCAAATGATAAGCATGGGCAACTGCGTTGACTTGTGGCATTCGACATGCAGTAGCCATAGTGGCAATCTGTTAGCTAAAAATCTTGTAGATAAAGACTTTGCCCGTTTAGTGAGTGATCTTTCGAAAGAATTTAAAAATCCAGGACGTGAAAAACACCTCATTGATAAGGGAGGTAAGAAACCCATTTTACCCGGAGAGACAAGATGGTGTAGCTATCGCGATGCCTTTAAATGTGCTTTAACAAATATTCCATTAATGAGAGAAATTGTAAATGAAGGTTCAGCATTAAAAGAAGAAAATTCTGAGCTTTTAAATGATGAAGAGCTTCAAATTAAAATACAAAACTGTATAGATTTGTGGGATCCCATTTGCATATTGATAAATAAATGCCAAACATCTGTTTGCAATATTGCTGATGCAGTAGAACTGTGGCAGAATTTACTCAAAAATGAAAGCTTGCAGGAATTCGTAAGTATTATTGAAGCACGCATAGATAAAGCTCTCTGGCCTATTGAGTTGGCAGGAAATCTTCTTCATCCGACCTACCGCGGACAAGAATTATCCGATAAACAAGTCGAATTGGCAAGCAGTTTTTTAGATAAGAATTTGACTGAAAAAGGAAAAAAGAATTTAGTATGTACGCAAATGATACAGGAATTTTTCACAAATTAAGTGAAAAAAACATTGCATCGCCTGTCGTATTTTGGAAAATGGCCAAACACGTAGCTCCTGAACTAGCTACATTAGCTATAAAGCTGCTTAATATACCAGCTGCAACAGCAGAAATTGAGCGTGTATTTTTTAATTGGGCATTTGTGCACTCTCTCTTAAGAAATCGTTTGAAGGGAGAAAGATACAAAAAATTAGTTAGCATATATTATTCACTGCGTAATATTCACTGCGTAATTGGGTTCAAATATAAATTTTCAAAATCCCTTTAATGAAAATTAAATTTATTTATGAAATTATTTTTATTTATTTCTTTTACTTTTAATATACATAAAATATATTATAGTTCAATACTCATCCTTTGGCATCTCAACAGTCTAGTTTTTTTGCAGTATATACTATATATGTTTTACCTTACATTACAACAATAAAGCGTGTACAAAGATGACTAATAAACGCATTTATTTATTTTTCCTATCGCTGTTAACCGTATAATTAGTCAATCACTTACAGTAATATTTAAAATCACAATCTACTAAGTAATTAAATATTTATTTAGGTACTTGGCTAACTGAATACATATCACTTTCTTAAATATACGTATTATGTAGTAACGATTTACTTTTTATTTAATTTTAAAGTGTAATAGGGTGCTATAATTTTATTCGCTTCTTCTTTCGTTGAGTTAATTGGTGCAATATCCTCAATGTTAATATTTGGTACGCATGCAGGTATCTCTAGTAATGTTTTAGCAATTTTTGACAATTCTGGATGCTTCATACTGGAAAATTTCCAAAACATTTTTGGATCTTCAAATTTTTTGTCAATTAACTTTAAAAATAATTCAGTCTCATCACTGTAATGTGTAAAATCTAACATGCCCTTATCCGATAGAATGTCAATAAATAAATTCACAACTGCATCTCCATAACTGTCTACTTTCATGAACTGGCGTCCTTTATATAATGGGTTTATATAATTGCTTGTCAATGAAACTGGTGTCATGACATGTTCAAAAATTTCTAAATTTTTCACACTTAGTTGAGTTTAGCAATACAAACCAATATTCGATTGCTTTTGATATATCACAACCTTCTTCTAAAACTTTATGTTCTAATTCGTCAATTTTGGTGTAAAACTCCAGGGTTGTTTTGATTATGTTCTCAAACTCTTCATTAAATATAAGGTGTAAGTTATGCGTCAATTTAATTTTATTCATTCCAATTGCTTGTCTTATGATTTCTAAATTGTTTGAGCAAAATTTCAATTTATTGAAAAAAGTACTTTTTAAGTAATAATAGTTTTCATGCCTAACTATAGATTCTTGAAAATATTCTTCTTTTTCCAGTTGTTCTAATAGCCCAGATATTTCTTCCTGTAGATTATTATCGATGATCAGATTTCTCAATGAATCAATGTGCTTTAAGTTACATTTAAAAATCCGTATTTCCTCGGAGTCAACTTCTAGTTTATAAGGCAACTCATATTCAGAATTGTGAATAATGCCATGAATTTCAATATCGTATTGAAAAGAAAAAATCTGTACAGTTTGTTGCATATTATTTTGAATACACATATTTACTTCGCTTTCTTCTAATACTGTGATTTCAGATACATTAATAAATAAATACATTGCATCTTCTTTCAGGATCATATTCACAATCTTCAAATCTAATTTAAATATTTCAGATTTTATAATTAACACGACTAGCACCCCAGCCATCTTTGTCTTCAAAGCTTTGCTTATTAAATTATCATAGGTTAGATCTAATAGTACATTTGACATGTAACTCCATGTCGGTCCGACATAAGCAGGTCGGAGAGTTTTTAAAACATCTTTAAAATAAGGCGACTCTACTTCAGAAAAGTCAATATTACATGACACGAAAAAACTCATTATGGCTTGATTAGCTTTTTTGATTTCGTCTTCACGTATCATGTCTACAAAGGACATTGCCTTTTTTGGCTTTTTACTATTGTCAAAGTATTGTCCTATAAATAGAATAAATAATAAAGAATATATATTCTATAAAAATTAAATTATTCAATCAATCAAACAAATAATGCAATAACACTTACACTTTTATTTTCCTTATCTGTGGCACCATGTTTTCGTTTTGATGATTCTGGAGCTGTATTAACAATTTCTTTCTTTATTTTTGTTGTATCAATTCTACCCAATTCATAATCGCTGAGTTTTACGCTCTCCATATCTTCATGGTACTCCATACTACTGGTCCTACTGTCGTATTTACAGCTCTTCCTAAAAAAATTACACTATTTACATAAATATACAAAGTAATAAACAAAAAAATGAATATTATACAAATTATAACCTGTGTTCCTTTAGCCTCTGCACAGCAGTATTGGTGATAACCTTTTTGCATCCTTGATTGCAGCAAATAGCAATAAGCTTACCGTCGGTAGATTTGTCAAAGCCGAAGGCTTTATAATAATTGTGTTGTGGTCTTCCCCCACGATTCATTTTTAAACTGTTATTTTTATTACTTATCTTTTCTTTTTAAAAAACTGGTGAGGGCTTTTCATCACCTAACAAAAGCGCTCACACAAAATGTCGATAGCGATGCGATAGCTAAGGTTAGAATTTTAAGTATAGCGAAACAATGCAGGTATTATACTTTCAAAATCGGCGCAATATCACGACGGTATTATACTATGTATTATACCATTATCGTGTCGTGTATAATACCGCGGTATTATACGCGACCAACCCTGCAGTAAGCGCGCTACTACGACACACGGCGGCACGAGTCTCCCTTCCAAACAGGGGATCACGTTTCGAAGAGAAATCGGATTTTATTGTCCGCCGCGCAAGGAGTTTCGGCGAAGTTAGCGCCGAAAATCGCAGGGCCGTATGCGATAATAGCAAAAACAGGTATGAATACTTATCGCATAAGTACCCTCGCTGAAGGAGATAAAGAACTAATTCACGCCGAACATCTGAACCTTTATATTGGTGCAGCGCCTTCAGATGAGGAGCAGGAGGAAGAACCTCAACCGCTGAGGGATAACGCTGCGATAGTGGCGACGAGCGACCCGCCAGTAGCGAACGACGACGAGAATAGCTCGGAGATGGTTCACTGAAACTATGGCGTCGCGGCGGAATCCGATCGCGAGCGTCCTCCGAGTCCAGTGACAGAGAAGGAAAGCTTACGTACCCCTACTCCCCACCCCGCACGTAAACCTGGTATACCGAGAAAGGCAGTGCGGCTAGTAGTAAGGTTGGCTGCTGTGCGTGTGACAGCGACGAACTCATCGAAGCACCTCGCGGCGAAAACTCACGGACGATCTAAAGGTTCACGCAACGTGGCGAATCCAATCCATCCGACAATCATACTACCCACGCGGACGCGTGCACACTCCCGCGCCACATAATAAATACATTTTTCTATTGGGTACCTGATGATCCCTACTAATCTCATTTCCCTTCCTTCATTTTCGGAATGGATCAACAGGACGCAGCAAATCAAGCGGCACTAGTGCTCGTGAATGCCGTCAGCAAGGCTGCAGAATTGCTCCGAGGGTTGATGACCGCGCTCCACATCCTCACCGATCCGCTACTCGTCGCGCCAACCCCCGAGGCGACGAATGAAGAGCCGGCGCCTATACCGTCTCTTCTATTTTTCTATCTCATTCATGTGATGTATAAAGTTTTGATCTTTAATCATTTTACGGATTTGCGGACCATCGAAAATACCTTCTTCTATATTGGCATCACTGAGTTTTTCAAACTGCTTATGTAAATGTATGAAACATTGCTCTTGTTTGTCCAAAGCTTTCGTGAATTGTTTCATTAGGCCTAGCTTTATATGCAATGGAGGAAGAAGAATGTTTGACTGTTCGATCAATGATTCACGAATAACGTTGTGACTATCTCGATTCAGTGCATTTCTATTTTGCCATTCTGTTTGTTTGTAATGCTTCATGCAATCCCTACTATTCCTTAAGCACAAAAAACATGGGAACTCAGTGAATCCTGCCTGCTGTTCTAGTATGATAGAAATGATTTTTAAGTCCCCGCAAACCTGCCACTTGTGATCTGCATAATTAATTAATTTTTTCTAAGGCGTATTTCATATTTTTGTAAGATGCTTTGAGCTTAGTAGAGCGAGGTATTGGAATGCTCACGTATTTATTTCCGCTGTGTAACAGAACTGCTTTTAAGCTACGTTGTAAAGAATCTACGAAAAGTCTCCATTCATTGGGTTGATATGCGTTGGCTTTCATTCATTTAGCAGACCTCTAACGTCCGCACAATATACTAACTTTTATCTTCATTGAGAGTAAAATATTTCCTTAACTCTTTTTCCTGCTCTCTATATATGAAAGATTTAGTCCCTGGTTGTGCCAAGCCACGCCTTATAAGTACTGAGGACGTAAATCCAACATCTTTCGATACACCAGTATTTCGGATAAAATCGCTTAACTCCTTTTGATTGAAGGATTTTCGAAATCGTTTCTCACGAGCTGGAACGTACTCATCATCGCTTTCATTTACTTCACGTGCACTGATTTGGGTTTGCTCGCTTTCGCCTTCTTCGTATTCCTCAATACATGTTATCTTCGTGTAAATCTCTTTCCTTTGTACCTTGCTTATATACTTCCATAGATTCATGATCATCTAAAGAACTTTCTTTTATTTTGTCTTTATCGGACGCATTCACATATGATTTGAAAACTGGTTTCGTCATTGAAGATATGCTTGCGTAATTAAATCTTTGATTTAATGTTCGTATTGAAACCATTTACTGCATTCGTGTTGTTCGCGGAAAAAATGAAACAAATTTATCATATTTAACTTTTTCCATCGATTGAACATCTGTAGCCAACTTCTGCATATGCCTTGTGGAGCCCACGTTGTGTTTTTTGTAAGAATTTCTATGCATTGATGAAGTCCACAGAAGTAATAAAGAATATTTCGATCTTTATCACACTTCTGATTTTCGATAAGGCTTTTTGTAGCATTGTACCTAATACAAGCCTAGTCGTAAACGTTCGAAAAAAGATACATTGCTTATACCTCCACCCAGAGTACCTCCACGCGGTGACGGCGGGCAACAGTATATCTTTTGCAAATTTTTTGTTTTTTTTTGCCCAGTTTTGTTTTAACTTTCTGGCAAGATTTCTGGGAAGTCTTAAGCCGTCATGGCGTAGAAGTAATGTATCTTTTACGATGCAGGAACTCGGAAATCCAGTATCGGTGTCTGGTCAGGGTAAGCAAGCGGGCCCACAGACATCGTCGTTATGTGACCGTAGCTCTTCACAGGTTGGCGACTTGGCCTGTGTTAGGTACAATGCTACAAGCAGCTTTATCTCAAATCACAAGTGTAATAAAAATCAAAATATTTTTTGCTACTTGTGTGGTCAATTTGTGGTTCAAAAATACCGAAGATTTATTACAAATGTGAACAGAGAGATTTTTCTTGAATGTTTTGGCGTAGAGATCCTTCCAGAAGACACGCGAGGACAGCTACTTTTGCATGACTGTGGTTTGTGGATTCACCGCAAAGACTAAATCAAAGATAAATTACGCAAGCGTATCTTCAATGATGAAACCAGTTTTGAAATTACACGTCAATGGGCCCGATGAAGAAAAAATGGAAGAAAGTTCGTTTGATGGTCATGAATCAATGGAAGTAAATGAACAAAATGCTAAAGAAAGCGATTTAGATGAAGATCACATCGAAGCAGATAATATTGAGGAATACGAAGAGACCGAAAGCGAGCAAACCGAAGACAGTGTATGTGAACTAAACGAAAGCGATAGCGAGTACGTTCCAGTTGGTAAGCAACGAGATCAAAAACCCTTTAATCAGAAGGAGTTAAGCGATTTTATCCGAGATACTGGTGTATCGAAAGATATTGGAGAATTCATGGCCTCAGTACTTATAAGGTGAGGCTTGACAGAACCAGGGATTAAATCTTTCATATATAGAGAACGGGAAAAAGAATTCTGGAAATATTTTAATCTCGATGAAGATAAAAAGTTAGTGTATTGTGTGGACGTTAGAGGTCTGCTAAATGCAATGAAAGCAAACGTATATCAACCCAATGAATGAAGACTTTTCATAGATTCTTTACAACGCAGCTTAAAAGCAGTTCTGTTACACAACGGAAATAAGTACGCGAGCATTCCAATAGCTCACTCTACTAAACTCAAAGAATCTTATGGAAATATGAAATACGCCTTAGAAAAAATTAATTAATTATGCAGATTACAAGTGGCAAGTTTGCAGGGATTTAAAAATCATTTTTATCATACTAGGACAGCAGACAGGATTCACTAAGTTCCCATGTTTTTTGTGCTTATGGGATAGTAGGGATCGTGTGAAGCATTACGAACAAAAAGAATGGCAAAATAGAAATGCACTGAATCCGGGTAGTCACAACATTGTTCGAAAACCATTGATTTGCACGGTCAACAATTCTTCTTCCTCCATTGCATATAAAGCTAGGCCTAATGAAACAATTCACAGAAGCTTTGGACAAGCAAGGGTAATGTATCCTATATTTACGTCAGCAGCTCGAAAAAGTCAGTGATTCCAAGATAAAAGAAGGTATTTTCGATGAACCACAAATCCATAAAATGTTTAAAGATTAAAACTTTATACATCACATGAATGAGATAGAAAAATCAGCCTGGTTGAGTTTTAAAATTATTGCTCAAAACTTTTTAGGAAATCATAAAAGTCATGGCTATGAAGAACTTGTCAATGGTTTGCTCGATAACGACCAACGTTTAGGTTGTCTGATGAGTGTTAAATTGCATTTTTTGCATTCTCATTTGGAGTACTTTCCAGACAACTTGGGTGATTACAGTGAGAAGCAAGGTAAACGTTTTCATCAAGATTTGAAAGTAATGGAGAGAAGATACCAAGGCGTGTGCGGTGTAAATATGATGGCGGACTACTGTTGGATGTTAAAAAGAGAAACTGAAAATAGAGGTATTAAAATAGTCAGAATCCCGTTGCACGGAGCGTTTAAGAATAAAAGGGTTCGCTATAAACGAAACAAATTATAAATAGCTTTTTTTTCATTAACATTTAAGAAACTGCACGATGGTTTTAAGGGTTAAGGGTTTAAGAGTTAAGGATTTAAGGGTTAATGATTAAGTGTTAATTGTTAAGGGTTTAAGGATTAAGGGTTAAGGGTTTACTGGTTAAAGGGTTAAGTGTTTAAGGGTTAAGGGTTTAAGAGTTTAGGTTTAAGGTTTAAGAGTTAAGGGTTTAACGGTTAAGGATTTAACCCTTGATACCACTCATGATATTCATGATATCAGTTTTCCACAATTTTCTGCATTTTTCCGCAATTTTCAGTCACTTACAGTGATTTGCACAAAATCAGAGGATAAAAGGATCGAATGGACAGTGTATTTTTATTCAGCGAGTCAAAATACATGGGAATATGACTCAACTGGGTTTGAATACCTTCTACTATTCACTGATGGGCTTCATAAATCCAATTTTCCGCAATTTTCCGCTTTTATGGTATAATTTACGCAAAATCAGGGGCTGATCGAACCAAACGGACAGTGGATTTGTGTTCAGCACGTCAAAATACATAAGGATATGATAGTCAGTGTTCTGTGACAGACCACTTTTTTTGTGTGCCTGCGTTATTAGAAAGTTTATTATGTATTTAATATTTAGCTAATCAACACAATAATTATAAACTATTAACTATAGATGGTCAGCCACAGAAACTATTGAAAAAATTTTAAAAATATTTGCAGATATACTTTTTCTACTCGTTAATTATGTGAAGTGTGACTTTTTAAATTTGTGATATAAATTTCCACATTTTGCAACCCTTTTATTTTGGCTACATATTTTAATGTGTGTCTAATAACCCAAATCATTTTCAAGAAAAATTTAAAAAATAATTTATTTTTACACTTTTAAGTTGAGTACAGAAACATCAGAGACGCGTGTAGCATGCCCTACTTTCTAGTATAATACTAAAACTGGAATCAAAGGGCGTGGCAGCACCCTGCTTGGCAAGTATAAGAAGCGACGTGACGCACCAGCAGGTTACATTGGTTTGGGCTTTAACCTTACTTATCTTTAGTCATTTTCCCTTTATAAATAATTTACTACGTACATACAATACATAGAGTTTTTCATCAGAAAGCATTTTCCATTTATATATTCAACTGTCAAATTTCCGTACTGAAAAAAACTCACGTGAGTTTTCACGCCAAAATCACTCCTGACTAAAAATCCAGGAAGATACTCAAATTTAGTTCTAAAATTGTTTGTTTCACCCATGCTTTCATCTTTAAAGTGGTTTTATGAATTATATTTTGTTTATTATTTCAATTCAAATGTTTAGAGAAAATGCATTTTAAATTGATTTTTAACAAACATTTGTTTATGCTAATTTTTTAAAGGTTCCTGTACAAAAACTTGGAAAATTTTTAAGGGACTAAAATTTAAGTGAAATTCACATTTTTTAGCAATTTTTGACCGTAAAAAATGATTTACTCGAATAAATTGGATACATACAACTCTTCGGTCAAGAGTCATATAAAATACCAAGATTTTAGGACCTGTCCCATCAAAATATATGCAGTTCCTGGACCTGGAGTTGGCGGCAAAGCCAATATTTAGAAATGACCATATCTTTGGATAAAATCGATAAAGAAATTTTGTTGGTGTTATGTCATGGGCCTCTTATTTTTAACAATATAGTTGTTATACATACGGTAACCTATCCGCTGCCGGTATGATAGTTATTTTCTCTTTAGCGGATATTACCTTCTGCGCGGATTATGTATTACACCGGCACAGGACAGGTTGCTGAATGTACGAAACCGTGGTTGTAATTAAACTACAAATATCCTCGAATGAAAATTATACTGCGTAATATTAAATGCGTTAAGCGAATTGAGCGAGTCAAGAGAAATAATTGATAGAATAAATCGTATAGGGACCGAATGCGAAAGTACGTGCAGTCGAGCGCGCTATCAGGCGCGATAAGAAGATATCGGGTGGCTGTAACCTCAGCGTCTAGGCAATGGTCTACGTGACCAAATGTACCTTCTCACGCTCCTCTTTAACCAATTAGTGAACTACAGCACGTCACCAGCAGCCAATCAGAAGAAGTGCCTCCTTGGGGGAGAGGTCCTCGAAGAACAGAGCGTTGCGTTGTGCGGTTAGTCGCGTCCGAACTCTGAGAGCAATAGATCGTTAGCTTCTCTTGACTTTGAATTTGTTCCGTTTTATTTTCTGCACTGTTTAAATACAGTTATTAATTAATATTAGTTATTAGTTTGTAAACGATTTCTTTTTCGCTATTTGTCCGCTAGTAATAAATCGAGATCAAACAACATTTTTTGTAATAATTGTGTACTTTAACCGAATTCTACCTTTTCAATAAACAATTGTCATTCTGCTTGTAATTTCTAAACGATTTTTCCTTTATTATTTATTTCGCCATCCTAATTAAATAACTTTTAGTTTATTACGGTTCTAAATAGCAAATAAAGAATAATCGAATTTCGTCACTTTGAACTTCTAGTTTTGTTGAATTTTTTCTTTATTTAATAAAGAAAAAAAAAAAAATAATTAACCGACTCATTAATTATTTTTCGATTTTCGAATTTCGAACTTTGACATCTGTTAAGATTTGATAATTTTCCCTTGACGGGTTAGGATTTGCTATTTTAATAAGAAAGAAAAATATAGTGTTGTACGTGCGATTAGTGATAATCGATCGCCACACCACAGGCTTTTGGGGCCTACCACTAGACGCCAACAAGAATACGTTGCAAATACGCGGCCACATCCAAGACGAGGGGTGGAATTTTCCCACGCAACAGGTGACCGACAACAGGGATCTCTCAAATACCGAAATAATAGGTACAGGACCTACTGCGCCTCGCTCAACGCGCCTGCCAACCACAGACTAGGAGACAGAAAGGACCACCGTCAATTTTAGGGGTAAAATTACGTTTTTTTTCTCTCGTCTATTTGATCAAAAAGAAAATCGTCGCAGTGCCGGAAAACTAAGATCAAGGTTATTTCGAATTGATTTTTATATTTAATTAAATTTCAATCGAAGGCCGCGACGTAACAGTTGGGTCTCATTTTATCACAAATTAAATATACTTTCAGAATATTACTTCTACATATTTCTACTTATTAAAATTTGTTTTTCTTAGGTCATTTTCTGGAGAAAATTTTAAAGTTGAATAGTAATCTAAATAAAATATTTATTACCATAGTAACTAGACCAAATAGCGTTAGTGTCTTAGAAAACGACTTTCACTTATGTCGTTATTCCGTGAATAAACAAAAATTTCAGTGGGTAGATACGAGGGTTTTCCGGACTCAATGGCAATTGTATTGTTTTTCCAGTAACTATACATGATAAATATGAACTATCTCTCACGAGAGCTTGTACGGGCAACTGTGTGTACTTTTTCTAATATACCTTGCTATGGTTTGGGTACACTTATCAGACTAAAGAACCCATCTCTCTTACTGGAAAAGTGAAGTTTTTCCAGGATATTCGATGAAAAAAGTGCAGTTATATGGTTTTTTCGGGTGTTATTGTTAAAAAATGGAGATACGTGGTTATTCGGTGAATATGTTGAAAAAATGGAGTTAAAGCGTTTTTCGTTGTGTTTATTCTAGACAACGAGTGCACTTTAGTAATTTCTGTCACGATTACGTGATAGAGTACTGTTCGAAGTTAAGAAATAAGGCATAAAACCTATTTTGAAAAACATGTCACTTACATGAATTTTCCGGGAAGCCATAGATTTTTTCTTGCAAATTTTCTCAATATTTAGACAAAAATTATCTCAAGACTTTTGAAAAGGTGCGATCCGGATAATCATCATACGAGTGGTCTTAAAAGTAATGTAAAACATTCCAGAATAAAGCTGTATTGGTGTTATTGTTAAAAAGAAACCCTAAATTAGCTATATTTATTCATACACACATTTTTTTAGGTATCTGTATAAAAAAACAAGTCTGCCTTAAAAAAGAACATACAGAAAACGACATTTTAAAGCAGTTCCTAATAAACAAGTCCATTAGATTGCGCTGACATTGTTAATTGGAAAATTATTTATGACATTTTTTCACTATTTCGGTTTTTTAAATGAATTATTATCTGTTTTTCATCAAAATACTTCATTCTTCCCATGAAGAAACATATTAAAATCTTTCCATAAAACTTGACTCCAGGAGTTGTTTTGACTACCTCAGCTTTAAAAATATTAAAAAATAATAAGATCATTAACACCAAAGTTTACAAACTACCTAGGCGGAAATAAAATTTTCACGGAGAGTGCACACCCTCCGAGAAACGGATTTTAGTGGGCATTTGATTTATATGAAAACGAAGAAAAAAATTTATAAATGTAGACAGGAAAAGCTAAAATTTAAGCTCTGATTTGTTTGAAAAATATTGATTTTTCAGAAAATTATAAGCAATCAAAGATAGCATAGGAAAATGGTTAAAAAACTGTCTTCATTTCAACCGATTAAATGGATCGTATTTTTAAGCATATTTTTACGCTATCTTTGATTGCTTATAATTTTCTGAAAAATTAATATTTTTCAAACAAATCAGAGCCTAAATTTTAGCTTTTCCTTTTTACTTTTGTTGAGGTTGGATAATTAATAGTGTTGAGGTTTGTGGTAAATTAAGAAACCATTATTTAATAGAGAGAGATAAATATAGAGTTTATTGAGGTGGCAAAAATGCCAGTCGGCACGTCCGACTTACATCGCAGTTGAACAGCGAGAGATTAAGAAACATTCTAAGTGCGCTACACTGCTCTCGCATCTCACGCAACTCTCATACAGACATACTGGAGTGGGGAGACATTCATGTGTGTGTTTCGTCCGCCGTCGCTTGGCAGACGCGTATACCATTGTACCTATCCTCGCGTACAGCGCGCTGCATGTTGAAACATTCACATATTCCAACATGCCTCCTTGAATTTTCAACATTATAATTAAATGTTCATTCTTTCATTCATTCGTACAGTAATTTTAAGTATCACATTGTTAATAGATTTCTTTTATTTCAAATCACTCTCAACGCTTTTCTATTTTTCAAAAATTTCGTCTTATCTAAACTCTTTGTTAACATATTTGCTAAATTAAATTCTGAGTTTATTTTTACAATGTCAATTATTCCATTTTCGTAGTTTTCATTAACGTAGTGATAATGCACTTCAATGTGCTTTGAGTTTTTTGTAAAATTACCAAATTTTGCGATTGCAATTGCGCCTGAGTTATCTTCATACATTTCAATTGGTTTAACAAATTTTACGTTAAATGATTCGCATAGTAAATTTTTAATCAATAAGATTTCTGTCACTGCTTCGGACATAGCAGTATATTCTGCAAAAGTAGAACATTTTGTTACTGTACTTTGTTTATGCGTTTTTCAAAAAATTAAATTTCCATATAATCTTAATTACAAAACCTGTTGTAGATTTTCTATCTACATTATCTCCTGCATAGTCAGAATCTACCATACAATCTAATACTTCGCTGTTAACATTATCATAGTACGTTAGCTTTAAATATTTAGTCTTAAATAAGTATTTCAAAATTCTCAATGCATATTTAAAGTGTCTTTGGTCATAACAACTTTAGTAACGACTTAAATAATTAACGCTATATGTTATATCTAGCCTTGTGCCTGTACTGATATATAATAATTCGCCGATTAAATTTCTGTATTTTATTCTTTCATCTATTTCATTTGCTTGTTCTAATTTTAGATTACTCTCCATTGGAGTATCGTATAATTTTGCATTTTCAAGGTTGTATTTTATAGCCAAAGATTCGATATATTTCGTTTGACTTAAAGTCATTTTACTTCTGTCTTCACTATATTCAATATCGATGCCAATATATTGGTTAATTTTGCCCAAATCTTTCATTATAAATCTTTCCATTAAACTTGCTTTTACTTTGTTTATTTTATTTTTGTCTTTGCAACAATTCAAGAGATCATCTACAAAAACTAGTATATATATTGAATCTTTGCTTGTATTATTTACATATAGACAGTAATCATAGTTACTTCTTACAAAATTTAATTTCTCGACATATTCGCTGAAACAATCATACCATGCTCTAAGACTTTCTCTGAGACCATACAAAGCCTTTTGCAATTTGCAAACTTTATTGTCTCCAGTTTCATAACCTGTTGGTTCGTTAATGTACACTTCTGATTTTACATTGCCATTTAAAAATGGCGTTTCAACATCCATTTGTTCTATAAACAAATTATTTTTACAATTGTAAGACAATAAAATTTTCAACGTTTGCATTTTACCTACAGGTGAATAAACATTTTCAACATATTCTTTTTGTTGGAATCCTCTTACAACTAATCTCACTTTATAAGTATCGTTATTTTTCTTTTTATAAACCCATTTAACATCAATGACCTTTTTATCTTTTGGCCTTTCAACAATTTGCCATGTGTGATTTTTCTTTAAACTGTTTATTTCTGAATCCATTGCTATTTGCCATTGTTTATATTCGCTGGAGTTTATCGCCTCCTCGAATGTATTTGGTACATTTGCATCAATATAATTTACATAAATAAAATGAGTAACTGTTTTTCCGTATCTATTTATTGGACTTTTCTTTCTTTGCGATTTTTGCGGTATTGTTAGTCTATCTCTATTTTCGTTGTCTTCGTTATCAGATTCGTTATCGTTTACATTATTCGCATCGATTAATTCAGTTTGCTCTCCTCTACTTTCCCCGAAGGTTGCAGTAGAGTGAGAAGGATATTCAGAACCGCTGTTGTTCGTTTCACTTAATTCTAAGTTAATTTCAGAATCACTATTTTCGTTTTCTAAACAGATTATCTTTATACTATCTTCTATTACATCAACATGCCTTGCAGTAATTACTTTATTATTAACTAAGACTTTATAACCGTTTTCAACGTATCCTACTAGTACACCTAGTTGTGCCTTATTATCCCACTTACTTTTCCTTAGAGCTTCCGGAACTCTTACGAAGACTCTACTTCCGTAAATTTTTAATTTTTGGCATTCGGCTTTATCCCAAAAATATTTCATAAGGAGTTTTATTCTCTGACGTGTTTGCAATTGTTCGATTTTTTAAATAAGCTACCGTTTTCATTATTTCCGGCCAATATCTTCTATGAATTTTTGCTTCCCTCATTAAGCATCTACCTATATCCATTGCTGATCTATTATATCTCTCCGCTACTCCATTTAATTCGTAGATGTAGGGTGGACATGTCAATAATTCTATTCCTTTTGATTTTACAAAATCGAGAATTTCGCGATTTAGATATTCTCTACCGTTATCACATTGCACCTTTTTAATTCTCTTATTAAATTTATTTTCTACTAAATTTACGAATTCAATAAAACAACTTGCGGTTTCTGACTTATTCTTAATGCAAAAGATTCTAGTACATTTACTATAATCATCAATAAATGTAAAAAAATATTTTTCTCCACCATAGCCAGTAGTACTATGTGGACCATTTAAATCAGTGTGTATTAACTCTAGGATTTCTTTCGTTTTTGTTCGATTATTTTCAAACGGTATATTTGCCATTTTACTTTGTATGCAATTTGCACATTTCATATCTATTTTTTCCAATTTATCTGGTAAACCTTCAACTAATTTATTATTTACTATTTTATTCAAATAATTAAAATTTACATGGCCAAGTGCTCTATGCCATTTTTCTTTATCTGATAATCTTACTGAATTTACATATTTATCTTTATTTTTATTCGTTAGTGCATAACTTTTCAAAGAATACAAATTATCAATTTTATTTGCAATAGCTACTAATTCTCCCGATTTATTGTAAATTTTAGCATTACTGTCTCGTACCGTTATTGTAGCATTTTTAGTTATTCTGGAAAAGCTTAACAAATTTTGCTTAATTCCTTCTACACAATATACATTACTCAAATCAATTTGTTTTTCATTATAATAATTTCTAACTTTAATTTTTATATTACCGATTTTCGTCGCTTTTAATATTTTACCGTCTGGTAATTTTACATTTACCGGATCTTTTAAAACTATATACTTCTCAAAATATTTATCGCTTTTAATAATATGGTCTGTGGAACCACTGTCCAATAACCAATTTATTTCGTCACCTTCGCATTCTGTATTTACGCCTTTTACCTGTTATGTCCTTTACTTCTGGGCCGCATACTTGTGTTGACCACGTCTCGGATGATGAACCCTGCTGCTCGTCCGTTGACTTGTTTTGATTTGAACAGCGTCCGCGTCCTCTGCCTCGATTGTAGCCTCGTTGGTTTCCACGTTGTCCTCTCGATGATTGAGCACCTCTGCCTCTGCCGCCTTGTTGGCCTTTCCAACAATCCTTTTGATAATGTCCAACTTTGCCGCAAGTAAAGCACTGTCCGTTTGTCTTTGTTGAGAACGTGCTTGCATTACTTTTCTTTTCTGAATTATTTTTAACTAAATTCTTTTCTTTGATTTTTGATTTTACGTAATCTACTGTCCTTTCTCTTTCTGGAATGACGTCGATAAACACCAATATAACTGTAATTTGCTGGTAATGCTTTGATTAAGTATCGCATTTTCTCAGTTTCATCTATCTTTCCTCCGGCTACTTTAAATTCGTTCACCGCTTTCTCAAATTCTACGAAGAATTCTTCAACATTTTCATAATTCTTTAATTTAATATCTTCAATTTTTCCTCGGCATATTATTTGTAATGACGTGGATTTCGTCACATATAATTTATCCAAATTCGCAATCATTTCATAGGCTGATTTGCACTCACAAACATATTCTAATTGCTTATCTGAAATAGTGCTAATTGAAGGGCCGGATTCAATAAGGGGGTAAGCGCTCGAAAACCCGTAAAAGTATTGTCCAAGTGACTAAATTTTCAATGTAGCCAAATTAATTTTTAAAAAATATCACCTTGTAGGGAATGAAAAGAAGTATTTTTACCTACAAGGAATTTTTTTTATTCGACTTTCTTTTTAATATAAAAATTAAAAACTCAAAATATTGTTCATCTATTTTTAATAGCTTTCAAAAACATTAATCGTCCAAATTTGGTCAAATATCATCGAAATATTTTGAAATTTGACAGGGACGTGCAGAATACTCCAGCGTTGCCTATGGGATTGATAAAAGAATCTAAATCGATAATTGTTAATAATTATTTAATTGCAAATATATTGTGATCGGTAATTACGTTTTCTTAACTTCAACGGAAAAAAGTATCGAGGGAAGTTGAAGCTAGGAAAAACTTCCAGCAAGACATTTGTTCCTTAATAGTCTAATAAATTTCTGACAAAGTTTCAAATTGATTTAATAATAAATAACTTAAATAGAGCGTTATTAATAAAAACGCACGCTAGCAACATCGGCGGCGCGGCGCGGCGTGAGCTAAGCCTGTGTTTACATGTTTTTGCACTGATGTATCACGTTTATAAAAATTAGCGAATTATTATGTAACGATATTATGTTTTATATAACGTAAAAACACAGTTTATAAGTCAACGCACTGTACATATAATTATATTTTGTTAGTATGTCAATAAATAAATTTGTACTTTAAAATTTAATATGTTCATGAATACTATCATAAGAATACACACACACGCACGCACGCACGCACGCACGCACGCACGCACGCACGCACGCACGCACGCACGCACGCACGCACGCACGCACGCACGCACGCACGCACGCACGCACGCACGCACGCACGCACGCACGCACGCACGCACGCACCCACGCACGCACGCACGCACCCACGCACGCACGCACGCACGCACACACACACACACACACACACAATAACGTAATAATTCTTTAATTTTTATAAACGTGATACGCCACTGCGAAAACGTGTGCGACACAGTCTGAGCTCACGCCGCGCCGCGCCGCCGATGTTGCTAGCGCGCGTCTTTATTATTAATAACGCTCTATTTAAGTCATTTATTATTAAATCATTTTGAAACTTTGTCAGAAACTTATTAGACTATTAAAGAACAAATGTCTCGCTGGAAGTTTTTCCTAGCTTCAACTTCCCTCGATACTTTTTTCCGTTAAAGTTAAGAAAACGTAATTACCGATCGCAATATATTTGCAACTAAATAATTATTAACAATTATCTATTTAGATTCTTTTATCAATCCCATAGGCAACGCTGGAGTATTCTGCACGTCCCTGTCAAATTTCAAAATATTTCGATAATTTTTGACCAAGTTTGGACGATTAATGTTTTTGAAAGCTATTAAAAATAGATGAACAAAATTTTCAGTTTTTAATTTTTCTATTAAAAAGAAAGTCGAATAAAAAAAATTCCTTGTAGGTAAAAATACTTCTTTTCATTCCCTACAAGGTGATATTTTTTAAAAATTAATTTGGCTACATTGAAAATTTAGTCACTTGGACAATACTTTTATCCGGCCCTTCAATTAATATATTTCTTGCCTTTAAATCCTTTTTCTTCCATTCATCTGCTTTATCTATCTCAGCCCGTTCTCTTTCGGCTTGCTCTTTGCACTCTTTATATTCTAATAGAGTCATTAAGCGAAATTTCCAACTTGTATAATTTGCACCATAAAAAATGGGAATTACTATATCTTCGATTTTTGCTTGCTTAGCCATCTCGACTTCTTTTCATTTAATGTCTTCGTACACTTTTATTTCTTTATTTAGCGTAATTACTTTCTGCACTATTTTCTCAAAACGTTTTTCCGAAATCTTTTCCTCAATTATTTCTTCGCTTTCATCTTCAAAGTTATCTCGTATTCCTTCTTCTTTGGTTTTTACTTTTCGTTTAGTGTCCATTTACCACATGTATAACCTCAAACTATATATAATTTTATGCACAGACATACGGGTTTTACCCAATTTAAATTTTTTTTCAATACAGGGATATAAATTGTATTATAATAACAGTAATTTAAACCAAAATGATAGTGTGGTTGTGTATATAAAAGATTGTGTATCAGAAATTACTGTGTTTTTTAGTTGTAAGAATGATGTTGTGTATCGGTGGACTGGAGAGGTTTAATTTTAATTAAAACGCGTTTCGTATAAAGAGAAGTTTAGTCTTTATTCAAGTGTCCGCCGCGTGGCTAATCCGCTGCTTTGTCTTGGCCATCACGTGCTGAACTGAGCAACCGGCCGGCGCGGCGAAGCGCCGTCGGCGGCCGACGTTTTGGTAGTAGGGGGTGGGAGCGGCAGTATTGACTCGTGTAGAGAGCGGATTGGCTACTCTCTCTCTCTCACTCACACATTCTTGAAATCTAGAGAAGTTGAATTCCGCCCATCTTCGTCGGATTGGCGAACGGACCTCATCCTGTGGATGCAGGCTTATGACCTTGACGATGGCTCGACGTAGAGTTGTGGTGGCCGTGCGTAGATCGACCACGCGGGTGATACCATCACTCCCTAGATGGATGGCGATGATGCGTGCCGGTGGCCACTTGGAAGGGGTAGTTAGTTCACTCCTCAGGAGTTTCCATTTTAGAGCTGGCTGATCAAAAGCCAGAGCTTTCCGGGTGGAACATTGACCCCGATTACATCTCCTTCAGGCACTAAAAAGGACGAACGCTGTGTAAGGACTATGTGATGGTGATAGAAAGTCTAGATCAGAAGGATCATTCGTGAGAGCAGTTAAAGACCTTGAGTTAAGGCACGCTTCAATTCGGCATATATGGATAGCAAGTTCCGAAAATGTGAGAACTTGATCTCCTATGAAGCGGCGTAAGTGATGCTTAGCCGATTTAACTGCGGCTTTCCAAATGCCACCAAAATGAGGAGCACCGAGAGGGTTGAAGATCCACGAAGTTGCTTCTTGTGCAAGAGACTTGAAAATTTGACACGAGAAAGAAGACGAAGTATCGATCATCAGCTTGAATTGAGTATCTGCACCTTTGAAGTTTTTTCCTTGGTCAGAGTATAACTCCTTACAATGACCTCTACGAGCGGTGAATTGATGGAATGCTGCTATAAATTCTTCACTGAAATAATTCTCAACTATTTCTATGTGGGCGGCTCTAGTAGCCATGCAGATGAATATAGCAATATATCCTTTTATTGTGCCTTTATCCCTAGTTTGAGTAAGCCGTACGTTGATAGGGTTGGTGTAATCAACACCAGAACGCTCAAATGGCGATGAAAGGCACACACGAGCCTTGGGTAACTCACCCATTAGTTGAGTTGGTACTCTAGCAGCATGACGTGAGCAAATAGTACAACATGCTCTAATAACCTTCTTGACTTCAGCTCGTCCTTTCACTATCCAAAACTGACGTCTAAGTGTAGCAAGCGTTAGCTGAACAGCACCGTGAAGAGTACGCTGATAAGTATCCTAAATTATCAATGTAGTGAAATGGCAACCAGCTGACAGAATAAGAGGATGTTTAGCATCTTCTTCTAGAAGAAAGTGAGCTAGACGACCGCCCACCCTGAGCAAATGATTTTGTATCATAGGGTTTAGTGGTAAAAGAGGACTTTTCGTTGAAAGTTTACCTTTCCTAGTTAACTGTTGAAGTTCAAGTTTAAAGAAAGCGGTTTGCACTAAATAAGTCAAACAAAGTCTGGTGTTCTCAATCTCACTAGCACTTATCTCCTTAAAATTCGGAGTACGATTGCATAGTAGGGATGGACAAACTGTAAGTAAGCTAACCACTGAACTTGAAGTCGCTTTACGCTCAGTTTTCGCGCAGATTCTGTAGATGAACCTGAAGCAGTAAGACGCCATTCGTAACAATTTATTTAATGGCGAATATTTATTAATAAGACTCCAAATTTCTGGAGTATTCTCAACAGAATTTGGTGTGATCTTACTAGCGACTAGGGTATGACTAGGTTGAAGATTCAGACTATTAACGGTGAAGTTGAGTTCATCATAGGACCTCGACCATAGTTCATGATTATAATATAGCGAAGAGGGACCTCTCCACCATAAGCTATGCAAAGCTAATTTGGAGTGCTCAATACCTCTAGATATGACATCGGAGGGGTTATCTGCTGATCGCACGTGATGCCTATACGCGCAAGATAAAAGTATATGAATCTCTGAG
Organism: Torymus aiolomorphi; assembly: GCA_036365515.1. Lineage (NCBI taxonomy): Eukaryota > Metazoa > Arthropoda > Insecta > Hymenoptera > Torymidae > Torymus > Torymus aiolomorphi. Next base: position 174,299,361 of record CM070874.1, on the reverse strand, counting down.
CACCTATTTGCCACAAACATGCCCCATCTAGAAGGGTGGTCTTTTAACCAGAAGAGCACATCAGCAGAGTTCGGCTATAGTTGAACACTTTCAACCTTTAGTCGGAAAGATTCGATAAGCGCTTGAGTAAGGCGAGCAAGTAGCAACGCAGCGTTAAGTTCTAAGCGAGGGCTACTTAGCGTTTTAAGTGGAGCTACTCGAGTCTTGGCCACTTTAAGTGTGACTAAAGTATCTTGGTTTTTAATCAAGCGCAGATGAATTACTGCGCCATATGCAAATTTAAATGTATCAGCAAAACCGTGGATTTCAATGCGTTCTTATCGAGGTATGAATCCACTTCAGCGAGGAATTTTGATGTTAGAAGTAGAATGAAGATCTCGCAACCAAGTTTGCCAACGATTAGAAACATCGAGAGGATGTTCATCATCCCAACTTATGTTAAGAAGCCAGAATGACTGCATGATGATCTTAGCGGTGATTACAATGGGAGCTAACCATCCCATGGGGTCGAATATACGAGCTATTCTAGAGAGAACAGAGCATTTCGTAAATGGCAATTCAATTGGAACGTCAAAACTGAAGCAATCGTTATTAGAATGCCAATCTATACCTAAAACTGGTACACCTGTCTCTGAGGCAAATAGAGAAATTGATTCTGCAGCTGACATATTCGAGGGTAAACAAGATAGTATTTCTGCATTATTTGAGGTCCACATTCGAAGATTGAGGTGACCTTGTTCAAAGAGGAGAATTAACTCATCTTGTTTCATCAAAGTTTCTTGTAACGGATGTGCACCAGAAAACACATTATCTTAATACATTTCTGATCGAACAGCTTCAGCTAGGATTAGATAAGTTTTACCATAATCTTCGGCTAACTTCAACAGCGTGCGTATAGCTAGAAATGGCGAACAGGCCAATCCATACGTCACTGTAGTCAAGCGATAAGTTTGAACAGGTTCGTTCTTACTGAAACGCCATAAGATTGATTGATAAGGTTGATCAGATTGTTCAACACCAATTTGTCTGAACATTTTCTCCATGTCAGCGAAAAAGGCGATCTTATACCGACGCCAGGCACAGATCAAAGCGACGGGATTTTGCAGAAGATTAGGTCCAACGTGTAGAAGATCGTTGACTGAAACTCCTGATTTAGTTTTACTACAACCGTTAAACACAGTACGTAATTTGGTTGTCGCACTTGTTTCCTTCCACACACCATCATGTGATATGAAGGCTTGGGAGTTAGATATTGAATTTAAATTCGAAGAGAGCGGCATATAACCTAAGTCAATGTACTCTTTTATGAATTCTGTATAAGCAATTCTTAATTTTTCGTCCTTAGCGAAGTTTGCTTAGAGACGATTGAGTGCGCGTAATGCGGCAGAATGGGAGTTTTCAATATGAGCAGAGCTCAGATTTTCTCGATTTTTGGCAAAGAAGACTTACTATATATCCACCTGATTGATCTTGCCTAATGGTTTTTGGTAAAAATCCTCGCATGCTTGTTCGTCAGGCGAGTAAGTTTTTTTGTCGACTGATATTTCCTCCACCCTCCAAAAATGTTGTACGAGTTCCAAGAGTTTGGCTTCATGCTCACATTCATTTGAGCAATACAGAGATAAAGAATCTGGTCCGCTTTCTGAGGGTGAAGAGGAGAGATTGCCTGTTAAGAGCCAACCAAGTTTAGAACTTAGTGCTATAGGCTGAAGACTTTGACCCTTAACGATTTAGCTTTCAATGATTTGCGCATAAACACTAGCACCGAGAACAATATCGGTGCGAGAGGGTTCCAAATACACAGGATCTGCTAGATGCAGCCCTCTTAAGTATTCGAAATTAGAAATACCACCCACTACGGGAGGCTTATAAGAAGATAATCTTGGAAAGACAATGGTATCGACTTCTAACGAATAAGTCTAATTGAAATGAGGTTATATAGAAAGACAAGCTACCTTGGAAGACACGGCAGCTGTCTTTTCTTCTATATCTTCAATATGAGTATGACTGGTTCTACAATTTAGTAACAATTGATTACACAATTCTTGTGTAATAAGAGATATAATAAAAGTACACCTGTACATTTGCTACTAACACCAGTATTTAGAGTGGGTGCTTGATGAGCAGGTTGAATGTCATTAGAAACGACAAGGCTGCTTCAGCTAGGGATTGAAGAGATTGTCACTGAGGCTACTTGATCAGGCAATGTTGAACTATTCGGCTGATTGTACGAATAGCCATCAGTGTATACTAGAGTGTGATGCTTAGCTTTGCAAAGAAAGCATCGATACGAGGAAGTATAATTTTTTATGTGGTGCTTCCCTAAACAATTAAAACAAAGATTAGACGACTGAAGAAGCTCTTTCCGCTCGGGAATCGTCTTAAGGGGGCTTCACCAACGAGGCCCGAACCCACAGAGCACGGCACCCCGTGCGACGCGTACAGGCTCTCGTATACGCGCCCCCTCTCTTTCTGTTGAGAGTTGCTTTCTACGGGACTGAGCACAGACACCGAGAGACGCCTGTCTGTGCGTGCGCAGCAAGCGTGCGCGCCAGCGGCGCTCCCACTCTCTCTCCCCTCGCCATGCATGCGTCTCACGCGCGCGTGAAATCTAACCTGATATTCCGCACTTTCAATTAACGTATCTCACGAACGAGATCGCTGGGCTTTCTCAGATTTGAAGGTCTTTTTCTAATAGATGTCATTAATAACATTTCGGTTTTTAGAAAAATTGCTAAGAAAACTTTTCGAGTTACAAACGAAAACGTTCAATTCGCGCGGGCCGTTCCATAAGGCGCTGTGTTAAAATGCGCGACTTTTATATTTAATATCTCGAGAACTAAACCGCTGGGAGTTTTTAGATAGAAATATCTTATAGACAATAGTATTATCAAAACCTGGTCAAAATTGAGAGAAATTTCTAAGAAAAGGCGTTTTGGGTGAAACCCCCTTAATGAACAATTGTTCACATCGATTTATGAATTGCGGTTCATTACATAGCAAACATTTTCTTTTCTGATTGGTTTTCGCGTTTTGAGGCGATGATTGATGAGAATAAGCCGTTCGAGCATTGTCATGTTCTGGTTTTCGCGATTTTGGATTAGGTGATTGAGTTTTAGGGTTATTGTTCGAAGAAGTTTTAGTACCTACTTCGATGGCCTCTAGAGTGAGGGTTCGACTTCGAAGAAATGCTTGGAGTTGCCCCATTGACGGTGGATCTACCTAGGTGCCTTTCCCATTCCTTAAGTGTATTTAATTTGAGCTGCTAGCGCAAAATCTACCTTTAGGTCACTTCCCAAAGAATTCGCTCTATTAAGGGATGTTAGGTTAGCTATTGGGTTAAAAAGTTCCCTGTAGATGCGTTTAGTTTCTGACGAGGTGTCTGACTTCATGGGTTTGACTGAGAAGATTTCTGAAATATGAGAGCTAACAATACGACGTTGATTTTCGTAATATTCTATTAAAGCTGTCCGTCCTTGTTCATAATTATCATCCGAAATGGGAAGAGATTTAATTTTCTCAAGTGCATCACCTGTAAGGTGAGTGCGAAGATACTGCAATTTCATAACAGGCGATAAGTCCTCGCGACGATGAATGACTGAGCGAAAACGTCCCTAAAATTTTCCCAATCCGAGAATTACGTAACGATTGAAACGAAACGTTAGTAGATTGAGCAGGGTTGGAAATACTGGCGCAGCATTCTAGTTCGAAGAGCCTTGAGCAGCATCTCTAGTTCTAACAGTTTCTAAGAAATCAAGAAAATCTCCTCTGCGATTATAAATGCTATCCTCAACCAGATCACAGAGTTTAGTTGTAAAATAGGTACGATTTTTATCAAGATCCTGAATGAGCATGATTTCCTCGTGATTTACCCGAAAGTCGTATAATTTCCTTCAAGTCCGGTTAGACGTGATTCTGCATAACCTTTCCTCATGTTATCTTTACCCTTAGATTTGAAATTTTGAAAAGAATTTGTATTGGCTTGGAGCGATATCTGCTAAGCATGAAACTCCTCCACTTTGAGATCAAAGTAATTAGATTATCAACAAATTTGACTATTCGACCTTGGTGACCACGTGAGTTATTCTATTATGCCGAAGGTGGTAATAGAATAAGATATTGAGCAAGGAATAGCAACAAAATCTTAATCTAAGTTATAATATTATACTTATGCTAGTATGCGCTTAAAGATGCAATGTTGAATGCGTCAGCTAACGTTCCCACGGTGAATCAGCTGATGATCCACTGCGATGCCTGCGATATCAATACTCCTACTGGCGATAAATGCAGCTATCCCTGCAGTGCAGTCAGCTATTGAATCAGGAATGCATCCAGATGAGAGACAGCAAGCAAGGTTGCAGTCAAGATGGAGTATCAGCAAGCAGTAGCCACGTTGTGATCCGCAGTTGAGAGCAGCAGCAATAAAATTGCAAGGTCAAGTAACATAAGTATTTGCTAAGGCAAAAAATTGCATTCAATTTCCTCAAGACTAGCTTCAAAGTCTACAAATTAAATTTGTAATAAACTCAAACTCAATTAAATAGTTCTACTTTCAATCAAAACGCACTCAAGTTTTAACTAAATATGCTTAATTTCTTTAAATAGTTATGATGAATGCAGAGACTAAAATGGACTAATCGACGAGTCGCACATATTAGTTAAATAAAATTGGAACGATACGTGTGTCCAATTATTGGGCCGCTGTACCCGCTCGTTATCCTAGCGCAGTGCAGGTGGGCTAGACCGGCTGCAACGAGAGCGAAGCAGATGGATCCGTCCAAGTACAGCTCTGTTTCGTTGATGCGCCTTCTGGCGAATGAAAATGGACTTGTCCACCTCCAATTATGCTTGGCGACGACGTACTCGGCGTTCTGGACGTCACGCGTCCTGATGGCCGTCCTCTTCAAGACGTCCCTTCCTCCCTCGTATAAAGCTAGCTATATGCCCGGTGAGCGCCTCGTACCTTGATGCTGTAGCGAGCGATCTCCACGCGGGTACTCCGTAAAAGGACTGATATGGACCCCGTAGCGTGTAGGCGCGACGTGGATAAACCTTGTATTGAATGGCCTGAACCCCGTAACGAGTTGGCTCCACGCGGGTACTCCTTGAATGGAGACGTGTGGACCCCGTCGACTAGCGGCTCTTGGCAGCAACGATTAATTGATCACTGTACACACGATGATTCTAGACCTGGCTCGGCAGCACACGCTCATTCTATGTCGACACGGAGTTGGTAACTACGCACACTTCACGACGTGTTTAAAGATGGAGAAATAGCAATTGGGTGTGCTCTTTCCCGTAGGAAGCCTTAGCTATTGGCTTCCTAGTGTACACGACGGCGAGACTAGAGAGACAGCAACGAACGCCCGAAGTCGGCATGCACTTGCATGCGACATTTTCGGCACACACGACGACGAGAACTTTGATGCGTCCCTGTGGAGAAGATGCTATTCCTGCGCTCCCCAAAGGTGATGCAGAAATAGAGGGAAGATCTTCTTCTGCGTCCTCATGTCGATGCTGGCGATGTCTTCTCCCACGATCCGGCTCGGAGGACCAAATGTTTTATAGTTGCAAGAAGGTGGACTGGAGAGGTTCAATTTAAATTAAAATACGTTTCGTGTAAAGAGAAGTTGAGTCTTTATTCAAGTGTTGGTCGCGCAGCTAATCCGCTGCTGTCTCTTGGCCATCGCGTGCTGAACTGAGCAACCGGCCGGCGCGGCGAAGCACCATCGGCCGACGTCTTGGTGGAAGGGGGGGGGGCGGCAGGATTCACTCGTCTAGAAAGCGGATTGGGTGCTCTCTCTCTCTCTCACTCACACATTCTTGAAATGTAGAGAAGTTGAATTCCGAACGTACTGAAATAATTGAAATTGGTAGATTCAAAATACTATGCTGACGAATAAATCTAAATAACAATAGTAAACTTGACATTTCTGCATTGTATCGATTCCATGATTTACCGAACCTTGAATTTATTTCTAACATAAAATCATAAATCAATAGTAAAAGAAATAAAAAAACCACCTGATTATTGGTGATTTTAATATCAATATTATGAAAGAAGATGAATATAGTCTAGAATTATTAAACAATATGCTTGAAAAGGGATTTTTCCCTGGTTTTATACATACAACTAGACCAAACAATAGTGATGGAAGTAGCACATGCATTGACAATATATATGAGGCGTTTCACGTCAAATGTCCCAGCGCGGCACGCGAGCGCCAAATCGTGCTATATCTAGCTCATGTTTATGATACTAAAACGTACTTAAAAAAATTTTATGATAAGCATTTCCGACGTATTTTTTCCTCAGCTTTCCAACGTTGTAGGCAGTTTTCCCGAAATTTTCCATTTTCGCCTTCAAAAAGTACAAAACGTGTTATATATTAAAAAGTGTATTTTTAATATTTTTTTTACCCTCTAGATCGAAAGATGAGCATTTTTTACGTAGGGAAGGATAGTTTCCAAAGAGTGCCCGAAAGGTTTTCTGCGAGAAATAGAATGCGAAAGAGTATACGCATCGCCTTTCCGGCGCGCGGGACTACGCGGTACAGCGCGCGGGCTGCGCTGGCCTCGTTGCCTAATAATAATCTTTTATAATCTTTAATTCTTTACCTGTTTTTTTTTTTATTCTTGAATAACGCATGGAGTAATATTTTATTAATTATTTCATAAAAAAATTAAATTTCAAAATTAACAGCAATATGTGCAAACTCTTGTACTAACGTTTGTTTTTCAGTGTAGATAATTCTTTTGATTTTTTTTTACGTGCTATATCTCGAAAAATATATTTTTAGCATTTTGTTTTACCCATAATATTGAAAGCTATCCTTTTTTAGGTAGGAAAAAATATTTCCCAAAAAGTGTCCAAGATGTTTTATGCTATGCAAATAAAACGCGAAAGATTATATGCACGGCAGGGCGAAAGCATATTCTACGCTACGCGCGGTACAGCGCGGTTTGCCGTGCGACACGGAATCATTTATTTTTCATTCGGCAGGTGGCGTCCACACTTTTTACTCTGTATGCAAATTGTCACGTCAAAAGTATATAATTACCATAACTTTTTATCTTTTTCCTCCTCGAATTTTTTCGAATTTGTCGTTGATAGCAAAGAAAAATCTTGCCATTTCTGTTATAAACGATTAAAATGGATTCACATTGGAAATTGAAATGTATAAATCCTTTAAATAAAAATGATCACTCTGCATCTAAAAATTTGACTGATTTTCCAACACTTTTAAGAAGTGCATTTCCTTTAGTACCTGAAAATGCTAAAATATGTTTAACCTGTCGACGCCAAATTTATAATCAGAAATCAAATTTACCTCAAACTGATGCTAAAAAAGCTAAAATAGTGTGCGATGATGAATATCATAAAGCTGGTGTTGCAGTTCTCCAACAAATTAAGAAAAAATTTTCAGAGTTAACAAATAAGCAAGAAAGAATTCAGCTATTAACTCTTGCACCGGAGTTTTGGTTTCGTTGCGAGAATTCAATTGCAGTGAACGGGAGGCTCGTGAACCGAAAGATTTGGTAGCAAATAGCGGAATATTTTCAATACCTGCTAAGAAACGTGGCAAACTACTTCCAGCTGATACTGTAAATTCTGTCAAATCTTTTTATGAGAGAGATGATGTAAGTCGAATCATGCCGGGTTCAAAAGATTATCTATCTATTAAACAGAGTAATGGCAAAAGAGAACATATTCAAAAAAGATTACTGCTTGGTAATTTAAATGAATTGTATAATTTATATAAAAACGAAAATGAGTACGTTAACATTGGTTTTGTAACGGGACGGCTAGTGGGGGAAAATCCCAACAAGCCACGGGCCAGCGATGCCCTAGAACACGGTGCCGCGGGTGTCAGACTAAAATGACTTGCGCGAGGATCTGCTCCTGGAATCCCAAAACAACGCGAAGATCGCACACAAACTTCGCTTTCCAACTAATTGGATCGCTGAGTGAAAAGCGCGCGCTCGAAGAGTAAAGCGCGCGGCCGCTACGCTCAGATATGAAAACGACCGGCGGAGTCGTTTTCCCGCGGAGGCGGCGGTATCCGGGAGAAGGACAGGTTGTAATGAACAACGCGACGAGTAACTTGATATCACAGTATATTCAAATCTCTAATAACTACAAGCACAACGCACGTGCTGATTAGAACAATGAGTTAGTTCGCGCGCGACCGTTAATATTCAGACGCGCGAACGATACGGCGCGCGGCGAAGCTGCTAATCTCGCGCGCGGTGTTAAAGTACGGCGGGCTGACACACACCCGCACGTACACGGCCAGAAAGCTTGCACGGGGCGATTTCCGTGCGAGCTTTTACAATAAACCCGCGAGAGGAGAGTAGAAAACTTACGTTAAGAAGGAGCAACCGGTGCACTCGGCTCTCTCTCGCTCTCTGTCGCTCGAACAGTTGATGCGTGCTATGTCTCTCTCTCTCTCTCACTCGCTGTGTCGGGTCGGCAGGCGGGCTGGCTGCCGGCTCCTCGCTCGCTGTCTCGTGTGGCTCACGCGGCTCGGCATCGCTCTCTCCCTCTGTCTCTCTTTCACCAGTCTACACTATCTCGGCGCCTCCACTACACTCGCGGTAACTCTAAAAACACGATAGGAAGGCGCGGACGAGGTAACTTACGAGAGACACGGAGGAGATGCTTTCGGCGCGATGGCAGACACGAAGATGGCTGCCGTGACTCGCATAAAGCCGTAGCAGCTTCGCGGGTACGCGACGGGCATATTACGCGTCACGAGACCGTTCTAACCCGATCAGGATGCTCGCGCGCTCGCGTCCCCGGTGAGCATGCCTGCTCGGCGCGGGTAATTCGAATCTCGAATTACCTACCTCGCGCACGCGTTACACCCCCCCCGCCAGACGCTGCTTAGGGGACCGCGAGCAGCTGTGCCATCCATGGCCGTCGTCGTACCTGAAAATAAGGTTAATTCAGTGGAGCCTTTCGGGAAGGAATTTGGGACAAGGGAACTATAAGAAGCGGAGTCACCCATTATCTTTTTTTTATTTTATTTTATTTATTTTTTTTTTATTAAAAAAAATAAAAACAACAAAAACAACGGGGCCTATTTGGGGCTTCACCCTTCTTCAATTGGCCCGGGAGAAAGTCCGGCGCCCCTTGTGGAGAGCTTGGATGGGGCAGTCCTTCGACTTCTTTACCCCAAGCTCACCACACATGAAGCACCGGGGAAGCGCCTGGGCAACCGCCTCCCGGGCCGCCTGCTCTTCTTCGAGCGCCCTTTGGAGGCGCTCCTCTTCTCGTAGGAGACGACGCTGGACCTCGTCTTTGGCCCGACGCGCCGTCTCCTCCGCCTTTTCCCTGGCTCGCCTGGCCTCTTCCTGCGCACGTGCCAGACGAGCCTCCTCCTCCTTCTGCAAGGCGGCGCAGCGCAACCTGGCGGTCCTGGCCTCTGCGGCGGCCGCGAGCTCTTCTCGCCTGCCTTGGGCCATTCCGACCCATTTGCCGGCTTGCCGCTCGCCGGCCTCACTGTGGCACTGTAGAAAATCCTCCAGTGCGGCCAGGGCAGCATCCTCCGCAGCGCGCGAGGACTTGCTGAGGCCCCGCGCCTCCTCAAGGGCCTGCTCCACCGGGACCCAGGCCGCACCGACTCCATCGGTCGATGCTCCTTTTGGGGCCTGGGTCGGAGCATCTTCTTCTTTTCCTTGTGTGGCCCGAGCCGCGTCGGCTGGTCCCGAAGGTCCCCTTCTTGGTTCTGGTGCCTCTAACTTCTCTGTTACAAGTGTGGAGGGCTCTTCCACTGGCAGTGGTGCCAGTGTCACCGCGTCTATGCCCTCCACTACCTGCTCCAGGAAGTCAATGACGGCGGGGTCAGGGTTGCACTGGATTAATCCAGCAATCACCTTCGCCGTCTCTGCTATTTCTGGAGTCAGGCCCTGCATATCCTCCAACAGGCAAATTGACCCCGGAGATTGGTGAGACTGAGGATCGGAAAACTAGGAGGAACACGGGTTAGTACGGACGGCACAATTCTTGGACGACACAGTTAGCGCTTTTTGGACGCTCGGTTTCGACGGGAGCTAATTGGCCAGACATCCGCAAGTGCAGGCTTCTTCTTCGAGCCCTTTGGCCTTCCTCGGCCTCGCTTGGACTCTGTTGGACCGACCACACGCATAGGTCGGCCGTCGCTCGCACGCTTTCCTGGTCTAATTAATAGCGCGGTCTTACGAGGTGGACAGCGCCTCTTAGCCGTCGCCCGAGGCTGTACATTCCCCTGGCTAACTCTGTTGCCCGCTGGCACGTTACGTTCGGCTGAAGAGTTCCTCGGTGGTAGCGACTGGGCTACTTCTTGACTACTTTTGTCCAAGTAGTTCTTGGGCTCTTCTGCGGAGACGTATCGCTTGAGTTGCTGCTCATGAACGGGACGTATCGTTCGACCATCCTCACCTTGGATCTCTTAGGTGTTTTCGCCTAGAATATTCACAATCGTGTAGGACCCCGCGTACTTCGGGGCTAATTTGGCAGAAATCCCCTCAGTTTCTGAGGATAGTACCTTATTCTCTCTCCATACACGATCGCCTAGACAGAATTCTGGAGGTCGACGATGAGCGTCATAATATTTGGCTTGTCTCGCCTGCTCCGCTTGCGCGTCGGCCGAACGTGCAATTCGCGGAGCTTGTCCATGCGCGCCACCCAATTATTTATCGCCTCTTGCTGCTCTTGCTCTTCGGCTAACCTGTCTTCCTCCCGCCTTAGTGTCTTCGGTGGGTCAGGCTGTCGGCCGTAAATGAGCATGGCAGGACTTATCTTGGTAGAGTTGTATTCTGCCGTATACGCGAACGCCAGCTCGTTCAGATGCTCATCCCAGGACCGGTGATTCTCCTCAGCGTAAGACATGATCATGGTCTTCACCGTTCGGTTCACACGCTCGACGGGATTGGCTTGAGGGTGATATGGTGGTGTAAACGTATGATGGACGTTTCTCTCCTTTAAGAATGCCCCTAAGGGTGCATTCTTAAATTCAGTCCCATTATCGGAGAGAAACACCTCGAGGACTCCGAACCGCAGACATACTCGTTCGTTGAGCCCTTTTATCACCGATTTGCCATCTGCCCTTTTTATCGGAATTACTGCGATCCAGCGTGTGAACAGGTCCTGAAAGATGAGAATGTATTCGTGGCCGTGCTTGGTTTTAGGGAGGGGTCCCATAATTTCACTGGCCACGATTTACCATGGACGTTCTGTAATGCGACGTCCCACGAATCCTGCTGGAGCGCGCTATTCGACTTTGCACTGCTGGCAAATTTGGCACTGGTTCACATATCTGGCCACATCTCGAGACATGTGTGGCCAATAATACTTCCGTCTTACTCTCTCTAGAGTTTTCTCGAGGCCCAAGTGCCCAGCAGTTGGCAAGTCATGGCATTCTCTCAGTACTTCGCGTCGCTTTTCGTCAGGGACTGCTAACTTCCATGCATCGTCGTCGCCGAGAGATTCGTCTATGACTTCATTAGGGTTGTTCTTGTACACTCCCCCCCCCCCCCGCCAGCTTGAACGTGGGGAAGTCTCGCGGCTTCTGTTGCACCTCTTTCACGATCTTGAGGTACCAGTGGTCATTTGTATCGCGCTCGAGCTCTAACGCGGCGACCGCTGGCTCTTCTTCCTCGAACATTCTTGAAAGGGTATCTGGGACATTGTTCGACGAGCCCTTTCGATGTTCGACCGTGAAACTATGGTTCTGCAGCTCCAAAGCCCACCTAGCTAACCTGCCGCTCGGGTTTTGGAGATCACGGAGCCACTTCAAGCTGCTATGGTCAATATTAACCTTGAAGTCGTAGGCCTCTATATACGAGCGGAACTTTTTAATTGCCCAGAAAATCGCTAGGCATTCTCGTTCCGTCACGCTATAATTCCTCTCGGCTGCGCTCAGAGTTCGACTCGCGAACTCTGAGACTCTTTCATCGCCGTCAATTATTTGGTATAGCACCGCTCCCAGACCTATATCGCTCGCGTCAGTTTGCACCACGAACTGCGCGTTAGATACCGGTCTGTATAGAATCGGTGCAGAAGCTACTAGCGCTTTTAGCTTTTGGAAGGCCTCCGCTGTGCCGTTGACGACTCATATTTCCGATCCTTTTTCGTTAATTCGGTCAGTGGCTCAGCAATTGTGGCGAAGTTCGATAAAAACTTTCTATACCACGAGGCCATTCCTAAGAAACGTCTCAGCTGACGGAAGTTTTTCGGTACCGGATACTCCATAATGGGCTTTATTTTCTCGGGGTCTGGCTTAAAACCATCTCTATTTACTGTCCTGTATCCTGTCCAGAACTCTTTTTAGAACCTTTTTATGCTCCTCGAATGTCTTTGTGACTATTATTATATCGTCGAGATACGAGTAAGCAAAAGGTTCGAGTTCGGGGCCGATGACTTTGTCAATCAGCCTCTGGAAGGACGCTCCAGCATACGAAAGACCGTAGGGCATTCTCGTAAATTGGAAAAGCCCTTTGCCTGGCACGGTGAAGGCCGTAGTCTCTTTGGACTCCGCACTAAGTGGTATCTGGTGGTAGGCACTGCTTATATCCAACGTGGAGATGTGTCGCGCTTTTTGCAGTTTGCACAAGATACTTTCCATGTATCGTAACGGGTACGCGTCTGGCTTTGACGCTGCGTTCACTTTTCTGAAGTCCACGCAGAAACGGAACTTCCCGTTGAACTTGTGTACCATTACCACTGGACTTGACCAGCCACTTGTCGAGGGTTCTATTATTCCCGCGACTAGCATTTCCTCCACCTGTTTGTGCATCTCTTCCTCGAGTTTCTGAGATACAGGGCAGTACTTCTGTTTAATGGGTCTTGTAGATCCGACGTCTATTGCATGCTCGATCCACGAAGTACACCCTAGTGGTGCCAGGCTGTTACGGATCAGTTGAGCTACTAAAGCTTCTACTTCTTTGCGCTGTTCTTCTGTTGGGTCCGCCAACCCTATAGCTGATACGGACACGGTGTTGTTTGCGGTTATGTCGGCTACTTCTAACTTTTCGCTTGCATCGTCATCCTTGAGATGCAGCGTATTATCTGTGGGGTCTAAGACGGCGCTAAACTTCTTAATGAAGTTTACCCCCAAATAGCACTCCGTATCTAGATTTGACATTATTGCGACGCGCACTTCTTTGCACACGCCAGCCACGACCATGGGCAGATACACATAGCCAACCACTGCTATGCTTTGCCCGTTTGCCACCCGTGCCGTTAGGCCGCGGGCTGGGATTACATCTTTTCCACAGGCCGTAGCGAGCTGTAGGCCTATGGAATTCATCCCAGTCCAGGATGCTCCTGCATCGAAGAGTGCTCGTAGCCTGTAACCGGCTACACCTACTTGAAGCCACCATCGCGAGCAAGTTTCTTGGTTAACTTCATTCGGTCGAATCACGGGCACTTCTTCGCTCTCCACTCCAGACGATTGGACCGAGTTACCCTCGGTCTCTGGTGAGAGAGCTGGGGACGGGTATGTGGTCGTGTTTACCTGCCCCCCTGGCCATTTCCCTGTTGGTTTCCGGCAGCATTGGGCTTGTTGCCTCTCTTGCCTTTGTGGAGGTCCTTTATTTCTTGGACTATGCGGCCTAGCCTGGTGGGTCGAGCTACTAGCCCCACTAGGCTGATTTTTAATTTGCCCGCCCTCCCGCCGCCTATTTTCCCAGTTACCCTTCTTCTTAGGTTTTCTGGTTGGCGGTGGGCTAGGCTTTTGCCCCTTGTTCTCGTCGGTGCTTTTCTTTGTCAAGGCCGATAAGCATTCGGTCATGACCCGACGGAACATAGCCTCGAGGCTCTCTCGAGGCTCGTGCTGTTGGTGCCCCATCGCCGCCACGCTTGGATTCTGCTTTTTCCGCTGATCCGTGGGCGGCTCAGTCGGCACGTAGGCAAATTCTGGCATGTACGTGCGCTCGGGCGGTGGTGGCGAGTGATACACCTTATCTGCCGCGAGCGCTAATTCGGCTTCCCGGGCCAGGTCCAGGAGCCCTCGGTAATCCGTAATTTGATTTCGCATTACCATCTTTTGCAGTTCTGGCCGTATCTTCCGGTGCAACATATCTAACTGTTGAGCGATGCTAGGCACCGGAACCAACTTTAGGATCATGGCTTGTAGATTTATTACGTAATCACGCGTAAGTTCATTTCTGCCTTGAGTCCTCGCGTTTATTTCCGCCATGACGCGCTGCTGATGTCCCCTGTCCCCGCCATACATGTGCGTTATGGCCTCTATGAAATCTGGCCACGATCGCCATGTGTGGCGGTTACTCCGGTACCAGGTCGCTGCTGGCCCAGTTAGGAGCTCTGACAACGACGAAAGCACCTTGTCGTATGTCAGATTAGCTAGAGTTCTGCATTCCTCTATTCTTGTGAGGAATAACTTGACGCTCTACTCCTTTGAGGACCCTGAGAACCTGATGTGCCATTTTCGGACTATCTGGCCCACATCACGGTTCGCCTGCTGAGGCAAATACGTATGCCTCTCAGACGGATCCTGGGTCGCGCCATTCCTTGTCTGGCGCTGGGAAAAATTTCTGGTATCATTCCTCCCAGCCTCTATTGGGGACTGGAGACTCGGACAGCTGCTGTTAAACTCCGCATACGTGAACGTCTCTTGGAAGTTCACATGTGGTGATCCTCGTCTACGGCCCGTGTTTGGGGGTTGAACTCCCTCCAAGTGCGTACTTGAGGATGGATGTCGAGCTCCTTGCAGTATGCGTACATTTTCTTTAAGCTCTTCAACCTCTTCGACGAGTGTTTTGATCACCGCCAGTAGCTTCTCCCATAATATACTGTCTCCGACTGCTATCCCAGCGGTTCGTGACTCACGCTGTCACGGCCACTCCAGGTTTTGCGACTGCGGCGGGTTTCGCGATTGCTGCCAGAACCCGTGCTGCCCATTTCGTGCTAAGGACTCTTCTTCGTAGTTGCGCTGGCATTGTCGTTGCCTGCGCTGCTCTTCCAGGAGCACTTGCTGCCGCTGCTGCTGCTCCTGCTGTTGTTGCTGTTGCTGCCGTCGCTGCTGCTCCGACTGCTCTTGCTGCATTTGCTGCTGCTGCAGTTGTTGCTGTTGGAGCTGTTGCTGTTGAAGCTCTCCCTCGGCTTCGGCTGAAGTTGTCCCGGTGGGTGCTGCAGAGCTCAACATCTCTGTCCCGGAACCCTCCTGGCCGTTTGCGTCTTCCGCTGGCTCCACCACTGTATTATGTGCTTGTTGTGGAGCTTTCATCCTCCGAGACTCCGAGAGTTTCTGGATCACTATCGGGTCATCAAGGAGCGTTATGAACGGTTGCGGGTGGTCTGGGTCAGTATTGGGATCCACAATAGTCGACCCAGAGTTATTCATCAATGTTAAGTCGATGAACGCCCTTCGGGACTGCTCGCGTTTAGCAAACTCTTGCTGCTCCGACAGCTCCGGCTCTGGCACGAAATCGGCGGCACTATAATCGCCCATAAGCCACTTGATCGCTATCAGCATATTTAGTGACTGCAGATCTGACTGTGTAGACCAAGGGCTTGCATGGTCTCGTTTATTTCCTCTTCGGGATGTGTATAGGCCCAATTGAGTATCGCAGATTCCGCAAACTGCGATGATCGGGCCATGGTGTCAATTGGCTCTGCGCTTCCCCACGAACTTATTTTACTAGCGCGAGTAGTATCTGTATTCATGGCAGAGAGTTTGCCTATTCAACCCGTGAGCTAGCTATTTCAACGCGAACCCGGGTTATTTTCTAAGAGCTACGGCGGTTGCTCTTAACCTCGATAACGCACGAGGGTTTCCCGTATGCGACTCTAAAAAAACAAAAGCTATTTTTGTAATTAATTACTTTTTGTAATTAATTACGCTCAACTACTCGCACTTGTAATTTTAAAATAAATATACGTGATAATGTTTATATATATATATTCACATCTGGGACGCATTTTGAGGATTATATAGGTCATATATACCGAATTTTGAGGATTTTGTAGGCATTTTGAGGAGTCTCCTCAAAAGTCCAAAGCACTCGAGAGGCATTTTGAGGATTTTTCAGCGGTTTCCACAATAGTGTGTTAATACATCGATTTCGGAAATTCCGTGATATTTTTCCGTAAAAGCGGGCGCCGCAGGCGTCGTGGTGTTAGTCAATAACCTTAGGGTCATTATTTCTTTAGTCACGCGCTTGTTTATTGGTTGTTTATAACAATGTTTATATTTGTGTCACCACTATTGTACAAATTCTTTATGAAATCCTCAAAATACCGTCCAATGATATATATATATATATATATATATATATACATTTCTTTTACCAGATTTATGGAGCCCGGGTCCCATAAAATATTCTTATACGGCATTTATGGAGCCCGATCTAGAGTTTCTATACCCAGAGAGGGATTATTTCTTTAGTCACTTGTATACGGGAACGCTGGGCGTAGGTACTAATATACAGGGATGGGCTCCATAAAGGGGTTAAGTGATAATTATATGTGTGTGTGTGTGTGTGTGTGTGTGTGTGTGTTTGTGTGTGTGTGTGTATATGTGTGTGTTTGTGTGTGTGTGTGTGTGTGTGTGTGTGTGTGTGTGTGTGTGTGTGTGTGTGTGTGTGTGTGTGTGTGTGTGTGTGTGTGTGTGTGTGTGTGTGTGTGTGTGTGTGTGTGTGTGTGTGCGTCAAAACGGACAATATCACCAAAAAACACAAAAAATAAATACAATTTTCACCTAAAAAAATAAAAAACAACTTTAAAGTTCGAGGGGATTTTTGCGCTCGAGTTTTTACTCAGGCGCACAGTCAACTTTTTTCCGAGAGTGCCTGCCGACTTTCTCTCGATTTTCTACCAACAGCACGAGAAAAGAAAAAATAATTATTATTTTTCGTCCACTAAAAAATAATTCGTATCGAAAATACGAGAGGAGAAAAAAAAATTTTCGAGTCGAGAAAAAATTAATTATCGCTTGAAAAAAAAAATTTTTGTCGTTAAACTAGCTTCGGCAGGTAGTCCCTACTGGAGACGATGATCTTCAGCTGATGTTGGAGGCTGCCTCGTGACGATGGCGAGGCAGCCGGCGACAAGACGACGGGCGTTGAGGACAGAACGGTGGAGCAGCTAGACGTTCTGAGAAGGGCAGTGCGTCGTCGCGTATATGCTCGCCGTATCATATTTCTCTCGCATGAAAAAAAAGATAAAAAAAATAAGCAAATAATACAAAAATACGAGTGACCCTGAACGCTGAGGTGGAGGATTGTCCTCCTGGCTGCCAATAGAGGGAATTTCATTGTTCAAATCCACTCTCCGAAGAACGAAAGTAACGTGAAAAATCAGCCACATTACAATATATATACTAATTAGATTTTTTTTAAGTGTTTTTGGTAATCCATTCTTTTAACTTATTTTTTCTATAATATGTATTATTCAATATTTTTAGATCATTTGGTACATTATTGTATATAGTGATGATAGCATTTAAATAACTTTCTTTACTACTTATTGTTTTATGTCTTAAAGGTATTTGAATATACTTATTTTTTGTTATACTTGTTGTGTTTAAGTATTTATTTCTTAGTGTACTATAGTGATATATTAAGGCTTCATATGCAAAAAGTTGTTCAATATTTAAAGGGTTATTGTGTGTTATAAATGTGTTTTTGTTTATTATGTTCAATAGTCTGATTTGCAATCTTTTGATTAAGTTTAATGCATTTGCATATGCATCTCCCCAGGCTATAATTCCATAGCATATTATACTATGGAAGAAAGCATAATATATTTTTAGAGTTTCTACTGTCATAAACTTGAATATTTTTTTGAATATGAAAATCAGATATTTTGTTTTATTTGCTATGTATTCTATGTGTTTGTCCGACTTTAGATTTTGGTCAATTATGATACCCAAGTATTTATGCTGTTCAACTCTGTTTGAATTTTTCCCATAAATTTGTATGTTTAGATTATTAGGGATACTGTTACTGTAACTTCCGTATATCATGTAAACTGTTTTGTCTATGTTCAAGGAGAGTTTGTTTTGACCGAGCCACGTAGAGATTTTATCTAAATTATTATTTATCTTTTATTCGATATCGCCTCAACTCTTCCCTGTTGCTATAACAGCTGTTTCATCCGCATATGAGATTATGCTGTTGTCAGGCATGTTTTGTAGAAGATCATTCACGTATAGTATAAATAATAATGGTACCAAAATAGTTCCCTGCAGGACACCAGTGGTAACAGTGTTAAATTCACTTGTATATTCGTTAATTTTAACTCTATGCTGTCTATTATTTAAGTAGCTTGTCATAAGTTTATGAGCATTGCCTCTTATCCCATAATTATAATGTTTGTTGAGGAGTACATTATGATCAACAGTATCAAAAGATTTCGCAAGATCTAAGAAGGCGATTGCATATTGTACGTATATCATATTAGTTAAGTAATTCAAAGTATCTTTTGTACTTTTATTTTTAACGAATCCGAATTGGTTATCAGAGATAATTTTGCATTCATTAATAAAATTAAGGATTCCATTGTATATTATTTTTCCAAATATCTTTGCTATATTAGATATAAGTGATATAGTTAGATACATGATTATTACTATTCGCCTTATGTATAGGTATTATTTCTGCTTTTTTAAGCGCCTCTGACCAGACCGCTTTTTCAATGCAAAGGCTAATTATATGCACTAGTGGTGTTGCGATATAGTATGATACCGTTTTAAACATTTTAGCATTTATATTATCAACTCCACCATTTTTCAGCTTCATGTTGTTAATGATTTTAGTAATTTCGTGATGGTTTGTTGGTGTTAAGAAAATAGTTCTAGAATTTATTTTTGAATTGTCCATGACGGTATTGAGAGGTTGTTGTATTTTCCACTTAATTCTTTACCAATATTACAAAAGTAGTCGTTCATTGTATTCGCTATTTCATTAGGGTTAGTGAATATATGATAAGAATATATTCTTATCATATATTTGGTTTATCTTAACACCTTTTGTATATTCTTGCCTAACTTAGCATTTATTATTTTCCATAAATTTCTCAAATTATTGCAGTTTTGTCGGATTTGTTAGCGATTAGACATTAATTTGGTATTATTTATAATCTTATTTAATATTTTAACATAGTTTTTGTATTCTGTCTTAGTAGGTTCGTTATTAATGAAAAGGCCATTGATCGACCAGATATTGTAGTTAAAGTATTTAATAAAAAAGTTAAAGAATTGAAAAATGAAATTGTAAATTAATGCATTTTTGGAAAATGTATAGCCTTCACTTACGTAATTGAATTTCAAAATACACATACTAATTTTTTTAGATGCATGAGATAAACTACATAACGCTGCCCTACTGAAAAAGTGCAGCTGATTATCAGCTAATAATCAGTCTATAATCAGGTGATAATCGTGCCAAAACGGCACCTGATTATCAGCTGATTTTCGCATGAAAATTTATCGTTTATAATTTATTTATTATTAATTATTATAATTTATTATTATCGTTCATTTACTTGAATCTATACGATTAACTAATGTATTTAAAATAATGTACACTGTGGCAAAGAAGTTTTGAATTACTTGTCATAATTTAGGAAAGTAAAATTAAAATTAACAATAATAAATGATAATAATAATTAACCATAAATGAAAATATCAACAAGATTTTCAATCAGATGATAATCACCTGACAGTCACCTTATAGTTACCCGATTCTCAGATGATTATAAGCTGATAAGCACCTGAAAATCATGCTGATATTTTCATTTATTATTAATAATTATTATTATTAATTATTGTTAGTAATGTTACATTCCTAAATTGTAACAAATAATTCAAAACTTTTTGTCAGCATCTACATTTTTCGACATTTTTTCGAACACATTAATTAATCGTAGATTCAAGTAAATGAACCATGATAGTACTTTATAATAATAAATAACTATTTGATTTATTCAGGATGCTAATGGCCTAGTTTCTACCAATCTGAGGTGTTGAAGGTTGTTAAATAAAACACCAGTTTTTATTGCTCGACGTTTCGGACATTTATTTCATGTCCCTCTTCAGGAGTATCATAGAATTACGAAATTAAAAAATTAAAAAAAAAAAAATTTTTTTATATAACAATTATTTTAACTTCAGGCTCAACAATAACAGTATGAACTTACTTCTATCTAGAGTCAAAACTTATTTGCGGAAGAACAATCCGCTCGTCACTAGCGTTATAACGAAAGAGTTCGGCTTTATATAGTGAGACTGCATTAATATGCGTGTATATGTATGTACATTGCTCGACCGCTCTGACACTGTAAGTATGAGACAGGTGGGGCGTAACATCTCTATATAACGTTATAGCTTATGTGGAGATAAAAATTCTCATTCGTAAATCAGACTTTTGTACTCTTTAGGCAAAATATTAATTTCGAACTGTTTATTCATAAAATTTTTTTGTCTGTGTATGTGAACGGCTTCAGAAAATAATTTTTTTCGAGTGTTATGTTCCGTATCAAGAATTTTAATATTATTGAAATCAATTATGTGGTCATTCTCAATTTTATGTAAAAACAGCGACGACTTGTTATCTCCGTCAATATATCTCTTTCTGTGTTCTTTAATTCTTATGTCTAATCTTCTACACGTCTGTCCCACATAAGATGCATTACAATTAGAACAACTTATTTTATATACAACATTATTATTATTCATCTTTTCATTTTTATCTTTTCCTAACCTGATAATATTATTCAATTTATTGACCATACTGTAGGTTACATTAGTATTGATTTTCTTGAAAAAACTTTTTACAAAATATTCCATTTCTTTAACAAACGGTAAACATATACGTAATTTATTTTCAACTTTGGAATTTTTTGATGTAGTATTAGTAAACTTTATCGTATTTAACCTCCGTTTTACATAAGTATCGATGAGTTTTTTCGGATAATTATTTTGTAATAGTAATTTTTTAATAATCGAAATATTTTTGTTATGAAAAGATTCATGTGACAATTTAACAGCACGGTCTACTAAGCAGTAAATAATTGCAATTTTATTGCTCAACGGATGGTGTGAGTGAAAATTTAAATACCTTCCCGAAAAGGTCGGTTTTCTATACCAATTTGTAATAATGTGTCTGTTATTATCGACGATAAATTGTACATCTAAAAAGCTTATGTTATTCTCTTGCGGTCGTTCAACTGTAAACTGTAAGTTATCGTCGTAAGAGTTAAAGACATTTAACGTTTCATCTATACAATCTTTATGTATACACAATATAATATCGTCAACATATCGAAAATAGAATATCGGTTTTGATTTCAATTTATTTATACATTCGATTTCCAAATCCTCCATAACAATATCTGATTGAATCGGGCTTATGCGATTACCCATCGCAGAACCAAAAATTTGTCTATAAAATTTTCCATTAAATCGGAAAAAATTATTATTAAGAATGAATTTAATAACCTTTAGAAATTCAGTACAGTTCATATTAATTTTATTATATAATTGTTGCTATCTCTTTTCTATTCCTGTAGAAACCAAATATTCTGGGACATTCGTAAAAAGACTGACGACGTCTAAACTAATAACAATATGTTCTGGAGGTATTCAGATATTCTCTATTATTTGTTTTAATTTTAAGCTATTATCTATATGTGAACATGGGGGTTTTAAATTATTTTTCAGAAACTTTGCAAAGAATTTTGAAATATTGTAGGTCGGCGAATTGACAGTGGAAATTATGGGTCTAATGGGAAAACCTGTTTTATGGATTTTTATTAAACCATAGACTTTTGAAACATTAAACTTTTGTAATACAGGTTCCAATGTTTTACCAAAACCTGTGAAATCCATCTTATTTAGCCATTTTATTAAATCATTAGATTTTCTTTCCAAATTCGGTAGTGGGTTTTTGTCAATACACTCATAATATTTATTATCATTAAACAAAGCTTCAGTTTTTTCGTAATAAGTTGATTTCTTAATAACGACTGTAATATTACCTTTGTCAGCCCGGGTTATCAAAATGTCTGGGTTATTTTTTATGAATTCTTTGGTTTTTGTAAAATCTATTTTAAATTTTTTGTCAAAATGAGATTGTATTGACAACTTTTTGTTATAGAATTTTTTAACTGTACTCAAAAAGATGTCCCTTATTTCTGGGATTTCGGTTTTTTCAGGATACTTTTTTATAAATATTTCAAAATTCTTTGCATACTTTAACGTTAACTTTTGGTCAAACTTGTTGTTAAAATTGAATTTTTCACCTAACTTAAGAATATCGATTACATACACCGGCAGTTCAATATTCGAAACATTGACACACCATTTTGAACCTTCATTGATTGAGAGGTCATTGCCCCGCGTGTCAATGTTTTGCTGGTTGACATTTCCATGGCATGCGATCGTATTTTGTTTATAACGGTCTTTTTCTAATACTATTTTGTACTTTTTAAAATAGATATTATCAAGGTTTTTCTCTAATTTACATCGAAATTTCATTATTATAAAATTTAATTTTGTTGTGTAATAGTCGACGAAAGATTCAACCAACTCATTCTCCACTATACTTTTTAATTTATTGCACTCTTTTTCTACTAATTTTCTTTTACTAGAAATTTTTATATGAATATCACTGATTTCAATGTTTAACAATCTAAAAATTGTATAATCAATCAATTTATTTTGTTTTGTTCTGGAGTTTTTAGAAAACATGTAATTATTTCTTAAGTTTTTTGTAACGAAATTTAAATGCTTGGGAATAACTTGATAAAATCTGCACAACACAAGAAATTTACACTTTTCACTCAATCGTTTTACACTATATAGAACTTTTGTTAGCCTATGAAACTGTTTTTTTGTATCGAAATCAAAAACTAAATAAACCAAATGCATAATTAAACAAATATTAGAATCTTTCCGGTTTGTAAGTAAATAACAAAGCAAGTCTTTTCGCTGTGTATTGTTGCCTTGAAGATGTCTTCGTTGAACGATATTCAGATTATCCATGGTGATTAACACACTGGTTGTAATTGTGTGAGAGAAAAACGTATTTCAGGCCAGACGTCGTCAAAGATTTTTAGCACTTTTTTGCCGCTACTGGTAGACTCAGTATACTAATACTATACACACCACCCGCTGAGCAATAAAATTGCAATTATTTACTGCTTAGTAGACCGTGCTGTTAAATTGTCTCATGAATCTTTTCATAACAAAAATATTTCGTTTATTAAAAAATTACTATTACAAAATAATTATCCGAAAAAACTCATCGATACTTATGTAAAACGGAGGTTAAATACGATAAAGTTTACTAATACTACATAAAAAAATTCCAAAGTTTTTTTACCGTTTGTTAAAGAAATGGAATATTTTGTAAAAAGTTTTTTCAAGAAAATCAATACTAATGTAACCTACAGTATGGTCAATAAATTGAATAATATTATCAGGTTAGGAAAAGATACAAATGAAAAGATGAATAATAATAATAATGTTGTATATAAAATAAATTGTTCTAATTGTAATGCATCTTATGTGGGACAGACGTGTAGAAGATTAGACATAAGAATTAAAGAACACAGAAAGAGATATATTGATGGAGATAACAAGTCGTCACTGTTTTTACATAAAATTGAGAATGACCACAATTGATTTTAATAATATTAACATTCTTGATACGGAACGTAACACACAAAAAAGATTATTTTCTGAAGCCGTTCACATACACAGTCAAAAAAATTTGATGAATAAACATTTCGAAATTAATATTTTGCCTAAAGAGTACAAAAGTCTGATTTACGAATGCGAATTTTTATCTCCACATAAGCTATAACGTTATACAGAGATGTTACGTCCCACCTGTCTCATACTTACAGTGTTAGAGCGGTCGAGCAATGTACATACATATACACACATATTAATGCAGTCTCACTATATAAAGCCGAACTCTTTCGTTATAACGCTAGTGACGAGCGGATTGTTCTCCCGCAAATAAGTTTTGACTCTAGATAGATGTAAGTTCATACTGTTATTGTTGAGCCTGAAGTTAAAATAATTGTTATATAAAAAATTTTTTTTTTTAATTTTTTAATTTTGTAATTCTAAGATACTCCTGAAGAGGGACATGAAATAAATGTCCGAAACGTCGAGCAATAAAAACTGGTGTTTTATTTAACAACCTTCAACACCTCAGATTGGTAGAAACTAGGCCATTAGCATCCTGAATAAATCAAATAGTATACTGAGTCTACCAGTAGCGGCAAAAAAGTGCTAAATAATAAATAACAATAATTAATAATAAATAAATTTTAAACGATAAAGTTTCATGTGAAAATCAGCTGATAATAAGGTGCCGTTTTGGCACGATTATCAGCTGACTATCAGCTGATAATCAGCTGCACTTTTTCAGTAGGGTTATGAAGTAGATAAATATATATGTTTGGAAATTTCAGATTATGTGAATAATTCACGTTTATATGAAATAGTAAAAAAATTTATGATACATGATCCATGTGGTAAACAAAACATCAATTCTCCTTGTAGTTCCTTATAACCCCTATTTGCTGCTATTGTTTAATTGTCATGTTGAATTCTGTTTAGCTATATTGACCATCAAATACTTATTTAAATATTTCTATAAAGATCATGATTGTGCTTTGACTGAAATGAAAATTCATAGTAAAATTGCAGATGGTGAAAATGTATATACTAATGATATAGATAATGTAGAACTTGAATATGATTAAATAAAATAATATATTAAGAACTAGATATGTATGTCCTCCAGAAGCTATACATCGCTTGTATGAATATAAATGAGTGAATTGTGCATACAATTTATAGATTAGCTGTTCATATCGAAAATGAACAAAACGTGTTCTTTAGAGAAAGTTGTGAAGATGAAATTAATACTAAAAATGTAGACACAACTCTTACGGCGTGGTTTCAACTTAATAAAAAGGACGCTGCAGCAAATAAATATTTATATTGTAATATTCCAAATTAGTATGTTTTCGCTGAAAAATGCAAAATGTGGAATGTAAGAAAACAATTTAAAAAACAAGTTTTAAGTAGAATGTATTTAGTAAGTCCTCAATAACGAGAGCGTTTTTATTTAAGATTATTACCGTTACATGTTAGTGGTGCAACCTCTTTTGAACACTTAAAAACAGTAGAAAATGTATCTTACTCAACTTTTCTTGATGTGCTCAAGCTGGAAATTGAATTGCAACAGATGAAGAATGGGACAGTTGCCTACAAGAAGCATCACAATACAAATTTCCGAAAGCTATGTGCGAGTTATTTGCTTATATATGTGTTTTTCATAATCCTGTAAATGCTAGAGAACTATTTGTTAAGTATAAAATGAATTTTTACGTACCTACAGTAAATGAAGCCATAGGTGAACATTCCGCACTTAAAATCATTAATGATATTTTAAGTGTAAACGGTTATTCTTTAACAGATTTCAATTTGCCTTCTTTAGATATTACTATTGCCAACTATAATGATAACGTTGTAGATCATTTTAATAAAGCATCTCAGGATATAAATGATAGAATAAACACATTCACAAATGCACAAAGTATCATTTTTAACACTATACTAAATGCTGTTAATGTGAATGAAAATAAATGTTTTTTCATAGATGACCCTGGTGGAAGTGGTAAACACTATATTCTCAATACATTAATTGCTTATTTCAAAGATAATAAAATAAACTTTCTTCCTGTAACACGGATAGGTATAGCAGCTAATTTATTATAAGATGGTAAAATCCTATATACAGCATTTAAATTACCTTTAATCATTCATGAACAAACTACGTGTAATATAGGTATATCGTAATACTAACAATGGAGTATTTCTCAAAAATGTACAAGTTGTTATATGGGATGAAATTACAATGACGTCGAAGTATGCTTTTGAAGCAGTTGATCGCTTATTTAAAGATTTATGCAGCAACAACGACGCTTTTGGTCGTAAAATAATAGTAGTTTCTGGAGATTTCCGTCAAACGTTACGTGTTGTTCGTCATGGTAATCCAACAATGATTATAGATAATTGTATTAAAAACCGTAAGTTATGGGTTGAGTTTGAAAATATGTGTTTAAAAGATAATAAACGCATTAAAGATAATAATATGGAGTTTAAGCAATGATTATTAAATGTTGGTGATGGCGTTTTTAAAACCGAGTTCGAAATAAATAATGAAGTTATTAATATTCCAAATGAAATTTTATCAAACGGTGATATTATAACAGAAATTTTTATCCAAATATTGTCCAAAAATTGTCCAAAAATTGACCAAAAATTGTCCAAAAATTGTTCAAAAATTGTTTAAAAATTGTCCAAAAATTGTCCAAAAATTGACGATAAATTGTCCAAAAATTGTTCAAAAATTGTTCAAAAATTGTCCAAAAATTGATAAAAATTGAAAGGATGGGTTAGGAAAAAAACCGCTGCTAACTGCTTTAGCAGAATTCTTTCTCAAAGAGAATTAATAAATTATCTCAAATAATTTTTGTAAATGAATATTTTAATATAAAATTTCATTTTTTCTGCATATCTTATTTTCCATAAATACATTATTCAAAATAATTTAGAAAATTATATTTAAAATAGTTATGTAATAATTAAAAATTATTTATAATCCATAAAATTATTTAATTCTTGTAAAAAATTTCTACTTTTTCAAATCCGCATTTTTAAGTCAAAAATAACACGTAACTAATTTTAAAACACATAATTTAAAAGGAAATGGCATATAATTTAAGAATATCGGTGTTCATTTAAAATGTAATGCCAAAAAAGTAATTTATAATTCATAAAAGTATTAAAATTTTTTTCTGAAAAATCTCTGCTTTTTCAAATCCACATTTCTAAGTTCTGACTTAGAAAAATGTGTGAGTAGTTTAAAATTCATAATTTAGAAGAAAATCAAATGTACTTTGAAAATATCAGTCTCCATTTGGCATATATTCAAAAAAATTGAAAAAAAAAATTTGACTCCAAAATTTAATCAGTTCTAAGTTTTTTAAGAAACTGTGTTTATATTATATTTATCTTCGAGATGTAATGCCAAGAAAGTAATTGATAATTTATAAAATTAGTTAATTTTTCTAAAAAGTAGCTATTTTTAAAATCCGCGATTTTAAATCAAAAATAACTCGTGAGTAGTTTTAAAATACATAATTTAGAAGAAAATAAAATGTACTTTAAGAATATCGGTCTCCATTTTGCATATCTTTCGAACAAATTGAAAAAAAACTAAAAAAAATTTTGCAAAATTGTTATTTTTAAAAATAAGACCTTGAAGTCATCCATTTGACTCCAAAATTTAATTAGTTCTAAGTTGAGACATACCCAAGGTGCAAGCGAAAGATCAGCTGATTCCCTCCATCCGTTCAAAAGTTATGACGGGGCCGAAATTTGGTTTCATACTGTAACGGGTGCAGGCAATAAAGGCGAAAGAGCCGCGTGTACTGCGCCGCGAGGTTTGAATCGCGCGCGCTTGCACGTACAGCGGCTCGCTGCGCGCCAAGCGGAACGCGCGGGAGGTGAAGCAAGAAGAAGAAGAAGACGCCGCCGTGGCGCTCCGAAGAGACGCCGTGGCCATTGATGGGCAGTCTAGTCCTGTAGCGCAACAGATGCGCACGTGCTCTCCCGCCTTTCCAGTGCCGTGCCTCCGAGTGCCCCGCGAGTGCCGCATCCCGCCCTGCGGAATAGTCCTCCGCGCCTCCGATCCGCCGCCAGCCCCGCAGCGACGCAACACCGGCTGCCTTCGCCGGCCGGGCCACTCCGCCCGCGGAAGAGCGAGAGGAGGAGAGAGAGAAAGAGGCGGCAGCCAAGGCTCGAGCAGCCACGAGGCCCGACGCCTCGCAGCGAGGAGGCGAGAGTGCGAGAGCGTGAGAGAGAGAGAGAGAGAGGGACAGACCTCGGGCGACGCGCTGGCCAGCGCCAAAGTAAGTGTGCGCTTCTTTTGTATTTTTGCCGCGTAGGTTTTGCGTGCGAGCGGCCACGCGTAAGTAGTGTTGCGCGGCTATCCGACGCCGCCTGCGTAGAGGCAAGCGGTCTCGTGTTCGAGAGCGGGGCGGCCATTTTGTGGCGTCTCGCGGCGCGGTGACGCCGGCCGTGCGACCGGCCGGCTCCGCGTAAGTCTCGGCCTGCGCGTTCGTTTTTGTAGGAGATGTTCGGGCTTCGCGCCCCTTAGCGCGATTCCTTTTTGAACAATAAACCTTCTTTATTTTACTTTTTCATCGTTCGTGTCGAGTCTGTCATTTCGCGAGCAACCGTTCCCTATCTCCCCGAATACCTTTTCAGCAGCTGCAGCTAGCCGGAGGCATCACCTCCTAGAGGAGCAACGTCAACGGGGAAATTGTAAGTGAAAGTCGCTCAGGTTAGCCTGAGCGGCGTTGTACGGGAACACCGGCGAGAGTGAGTAAAGCTAGTGCATATCTAGCCGCCGGTGAATTGTGCGCCGAAGTCAGCGGCAGCGGCAGAGCGCGGCGCCAGGTCTAGTAGAAGGCGGCCTAAGCTTTCTACAGCGAAAGCCGGGCGCGCTTGTTCTGAGCCTGCGCCAACGCGCTCCGGCCGGCCGACGGGTCCGTCTACAACGGCGCGCTGTTCTGGGCGTAGTAGACGCCCGTATATCACCTGGCGCATCCCAGAGACGGATTAATACCCTCTTTTAAATTCACCCCGTTACAACTGGCGCCCATTAACGTGTTGCAGCACATTAGATTAGGGAACGGCGAATTTTACAGTAATTGGTTGGTCGTCGAAACAGGTCGAGACGCGCGTTGCGAATAATTAATTATCGCGGTGATAATTAATGATTACAAAGTGTACAGTGTGTGCAAGGGTAACCAACTGGTGGTTTCTAACCTTGCTTGGAGGAATTTACCCGGTCTGCACGTATTTAGTGAGGAACATTGCTTGTGAAGGCCGAGCATTTGTTGAAGTATTTAGCGAGGACGACAAAGAGATTAGGTAGCAATTATCTATTAATTATTTATTATATTATAAGATTTATTAAAATTGTTTTATATAGGTCCTAGCGTTTTATCTCTTTGTTCGTCACCACACGTGCACACCGGGGAGTAAACTAACGAATTACGCACCCAATATTTAAATATCGGGGATTTCGTTTGGATTTTCGGATTTAGGGCTTAATTCGCGAAGACGCCTGCACGGGGGATACCGTAAGGTGCACGCGCAGTAATTTTGGGCCCGCGCATGCGCAGAATCCGAAAATAAAAAGTGAAAAAGCACTATCGCGAATTCGGTTGCCCATCCCACGAGGAGGTGGGCGTATTCACTAATTTCGGTTTTGCGCATGCGCAAAAAGGTCGAAAGATCAAATTTTTGTTTTACCCGCAGAATTGTCTGCGCATGCGTCGGCGGTACTGATACATATAGTGATTTTAGTGCCGCGCATGCGCAGCGCCCGAAAATCGCGAATTTCAGTTTTGACCGGGAATCGGTTGCGCGGGCGACTATTACGCTTGCGCAATACGCCAAAAGCGACATAACCTCCAGGCAAGTGAGTAAAAGCGAGTTAACCTCGGTATAGCGTAAAGATCAAACCACCAGTTGGGAAGATCGTTACTTCCTGAGCCAGTGGTAATCCAGTAGGTACCTTGTGAAGGATACCACTGGCCGTGCAAAAGCATTGTAAATTACGGAATTGAAGAGGAATCCCCTTGCACACGCACAACCAGCGAACGATGTCGTACAACATCCAGGAAGCTGTGGAGGATTGGGTGTGGTCGATCTCGCCAAGCGAGATCGATAGCCACCTGTCGGAGTTGCAATTGAGGCGACACGACTCCACATTCTTGAGAATGCACAGGCTAAGCCAGTGGGTGCTGGGTAACTATACGCCTCAAGACTTCGAGGAGCCGGAAGAGCCGGGGGATGTAATCCCCCGGCGGATGGCACTAAGGGAAAACCTCTGACGGAGGATCCTTTTAGAAGACGACGGCTCCTTCGTCGAAGCGTCCAGTTGGGATTTACACCCCCTGGACGTAGTGCTCAAAAGCGAGCAGATATTGGAGATACTGCGTAGGACGACGGCGGAGGCCGTGTCCGATACCCAGCACTCACCACACCCTAACGCCACAGTCAGTAACCGGGACACTACGCAACAACAAAAGGAGCAACGCACACAACTACCTCTACAGCAGCAGGACAGCGAAGAAGAAGAAACTCGCGGCGACGACCAGCAAGCGCAGCCAGGAGAGATGCTTCGCCTCCTGGCAAAGGACGGCTCCGAGTTTTATATCCCTCGGGAAGTCGGCTCGCTATTAGCGGAATTAATAGCGAAAGTAAGGTCGCTGGAGGAGTTGGTTTTAAACCAACAGCGACACGCCGCTTCCAGCACTCATATAACGGAACCTAGGCAAGGTCACAACGTGCAGTTTGAAGACACGTACACCGTCACCGGCAACGATACGTGGATCGGTCCGCCATCGACACCACCGCCAGCTCGGCGTGATGGTCAGGCTGGTTTACAAGGAGTAAACGCAGCCTGGGTGGGGGGTGACCGCCGAAGTTCGGAGAGAGGCTCGAGCTGGCCGACATATGGCGCGCCAGGCGCGACAGGGAACTTCTCGAGGTCGAGTATGTTCCACTCGCGAGACATAGGCCAAATCGTGAGGAAATGGCAAATTCGATTCTCTGGGGCGAAGAGCCAGAGTATCGACGTATTCCTAGGGAGGCTGGAGGACTGTCGAGTCCTGGCAAACCTCTCCGAAGAAGAGGTGTTGTCGTCGTTGTCAGAGCTGTTCACTGACACGGCGGCCACGTGGTACCGTAATGAGAAAGAGAAATGGGCCACGTGGCAAGATTTCGTGACTGCAGCGAAACGCTGGTACGGGACGACGAAGAGGTACCAGCAGCGGTTGATAGCAGAGGCGAACAACCGCACCCAAGGGGCGGACGAAGCCGTGAGAGATTATATCACGTGCCTCATTGCGATAGTGAGGAAGATATCGCTGCCCCCTAGCTCGGAGCAACAGCTGGATCAGCTGCACCGAAACCTACGGCCCCAGCTGCAAGCGATGGTCCGTAGGTCAGACTTCAGCACAGTAGAGGAGCTACTGGAGTTGGCAGTGGACGCGGAGCAAACGTTGGAGAATTCCAAGACGTTCCGACCTCCACCACCGCCAACAGCGGCGCTACTGCCGGAAATGGCGTATAAACCGCCGGCAAACACCGACGCGCCACGAAAGCCGAAAGGCGATGCCAAGGAAGGCAAAATGGCTGCTGCGGTGGTCGAGAAGGACGCCAAGCTGGAGGGCTTGGAGGAAATGCTTAGGCGAGTGCTAAGCGAGCGTCTCTCGGACGGGCGAGGCTCCGGAGGAGAGCGCTCCGGGCGAAATACGCCCCCTGGGCCGCGCAGAGGGCGCGGTAACCAGCCATCTGGGCGTGGCGGGGCAAGCCCCCAGAACCGAGGCAGGGGGCGAAGGCGACGAGCTCACCGAACGACTCCGCGCCCTCCACCAGCCCCGAGGGTAACCCTCCGAAAGGACTAAGGCCGCCGCTGAGTTGCTACTCATGCGGCCTTGTCGGATATATAGCGCGCTACTGCCCTAATTGTGCGGGAAACGGGAAAGGGAGCGCGTAGAGGGGATCACTACCGCCCCCCTCCCCGACGAGGTCCCCAAAACCGAAGATGTTTTGGCCGCGTGCGATAGCCGCCCTGCCGCGAAAGAGTCCGCGGTACCCTCGCCAGTTGTGAACCGAGGAGAGGCCTCGGCGAAGCAACCAACCGACGCAGAAACAAGGTGGTGGCTGCGAATTGAGGTCGGCGAGTTTAATCTCCGCGCTTTGTTGGACCCGGGAGCATCCACGACGGTGATGGGCTCCGTCGGACTCCAACTAGCTACAGCGCTGGACCGGGAGTTTGTAGCGTCCGAGAAGAGAGGGGTAAGGCTAGCGGATGGAAGCCGCAGCCCCTTGCTAGGCCACGTGATGCTGCCCATCACTGTGGCTGGCCTCACTCGCGATATCCGAGTCGCCATAATGCCGAATTTAGATGCCGACTGCTACCTAGGAGTCAACTTTGTACGAGCGTTCAGGGCCGTACTAGACCCGGATATGGATAGGCTATTCTGTAAGGAGACGGAAGCCTACGTCGAGCTGGAAGTAGCCAGCTTGACCCCCGATCCTAGCTCGGTAGCGGCAATTGGGCTCGAGGACGCTACAGACCTTCAGCGAGAGGAGCTGAAGGCCATGGTGCACGAGGTCCTAGGCAAGCTCCCGCCAGGATTAGGTTGCGTCAGAGGCGTGGAGCATGAGATTCATGTAGGAAACGCTCGACCAATCAAGCAGCGCCATTATCCGGTGTCGGATAAGGTGCAGGAGGAGATGCATCGCCAGGTTTGCGAAATGCTGAACCAAGGCATCATCGAGCCCTCCAAGAGCGGGTGGTCGAGCCCCGTCGTGATGGCGCCGAAGAGTGACGGCACACGACGGTTCTGCAACGATCTGCGGAAGGTGAATGCAGTCACCGAACCCGACGCCTATCCTCTGCCGAATATGCAGGATATTCTGCGGAAATTGAGGAAGGCGAAGTTCATCTCCACGCTTGACCTCAAGAGCGCGTATCATCAGATACCGTTAGCGGAAGAGGCGCGGCCCATCACCGCTTTCACGGTGCCGGGGCTGGGCCTGTTCCAGTTCCGGCGGATGCCGTACGGACTGACGAACGCGCCGGCCACCTTCCAGCGGCTCATTGACCAAGTGCTCGGACCCGAGCTGGAGCCTTACGTCTACGCCTACCTCGACGACATCATCGTAGTCGCAGAAACGTTCGAGGAGCATAAGAAGTGCTTGAAAAGGGTGTTGGAAAGGCTCGTCGCCGCTGGACTAACCCTCTACGCAGAGAAATGTGTTTTCTGCAAGCAAGAGGTAGCATATTTGGGCTTCTTGGTTAACCGGGACGGCACGAGGCCGAACCCGGCCAAGATCGAGCCAATCAAGAATTTTCCGCAGCCGCGGAATCTGAGGCAGCTGCGCCGATTCCTGGGTACTTCATCGTGGTATAGGAAGTTCATCCCGAACTATGCCACGATCGCCGAGCCGCTCACGAGTCTGACGAAGAAGAACCAGAAGTACGAGTGGCTCGACGAGCAGCAACGCGCCTTCGAGTTGTTGAAGGCGATGATTATGACCGCTCCGGTCCTACATCGCCCTGATCCCGACGGCCTTTTCATCGTGCAGACCGATGCGAGCGATGTAGGCCTTGGCGCGGTGCTGCTACAGGAAGTAGAGACCCAAGAGCGGGTGATCGAGTTCGTGAGCCGGGTGTTAACCCCGGCAGAGCGAAACTATAGCGTTACGGAGAGGGAGTGTCTCGCGGTGGTCTGGGCGATACAGAAGTTTCGCCCTTACATCGAAGGCTACGAGTTTAGGATTGTGACAGACCACAGCAGTCTGCGGTGGCTCTGTCAGATGAAAAATCCCACGAGCAGGCTCGCTCGGTGGGCGTTGGAGTTGCAAGGCCACAAGTTTTCGATCAAGCATCGAAAAGGCGCCTTAAACCACGTGGCCGACGCCCTCTCTCAGATGTATGAGGATGAGGAAGGCCCAGAGGTGGCTGCGGTGTCCTGGTCAACGGACACCGAGGACGCGTGGTATCGAGAGTGGAGCGCCAAAGTCCGAGAGCAACCCAACGATTTTCCAACCTACAAACTCGTCGCGGGCAACCTTTACCGGTACCGACCGAACCCGGACGTTGACGCGGCCCTCGGCGACGATGAGGATGCTTGGAAGCTGGTAGTACCAGAGGAGCATCGTCGCGAGGTGTTGCAAGAGTGCCATGACGACGCCACCGCTGGACATCTCGGACGAGAAAAGACGTTTGCCAGAGTAGCCCTGCGCTACTACTGGCCACGTTACTACGCGGAAACGCAAGAGTACGTGCGCCACTGCGAAACGTATCAGCGGTTTAAGGTGGAACAAAGAGCTCCAGCCGGCCTCATGGGTCGACGAGTCGTCGACAGACCCTGGCAGGTCGTCGCTGGAGACATAATAGGACCGCTGCCTCGCACCTCTAAAGGTTTTGAATACATTGTGGTGTTTCAAGACCTTTTCTCCAGGTGGGCGGAGGCTTCGCCGATACGGAAGGCTAACGCAAAGACGGTGGTAGGAGAATTGGACCGGAAGGTTTTCCTCCGGTTCGGTTGCCCAGAAGTGTTCCTCTCCGACAACGGCACAGAGTTCAAGAAACGTGTCGTAGAGGAATTCTTGAGGGAGCGAGGTGTGCATTACACCAACACTCCCACCTACCACCCGCAGGCTAATCCGGTGGAGCGCGCCAATCGTACTTTAAAAACGATGGTCGCCTCTTACCTTAAGGGGCGGCACACCACATGGGACGAGAAGCTTCCCGAACTTCTCTTCGCCATGAATACGGCGGTGCATAGCTCTACCGGAGTCAGCCCCGCCATGTTGCTTTACGGTAGGCAGCCAGAGCCCCCTGGTACGCAGCGTAGGCTGCAAGAGGTCGCAGCAGAGACCCCGGCACAAGAAGAAAGTTTGGCCCGTTGGAAGGAGCGGCTCGACGCCCTTCCAAACCTTCATCAACGAGCCGCCTCGCAGGCGAGAGCGGCTCAAGATCGCCACGCCAGCTATTATGACGCCGGCAGGCGAGAGCCAGATTTCAAGCCGAGAGACAGGGTCTGGAAGCGCAGCCACCCACTCTCCTCGGCCGCGAAGGGCGTCGCGGCGAAACTAGCGCCTAGGTTTGAAGGGCCGTATTGGATTACGGCCGTGCTGAAACTCCAACACGTACAGATTGGTAGGTGAGGGGGGCCAAATTGAGGAGATAGTGGCCGCTGACCAGCTTAAGCCCTATCGCGGTGAGTCGCCTGAGTCGAATGGAGTCGACGCGGAAGGCGACCCCAGGGGAACGCCTGCGAGCGAACCACCCGCCCCTCAGGGGACAGGGGAGTCCCCCGAGAGCACGCGGGGGAGACCGCGGAGGGCGCGCGGCGCAACTACGGGTCCCGCCGAACCAACTTCGGTAGGACAGCGAGCCTCGAATGCTCCTCGCAGGGGATGCGGTCGTCCCCGCAAGCCTCCGTAGCGCTGCGTGCCTAGCGCTTATCCCCCCCCCCCCCCCCCCCCGAGACGTGCGATAAACTACACGCGGATATAGTGAAACTGGCCTAACCTGAGATGTTCTTTTCCAGATGTTGGAGATCCCCGAGCAGACGTTGGAGGAGGCCATGGCCGCGCTCATAACCCTCGACTTGGGCAAACCCGTCGAGGGCGTGGCCCAGGCGGTACTCCACCTCCTGCGCCAACGTCGGCAGCGCCTCGAGGACGAGGCTAGGGAGCGGCTGCAGGAGCAGCCCCTCCTAGAGGAGGCCGACGCCCACGAGGAGAGCCGGGCGGGTACCAGCCCCGGCGTGCCCCGCTTCGCCCCCAAGGAGGAGCCTGCCACGCCGCCCCGCGGCGCAATCCCCGCCGGCTACCCGCGGAGGGTCCAGCGCGATGCCGCCTCGCAGACCGAGGCCCACCTCCTGCCCGCGGAGCCCACCTGGGACGAGTTGCGCGCCGGGCTGTCGACAGTCCGGGAGATGGACCGCGCCGCCAACCAGGCCCGCGCCGAGGTTTTCGCGGCCTTGGAGCGGCACGTCGGGGTCCACGGGAAGCAGCCCCCGGAGGTCGACTCCTGGCGCCGGATGATGCTGGCCAAGCAGGAGGAGGCCGAGCACCTGGTCGCCTGGCGCGCGAAGCGACGTTCCCGCATGCAGCGGGAAAAGGAGGTGGAGGAGGCACGTCTCCGTGCCGCATCGGAGCGGGCCCTGGAGGAGGCCCGCGCCCGCCGCCTCGCCGAGGAGGCCGAGCTCCAGGCAGCACGCGCTCGGTGGGACCAGGCCCGCCGAGACGAAGAGCGGGCGGCCGTCGACCTGGGCCTCGCGCGGGAACGCTCGCCCGTCCGGCCGAACCCGCCAGGAGCGGAACGCCCCCGCTTCTGCTACGTGTGCGGGTGGCCGGGAGTGCGCCTGCCGCGCAAATGCCCCCGAGCGGCCACGCATCCGCCGAAAACCACGGCGCCTCCCCGTGGCTAGCCCGGGGAGGGACGCTTTCAGTTCAGCAGGCCCTCCCTTCGAGGGTCCGACCCGTACAGTTTTTTTTTGGTTGAAATTTTTTTTTGTACATAGTTCTTTTTCTTTGTAAATATTTTGTTGTATATAGTGTATAGGTGATATGCCCGAGAGGCTGGAATAAAAGGAATAAAAAGCCTCCACCTAACCTGTTGTTTTCGCCTTATTTCTGCGCCCTTCCTCTTTTCAGATGTCGCGTACGGGGTACGCCAAATCTGGGTGGGGGGTGTAACGGGTGCAGGCAATAAAGGCGAAAGAGCCGCGTGTACCGCGCCGCGAGGTTTGAATCGCGCGCGCTTGCACGTACAGCGGCTCGCTGCGCGCCAAGCCGGACGCGCGGGAGGCGAAGCAAGAAGAAGAAGACGATGCCGTGGCGCTCCGAAGGGACGCCGCGGCCATCGATGGGCAGTCTAGTCCTGTAGCACAACAGGTGCGCACGTGCTCTCCCGCCTTTCCAGTGCCGTGCCTCCGAGTGCCCCGCGAGTGCCGCATCCCGCCCTGCGGAATAGTCCTCCGCGCCTCCGATCCGCCGCCAGCCCCGAAGCGACGCAACACCGGCTGCCTTCGCCGGCCGGGCCACTCCGCCCGCGGAAGAGCGAGAGGAGGAGAGAGAGAAAGAGGCGGCAGCCGAGGCTCGGGCAGCCACGAGGCCCGACGCCTCGCAGCGAGGAGGCGAGAGTGCGAGAGCGTGAGAGAGAGAGAGAGAGAGAGGGACAGACCTCGGGCGACGCGCTGGCCAGCGCCAAAGTAAGTGTGCGCTTCTTTTGTATTTTTGCCGCGTAGGTTTTGCGTGTGAGGGGCCACGCGTAAGTAGTGTTGCGCGGCTATCCGACGCCGCCTGCGTAGAGGCAAGCGGCCTGGTGTTCGAGAGCGCGGCGGCCATTTTGTGGCGTCTCGCGGCGCGGTGACGCCGGCCGTGCGACCGGCCGGCTCCGCGTAAGTCTCGGCCTGCGCGTTCGTTTTTGTAGGAGATGTTCGGGCTTCGCGCCCCTTAGCGCGATTCCTTTTTGAACAATAAACCTTCTTTATTTTACTTTTTCATCGTTCGTGTCGAGTCTGTCATTTCGCGAGCAACCGTTCCCTATCTCCCCGAATACCGCCCTCTACCTTTTCAGCAGCTGCAGCTAGCCGGAGGCATCACCTCCTAGAGGAGCAACGTCAACGGGGAAATTGTAAGTGAAAGTCGCTCAGGTTAGCCTGAGCGGCGTTGTACGGGAACACCGGCGAGAGTGAGTAAAGCTAGTGCATATCTAGCCGCCGGTGAATTGTGCGTCGAAGTCAGCGGCAGCGGCAGAGCGCGGCGCCGGGTCTAGTAGAAGGCGGCCTAAGCTTTCTACAGCGAAAGCCGGGCGCGCTTGTTCTGAGCCTGCGCCAACGCGCTCCGGCCGGCCGACGGGTCCGTCTACAACGGCGCGCTGCTCTGGGCGTAGTAGACGCCCGTATATCACCTGGCGCATCCCAGAGAGGGATTAATACCCTCTTTTAAATTCACCCCGTTACAATACATACATACATACATACTTATATACATATATACATACATTTTCTAAAAACCTATAATTCTGACTCAGGGACCTCAAAAACACCGAAATTCATCAAAATCTTTGATTCGAAAATTTTCACCGTTGCAAAGCTTTCTCTTTGAGAAAGCAAAAAGTGAGGAAACATCATCTTAATATAGTAAAGGATGTATGTATCCAGAATATTTTTTCTTGCGAAAAAATTGTAAAGAACAAAAAATACTTAGAATTTATCAAAGAATATGCTGGAATTTTTTCAGAAGTTTTCGTGAATTTTTTTAAATTTTCTAAAAATTTAAATAACAAATTTTTCTAAATGTCACCAAAAAAATCTGTGAAAATTTCAGTGTATTTCCCAATGAATTCTAAGAACTTTTCACTCTTGGCATTTTTTTGAAATAACTCATACTTTTTAAGCTGCATCGTCTTGTAACTACAAAATTTAAAATAAATATTTTTAAAATAAAATTTAAAATAAAATAAAATTTAAAGAAAGAGCATTAAATTTACGTTTATCAACAAAATTTTTATTTCGGACGCCATTTTGGAGACCGCCATGTTTAATTTTTTATTCCGGACCCCACCTATCATTAAGTTTATAACTCGAAAACACTTTTCTATCCGTCAAAGGATGTGTAAATTACCGGTTTCATATAAAAATTTTAAATCAAAAATATTTTTTTAATCGAAAAAATTACTTTTTTGCAAAAAATTGTTTATAACTTTTTAAGCATTAATGTTAGACAAATTCTGATACCATATTTTGAAAGAGCATACAATTTCACGTCGGATATAATGTTTCTGATTTTTTTTTTAATATAGATAATATGAAACAAATGAAGAAAAATTTAGTGAAAATTGACGACATTTGGGACTGAATTACTTTTGGGTTAAAATACTATCATATCCTATTGATAATGTTCTAACACATATCTCTAATCTTTGTATTGAAAAATCAATATGGCCTCGAGCTCTTAAAATAGCTGAGGTAGTTCCTATTCGTAAATCAGGTAGTAACATGGAAATATCAAACTATAGACCGATATCTCGAATTTCTAACGCAGCTAAGATACAAGAAAAAATTGTCTATGTTCGTATACAATCGTTTTTGGACAGAAATAATTTGTTAGCTCAGTATCAAATTAGACACAAGTAAACCGATAGCTATTGCAGTCTTAGATCTAGCTAAGGTATCTGATACTGTGAGCCATGCTATTCTATTAGACAAATTATATTATTAACTATCTTAGTAACAGAAGACAAAAAGTAAGACAAGGAACAGCTGAGAGTTACTATGTGTGCCGCAAGGTATTAACTAGGGCCACTCTTATTCATAATTTACGTCAACGACTTGCTGACTAACAGAACAGACAGAACCCTCTCATATGTGGACGATACAGCAACTATTTCAATAGACAACAACTGAGAGAAGGTTGAAAAAGAAATGAACAAGCACTTAGAAGATATAACTACTTGGCTAGCGCTAAGCAAACTATCACTAAACATAAAGAAAACTGTGTACATAACTTTTGGTAACTATTGTGATAGTGTTCCTGAAGTTATGAACATACACGTACAGGATATTAAATTAACCAGGATAGAATACTGTAAATATCTAAGTATAGTTATCGATTATAAGCTACGGTGGGACAAACATATTGAATATATAATAAAGAAAACTAAATATATATATATTGTAACGGGGTAGGTGTTGTCCTCAGCGCGCTAAATCCCGAAGCGGATTTGCCGATGAACGGCGCAGCAAAAGTCGTATGAGCGAGTATGGGCTCGTGCAAACCCTCGGCGAAGTTTACTCCCTTATACTGCTACGTGCCGTTGCTCGCCATCAGCTGCCTTCGTCGGCAGCTGATGGCGACTTCGTCGTGCCGCTACGGGTGGTGCGCCCGAGTTATATGAGTCACCACATAGGTACTTAGACGCATCGGCCAGCCAGCCTCCTTATCGCTTCGAATGGAATCTGCATGGACAAAGAGAAGCCAGAAGACAATGAAGATGCAATATATACTTTTCATATATACTTTATACATATACTCTCGTTATACTCTCTTACTGCACTTCGCATCGACGATCGCCAGTCTCTGTCGGGCATGCAACCTGTAACGACGTTTTAATAAATCATTATTCTAATCAACACCCTTTGTTCGATTACTTACTTTGGCGAGTGTTACCTGTGTATGTGTTACCTTTCCTTGGTGATCCACCGGGGCTTGCTACATAACTGGCGCTGCGGACAGGATCGTGAAGCTGCAAAAACTCAGATTCTCCCTCAACCTGGTGACGGAAATCTTCAGCGAGGAAGCAGTTGGCGTTTCAACGTCCATCATCACGGAACCTACGACGTCAAGATTGGAGTCCACCTGCAAGCAGAGATTCACCCGAAATCATTAAAGACAAACTAGTAAGTCTTTGAAATTTCCTATATCCTACCCAACCCTATCCTTTTAAGTGCAATTGATTTTACGTGAAGCGTAATCAAAGATAAAGCAAAATGGTAAATAACGGAGATAATCAACAAAATCTTACGGTAGAACAATTTAAATTGCGACTTACGATATGGCGTGACGCGATCCCCATATATGAAGGAAGTACAAGACTCCTTTCGCACTTTATACAAACGTGCGACAAATCCGTCGAAAATGTGGCGACTGCAGATAATGCAATAAACGAGGCATTATTCGCATTAATCAAATCAAAGATTCGCGGTGAAGCACTAGACCTAATAGTGGCAAATAACCCGGCTACATATGCCGCATGTAAAACGCTCTTAGTTAATAGATTTAGTGACCCAAGTTCGGAGGAGTTACTATTTAACAGACTAAGTGTATGTTATCAATTGACAAATCAGTCTTACGAAAAATACGCGGACGAAATCAAAAGCAGGCTAAATAAATTGAAGGAACACATACAGTTAAATAATCGAGACGCTAATGTTATAAGTATTAAAAATACATTTTATGAAAACGTAGCCAAAAGTACTTTTATAAATGGTATTAAAGAGCCTTACCATTCTTACTTGCTACATTTTGATTTAGACGACGTTGAGGCATGTATAATAAAATGCCGTAAATACGACAACCATGAACAACAAAGTGCTTTCCTCAATTTTGCACGACAACGTGATAACAAACCTACGCCCAACGTATTCGGTACAATCAATGCTAAAAGTACAAACCCATTTGCGACTAATAGTAATCCAAAAATTATTCACCCTTCAAATAATTTACCAAGTACTTCAAGAAATGTAAATCCATTTTATTTTCAACCGACACCCGCATTTGCACAAACACAACCTGGATTTATCCTCACAAATTATCGTAATAACAATTTTGGTCAAAATAATAATAATCTGCCAAGACAACAAAATTACCAACCAACACCAATGTCAGTCAGTACAAGAAATACTAACAAACAAGGCGTTAATCCAACAAATATATCGAATAATTCACCAGCACAAAATAACTTTAAGCCAAGAACGAACTTCTTTAGAACCACAGGACCAGCAAACTTTATCGCTGAAGAGGTGCATCATCAACAAGAACAAGGAGAAGAAGAAATAGTCGATTTCTTCTTTTACTTAATACTTCTTCCTGTTCGGTTTTGTCTTGTTTTTCGTTCCTGTCTAGCATTCGTTCCTGATCAAGATTGATAGAACTGGTTTGTTAGTATTTTTTTGAATATCTAATACTAAATGAGGCTCTGCGGTAGTTTCGTTGACAATAACATCCCTCCTTACCATGATTTTTTTATTAGCAGAGTCGTGTATTGTATGCGCCTTATTTCCCTCGCTATATCCCACTAAAACACATTTTATGGAGTTCACCTCCCATTTGGTACGTAATTCTTTAGGAATATGTGCGTAGCATTCCGTGCCAAAAATTCTAAGATGCACTATAGAAAGCTTTACACCAAACGATTTTTCAAAGGGCATACAATTATCTAAGCTTTCAGATATTGCTCTATTCCGTACGCAGACAGCTGTATTCGTAGCTTCAGAACATAAATATACTGGAAGGTTCTTCGAATGCAGCATAGACTTTGCTGTTTCTAAGATGGTTCGATTTTGTCTCTCTATATATCCATTTTGTTCTGGGGCCTTCGGGGTAGACACATCATGTTTTATTTCTTTAGATAAGAGATAGTTTCTAACATCTGCGTTGCAAAATTCCAGACTTCCATTCTTCTTATTTGGTGACCGTCAGCTTGAACTTCTGTAACTAACATTCTCAAATTTGTTAAAACATATTTTGAGTAGTCATCTTTACAGAGCATAAAGTAGTTTGCTTCATCGATTGAAGGAGCATTCATCTTCCCACATAAATCAATATGAAAGATCTCATCTGGTTTTTGTGAGCGTTTGGCTCCCTGTTTAGGGAATTCTTTGCGGTACTGTTTTCTATACACACAGCCTTCGCAAAATGGATCATCCTTACTCAGATCATCGATTTTTAAATCATCAACAGACTGTAGCTTTTCCATCGATCTCAGGCTTCTGTAGTTAAGGTGCCCTAAACACTCATGCCAGATTTTCGACGGTGCAGATGGAAGCATATATAGTTGCGCCATTTTACATTCTTGTTGGATAATGGCTTTAATATTTAACTTATATAGGTTATTCTCATGAATAATACCGTCTAGGCAAATCTCACAATTTTTTGACAAGAAGAACTCTGTGCCCTCCACTTTTAAAAATGATATCAAAACCTTTCCTTGAGGTTTTATTTACAGACAGCAAATTTTTGTCTAATTTTGATACACATAGAACATCCTTCACTATTCGAACGGAGTTGGAGGCATCAGGTGTTAATACCTTGATGTGTATATCACCTTTTCTTTTGGCATCAATTTCTCTACCATCTCTAACCCGAACAGCGTATAAATTTTCTTTAAATGATACAAAGTTCTTCAAGAACTCTCTTCGAAAGGTCATATGTTGAGTTGCTCCAGAATCGGCAAACCAAGTGTCTGCTAATGAATTGTCCAGCTAAGTATCATCGTCGACAAGCAAGAGTTCTGCTTTATCTGAGTGTGGTAGGTTAACTTTTGAGTTACCATAGCTTTCGGGCGAGTTTGATCCTTGGACAACCAGCGACTGATCTTTCCTTTTATTTTCTTGATAGACTTTCTTGTTACGACAGTACCTGGCCCAATGGCCTGGTTTACTACAGAAATTGCATTTACCTTTTTTTGAGGTTCCAATTTGTATTGGTCTTGGTAGAGTCGGTGTACTTGCCTTACTCTTTATTTAGATTCTTGTATTACTTACCCGCCGCTACATAAGCAGCCATAGTAGGCTCTCCTGTTTGGGCTTTTGAGCGACTATTTAAGAGTGATTCTTCATTGACGAAATGATCCGTCAGTTTATCTATAGTTTGCGACTCTTTGGGTACCATGCTATGCGTCAATTGTCAAACTTCGATGACAGGCTTCCCAAAATTTTCGCTATCACAACAGGCTGTTTTTGCTCTAGATCCATGTCCTTCAAGCGCTGAGCCAAGG
Source organism: Torymus aiolomorphi (assembly GCA_036365515.1). Taxonomy (NCBI): domain Eukaryota; kingdom Metazoa; phylum Arthropoda; class Insecta; order Hymenoptera; family Torymidae; genus Torymus; species Torymus aiolomorphi. The sequence goes on along the minus strand of CM070874.1, from coordinate 174,256,224 downwards.
ACACTATATTAGCTACAAAGTCAGACATATTTTCGTTTGTTTTCATTTTACAGCTTATAAAACGATCTAATAAAACTTGCTCCGATTGGTCACTCTTTTCAGCGTGCCCAGTTTTTAGACGCGACCATATTTGCGCTGCTGTAAAGCAATCAGATAAGTATTTGAGTTGTTCTAACTCGAGTCCTCGCCTCAAGAAAGCTTGCGCTTCTGCGTCTTTTGAATACCACTCAGCTATTGCTTGTGTATTTGTTTGTATTTCTTCGGGTCGAGCTTTAGTGCCTAGTATGTATGGCTTGAGTTTGTTTTCGGTTATGTAAATTTCCAATTGCCTTCTTCATAGTTGATAGTCCCAGCCATTGAAGCGATGTATGTGATAAAATTTCATTGATTCCGCCGTGTCACTTTCCGATTCGTCAGTTTCAATATTTTCAGATCAATTCGACTCTTGAACAGTAATTTGCACAAAATTATTTGTCGGATCTACTTTTATCTTATATTCCAAATTATCAGGCGTCGTGTCTTCAAGGTCTCTGTTTGTTTCGAAAGCTTTTGGTACGGCCGAATCATTGTCTTCAGACATCAACCCACAGTTGCACTTCAAACAGTATATAAATCAGACTCATCCATGCGGCACTGGGCCCATAACCTGTTAAAGGTTAGATCAAAATAAACTCCAGGTTTCTAGATAAATGAATTATTAGTTCCGTTTATTCTTTAGCACTTTGTACAGTAAGTACACGCACAGCAGTTTTTAAGAGTTGATTATAATAGAGTAGTGAATTTACAGTTTAAAGTTAATAATTAGACTTTGTTGATGGGATCTTTATTTAGGATCAAAAGGACCTTGTGGATTTGGCCGTGCACGCACAATAAAGAGATAACAAATGATATGGTACAGGGTAATTTTAATAACAAGAGTAATGCAGACACACACACATACAGAGACTCTGGTGCGTGTGCGAAGACTTCGGCGCTCTGCTCACTTACACGCCTTGTGAGAAACTACTTGATACTGCTCTAGTTCGAATTCGAACGGCAAACGGTGCAGCGCCCTCCTGCTGCGTGCGCACATACCAAAACAAAGAGAGACACAAAAACACTCTGGAGCTCTCTTAAGCACTCACATCATACACGCACACTCATACTCGCATGCAGCAATGTGTTGGGGAACATTACTTTAACAGACTTAACACTCACAGCCTTGCTGACCTCGTGTTTCTCGTACCGAGTGTACGTGCGAACTAAAAAACAATGTCGTGTGAACGAGCGCGAGAGCAAGAGTACTCGATCGGTAAATCAGTTATCAACTTACTGTGCACGTATAGCTAGGTAAAAGGAGTGTATTTCAACAATTTTCTTTAATTTTCACCTAAACTACTTTGTTTAGGATCTGGAAATAACATATATAATTGAAAAAGCCAATAAAAAAATTGATTTTTGAAAATTATTAGGTGTTAGACTGTTATAATATTATTGCATTAAGCCGAAAAAATATGGAAAACCTCTTTATCCGACTTATAGTTGGCCCTATTCACACAAATAAAGCGTCATATAACAACAGTAGACGAGCCATATGCCGGACTGCTCCAAGAACCTCCCCAAACATCCTTTTCGGACAATGCCATGTACTGCGGCCATCGGCAGAAGCCAACACTATCCACACGCCCACAAAATCTGAGTATATGGAAGCTCCTTATGGAGGGACGCCCCTTATATAGTGTAAGTTGGGCAGTATAGTGGGCCTGTTTCCTTATTCGGCTGTACACACTGATGATTTGGGATATTATAGAGTGGTGGTGGTGGTAGTAACAGGCGTCGGAAGGTATATACGTTTACTAGGCCCCGCATGGCGCGAGATAAGGAGTATGTGTGTCCATTTATTTCGTAGTGGTGGTGGTGGTAGTAACAGGCATCGGGAGATATATACGTTTACTAGGCCCCGCATGGCGCGAGATAAGGAGTATGTGTGTCCATTTATTTCGTAGGAGAGGAGTATGGATGGGATGGTGATAATAGTGCTATAAATAGTGGTATAAAAATATTATTTATGCATAGCATAATTTATTGGAGAAGCTTATACAATAGTTATACATAATAAATAAACAAATAAATTATTATAAACTATATGTAGATTAAAGGAACATTTTGTAGCCGTTAGAATGGATATTGTAAGTACAAATTAGAATTTCTTGTATCCATGGTGTTCTGGTGCAAAGTGTGTATTAGTGGAAAATTTTTCCTTACTTTCTTTTCAGTGTTGAGCGACGGATTTTTTTCCTCCTTGAGGAGGGGTGTATGATCTGACTGATGTGAAAGAATGAAGAGAGGAGTGGCGTTGTAATTTGATGCGGAGAGAGAGAGAGAGGAGAGAGAGAGAGAGAGAGAGAAATATGTTGACCTATACTTAGAGGAGTATGGATGGGGTGACTTATAGTGTGTTTTGAATAAAAGTATTATTTGTGTAGAGTGTAATTTATTCGAGAAACTTATGCAATATTTATTTGGACAATAAACAATCGTGTATATCTTTAGCAACCATACGCAGGTCGAAAGCGTAAATTTCGGCAAGAACAATATTCAAATATTCACTTTTATATTTATCATTGTCCTCGACCATGTTTTCAGAAATGAACCCTTCTTTGTCAAGTTCGTGAATGCTGTAGTATTGGCTGAATGCTTTATAGTCCTTGAGAATATTCTGCATGTTGTCTGCGGCTTCTTCTTGGAGTTATTTTTCAGGTATGCGAGTGTGTAGTCAAGGGTGCGATTGACTTTACCGACTCGTTCTTTGAGCATGACTACGCGAAGGTTGATTAAATTACCCTGTTATCGAAGACCTTCGAACGTAGTTTCCTGCATCACGATGCCTGGTGGATTATTGAAATATGTTTTCTTCTTTTGCACGATGGTTGTTCGTCTCCGTCGTCTATTGATTGTGGACGCTCATCGATTGTGATAGATTTGTTACCGTATGCCGATATAAAGTTTAAATCGTAGTTGTCCAACAAAATTTTAGTTGGTCTTCTAAAGTCTTGATAAAACGTGTAAGCGTCACCAAAAGAAGCTGCTATTGTGTCGAATCGGTCCTGCAAATCATTCCAGTTATTTTCGTTGATTGTGAGGTTTTCGTACGAATGACCAGATGAGATAAATTTGATAACTGGCCGCTAGTATCCGCCGTTGTGTTTTAGTCCTACGCAGACTCTTTTCACGTTGAATTTATTGAGAGCGTACGTGGTGGCTAACAGAACGTTAGGCAGTTCTGCGAGAGCTCCGGGCTTTCCGTGACAGTTTTCCATTTTTCAATACTGATTTTTATAATAGCGAATAATTCTTTCACGAAGTGTTCAGAAACAAGTGCCGACTGCGACTCGTAAGCGCTGGGAGCCTGACAGTTCTCTATGTCAACCCCCATTCACGCTTTTAAGGATTACTGGAGGGGAGAGATAAAAACCGTTATTTCAGATAAGAGTATTGTATCAAGTCTCGGTGGCGAAAAAACGTTGGAAAAAGAAAAGGATTGAAAAAAATGGAAACTCTTCTGACAGCTAAATACTGTTTAATAGACACACCCTAGTCTAGGAGTACATGATAGATTACATATGCCTGAGTCATGAAAGCGTTCGCTTGAAAAAACGAGTGTTTCCTTTCATTTTCTATACTTATTTCTATTAAAAATTTTTTTATGATAGTTAGTAACTAACGCATCGTTATTTCTTGTGTCACGCGTAAAGAGTCGGCTAAAGGTATCGACGACGCCACGACACATCTGCTACAAAAACATGATAGTATATTGGCCCCGGCATATTGAGTCGATACTTTGAAGTGTCTTCATGTTCCAATGGAAACTTCTGTTATTTTTTCTATGTCGATGGAGATGGTGTTTTGAAACAGGTGGGAAGCCGTAACTGTCAAGGTATGTTCCAAATTGGTTTTTGTCTATGTAGATGGCTACACCATGTGATCCTGGTCTCGTATGATTATCCGTATTGCACACAATGGCGGATGGTGTTATCATCACGTTTCGAATCCAATCAGCCGCGTGCACTAGGATCGTTTTCGCTTTCAGACCCTCCAACGCTCTCGCTATCTGATTCGTCTTCGTGTGACTCCTCGGCTATTTCGTATTCTATCCCGCTTACGCCGTCGACTTCGTCTCTGCTTCCGATTCCGAATTTTATGCAACTTGTTCTACTCCAGATGAGATTTTCTATTGCGTCAAAAAGAAAAGGTCGCTACTTTTTCTCGGTAATTTTTTACGGTTCTCTTCGGGTAGTAGTGAGTAAAGCCACTCTCTGATACATTTGCGCGTTTGAGAGCACAGTATGACTTTTTATACGGATTATCCATACAACCGTGAGCGATACATACTTGTTCGATTTTGAATCTTCTCTGCATATCGGTGAAATCTTCGCTGGAGTAGTCTTCGATGTCGACTATACTGCGGGTCATCATTGATTGAACGCATCAACTTGTATCGCCGCATCTCACGTAGATTCTAGCAGCGTCTCGAGAAATGTTGTAAAAGTGGTGTTGTAGTTTGCGTAAGCCGATATCATCATCGAGCCAGTGTATTCCAAGTATTCGATGAAAGATAATCGTTGGTCGCCCTGCCCTGCCGAGGTAGCTCGTCGAATGTGTGAGGTGAAACAATTATCCAAGGTCCTGGGACATACCTTTGCAAAGAAAGAATGAAAACCTCCTTCGACAAAAATTTATCATCATTGCCTCTCATGATGAGAAATGTCGATGTATTAGTCACGAAGCGGAAAGCCGACTGCACAGCCAGCATTGGAATTCACCGACTTATATTCGCTATCTATACGTCATCCACGTAGAGCGATAAGAAATTTACGTAAAAGTGTTGAAAATTAAATGGGTTCAGTAGACGATTGCCGTTAAATGCTTAGATTTTCACGAAACCCACGATGACTCTTTCGGGTAACTGTCCTAGCATAACGTTGTCAAGGGTTTCTCCCATGACACCTCTATGCATAGTGAAAGCCTTAACCTCGACCCTGGTCATAGGGCATTTTGCCGTAGTCTCAGCTAAAGCATTGTTATGAGAGAGCAATACACCTGGGCTAATTATAGCTTGACGCAAGATAACCGTCGCTTCCTTTATCTATAGGAAAACTTTTCCAATTTCCGATGAATCCATGAGACAGATGGTGATCTTACTGCTCACTAGACTCACTCTCATTTCTACGCCGTTCAGGAGAAATTTGGACTGATTGAACATATCAAGGTGCAAATGTCCAATCAGATCGATGGATTTGCCTCCAAGCGTAAAGTAGTGACTGTTAAGGAGACCAACGCTGACCATGCGAGCACCGCGTGCCACGGCCGAGTCCCCATCCATGTTACCTGCTGTATCAGCGTACCACAAAGCAGTTGTTAAATGAGACTGTATAGCTGGTGAGCCATAGTTCAATAATGTTTCTATGTATGCTCTATATGGGTAAGCGTTGTTTGGCGGTGAGACCAATTTTTTATTGAAAAATATATCCACTTGATCAAACAGCGAGTGAATAAAATTATTGACTTGGTCCAGTTGTTGCATTTTCATGTTCGATGTTCTGTATCTGCACGGTAACGTATACCATGGCGTGCGCTAGATCAACGTAGTGTTCGGTAGAACTAGGTACCAGAAATTCGTGAGGTGAATCGCTGTCATAGCTGAGCGATGACACGAACTTGTGAGGCAGAAAAGTACTCTTTTTTATAGATGTTTGAGGGAGAGGGATACTAAAGAGATAAAACTATATGCCATATTTACGCAGGCCCAAAAATATCTGTGACACTTCTAACGGTTTTCTTGTTCTTCCTGCATTTGGTCTCCTTCTTCTTATCAGTTTTGGCTTATTTTAACCACTTGACTGTTTTCCTTTATGATACGTTGGGGCTCTCAAACGACTGGTCGTCGACTGGCGCTTTCGTTATAACTGTCGTTGATTTATATACGCGCTCTTTCATCATTTCCGATATCTTCTTTTCTGCTTTCCTTTTTAAATTCTTCCCTACTGAAAAAAATCGTGCGAGTAATCGCGCGACTAATCGCGCGAGTAATCGCGTAGGTACTCGCGCAAGTAATTGCGTCATGTTATCGATCAAATCATGACGCGATAAATCGCGTGATTACTTGCGCGATTAATCGCGCGATTAGTCGGAAAATTTTTATAAAAAAAATATACACCAAAAATATACATAAAAATTATTTTTAATGATAAGAACGAATGACATTCAAAAATTATAGTTTATAGTTTATACTGAAAAAGTCCAGCTGATTTCAGCTGAACATCATACCAGAACGTCCTCTGATTATCACGTGATTAGCACCTAAAAATCAGGATGATATTATCTCTTAAAAAATATGGTTTTTACATTTTGCTATGAAAATTTGAGTTTTTATCACATTTAAAGTTATTAATTACAAATTTACATACGTTAATTGTTAATTAGAATAAATCATTTAGCAATTCAACAGTGTTTATAAAAATAATAGTTTAATGAAACATTTGTAGAGAAAATATTATTTATACTGGTATTGTATTTACATACAGGTACGGTACTTACAATTTTTTCGAAGACAAAAAACGGCAGAAAAGAGAAAGTCGAGACGATGTTTAACGAGTCCCGGGCTCGGGCTACTCGACGGCGACCCGCGATATCAAAAACAAGCGAGGCCAACATCGAGCGCGCCTTCGAGTACTCAATAGTAACTGCCTTGATAGGCTTCGGCGATGACTGTGGAATAGGGTATGCGTACTCCAGGTTGCCACCACGCACATACACACTACATTAGCACGTTGACATGGGCGACGACTGAGAATATTATCCAAACTGTCCTTTACAGTTTCGTTATGTATTATGGTTTGCACCTGATATGAATGAGCGCTACTTAATTATTATCGCATACCTTTGAATTAGGAAAAAATCCATGTAATAAGTATTATATTATTTTAAATTTACTGCTAAATGAGTTTCCTCTTTCACTGTTAGTTATATAACCATAAGTTGTACCTTTATGTATAAAGTACTGCAAATCATAAATATTAAATTTAAAATAAATCAGAATGACTTGTTACAATCCAAGACACAAACATGTAAATATTCTCTAATATATGTGAAGTTATTTGATAAATATATGTGAATTGGCAATAATTATAAATGCTTTATATTGTCTTGTACCAAATCAACTAAGATTCAATCCTTTTTTTGTTGATATAATGTATCTTAGAATAATAAACCAAAATGCAATTAATCGTTTAATAAGAGAATAGCAAGCATCACTAAATGTAGCTTAGTCTTATATACTTATGATACGGGTGGTAATATGAAAGAGCATTGGCATTTCGTATAGCTTTAGAACTGATGCTGATGCTAATGCATCTTTATTATACTGACAGTTCTAGTAAAAATTGATTAGTACACGCTTACAAATAATGAGTTAGGAAATTGAACAAATTGGACATCCAACGAACTCTATTGGATACACTAGTTTATTCCAGCCTAACACCAGGCAATATAGTTCGTCTAATGTCCAATTTTACAATTTCTTTAATCGTACCTCGATGAACCATTCAAAACACACCGTACATATTATGAAAAATTTTATAAACTCTTGTTAAATTATCTTATCATAACTAAACATTTTTCCATCAATCATTCCTAATTAAAATATGTTAATATAAATTTATGAAGCTAATGCCCGATCAAGATTTCATGTAAGTAATGCTGCTAATGCGTAATACGGGCAAGTCTTTCGCGAGTGTCCTTTTTAATTAAAGGCCCAATGAAAAAAATTGTCAAATTACGAAAAACAATAAGTTAATATCTTACTGTAGTCAAAGAAATCAATCGAAGTGTTTCGTCCAGGCTACTAGATTGAACTCATCAGTGATGATCTAGTAGCCGTCATCAGACACTTGCCGCTGGGTGGTCACGGCCAAAGCTTTATAGACTGAGGCACCTTTTTCACTAGTGGAAAAGGAGGCTCCATCTATCGGTGTATAATTAACCACGAGTGAAAAAGGTGGCTCAGTCTATAAAGCTTTGGCCGTGACCACCCAGCGGTAAGTGTCTGATGACGGCTACTTTTTCACTAGTGAAAAAGGTGGCTCAGTCTATAAAGCTTTGGCCGTGACCACCCAGCAGCAAGTGTCTGATGACGGCTACTAGATCATCACTGATGAGTCCAATCTAGTAGCCTGGACGAAACACTTCGATTGATTTCTTTGACTACAATAAGATATTAACTTATAGTTTTTCGTAATTTTGACAATTTTTTTCATTGGGCCTTTAATTAAAAAGGACACTCGCGAAAAACTTGCCCATATTACCCATTAGCAGCATTACTTACATGAAATCTTGATCGGGCATTAGCTTCATAAATTTATATTATATTATACGTGTTTGGGTTAATTATACACCGATAGATGGAGCCTCCTTTTCCACTAGTGAAAAAGGTGGCTCAGTCTATAAAGCTTTGGCCGTGACCACCCAGTGGCAAGTGTCTGATGACGGCTACTAGATCATCACTGATGAGTCCAATCTAGTAGCCTGGACGAAACACTTCGATTGATTTCTTTGACTACAATAAGATATTAACTTATTGTTTTTCGTAATTTTGACAATTTTTTTTTCATTGGGCCTTTAATTAAAAAGGACATTCGCGAAAAACTTGCCCGTATTACCCATTAGCAGCATTATTTACATGAAATCTTGATCGGGCATTAGCTTCATAAATTTATATTATATTATACGGTGTTTGGGTTAATTATACACCGATAGATGGAGCCTCCTTTTCCACTAGTGAAAAAGGTGGCTCAGTCTATAAAGCTTTGGCCGTGACCACCCAGTGGCAAGTGTCTGATGACGGCTACTAGATCATCACTGATGAGTCCAATCTAGTAGCCTGGACGAAACACTTCGATTGATTTTTTTGACTACAATAAGATATTAACTTATTGTTTTTCGTAATTTTGACAATTTTTTTTTCATTGGGCCTTTAATTAAAAATGACACTCGTGAAAAACTTGCCCGTATTACCCATTAGCAGCATTACTTACATAAAATATGTTAAGTTGAAATTCACTTCAATAAGATACTCGGCTAAGTAAGAAAATTTTGATAGTACTGGTTTACGTGTTGTTTGTTAAACATAAGTCTGGCATTGAAGTGACATCAGCAATAGTATTGGATCTAAAGTTATATGAAATGTCAGTATTCTTTCATACTGCTACCCAAGATATAACAACAACAAAAATTTAATATCAGTTGTGCGTGTCTTGGACTGTAAATAGTCATTCTATTTTTTTTTCATGTTATAGTCATGCTTTGCTAGTATTCCATTTTTAATATTACGAGTTATTGTTAGCAGTATGCAAGCACACTAACATTTTATACGACTTTAGAACTATACAACACTATCGCAACTGTCCTCCAATAACATACTTATCTTTAATGATTACCATGTAAACCGATACTATCAAAATTTTCTACTTGGTCGAGTATTTTGAATGAAAAAATGTTTAGTTATAATAAGAAAATTTAATAGGAGTTTATAAAATTTTTGACAATTTGTACGGTGTGTTTTGAATGATTCATCGAAGTACGATTAAGGAAATTGTAAAATTGAACATTAGACGAACTATATTGCCTGGTGTTAGGCTGGAATAAACTAGTGTATTCAATAATAGAGTTCATTGGATGTCCAATTTGTTCAATTTCTTAACTCATTATTTGTAAGCGTGTACTAATCAATTTTTACTAGAACTGTCAGTATAATAAAGATGCAGTAGCATCAGTATCAGTTGTAAAGCTATACGAAATGCCAATGCTCTTTCATATTACCAGCCGTATCTTAAGTATATAAGACTAAGCTACATTTAATGATGCATGCTATTCTCTTATTAAACGATTAATTGCATTTTGGTGTATTATTCTAAGGTACATTATATCAACAAAAAAAGGATTGAATCTTAGTTGATTTGGTACAAGACAATATAAAGCATTTATAATTATTGCCAATTCACATATATTTATAAAATAACTTCACATATATTAGCGAATAATTACATGTTTGTGTCTTGGATTGTAACAAGTCATTCTGATTTATTTTAAATTTCATATTTATGATTTGCAGTACTTTATACATAAAAGTACAACTTATGGTTATATAACTTACAGTGAAAGAGGAAACTCATTTAGCAGTAAATTTAAAATAGTATAATACTTATTACATGGATTTTTTCCTAATTCAAAGGTATGTGATAATAATTAAGTAGCGCTTGTTCATATCAGTTGCAAACCATAATACATAACGAAACTGTAATGGACAGTTTGGATAAGATACTCAGTCGTCGCCCATGTCAACGTGCTAATGTAGTGTGTATGTGCGTGGTGGCAACCTGAGGTACGCAAACCCTATTCCACAGTCATCGCCGAAGCCTATCAAGGCAGTTACTATTGAGTACTCGAAGGCGCGCTCGATGTTGGCCTCGCTTGTTTTTGATATCGCGGGTCGGCGTCGTGTAGCGCGAGCCCGAGACTCGTTAAACATCGTCTCGTCTTTCTCTTTTCTGCCGTTTTTTGTCTTCGAAAAAATTGTAAGTACCGTACCTATATGTAAATACAATACCAATATAAATAATGTTTTCTCTACAAATGTTTCATTAAACTATTATTTTTATAAACACTGTTGAATTGCTAAATAATTAATCTAATTAGTAATTAACTTACATAAATTTGTAATTAATAACTTTAAATGTGAGAAAAACTCAAATATTCATAGCAAAATGTAAAAACCATATTTTTTAAGAGATAATATGAAAATGATTTTTAGGTGCTAATCACGTGATAATCAGAGGACGTTCTGGTATGATGTTCAGCTGAAATCAGCTGGATTTTATCAGTATAAACTATAAACTATAATTTTTGAAGGTAATTCGTTCTTATCATTAATAATTTTTATGCATATTTTTGGTGTATATTTTTTTTATAAAAATTTTCCAACTAATCGCGCGATTAATCGCGCAAGTAATCACGCGATTTATCGCGTCATGATTGATCGATAACATGACGCAAGTACGTGCGCGAGTACCTACGCGATTGCTCGCACGATTAGTCGCGCGATTACTCGCGCGATATTTTTCAGTAGGGAAGAATTTAGAAATGAAAGCAGAAAAGAAGATATCGGAAATGATGGAAGGGCGCGCATATAAAACAACGACAGTTATAACGATAGCGATTATAACGAAAGCGATATTCAGCGATAAATAATCGCCGAATGTTTGCACTGTGTTGTCAGCACTATCTCTAACAGAAGATCGGGTAACATTAGATGCAGTTTTCTCGTTAGTATATGGATTTGCTGGAATAATAACCATTTTACGCGTCCGATCCATCTCTTAGTTACCTAAAATCTTTGAAATTTCCGTTGGGCTCCAAATGTAATTGATTTCAAAATTTGTAAAAGAAATCTAACAAAAATCCACGAACTATAACACTTTCTCTTACTACCGCCTAAGTTTAACTGCCGTAAAGAAATAGATTATGTTAGTAGCTGTAAGTTCCCATGGACCCGGTGGTGGTTGGAGAACTGAGGTGATTACCCCCACCATCGTCGGTGATAAGCTGGTCTAACGCAGAGATCAAGCCTATCAGCGGGAGTCTAGCTTAATACTGCACGTGCAAGACTAGCTGATTGGTGCGGGTGCACCGCGTTGGGCCGCCACTGTCACCTACAACGCGCTTGGGAGATGAGAGATCACGGGTGAGGGACATCTGAATTAGTAACGGCGATGGACACAAGATGAAACACCCCTTCTCCCGCAACTGTGCCGGTCCTACAATGGCCGGAAAGCCAGTTTCTCTAAAGCGGTTTCTTACACACCTGTCCGATATGTGCAATGTAGGTTTTGATCGGACTCTCTTTTATTACGGAGAGTGGCAAGAAACATATCGAACTCTACTACAAGTCGGGTGGAGTGGGCAAAGAATCGACTTTCGAGAAGTTGTGCCGCAACCTAGCGACTACTCACGCGATAACGATAAGAAAAAATTGATCACTCTTAACGATTTGATGAGTGAGGCTTGCACGAGTGTTATACTATACCTTTTCACGAAAGAAATAAAAAAATCGTGAAAATTCGATATTTGAGGGCCAATCCGTGGAATATGGAGTAAAATAAAAAAATCCATATAAATTACATTCAGCAACGTTTCGCCAGCAAGGTTCGCTGGCCTCATCAGGCTATTATTTATTCCAAACAAAAACAACAATTAAATATTACAAACACAATACAAGATTTTCGATGAAGAGCACAAACTTTTCTCACCAGTAAATTTAATTATTAATTATATAACATAATGATATTCGGAAGTGGAAGGAAAAACGACTTCCACTGCCACCGTCAATGTTTTAAACTGCAAATGAAAACTAGCCGCCGTTGTCTTATATACAGTCAATGGCGTTGGTGTGTTTATTCTTGAAAATGTTATTAAGCTTCTTGTACGTGTGGCTCAGTGATTGTGTGTCTTCTTTTCTATTGAGAGTGTGTTTATACATGTTAATGTGAAGCATCTCGGAAATAAGTCGCTTATTATAATTCTTTTCTCTATCCAAAATTTTTACATTATTCCAATCAAACTTATGGGTACTATTTTCAACAATATGTAGTGGAACGGGTAGTAATTTATTTTTGCACTTTTCATGTTCAGATATTCTTTCTTTCAATTTTCGTTTTGTTTCGCCAATGTAACTTTTCACGAAAGGTTGTCATGAGAAGAATGTAAGTGTAATCTTTATAATACAAAATATTTTCCGTAAAGGTCGAAATTAGCACGATTTGTCACTCAATTCCAATTACATTGTACTTATCAAAAATTCACAAAATCGTGCACAAATTCAGTATCTATAAAACTAATAAAAGTGGGTATGGAAGTATACAACAGTCATTATCATCGTAGTGACGGCCGAGATAACATCGACATCAGGAAAAAAGTTCTCAAAGAGGCGTGCGGCTCTCTTGAAGGCACGCTGTCGTAGAGTGCTGTTCCGGACTGCCGATAAAGATTTGATAAAGTATATCTCTGAGTATGCGTTGCACGTACTGCAAGGTGTAGTAGAGTTGAAAATACGTAGAAGACACGTCTAAAGAAGCATAAAAGCGTGAAACGGAGATTCATGCGTAAGGATTGCTCTCTTTGAGAATAGCTAAGCGGACAGGATTCGAAAGGGAGAGCAATTGAAATAAATCAACAAAGCCAAATAATTTAAGTATAAAAGAAAAGTAACAAATTTATTATAGCTTAAATCTAATTCACAATCGGTTCGGTTTTGGCGTAGATCTGAAACAAACAATGATAATACACGAGCATTAAGCCTGTTACTAGAGTACGCGAGTTTGGGGACGCGTGATCACGGTTCTTCACAAGTAGGCGAGTGCGCTCCCACTACTTGTGAACAACACCCGGGTAACGAGTGCGCTCATATACCCGGGGAATCATCTCAGCGCTACTTCTGGTGCAGAGTAACGAGTGCGCTCATATACTCCGCTCCGTCGGCAGGGCTCCAGGCTTTAGCGATTACGGCACTGGGCTGAGAGAATCCTTTCCACGGCGCACGAGGCGGTATTTATACCCGCTTCGCCGTGTGCTGTAGAAGCAGCGCGGTGGGGCGCGTTATAGCTTGCGCGTCGTATGCGACGCGTGGTCGCGGCGCTCGGTGGAGAGGGAAGCCGACTATTCAGTCGCCTGCTCTCTCTCCTCGCTGTACGAGCTCCGGTACTTGTATACATGCGTGTGTACATGTATGTACACATTCGTACGCTCGCTCTCCCATGCCGTTGACAGGTTCGGCTGCTTTCTCTTTCTAGCGCACGCATGCTAGGAGAGAAAGCTTCTTATGATCGCGATTTCGTATCGATGCGTCTATTGATCAGGTGCATCGTTACATTTCCCCCCCGCTAAGGAGAGTGAAGCCCGCCGGCTTTACTCTTTGCACATGTATACCCGGAAATATAATTTACTCCCTAGACAAAAAAAACAAAAATAATAAATAAAAAAAAAATATTTACACGGCGGGGTTTTCCCAGGTGCCTAACGTTGCCGTTTGTTTTATCTAGTCGCAGGTGCCAGCGCCATCCGTTATGTGTTACGCGGTATTGTGCCACCCCGATAGGCACCTCTACCTCTGGTCCGTTCGGTATTTTTATTACCCGGTGTGGTAGCCACGTTGTGGAGCGGTTGAATGGTTTGTATGCGTGTCTCCACCCCGTGGCTGGGTTTGGTAGTGGTCTGGTGCTTCGTTCTGCTGGCTGCTTCTCCCGACCGTATAAAAAAATCTCTCTCCGCCTTGGTCGAAGGTTTTTTCCGGAGCTGCCCGAGGATGAAGCAACACCGCCCGCTGTTGCAGCCCAGGAAAAATCCGGCTTTCCCGCAAGGGCAGCGTTCGCCTTCCGGTATTCTTCCCAGGTACTTGTAGTTGCGGCGCGCGACGGTGTTGACTCCTCTATCGGAGAGTATGGCCGGGGTATGCTCCTCCATGCTGTGAGTGCCGCCTCCACTTCTTGTCTCTCGAGAATGAGTCGAGGTGTTGGTACATATTCCTGAGCTGGCTGGTGTTGTGTGCCCTCGGGAATATATGGTACATCCCCTGCCTCGATTTCTTGCATGTTTGTTATTTGCTGGTTGATTTTGAACTGAGCTAATGGGCAAGAATTGTCGTTATTTTTCGCTTATCGTTATGTTTACTTTTAAGGTTAATAACCTGTACAATTTATGCTTACTATTCTACTTTCGCTGTTTCGAGTACAATGCTTGACGCTTGGGCTGCCATCGTTAACTAGCTGCCCTTACAAATTTTCGTTCGCTTTTATACCGGATTGACGAAGGGTTTGAGGTCTTTTACGTGAATATTCCGTACTAACTTCCCCTCTCGTCTCGCAGATCGAATATTACTGGATTTATACATTTTTTTACCGTATATGGCCCGACGAATTTATCTAGTAACTTTGCGTTAATTGCTTTGGCCTTATTGGACAGAGTGATTTGTTTTTCAGAACTAAGTCTCCTACCCTCGGTTGCCAGTCGCGTCTTCTAAGATTATAATGTTTTTGCTGCCGGTTAAAGCTTCTTGCGGTGTTTGTTTTTGCTACTTCAATCGCGTCTTTTAATTCTTCTATCCTATTTTTTAATGTTTTCGCCGAACCTACTCTTACTTCTTGATGCAAGCTCCCCGGAGCTATCATTTCGCGGCCATAATTTAAATACGCTGGTGTATAATTCGTTGTTTCGCTCTGCGCGGAGTTAAACGCGAATGCTATTTCGTTTAGATGCAAATCCCATGTTTTTTGGTTTCTACTGGTGTATTGCCCGATCATGGTTTTAACGGTACGATTTGCACGTTCGACGGGGTTGCATTGCGGTGTATACGGTGGTGTCTTTCGATGATGGATCCCGGCGTCTTTTAATAGATTTTCAAAGTCTCGACTAATAAATGGTTTGCCGTTGTCGCTTAGAATAGTTTTCGGGCAACCAAAACGGAGAATGATCTGTTCTTTTACTGTTTTAGCAATCGCGGCTCCGGTGGCTTTACGTAATGCTTTTAATTCTATCCACTTCGTGAGTCGATCCTGCATTACTAGTAACGTCGAATGTCCGGTGTTAGACCGAGGAAGTGGACCTACCAGGTCGATCGAGACCATTTCCCATGGTTGGTCGACGTAGGTGGCATGCATTGTACCGGCTGGTGCTTGTTGCTGCGCTTTGTGACGTTGGCAGTTTCCACACGCTCGAACGTATTTTGTCGCGTCTTTAAACATTCCCGGCCAATAATAATAACGCGCCAGTCTATGTACTGTTTTTGCGATGCCCAAATGCCCGGCGGTAAGATCATTGTGATTTTCTTTTAACACGCGTTCCTGTTCTGATTTTGCGATGCATATTTTCCATTCGTCTGCCGGATCGTTCTCCTTAAAATCAAGTGAATGAAGAATATGACGGTATAGTCTTCCATCTCTTATGCAATATTCTGGGTATTCGTCCGGTCTTGTCTGTACGGCGGTGATTTTGTGTGCATACCAATCATTTTCTTTCGCGTCAATTGCGCCTACGTCTAACGGTTGTCGTGAAAGTATATCTGCCACGGTATTTTCACTGCCTTTACGATAACGCACCACAAAATCCCACTGACTTAATTCCATTGCCCAACGAGCTAATCTACCCGATGGGTTTTCTATTTTATTAAGCCATTTTAGCGATTGGTGGTCTGTTATTACGGTAAACTGATATCCTTCCAAATAATGGCGCATTTTCCAAATACCCCACTTCACAGCTAAACACTCCAGCTCTGTTACGGAATAATTTTTTCTGTTTTATTCAGTGATCGGCTGGCGTATGCAATAACATACTCCTTTGTGCCGTCGCTTTGTGAAAGCATTGCTCCTAGTCCTTGCAGACTCGCATCCGTCTGTAGAATAAATGGTTTGGTCCAATCCGGACAAGCTAATACGGGAGTTTCCGTTAGTCTACGTTTTAATTCTTCGAAAGCTTTTTGTTGTGCGTCGTCCCAATACCATTTAATTTTCTTTTGGAGTAATTTATTCAACGGTGAAGCTATTTGTGACACGTTTTTGATGAACCTGCGATACCACGATAAAAGACCCATGAATCTCTTTAGTTCTTTTGTGTTAACCGGTGGCGGTAAACTAGTAATGGCTGCCACTTTTTCCGGGTCGGTGTGCAAGCCCTCCCGGTCTACTACGTGCCCTAGATATGTCAACCTGTTCCGTGCAAAATGGCATTTTGCGGGATTCGGCTTAAGTCGCGCTTCCTGAAGTCGTTTAAACACTTCAGTCAATTTCTCTATGTGTTTCTCGAACGTATCTGTTACTACGATGATGTCATCCAGATATGCAAAGGCGTTCGGCGCCATTTCGGGTGTAATTACTTGGTCTAGCAGACGTTGAAACGTTGCCGGGGCCGTGTGAAGTCCGAAAGGCATGACGTTAAACTCGAACAATCCTTTTCCCGGTACTGTGAACGCGGTTATCGCTCGACTTTCTGGGGTTAAGGCTACTTGCCAATAGCCGTTCTTTAGATCTATCGAGGATAAATATTTCGCCCCTCTGAGTTTATCTAAAATTGCATTGATATGTGGGAGCGGATAGGCGTCTTTCTCCGAAATTTGATTTATCTTTTGGAAATCAATACAAAATCTGTGTTTTCCGTTTTTCTTTTTCGTAATTACTACTGGGGAGCTCCACGGGCTTTCCGACGGTTGAATTACCCCTTCCTCTAGCATTTTCTCGACTTCCTTGTTAATTATTTCCTGCATAGCCGGATTCCTGGGTCGGTATCTCTGTTTAATGGGTGTTTGTTCGATAACCCTAATTTTGTGTTGAATCAATGGCGTAGTCCCTTGAATGTTTTCGAACTCGGCCATTTTTTGTTCTATGAATTCCTCTAATTGTTCCTCCTCCGTTACCGGTACTTGAGCTAAACCTACTGGTTTTCCGACGGAACATAACCCCTCGGTGCCGTCTGTTCTCCCGGTTTTGATCTGATTTCCATTTAACATTAGTTGTATTTCTAGTTTAACAAGTATGTCCATTCCGAGTAAAAAATCGGTTGTTAATCCTTCCATAACTAAAAACCGGTGTCGTAAGTTTTTGCCTTGTACTCTGCACTCTCCAGATATACTGCTCTCAAGAGTGGCAGAGGTACCATCGGCCATCCGTGCTGCTTTTTGTTCCGCCTGATTTACCCACCCTTGCGAAAGGCATTTATTCGCCGCGCGCGGGTTTATATATGATCCTATTGATCCGGGATCTATTAGGCCTCGAAATTTCTCTCGACCGGCGTTGACTCGAACGAAATAGCGGCTGTCGATATCGGAGTTCTTGTTTGCGTGGGCCGGTCCTGTCCCGGGGTGGGTCCGACCCTTTTTCGTTTCCCGGCGCATCTATATTCTCGTGGCATCGGCAATCGCGTGTTAGTATACCGTCTGTCCCACAATACGAACAAAATTTCCTTTGTGAATTCCGACAGTTCATTCTCCTATGTCCGCGTTGTTTGCATTTCCAGCAGCACGTGTTCCGGTCGTACGTGGTCGTTATTTCCATAATATTCCCAGCGTTAATTCTTAATCTCTCTCCATTTCGTTCTTTACCGGTTTGTACTAATACTTCTTCAATTTCCTCTACGCGTTGGATTAGTTCGTTGACGTTGTTGAATTCCGACCGTCGAATGTGCAATCGTAATTCGGCGCGCATGTTATAGTATATATTATCGAGTTGTGTTTCGCGGTTTATGCCCCTCGACGGCGCATTAACGTACTCAGTGCCGTGGCGTAGCTTCTAAATATCTCGCCGATTTTTTGTCTTCGCTCGCTTATTTGTCGATCAAGATTTCGTCGTTCTCCCGGCGGTATATAGAAGCTGCGCAACGATTCTTTGAGTTCAGCGTAACTATTTATAGGCTCTAAATTTCTGTACCAAAGTTGAGCTTCCCCCGTAATAATTCCGGGAATCCTATAAGCAGATTTGCATCGGTGAAGCCGTATGCTTTACGTAATTCCTCAACTCTTTCTAAAAAACCGTAAACGTCTCGTCCGTCGAAGTGGCAGTTCCATTTTCGCATTTGATCGAGGGTTTTCGCGGTCGCGTTCTCTACCGTTAGATAATTTATCTGGTCTGTGTTTGCATCTTGGTTCGATATTACAAATTGTGTTTGCATGCCCTGAGGTGTTGATGCGTTATTTGTTTGTTCTTCCATATCGCGGGTCTTATCTAATTCCTCATTGTATTCCTCCGCGTCATCTGGTTGATTTTTAAAGTGTCCCGGACTTATTTTTGCTATCGCTACTAGTCGCTGTCGTAGTTCCGTTACATTTCCCGTATTATCGATTTGTAATTTCGCTAGTTCGTCTCTGAGTTGCTCTTTTCGAAGCTTGTACACCCATCCGACTTTCCCCATGATTACTAGTATTGCTCGATTCCGAAAAAAAAAAAAATTTTATTTTGCTTTGTATAATTTATTTCAATATGAGATGTTATTTGAAAAGGTTATTTTGTTCCTTCGCGTGAAAAACTAGTCCCTGTTCGGGCGCCATGAAACGGAGATTCATGCGTAAGGATTGCTCTCTTTGAGAATAGCTAAGCGGACAGGATTCGAAAGGGAGAGCAATTGAAATAAATCAACAAAGCCAAATAATTTAAGTATAAAAGAAAAGTAACAAATTTATTATAGCTTAAATCTAATTCACAATCGGTTCGGTTTTGGCGTAGATCTGAAACAAACAATGATAATACACGAGCATTAAGCCTGTTACTAGAGTACGCGAGTTTGGGGACGCGTGATCACGGTTCTTCACAAGTAGGCGAGTGCGCTCCCACTACTTGTGAACAACACCCGGGTAACGAGTGCGCTCATATACCCGGGGAATCATCTCAGCGCTACTTCTGGTGCAGAGTAACGAGTGCGCTCATATACTCCGCTCCGTCGGCAGGGCTCCAGGCTTTAGCGATTACGGCACTGGGCTGAGAGAATCCTTTCCACGGCGCACGAGGCGGTATTTATACCCGCTTCGCCGTGTGCTGTAGAAGCAGCGCGGTGGGGCGCGTTATAGCTTGCGCGTCGTATGCGACGCGTGGTCGCGGCGCTCGGTGGAGAGGGAAGCCGACTATTCAGTCGCCTGCTCTCTCTCCTCGCTGTACGAGCTCCGGTACTTGTATACATGCGTGTGTACATGTATGTACACATTCGTACGCTCGCTCTCCCATGCCGTTGACAGGTTCGGCTGCTTTCTCTTTCTAGCGCACGCATGCTAGGAGAGAGAAAGCTTCTTATGATCGCGATTTCGTATCGATGCGTCTATTGATCAGGTGCATCGTTACAAGCGTCTTGCGGAAGTTGACAGTGGCAATATCGGCTGGAGAAGCAAGAAACGCACAATACTTCAAAGTGATGGTTCACTTTTACCTATTCTTCTGGCGTCTCTAGTAAGTACGGTATTTTCAAAGATTTTGGATAACTAAAAGATGGACCGTTACTAATACAGAGATCCCGCACTCGTTCTCTCTCACCTCCCAAACACGTTGTGGACGGCGGTGGCACCAATCAGCTAATCTTGCGCGCGCAGTATCAAGCTAGACTCTTGCTGATTGGCATGATCTCCGCGTTAGACCAGCTTATCACCGCCGGTGGTGGGGGTAAAAGGCTCAGTTTCTCCACCATCGCCGCGTCCGCGGGTGCTTATAACTACTAACATAATCTATTTCTCTACGGCAGTTAAACTTAGTCGGTAGTAAGGGAAAGGGCTCTAGTGCGTGGATTTTTGTTAGATTTTTATTTGCAAATTTGAAATCAATTATATTTGGAGCCCAAAGGTATTTTCAAAGATTTTAGGTAACTAAGAGATGGATCGGATGCGTAAAATGGTTCACATTCCAGCAAAACCATCGACTAACGAGTTGGGTGCATCCAATGTTACCAATCCCCTGTTAAAGATAGTACTGACAACACAGTACAAACTTTGGGTGACCATTTATCGCGTTTGGACTAGGATATGTTTGAGATTATAAACTCGAAAAAATTTTCTGACGAGTGTGGAAAGTGTAAAAATTACATACAAATGCTGAGACTTTACTTATTCTTCAAAGAGAACGAACGTTTAGACTACAAAGGCAGTGTTTGCGAAATTGACGAAATCCAAGCCACGCTAGAACCACCGACAGGAGGAGGAGGAGACTATTTTGGAGAGTGTTCCTATAATTTACCCAAGAGGGCTCGTATGCTATTGCGACACTGGCGGACATTCAACTGCGAGCGTTTAAAGTGGAATAACATATGAAACGTCATCATCTATGGAAAACTGGTCTCGCACTCAAATATCGCAGTATTGTTGAACCATGTTGCAAAGAAGAAGAAAAAACAGGACGAAGAGGAGGAGGAATCAACGGGAAGATATCAATTCACCAAATTCATGAGCAATACCGACACACCGAATAATCTTCTTGGTCATGTAGATATATTAAAAATTGCCAACAGATTGACCGCTCCTTCAAGTACAGCTAAACCCCGATTACAAACACCAATAGCCTCTCTACCAATGATTAGACGCGCAGCTAACAAAAAGTGGTTAAAACTATCCATCTGATGTCACACGAAAATCAATATTACGACCCGTCTGACAAAATCGGTTACGCAGGTGCACACAATTTCGTACGTGTCACTGTATGAGGTAAATAATCCATTTCGCTGAGAGAGAAGGAACGCATACATAAATGGCTGAGTAATCAAGATGCCTACACACTTCACCGGCCAATACGCAAAAAATTTCCAAGATTAAAATTCAACGCTACAAAAATTGACGATGATTGGGAGGCCGATTTGTGTCAAGCGCCATCGCTCAAAAATGAAAACGACGGTTATACGTATCTACTGGTCGCTGAAAATGTATTTAGTAAGTTTGCTTGGGTGGAACCGTTATGAGACACGCCGGCGCGAACGGTTTCAACAGCTTTTGAAAAAATTTTGAAACGTAGCAATGGTTTATTTCAATGAAAAAATTTAAAAAAATTCTAATGCACCCGTATAATGCAAAAAAGGCTATTTTTGATATTGCATATTATTAACTATAAGCCAAAGTATGTGTAAAAAATTCAGCGACCGCGTGGAGTCTTTATTTAAACCCATGGCACGCGACAAAATTGTTATAAATTTTTAGTTAACAACAGCCGTACTGGAAAACTACACCGTCGATCATCCTGAATTTTTTTATGTAGTATTATCATATAATGAGCTACCATTTCACAAATTTTCATTAACATTCATTGATTTTTACGCCCCTTAAAAATTAGTTAGATTTTACATATCATTTTTAACGGTTTTTTACTCATTGTTAGCGCAAAATAAAATTTTTCGATTCGGAAATACATTAACTTTGTAGAAAAACATCAGATAAACAAAAAATGTCCTATGACTATTTTCGATTAAACGCTTCCTTCTCAAGTTATAAGAGAAAATATGCCGAAAAATAGGCCTTTTTACGTTATTTCGGTACATTTGTTGCTATACTGAATTTAGCAGACATTTTTTTGAATAGGCAAACTCGGATTCTTTTTCTACATATTATTTCGGAACTTTCTACGTTATAATATGCTCTACTTCAAAGAAGGTCCACCAAAGCTTGGTTTTACTGCTCTACCGCCTGGACTACTGAGGAATATCATCATCAACCGCAGTAAAGACGATGAAAGGGACGACATTATCCAGGGCGGCGTATTGCAGCAGCCACCGTCATCGCTGGGAACGCCGGGATCCAGACGATGCTATTGTTGACATGACACCATGGACATACGCGCGCGCACGCCGACGTAGAGCCGTAGTCAACATAGACTCACTAGGGCTAGTAGCAGAAAGCGCGTGCGTGCGATCAATATATATATAGATATATCATATCTTATATACTGGTGCGAACGCACTATACGCAGCCTATAGCCGAGATGGCCGTTACGACTGATGTATTCTACACGCACGCAGCACCAAGCCAGATTATCATTGACGAATGCACCAGTGTTGAGTTTTCTCTTTTTGTTTTTCTCCTATTCGCGGTATTAGTGTATGTGTGCATGTGTGTATATGTATAAGTTATACGAACATCAGTGAGCAATTAGTCTACAGTTTTCGTTAAACTTTGTAAACTTTAACTTTATATTTTTGTATTAATCGGGAGTAATGAAACGATATTTTTCCTTATGTTATTCAAAAGCATTTTACTTAATACAAAAATTTCAAATACAAAAGTTGTTGATAACATTGAAATAAAACTTTTTTTCTATTCAACGTTTGCATAAATAAAAATAAAAACTATTATTATAATTCAAATAAAAATAATGAAAACAATGTTTTTAATTTTAAATATGATTGCAATCATAGTACTTATATATTTAATATTCCTATGTGTACTTTAATCATATCAATTAATAATTAATTTATATGAATCATAGACTATTTGAAAAGTTATCTGCATATAACACGCCAAGAGATATATTTTTTTTATATATTCAAAATGAATTCGTTGCCCAATAAAATTGAACTATTACGACGAAAGATCTTTGAGGTTTAAAATAAAACTAATTGAACATGTGATAATATTTTGAAAAAATTGATTTATAAAAATATCGGGTTGTTGCACGAGAAAAAGAGTAACAAGAATGAATTTTCGAAAAATATATATTAATTTATTACGAATATTCATAAAGAAAATTGGGTATGATACAATTAATTATTGTTATAAAAAATTAAAAAAAAAATGAATAAATACATTATTTTGAGGAAGCTAAGTGCCAATGTATTGGCAGCGGTTTTCATTTATATACGTCTATATACTTATATATACGTACATTTATCTCCTAAAATCCAGTAAATGAATACGTGGTGCTAGTGACTGAACACTTTGAAACCAATGAATGAACACTAACTTTGTATGTACCCCGATGGAAATGGAAAATGTATGTAAATGTAAAAAACTGTATATAAATGTAAATAAGTGTATGTAAAAATTGTAATTGAAACATTTTTTACATTTATATAGGTTTATATACATTTATATACGTTATTTTACAGATATTTACACTTATTTACATTTATATATTTTTTTCTTACATTTTGTATAGTACGTTGTATTGAAAATTTTTATTTCTGTAAATACACTTATTTACGATTACTTACAGATTCATACATTTGTATACATTTATATACATTTATATGATTTTTTTTTTTAATTTTTGCTATATAAGACTTTTTTTAAAAGTTTAATGGAAGTGTATATAAATGTATATAAATGTAAAAAAATATATATACATTTTAAAAATTGTGATGTTTAATGTGTAAAAAAAAATGTAGTTTCGTAAATAAGTATAAATTTATGTAAAAAAACGTATATAAATGGAAATAAACGTAAATGCGTGTTCCAATTACAACATTTATATACACTTATTTACATTTATATACGTTTTTTACAGAAATATACACTTATTTCAATTTATATACATTTTTCATTGCCACTAGGGTACTTATGTAAGTTTAGTAACAGTAATTTTAGAATCTGAATGTTGAAAGTTGATACCAGAATGATAATGATACACTTTATGTATTAAAACTTATAAACATTAAATATTAAATATTATTGATTTTTCATATAGTACAGCATGAGGTGCGAAAAACGTTCGTTCACTGGGTTGCCGAACCAAAGTTGGAACACGTAAATTATATTTAAATAATTAAATTTTTTCTTAAAAATAATGTCAAATCGTCAACGAATAAGTATACAACTTCATTTAGACGTAAAATTTAAACACAAAAACTTTAGATTTTGAAGAAACTTCAGCATATGCCTACAGTGCATCTGCGTCACCCTTATAGCGAATGGCGTATATTTAATTCTCACCACGGTATTGCATAATATTAATAATGTTTTTCATCTAAGGCAATTCATTTCATATAGCATGTATAATGTATAAAACGAAAGGAACTTTCGAAAAGATTTCAAAATCATGATTATATTTGATACCAAAAATGTACAAATTTTAAAATTTTAAATATTATATAAAAATGTTCATTCACTGGTGACTGTTCTAATACTGGTGTAGTCACCCTAACATAAAATCTCTTGTATCTGGGCTATTTTTCAAGGAAATCGGTCTAACAGGTCTTAAATTAAAGCTTTTGTTATAAAGAAAAAGCTCTAAAATTCTTTTTTTATTACTCTATTGAAAAATGAACATTTTTTTGGTGTTCAGTCATGTGCTTCGTAAAGAAATTGAATTATAGCCTTTTAAATATAAAATTTGAGTTACATAAAATTTGAAAAGTTTCTGGGCTTTGCTCATGTATCAAATTTATTTGAGTAAATTATTTTTTACGGTCAAAAATTGATACAAATAAAAATAAATAAATAGTAATAAAAATAAATCGCATTTGCAGCTAATTTTTGTAATTTTATTCGAGTTAATTTATTTTGGTCGGAATAGAAATATCGAATGTGACATGGGACATAAATATTTCTGTTTCACTAAATCACAGATTCATGAACTATGTAGGTCATTTGGACTCAAATGAATAAAAAGTATTATTTACAGCAAATTATTTATTATTATTAAGTAATTAAAGAGAATTGCTTTGACAGTTGTAGCTTATAGACTGTATATGGGAGCGTCCAGCAGAAACGGGCCACCGAGCGCGCGCGGTGCCTTTTTTCTCGTAAAAGGCGCTCTGTTTAACTCGTTCATAATCGTATGCTGCGTCTTTGAAAAAAGAACCAAGGAGCTATATCGATAAATTTTTTTCTGCTCTTTCCAATGGTGCCATTGTTTTTATTGCGAAACGCTTTCTTCCGGACGAAAACTCGAGTTGAATATTGAAAGCCATTTTTCTCAAAGTATATCATGTTTGTTTTCAAAATAAACTACACCATTGGAAAGTACAACTCTTAAGCTTCAAAACTCTATCTTGGAGAAGTTGGAGAAATAAAGGGTTTAAAAGTAACAACATGAAAAAGACATCGCCTAGGATCCGCGCGAGCCCCTCGCGCCCGTGCGTACGGCACGTTTAAGTGCACGCTCTATTCAATTCGCTAATAATCGTGTACCAAGTCTCTGAAAAAAGAACTAAGGACATATATCGATAGATTTTTTCCTGCTCTTTCCAATGGTGCTATTATTTTTATTCCGAAATGCTTCCTTCTAGTTGAAAAATCCATTTGAATGTTTAAACTCTATTTTTTCAATAAAATAGCAGTCTTTTCTTCAAAATGAATTATATTCTTCAAAAGTACAAGTCTTAAAATGTAAAATATTATATTTTTAAGTTGAAACATGAAAAGTTCAAAAATAGTAAGATCAAAAAGACAGCGGCTGCCCGAACTTTTTACGCTATGCTCAAGGGCGGATTAATACACGCGATGTGCTATTTCGCCCTTTCTTTTTTGTAAATATAAAATGTTTTGTAACTTACAATGCCAATGCGTGGACATAATTTTGTGGATCTAGTTGTAACAGTTAGTATAATATTACAATAAACTTTGTTCATTTATATAACAAAATTTGAAAAACATAATATATTAAACATAAAAATATCCATGAACGCACTGAAAGCAGTGAAACAGAAATGTCTTTCGATTTAGTTAGAAAAATTATTTATTTTACTGATGGAGCTGCGCAACATTTTAAAAATAAACGCAATTTCCAAAATCTTCTTCATCATTATGATGATTTTGCTGTTGATGCTGAGTGGCATTTTCATGCAACAGCCCACGGAAAAAATGCATGTGATGGAATAGGTGCTTCCGTGAAAAGCAATGCCAGACGAGAAAGTTTACGGAAAGTATCTGCAATTATATATTGACGCCCCAAGATTTATACAAATGCGCAACTGAGTATTTCAAAAATATTGAGTGCTTTTTTTCATCAAAAGACGATTACTTAAAGGCTACAGAAAAGCTACAAAACAGGCTAGCCTCAGCTAAGACAATACCTGGAACTCAATTGTTTCATTGTATTAAATTATTAAATGATGCCAAAAAGTTAGAACTTAAAAGATTTTCAGCGTCAGAAGATTCTCAATTATATCCACCGATCAAAAAAGAAAAAGTACTTAAAACTCAAACAAAGAAAGAAGCGGATGTCGCAAACAGGACAATTCTTATAAAATCAAAAAAATGTAAAAAAATTAGAATTTAAAGGAAAAGGTAATATTGTTATGCCAGATTAAACAATCTATAAGGTTATTTTAAATTTCTGTTTCACTGCTTTCAGTGCGTTCATGGATATTTTTATGTTTAATATATTATGTTCTCAAATTTTGTTATATAAATGAACAAAGTTCATTGTAATATTATACTAACTGTTACAACTAGATCCACAAAATTATGTCCACGCATTGGCATTGTAAGTTACAAAACATTTTATATTTACAAAAAAGAAAGGGCGAAATAGCACATCGCGTGTATTAATCCGCCCTTGAGCATAGCGTAAAAAGTTCGGGCAGCCGCTGTCTTTTTGATCTTACTATTTTTGAACTTTTCATGTTTCAACTTAAAAATATAATATTTTATAGTTTAAGACTTGTACTTTTGAAGAATATAATTCATTTTGAAGAAAAGACTGCTATTTTATTGAAAAAATAGAGTTTAAATATTCAAATGGAATTTTCAACTAGAAGGAAATATTTCGAATTAAAAATAATAGCACCATTGGAAAGAGCAGAAAAAAATCTATCGATATATGTCCTTAGTTCTTTTTTCAGAGACTTGGTACACGATTATTAGCGAATTGAATAGAGCGTGCACTTCAACGTGCCGTACGCACGGGCGCGAGGGGCTCGCGCGGACCCTCGGCGCTGTCTTTTTCATGTTGTTACTTTTAAACCCTTTATTTCTCCAACTTCTCCAAGATAGGATTTTGAAGCTTAAGAGTTGTACTTTCCAATGGTGTAGTTTATTTTGAAAAAAAACATGATATACTTTGAGAAAAATGGCTTTCAATATTCAACTCGAGTTTTCATCCGGAAGAACGCGTTTCGCAATAAAAAAAATGGCGCAATTGGAAAGAGCAGAAAAAAATCTATCGATATAGGTCCTTGGTTTTTTTTTCAAAGACGCAGCATACGATTATGAGCGAGTTAAATAGAGCGCCTTTTACGCGAAAAAAGGCACCGCGCGCGCTCGGTGGCCCGTTTCTGCTGGACGCTCCCATATATATCTTGTACAATAGGAGTAATAAAAAATAATATTTTTTTAATGTTAGATTTCAAAATAAATAATGAACTATTTAGTAATAGCATACAGGAAATTCATTATTTGTTTAGACATCATGAATTTATATTTATTGCACATTTTTATCCTATTACCGTAATGCAAACAAGTTATTCTATTTAGTGTATTGTTTTATGTATTAACGTACTGTGAACTATAAAAATGTCACTAAAAGATTATTAGTGCTAAGATTATAATGTAAAGTGCACAACAGTACGTATTATACTCAGAAATATGTGCATAATGATTTTACTATATTAATTTTCATTTATAAAAAACAAAATGGAAAGAAACACACTTGGACGTTAAAGTTTAGTCCAAACCTGATTTTGTCGACGAGCCTGCTACATCACTTGTGGGCTTTTGAATATTGTTTATTCCTTTTGCTGTAACACTGCACAGAGTATAAAATTCTTTTCACTTTTACTCTATACTTTTATTATGTATAGCAACTGCGCTTGATGATTAATTTGTTTCATATGGTATAATCTTGTTGAAATATGCAAATAAACTCTTACATATGAGAGCTGAGTCTAAGCCTGAACATGTAGACGAGCCTGCTACATCACTTATGAGCTTCTGAATTTCATTTATAGATTTCAGTATAACACTGTACAGAGTATACAATTCTTTTCACTTTTACTTAACACTTTTATTATGTATCGCAAATGCACTTGATGATTGACTTCTTTGATATACTCTATATCTTGTTGTAATATACAATACATACTCTTTTATATTCATATAAAACAGCATACTCTTTTATATTCATATAAACAACTTACATATGAGAACTGAGTTCAAGCCTGAACATGTTGACGAACCTACTACACCACTTATGAGCTTTTCAATTTCATTTATAGATATTGCTGTAACATAGAGTATAAAATTCTTTCGACTTTTACTTTACGCTTGATTAGATATCGCAACTGTACTTGATGACTGACTTCTTTCACATCGTTGATATCTTGTTGTAATATGCAATACATACTCTTACATATGAGAACTGAGTCTAAGCCTGAACATGTAGACGAGCCTGCTACATTACTGATCGTTTTATTTTGCTGAAACACAGCACAGAGTATAAACCCTCTTTTCACTTTTAGTAGACGTTGCAACTGCACTTGATAATTAATTTCTTTTATGTGCTGACTGTAAACTTGACCACCCTAAGTTTCTTGTTTATGTCTGATTGTCTGTTTGAATTTATAAGCTTTACTCATACTTATTTCATCCATGTTTCATGAATGAACAATCTTCTGGAATAGAAAGAAATAAGCACACAAAGTATCTGATCAAGAAATAATGGATATTTGTCATAAAATATTTTGAGTATTTAAATTTTTAAAAAATATTTTATTTCTTTCAGAATTATTAAAAATTCAAATACACAAAATTATTCAAACCATAAGTAATACTTATCTAATTTTCTCTCCCTCGTTGTTAAAACGCGTTTCTGCTTATTGTTGACTTTAATTTATTTCATTGTGCGATTTTATTCAATTGGAGTACAAAAATCATAACCTACATAAGCTTCTGCTTCGTCTGCTTTGAATGCTCCGTTTCAATTTCAAATTAGCCGAACGAACGCGAAGTTGGCTCTGAGACGCGATGTCTCCGCCGCTGGGAAAATACTAGATCTAGTCATTTCCCACGACCCACTGTAGAAATCTAGTTATTTCTCACGTTCTGAAGGATCGGGGGCCATCACTGGGTACAGCGTACCGAATGTTGTCCGGTTGACGTAACTTTGTTCTGTTCGGTACTCCCGACTTTTCTTTTCTCTTAGTGTAGGATATAATAGAGATTGCAATCGATTTTATAATGTGGTAAAGGTAAGTGACTTATTTTAAACCACGTATGTATAATATATTATAATATCAACTTATAATATCAACTTATAATATCAGTTACATCTCCTTTTGAATTGGTCGTCTTTTTAAAAGATTATACCATTTAGTAGTCTTATTGTGAACGATACAGATTCTGATCACAAAATAGCGAAAAAAAAATGACCAAAAATGAGCGATTTTTTCCAAATCCACGTAATTATTCAA
This sequence comes from Torymus aiolomorphi, assembly GCA_036365515.1. NCBI lineage: Eukaryota > Metazoa > Arthropoda > Insecta > Hymenoptera > Torymidae > Torymus > Torymus aiolomorphi. The sequence goes on along the minus strand of CM070874.1, from coordinate 174,226,347 downwards.
ATTATGTGTGCACTTGCGTGCGTGCATGCGTGCGTACGTGCATGTGTGCGTGTGTGTGCGTGTGCGTGTGTGTGGGAGTGATTTTTCGAACCGATTTGCATAATGGTACCTTTTTAACTATATTCTGAGATGTTACTTTCTTTTATTAAGCTGATAATTTATTATAATATGGCATCTTAAAGTGTTGATAGTTATTTAAAAATATTGTAATCAAATATAATATAACTTTTTGTTTGATGTAGGTAAACGATATTTATTATTTTAAAAATTTTACCGTCGGATTTTCAAGTGAAAAGTATAATACAGTTAAAAATTGTTATCAAATTGTTTTAAATCGAGAGAGCACAATGAAAAAATGCATCGGGGAGATAAATTTTAAATTTGATATAACAAAAAATTTCACAGCATTAAAAGATATACCAAATTTGATTGAAAACGACATTATCAGTAAGCTGAATTTTAATATTTCAATACAATATGAAGGGAGTTTTCTCGATACCCAACTATTCAAAATGAAGGATCTTGCTTCATATGTACCTTTTGTTTCTTATAATTTAATTGAGTTATTTCAAAAGTTATATTAACCAGTCCTTCAAATTTGATTAAATTTCTTTGTTTTCCAAAATTGAGAGAACTCCTTTAATATTATCAAGTAATTATATATTAAAATATTGAAAAAATTACAGAAGTGATGGCTATAGTTTATAAAATTCATGATACTGTAATTATACAAAGACAAAAAGTAAACGGTGTCATTATTAAAAAAGAATGTGTATTAAAGGATGACCAAAACTATCAGGTAAATAAAAACTATTCAAAAATGTACCTCACTTCTAACATCGATAAACGTCTTCGTCTTCGATTGACATGATAAATGATGCGATTTTTTTTTTTTGATAGAGAATATATTCAATCATTCAAAATTTATAAATAATTAATCGTATTATTATAGATAAACCTTACTCTTTGGGGTGATATTTGTAACGAGAATATTAAAGAAAACGATATTCTATGCTTTCATAATTTACGAGTAACAAAGGGAAATTATGTAAAAGCAGTCAATTCAATTGAAGAAACCATTATTAAAAAGGAAGAAAACAATGATGAATACAAACGGTCAGATTTTTTATAAATTTTATGTATTTAAATATTTTACTATCATCAATTATTATACTCATCTTTTTTAATAATATAGATTATATGAATTTTTAAATAATTACATTTATGAAGACTTCAATGAATCATCATTAATTGAAGCAACTTTAAAAGTTGAAATTTCTGAAATAGTTGAAGAAATTTTTAATAATATAGAGTTTGAATATTTGTGCGAAACCCAATAAAAAAAAAAAGAAAACTTAATTAATGAAAAGACGTTAGTACGAGAAAGATTCATAAAATTTAAGAATTGCTTAAAAGATAAGTAACTCTAAAATAACATTAAGTATTTCAAATATTATAGATTTGAAGAATTCGTAAATCAAAAATAAGAAAATTATAAAGTGGATGAACTTGAATAAAAATTGATCCAAAGAAGATATAAATTTTAAATTATAATTTGAAAAGATGATTACCAATTTTAATAATTCATAAACCTAAAAAAAGAAAATTATAGAGGTCATGAAGCTAAATAAAATTAATTTGAAGAAGATATAAATTTGGAAGGATAATTTGAAAAGATAAGTAACACTTAAGGACGCTCTTGCATGAAAATTTTCAAACTGGGATATAACATTTTCAATAGTTCAAGATGTACCGAATCTTGTGGTACGTCTATTTTACGCTATAACCGTGGAAAATTTTGAGAAATTAACGTTTGAACTTATCATGTTTTAAATGTACTCTTATGGGACGGCGGGAAAAAATAGGTTAAGTTGAGTATTTCTGAAAAGGGATCAAATTTTTGACCAGTAAAAAACATATGGCGTAAAGATTGCGGCTTCCCCTTTCAAAACACACCTTGTAAATTGTACGTAGCCGTGGGAAATTTCCTTTAATTCATGATTATGAACACAAATAGCAGACGACGTACACGAGAGCGAGAGAGACAGAACGATGTGTTTGGTATAGTTTGTGCTCTCGCTGAGCGCACAAACTGTATTGTCATGCAAGAGCGTCCTTAAATGCAATTAATATAATTCATATTTTACATTATTTTGTTATAAATCAAATTATAATAGTACTTATTTTATAGCATAGTGGATTAGGCCTACTGGGGACACCACTGCACTGAAAAAATATTTCTATTCTTGAGTTAATTTATTTTTAATCAAGTAAAACGTCGTTTAAGTAAGAACATTTTACTTGATTCAAAATCAATTCTCTTAAAAATATAAATTTATTTTTCTGTGTAAAAAAGAACGCACCATGATATTTACCGCAAGGTGGTGTGAAAATAATATCAATCCTTTTCGATAAAAAAAAGAAATGTTATGTATTTTCATTTACAAACTTATAATTGTTAATAAGTCATTTATATATTGTTTGACTATCCCTAAATTCGCAACCCTTAATTATAATCCTCTCTTTAAAAAAATGATGACGGAAATATGAAACAGAAATAGGGGCTTTTTAATTTATCCGTCCTTCAGTCCGTTTAATATTAATCCAAACATATAACTATAATATATGTAATACATTAAAATAATCAGTATAATAGAAATATATCAACTAGACAACAGCATTTAAACGTGTGACTTGCCAAACGTTAAAAGTTTCGATGTTATATATATATATTGAAGCTGCAATTAGAATCATTCCCACACTCTTAATTGCTATTGTCTATTTGATATTTATATCACTAGATGGCAGCATACAAATAGCTAGTAGAATTACCATCTCTACTGCATATGCCTGTCAAGCCATCCCATGGGCAGGTGTCTGATGAGGGTTGTTAGAGCATCACTAATGAGTCCACTATACTAACCCGGGACAAAACACCTTAATAATTTTTTTTAAAAGAGATAATCTTTGGGCCCTATAAATTTGTATAAATTTGTCTTAATACACTTGAATAAAGAAATAATATCCCCAAATTAACACACGTAGGGGTATTATTTCTTTTGTCACTGTCTTAATACACTTAGAATTCTTAATACAGTTATAAGTTCGTGGCAACTCCGCTAGGTGGCGTCGCGTTTTTTGAAACACGCAGGTACATTGAAACCGAATAGGTATATAAAATCCTCCGTGTGTTTATTATGTCCTTTTGGATACAGTGATATACGTCATTTAATATTTTTGTAATTTAACGATGAGAATTCAGATGATTTTATATAAACTCCATTACTTTTACCTATAACACGAAAATCATGTATTTTCCATTCATAAGAAATTTTAATCACATCTACTTTTGTGAAACCAAAACAGTTCTCAAAAGGTGTATCCAAAACTTGATTTGTGTCCATTTCTCATGAATGTACTTTTGCAATACTGTCAATTGTTGCTGTACTAGTTTAATAAAATTGTTGAATATTATAACATGTTATAAAACAATATGTATGTATCACAATTTAAGAAACAGTACCCTAACCTTTTTTTTATTATAAAATTAAATTCGAAAAAGCTGAAAGATGATTTTTGTGATCGCTGATGTTAAACTTCCGACAGATACCGCCTCCACTGTACCCATACTTATAAATTATATGTTATTTTTTAGTTCATGCTTAAAGCAATTTCTATTGTTCCTGTCATTCCACGTTTTTCCTTTTTACTATAAGAGACATTGTACACATGTAGATGTCGCGGAAGTATTCCGTCGATACTCTATTTTTTTTCTTTTTTTACCTCTTTGAAAAAATACCCATCTAACATTTTATCATTCCAATAAAGTCCCGCCTCCTCCTCCCCCCCCCCCGCCCCCCTTTGTTACAATTAATTTTACTGCATTCCTTTTACTAAATCTTTACGCATTACAGCACATTTTGACACCAGTAGTAGGGGAACGTTTTTTCCAGACACCGGTGGTCTGGCGCCAGGCGGTGGGCTTGGGGAACGTTTTTGGTCGGTGCGTCTGGGTCTGTGTGCTCGGCTCGGGGGTACGTTTTTGGAAGGCTGAGTGGAGGGGATCGCGGGAGGCGAGAATGGGTGAAGTGGGCGAGTGGGAGGTGGGAGGAGAGGGTGGTGGATGGTGAGTGCGAATTTTTGCGAAAATTTGCAAAGAGTGGAAAAGAGGAGAGGAGATGGGTGGGAGAGAGTGTAGGTGGGTGGCGGGGAGGGAAGGATGGTGTTTGCGAATTTTTCAAAAATTTGCAAAGAGTGGAAAATGGATGAGGAGATGAGTGGGAGTGAGAGAGGGAGGCTGGTGGGTGGGTAAGTTGGTGTTTGCGAATTTTTGCAAAAATTTGCTAAGGGAGGAAAAGTGATGCGGGGGTATATGCGAGTGAGTGTAGGTGGGTGGAGTGTAGTGTTTGTTTTTTATTGAAAAATATAATTTTTTATTGAAAAATATATCCACTTGATCAAACAGCGAGTGAATAAAATTATTGACTTGGTCCAGTTGTTGCATTTTCATGTTCGATGTTCTGTATCTGCAAGGTAACGTATACCATGGCGTGCGCTAGATCAACGTAGTGTTCGGTAGAACTAGGTACCAGAAATTCGTGAGGTGAATCGCTGTCATAGCTGAGCGATGACACGAACTTGTGGGGCAGAAAAGTACTGTTTTTTATAGATATTTGAGGGAGAGGGATACTAAAGAGATAAAACTATATGCCATATTTACGCAAGCCCAAAAATATCTGTGACACTTCTAACGGCTTTCTTGTTCTTCCTGCATTTGGTCTCCTTCTTCTTATCAGTTTTGGCTTCTTTTAACCACTTGACTGTTTTCCTTTATGATACGTTGCGACCCTCAAACGACTGGTCGTCGACTGGCGCTTTCGTCATAACTGTCGTTGATTTATATACGCGCTCTTTCATCATTTCCGATATCTTCTTTTCTGCTTTCCTTTTTAACTTCTTCCCTACTGAAAAAAATCGTGCGAGTAATCGCGCGACTAATCGCGCGAGCAATCGCGTAGGTACTCGCGCAAGTAATTGCGTCATGTTATCAATCAAATCATGACGCGATAAATCGCGTGATTACTTGCGCGATTAATCGCGCGATTAGACGGAAAATTTTTATAAAAAAAATATACACCAAAAATATACATAAAAATTATTTTTAATGATAAGAACGAATGACATTCAAAAATTATAGTTCATAGTTTATACTGAAAAAGTCCAGCTGATTTCAGCTGAACATCATACCAGAACGTCCTCTGATTATCACGTGATTAGCACCTAAAAATCAGGATGATATTATCTCTTAAAAAATATGGTTTTTACATTTTGTTATGAAAATTTGAGTTTTTATCACATTTAAAGTTATTAATTACAAATTTACATACCTTAATTGTTAATTAGAATAAATCATTTAGCAATTCAACAGTGTTTATAAAAATAATAGTTTAATGAAACATTTCTAGAGAAAATATTATTTATACTGGTATTGTATTTACATACAGGTACGGTACTTACAATTTTTTCGAAGACAAAAAACGGCAGAAAAGAGAAAGAGGAGACGATGTTTAACGAGTCCCGGGCTCGGGCTACTCGACGGCGACCCGCGATATCAAAAACAAGCGAGGCCAACATCGAGCGCGCCTTCGAGTACTCAATAGTAACTGCCTTGATAGGCTTCGGCGATGACTGTGGAATAGGGTATGCGTACTCCAGGTTGCCACCACGCACATACACACTACATTAGCACGTTAACATGGGCGACGACTGAGAATATTATCCAAACTGTCCTTTACAGTTTCGTTATGTATTATGGTTTGCAACTGATATGAATGAGCGCTACTTAATTATTATCGCATACCTTTGAATTAGGAAAAAATCCATGTAATAAGTATTATACTATTTTAAATTTACTGCTAAATGAGTTTCCTCTTTCACTGTTAGTTATATAACCATAAGTTGTACTTTTATGTATAAAGTACTGCAAATCATATATATTAAATTTAAAATAAATCAGAATGACTTGTTACAATCCAAGACACAAACATGTAAATATTCTCTAATATATGTGAAGTTATTTTATAAATATTTGTGAATTGGCAATAATTATAAATGCTTTATATTGTCTTGTACCAAATCAACTAAGATTAAATCCTTTTTTTGTTGATATAATGTACCTTAGAATAATAAACCAAAATGCAATTAATCGTTTAATAAGAGAATAGCAAGCATCACTAAATGTAGATTAGTCTTATATACTTGTGATACGGGTGGTAATATGAAAGAGCATTAGCATTTCGTATAGCTTTAGAACTGATGCTGATGCTAATGCATCTTTATTATACTGACAGTTCTAGTAAAAATTGATTAGTACACGCTTACAAATAATGAGTTAGGAAATTGAACAAATTGGACATCCAACGAACTCTATTGGATACACTAGTTTGTTCCAGCCTAACACCAGGCAATATAGTTCGTCTAATGTCCAATTTTACAATTTCTTTAATCGTATCTCGATGAACCATTCAAAACACACCGTATATATTATGAAAAATTTTATAAACTCTTATTAAATTTTCTTATCATAACTAAACATTTTTCCATCAATCATTCCTAATTAAAATATGTTAATATAAATTTATGAAGCTAATGCCCGATCAAGATTTCATGTAAGTAATGCTGCTAATGGGTAATACGGGCAAGTTTTTCGCGAGTGTCCTTTCTAATTAAAGGCCCAATGAAAAAAATTGTCAAAATTACGAAAAACAATAAGTTAATATCTTATTGTAGTCAAAGAAATCAATCGAAGTGTTTCGTCCAGGCTACTAGATTGAACTCATCAGTGATGATCTAGTAGCCGTCATCAGACACTTGCCGCTGGGTGGTCACGGCCAAAGCTTTATAGACTGAGCCACCTTTTTCACTAGTGGAAAAGGAGGCTCCATCTATCGGTGTATAATTAACCCAAACACCGTATAATATAATATAAATTTATGAAGCTAATGCCATATCAAGATTTCATGTAAGTAATGCTGCTAATGGGTAATACGGGCAAGTATTTCGCGAGTGTCCTTTTTAATTAAAGGCCAAATGAAAAAAATTGTCATACGAAAAACAATAAGTTAATATCTTATTGTAGTCAAAGAAATCAATCGAAGTGTTTCGTCCAGGCTACTAGATTGGACTCATCAGTGATGATCTAGTAGCCGTCATCAGACACTTGCCACTGGGTGGTCACGGCCAAAGCTTTATAGACTGAGCCACCTTTTTCACTAGTGGAAAAGGTGGCTCCATCTATCGGTGTATAATTAACCCAAACACCGTATAATATAATATAAATTTATGAAGCTAATGCCCGATCAAGATTTCATGTAAGTAATGCTGCTAATGGGTAATATGGGCAAGTTTTTCGCGAGTGTCCTTTTTAATTAAAGGCCCAATGAAAAAAAAAATTGTCAAAATTACGAAAAACAATAAGTTAATATCTTATTGTAGTCAAAGAAATCAATCGAAGTGTTTCGTCCAGGCTACTAGATTGGACTCATCAGTGATGATCTAGTAGCCGTCATCAGACACTTGCCGCTGGGTGGTCACAGCCAAAGCTTTATAGACTGAGCCACCTTTTTCACTAGTGGAAAAGGAGGCTCCATCTATCGGGCCAATATTGATCGGGCATTAGCTTCATAACTTTAAATTATATTATACGGTGTTTGGGTTAATTATACACCGATAGATGGAGCCTCCTTTTCCACTAGTGAGAAAGGTGGCTCAATCTATAAAGCTTTCGCCGTGACCACCCTGCGGCAAATGTCTGATGACGGCTACTAGATCATTACTGATGAGTCCAATCTAGTAGCCTGGACGAAACACTTCGATTGATTTCTTTGACTACAATAAGATATTAACTTATTGTTTTTCTTAATTTTGACAATTTTTTTTTTCATTGGGCCTTTAATTAAAAAGGACACTCGCGAAAAACTTGCCCATATTACCCATTAGCAGCATTACTTACATGAAATCTTGATCGGGCATTAGCTTCATAAATTTATATTATATTATACGGTGTTTGGGTTAATTATACACCGATAGATGGAGCCTCCTTTTCCACTAGTGAAAAAGGTGGCTCAGTCTATAAAGCTTTGGCCGTGACCACCCAGTGGCAAGTGTCTGATGACGGCTACTAGATCATCACTGATGAGTCCAATCTAGTAGCCTGGACGAAACACTTCGATTGATTTCTTTGACTACAATAAGATATTAACTTATTGTTTTTCGTAATTTTGACAATTTTTTTCATTGGGCCTTTAATTAAAAAGGACACTCGTGAAAAACTTGCCCGTATTACCCATTAGCAGCATTACTTACATAAAATATGTTAAGTTGAAATTCACCTCAATAAGATACTCGGCTAAGTAAGAAAATTTTGATAGTACTGGTTTACGTGTTGTTTGTTAAACATAAGTCTGGAATTGAAGTGACATCAGCAATAGTATTGGATCTAAAGTTATATGAAATGTCAGTATTCTTTCATACTGCTACCCAAGATATAACAACAACAAAAATTTAATATCAGTTGTGCGTGTCTTGGACTGTAAATAGTCATTCTATTTTTTTTTCATGTTATAGTCATGCTTTGCTAGTATTCCATTTTTAATATTACGAGTTATTGTTAGCAGTATGCAAGCACACTAACATTTTATACGACTTTAGAACTATACAACACTATCGCTACTGTCCTCCAATAACATACTTATCTTTAATGATTACCATGTAAACCGATACTATCAAAATTTTCTACTTGGTCGAGTATTTTGAATGAAAAAATGTTTAGTTATAATAAGAAAATTTAATAGGAGTTTATAAAATTTTTGACAATTTGTACGGTGTGTTTTGAATGATTCATTGAAGTACGATTAAGGAAATTGTAAAATTGAACATTAGACGAACTATATTGCCTGGTGTTAGGCTGGAATAAACTAGTGTATTCAATAATCGAGTTCATTGGATGTCCAATTTGTTCAATTTCCTAACTCATTATTTGTAAGCGTGTACTAATCAATTTTTACTAGAACTGTCAGTATAATAAAGATGCAGTAGCATCAGTATCAGTTGTAAAGCTATACGAAATGCCAATGCTCTTTCATATTACCAGCCGTATCTTAAGTATATAAGACTAAGCTACATTTAATGATGCATGCTATTCTCTTATTAAACGATTAATTGCATTTTGGTGTATTATTCTAAGGTACATTATATCAACAAAGAAAGGATTGAATCTTAGTTGATTTGGCACAAGACAATATAAAGCATTTATAATTATTGCCAATTCACATATATTTATAAAATAACTTCACATATATTAGCGAATAATTACATGTTTGTGTCTTGGATTGTAACAAGTCATTCTGATTTATTTTAAATTTAATATTTATGATTTGCAGTACTTTATACATAAAAGTACAACTTATGGTTATATAACTTACAGTGAAAGAGGAAACTGATTTAGCAGTAAATTTAAAATAGTATAATACTTATTACATGGATTTTTTCCTAATTCAAAGGTATGTGATAATAATTAAGTAGCGCTTGTTCATATCAGTTGCAAACCATAATACATAACGAAACTGTAAAGGACAGTTTGGATAAGATACTCAGTCGTCGCCCATGTCAACCTGCTAATGTAGTGTGTATGTGCGTGATGGCAACCTGGGGTACGCAAACCCTATACCACAGTCATCGCCGAAGCCTATCAAATCAGTTACTATTGAGTACTCGAAGGCGCGCTCGATGTTGGCCTCGCTTGTTTTTGATATCGCTGGTCGGCGTCGTGTATCGCGAGCCCGAGACTCGTTAAACATCGTCTCGTCTTTCTCTTTTCTGCCGTTTTTTGTCTTCGAAAAAATTGTAAGTACCGTACCTATATGTAAATACAATACCAGTATAAATAATGTTTTCTCTACAAATGTTTCATTAAACTATTATTTTTATAAACACTGTTGAATTGCGAAATAATTTATTCTAATTAGTAATTAACTTACATAAATTTGTAATTAATAACTTTAAATGTGAGAAAAACTCAAATATTCATAGCAAAATGTAAAAACCATATTTTTTAAGAGATAATATCAACATGATTTTTAGGTGCTAATCACGTGATAATCAGAGGACGTTCTGGTATGATGTTCAGCTGAAATCAGCTGGATTTTATCAGTATAAACTATAAACTATAATTTTTGAAGGTAATTCGTTCTTATCATTAATAATTTTTATGCATATTTAGGTGTATATTTTTTTTATAAAAATTTTCCGACTAATCGCGCGATTAATCGCGCAAGTAATCACGCGATTTATCGCGTCATGATTGATCAATAACATGACGCAAGTACGTGCGCGAGTACCTACGCGATTGCTTGCACGATTAGTCGCGCGATTACTCGCGCGACTTTTTTCAGTAGGGAAGAATTTAGAAATGAAAGCAGAAAAGAAGATATCGGAAATGATGGAAGGGCGCGCATATAAAACAACGACAGTTATAACGATAGCGATTATAACGAAAGCGATATTCGGCGATAAATAATCGCCGAATGTTTGCACTGTGTTGTCAGCACTATCTCTAACAGAAGATTGGGTAACATTAGATGCAGTTTTCTCGTTAGTATATGGATTTGCTGGAATAATAACCATTCTACGCGTCCGATCCATCTCTTAGTTACCTAAAATCTTTGAAATTTCCGTTGGGCTCCAAATGTAATTGATTTCAAAATTTGTAAAAGAAATCTAACAAAAATCCACGAACTATAACCCTTTCTCTTACTACCGCCTAAGTTTAACTGCCGTAAAGAAATAGATTATGTTAGTAGCTGTAAGTTCCCATGGACCCGGTGGTGGTTGGAGAACTGAGGTGATTACCCCCACCATCGTCGGTGATAAGCTGGTCTAACGCAGAGATCAGGCCTATCAGCGGGAGTCTAGCTTAATACTGCACGTGCAAGACTAGCTGATTGGTGCGGGTGCACCGCGTTGGGCCGCCACTGTCACCTACAACGCGCTTGGGAGGTGAGAGATCACGGGTGAGGGACCTCTGAATTAGTAACGGCGATGGACACAAGATGAAACACCCCTTCTCCCGCAACTGTGCCGGTCCTACAATGGCCGGAAAGCCAGTTTCTCTAAAGCGGTTTCTTACACACCTGTCCGATATGTGCAATGTAGGTTTTGATCGGACTCTCTTTTATTACGGAGAGTGGCAAGAAACATATCGAACTCTACTACAAGTCGGGTGGAGTGGGCAAAGAATCGACTTTCGAGAAGTTGTGCCGCAACCTAGCGACTACTCACGCGATAACGATAAGAAAAAATTGATCACTCTTAACGATTTGATGAGTGAGGCTTGCACGAGTGTTATACTATACATTTTCACGAAAGAAATAAAAAAATCTTGAAAATTCGATATTTGAGGGCCAATCCGTGGAATATGGAGTAAAATAAAAAAATCCATATAAATTACATTCAGCAACGTTTCGCCAGCAAGGTTCGCTGGCCTCATCAGGCTATTATTTATTCCAAACAAAAACAACAATTAAATATTACAAACACAATACAAGATTTTCGATGAAGAGCACAAACTTTTCTCACCAGTAAATTTAATTATTAATTATATAACATAATGATATTCGGAAGTGGAAAGAAAAACGACTTCCACTGCCATCGTCAATGTTTTAAACTGCGAATGAAAACCAACCGCCGTTGTCTTATATACAGTCAATGGCGTTGGTGTGTTTATTCTTGAAAAGGTTATTAAGCTTCTTGTACGTGTGGCTCAGTGATTGTGTGTCTTCTTTTCTATTGAGAGTGTGTTTATACATGTTAATGTGAAGCATCTCGGAAATAAGTCGCTTATTATAATTCTTTTCTCTATCCAAAATTTTTACATTATTCCAATCAAACTTATGGGTACTATTTTCAACAATATGTAGTGGAATGGGTAGTAATTTATTTTTGCACTTTTGATGTTCAGATATTCTTTCTTTCAATTTTCGTTTTGTTTCGCCAATGTAACTTTTCACGAAAGGTTGTCATGAGAAGAATGTAAGTGTAATCTTTATAATACAAAATATTTTCCGTAAAGGTCGAAATTAGCACGATTTGTCACTCAATTCCAATTACATTGTACTTATCAAAAATTCACAAAATCGTGCACAAATTCAGTATCTATAAAACTAATAAAAGTGGGTATGGAAGTATACAACAGTCATTATCATCGTAGTGACGGCCGAGATAACATCGACATCAGGAAAAAAGTTCTCAAAGAGGCGTGCGGCTCTCTTGAAGGCACGCTGTCGTAGAGTGCTGTTCCGGCCTGCCGATAAAGATTTGATAAAGTATATCTCTGAGTATGCGTTGCACGTACTGCAAGGTGTAGTAGAGTTGAAAATACGGAGAAGACACGTCTAAAGAAGCATAAAAGCGTCTTGCGTAAGTTGACAGTGGCAATATCGGCTGGAGAAGCAAGAAACGCACAATACTTCAAAGTGATGGTTCACTTTTACCTATTCTTCTGGCGTCTCTAGTAAGTACGGTATTTTCAAAGATTTTGGATAACTAAAAGATGGACCGTTACTAATACAGAGATCCCGCACTCGTTCTCTCTCACCTCCAAAACACGTTGTGGGCGGCGGTGGCACCAATCAGCTAATCTTGCGCGCGCAGTATCAAGCTAGACTCTTGCTGATAGGCATGATCTCCGCGTTAGACCAGCTTATCACCGCCGGTGGTGGGGGTAAAAGGCTCAGTTTCTCCACCATCGCCGCCTCCGCGGGTGCTTATAACTACTAACATAATCTATTTCTCTACGGCAGTTAAACTTAGTCGGTAGTAAGGGAAAGGGCTCTAGTGCGTGGATTTTTGTTAGATTTTTATTTGCAAATTTGAAATCAATTATATTTGGAGCCCAAAGGTATTTTCAAAGATTTTAGGTAACTAAGAGATGGATCGGACGCGTAAAATGGTTCACATTCCAGCAAAACCATCGACTAACGAGTTGGGTGCATCCAATGTTACCAATCCCCTGTTAAAGATAGTACTGACAACACAATACAAACTTTGGGTGACCATTTATCGCGTTTGGACTAGGATATGTTTGAGATTATAAACTCGAAAAAATTTTCTGACGAGTGTGAAAAGTGTAAAAATTACATACAAATGCTCAGACTTTACTTCTTCTTCAAAGAGAACGAACGTTTAGACGACAAAGGCAGTGTTTACGAAATTGACGAAATCCAAGCCACGTTAGAACCACCGACAGAGGAGACTATTTTGGAGAGTGTTCCTATAATTTACCCAAGAGGGCTCGTATGCTATTGCGACACTGGCGGACATTCAACTGCGAGCGTTTAAAGTGGAATAGCATATGAAACGTCATCATCTATGAAAAACTGGTCTCGCACTCAAATATCGCAGTATTGTTGAACCATGTTGCAAAGAAGAAGAAAAAACAGGACGAAGAGGAGGAGGAATCAACGGGAAGATATCAATTCTCCAAATTCATGAGCAGTACCGACACACCGAATAATCTTCTTGGTCATGTAGATATATTAAAAATTGCCAACAGATTGACCGCTCCTTCAAGTACAGCTAAACCCCGATTACAAATACCAATAGCCTCTCTATCAATGATTAGACGCGCAGCTAACAAGAAGTGGTTAAAACTATCCGTCTGATGTCACACGAAAATCAATATTACGACCCGTCTGACAAAATCGGTTACGCAGGTGCACACAATTTCGTACGTGTCACTGTATGAGGTAAATAATCCATTTCGCTGAGAGAGAAAGAACGCATACATAAATGGCTGGGTAATCAAGATGCCTACACACTTCACCGGCCAATACGCAAAAAATTTCCAAGATTAAAATTCAACGCTACAAAAATTGACGATGATTGGGAGGCCGATTTGTGTCAAGCGCCATCGCTCAAAAATGAAAACGACGGTTATACGTATCTACTGGTCGCTGAAAATGTATTTAGTAAGTTTGCTTGGGTGGAACCGTTATGAGACACGCCGGCGCGAACGGCTTCAACAGCTTTTGAAAAAATTTTGAAACGTAGCAATGGTCGTATTCCTGTTTACTTACAAACCGATAAAGGTAAGGAATTCGTAGGCACAGCTGTGCAAAACGTTTGAAAAGAGTTGCACACACTTTGGAGTAGCAAGGAATCCTGACATCAAAGCAGATGTCGTCGAGCGGTTGAATCTCATGATCAAGGAACGCCTTGGGAGATATTTCACACGTAGAAATACACACCGACACATCGACATAATACAAAAAGTTGTCGGTGCTTACAACAACATTGTACACTTGGCCATAGGTATGAAAACAGCGCTCATAGACCTGTACAGCGCAGCACAAGCCTGCACCAATCTGCAAAGACGACGCACCAAACAAACACCAGTGAAAAACCCTAAATACAATGTTGGTGATTACGTTCGGATCAGTCGCTCAATGGGAACATTCGGGAAAGGATTTGAAAGTAACTACTCCGAAAAGATATTCAAAGTTGGTCGTATTTCACAGAGGCAACCCATTTGCCTTTACGAGATACAGGATCTGAACCGAAAAATAGTTCTAATGAAAAAGAATACACATATTTAAGTAAATTATCACATCATGTTGACCCAATGGTATTTCCATTATTTTTTCCTTCCGGAGATTTAGGCTGAAGTATTGGTTATACTAAAAAACCATATGATTCAAGAGAAAACCTTCTAACAATATTACAGCACTATTCTTATAGATTAGCTTACAGACCAAATTCAGAAAATTTCAATCCGCTTTTATTTGGAGGGAGACTAACCTAACAATTCTTTTTCATGCCTATATTATGATAGAAAATAATAGAATGAATTATTTTAGGCAGAAACAAAAAAATTACGTACTGAATGTTATCAAGATTTGAGGGATTATGTTATAAAAGTGCATTAAATATATCAGAAAATTTTGAAAAAAAGAAAGACTAGGAAATATTTTTGTACTACCAGCAACTTATATAGGTAGTCCTAGATATATGCAGCAACATTATCAAGATGCAATGGCAATAGTAAGAAATATTGGTCGACCTGATTTATTTATAACTATGACGTGTAATCCTACGTGGAAAGAATTAAAAAATGTATTAACGACATTTCCTATCGGAACTACGCCCAATGATATACCAAATATTACAGTTAGATTATTTTATACAAAATTTAAGTGTTTACTTAATGATATAGAAAACCATCAAATTTTTGGAAATGCTTTTGCTTATGTGTATACTATTGAATTTCAGAAAAGAGGATTACCGTATGCACATCTTGTAGTAACATTAGATCATACAAATAAATTAATGACACCAGAAGCTATTAATAAACACATTTCTGCTGAGATACCTTCTAATAATGATAAAAAATTACAAAATTACAAAAAGTTATAAAACATATGTTACATGGACCACATAGTGAAAATTCTCCGTGTTACGATAAATGTAAAGACGTTTGTAAAAAAAATTTCCTAAACCTTTTCAATCGTCAACAACATTTAAAAAAAATGATTATCCTCAATATAAACGAACAAATAATTCTTCTGATAATTACACATATCGACTTAAAAGAAGTAAAAAAATTATTCCAGTAGATAATTCAATGGTAGTCCCTTACAATAAATTTTTATTAGAAAAATATAAATGTCATATTAATGTTGAATATTGTGCTTCAATTCAAAGAATCAAATATATTTTTAATTATTTACATAAAGGTAGTGATAGAGCTTTTTGTTCATTAAAAAAAATGATGACAAAAGAAATAGAATATATGATGAAATTACTGAATATATTGATGGCCGGTACTTGAGCCCAATGGAAGCAGCATGGCGGTTACAAAAATTTCCCTTATGTGGAAGGAGTCATACTGTTATCCGTTCAGCAGTTCATACAGAAAATCAACAAAAAATTGTTTTTGAAGAAAATTATGAAATAGATGCTCTTGATTATTGGAAAACAACTTTAACAGCGTGGTTTGACTTGAATAAAAATGATAAATTTGCAAATAATATAAAATACGTTAATATACCGCATTATTATATATTTAACGCAAAAAAAGTTTGGGTAAAACGTGAACGTGAACAATAGTAGATTACGCAACGTGGGAGGAAAGTGTAGCGTTCGCTCCCGGCGCGTAGTTGCTGCCCGAGCGCAGCGAGGGCGGCACACTCGCGCCGAGAGTGGTCGCTACATTTTCTTCCCGAGTGGCGTATACTATTTTTTCTCGAACCGGGAAGAAAGTACGTCCCATAGCCAAATATTTATGTGAATATACATATATTTTTATCTTCAAGTGTACTCGCGAGTCACTTGGAGATAATTCAACATCGAAGGTTCTTAACCCTGAAGGATATAAGTAGTTTTCTCGAACCGGGAAGAAAGTACGTCCCATAGCCAAATATTTATGTGAATATACATATATTTTTATCTACAAGTGTACTCGCGAGTCACTTGGAGATAATTCAACATCGAAGGTTCTTCTTAACCCTGAAGGATATAAGTAGTTTTTTATATTTATTATCACTAATATTAGAGTAAGTGTTGGCGATCCAACGCCTCGAACATTCGAGACGCTGACGTCATCACGCCATATAAGGCGATATTCGGCTCCCGCAGGTGCGCAGCCAGTCAGCACTCTCCACGCGGTCCTCTCTTACCGCCCCTCCAACTACCAAGGCACGCCGACGGCACTCCGCAGCGCCGGCCGGTTCCAATTCAGCACGCGACGGCAGAGAGAACAGCAACACCTGTACGCTTACAGTGGCGCGACGGCAGATTCAATAAATCACTTTTATCTCTACACGGAAGTTTTTCAATTTACAAACCAGCCTAATTCACGATCCATCATCCTTCATTACATCATAAAAACATTTGGTCCTTCGAGCCGGATCGTGGGAGAGGACATCGACATGGCCACGCCGAAGAAGCCTCTCTCTATCTTCTACGCTCACTCTCGAGTGGCGTAGAGATAGCTATCTTCTTTTGCAGGTACGCATCAAAGTGTTCGTGGTCGTGAGTGCCGTAAAAGTCACATGTGCCCACATGTTGACATCGCGCGTACGTTGCTGTCTCTGTCTCTTTCGTTAATGCGCCGTCGTGTGCACTCGGAAGCCAATATCTAAGGCTTCCTAGGGGAAATATCACATCAATTGCTATTCTCCCCGTTTCTGAAAGCGCCTTGGAGTGTGCGTGTCTACCGACTCCAAGACGTCGCCAAGAGCCACGGTTAAGCCAGCTCTAGAATCACCTCGTTCGTACGGTTATTGGCATTGTTGCAGTCAAGAGCAACAAGTGGCATTTTCGATAGAAGAGCCACGGTTAAGCCAGCTTTAGAATCATCGCGATTGGACGATGATCATTTAATCGTTGCCGGCTAGTGCAACGAGTCGGAAAGGGGTTCACGCCTCTCAATTAACGGACAACCCGCGTGCAGCGTACATGCTACGGGGTCTACATCACTCAAGCCAAGGAGTACCCGCGTGGACCCTACTCGCTACGGGGTCCACATCAGCCCGTCCACGTAGCACCCGCATGGATGTCGCTCGCTACAGCATCAAGGTGCGAGACGCTCGTCGTGCATATAGCGAGGTTTCTACGAGGAAAGAAGAAACATCATCAAGAAGACGACCATCGGAACGCGTGACGTCCGGGAAGCCGAGTAAGTCATCGCCAAGGATAATAGGAGCTGTGCTCGGACCAGTCCATTATTCGACACAAAAGGAAGCGTGCCAGAGGATTGAAAATACACGTGACACAACCGTGTTACACGAAGCACAATCGTGTACCAAGAGGCACAACCGATATATATATATATATATATATATATATATATATATATATAACAATAACTTTTCTAATATTAATAGACAATTTTAACTATAGAGTACAAAACTCACTCTTATAGTAATATGTGATAATGTAATAGTACTCAGCTGATCATAACCTATAATATTTCCATTGCAGAAATTGGATGGATAAATTGTTACCTGCCAAATCATGTCTGAAATATGAAAATACTTATAATAGTTTTATAAAATGGAAAATTGACCAGAAGGCAAAGTTATTTGATGAAAATGTGCTAATAGTTTACTTTGAAGATTTATCAAAAAAGTTAAAACCATCCACTCTATGGGCGCAGTGGTCAATGTTAAGAACAACCTTAAATCTTCGACATGGTATCAATATTAATAAATATGAAAATTTAAAAACTCTGCTTAAGAATAAAAATAAAGGTTACAAAGCAAAGAAGTCAAGCGTATTAACTTGGGAACAAGTCCAGTTATTTTTGAAAAACAGTGAAGATTTAATATATTTATGTTCAAAGGTATTTCCACAATATTCAATTTGTCTTTTAGGTAGCTAATTTTTATGATAAATGTATAAAGTGTTCATACGTATTACAGGTTATTCTTATTTTTGGGATATGCGGTACAATGAGATGTCAAGAAATATGCGATATGAATATGAGTAATATAGAAGACACTGGAAACCAATTCATAGTAACAGTACGAGATACGAAGAATTACTATCCCAGAAATTTTGTTATTGGTATAGAGCTTTATGGCAAAGTCAAGGACTACATCAAACTGAGGCCAAATGGTTTAACTACTGACAGATTTTTCCTGCAATATAGAGATGGAGTATGTACAAGACAGGTAATAGGTAAAAATAAAATCAGTGAAGTTCCCAAGGCTATTGCTGTGTTTTTGAAATTGAAGGACCCAGAAACATACACAAGACATTGTTTACGAAGAACAGCTGCCACTTTACTAGCCAACTCTGGTGCTAATTTAACAACCGTTAAACAGTTATGTGGTTGGAACTCAAGTACGGTGGCAGAAGGTTACATAGAACATTCATTAGCTAATAGAAAAAAAATATTTCAAGGTATTATTAATTCAGATAATGCATCTGCTAAAGAAAATATACAAATTAGAACTTCACCAGTTCATAATATAGTTGCAACTAATGTGTCAGCGGCTACTTCAGCAGATGCACATACAGATGATACGGATAAATATCCTTATTTTGACATTGATGGCATCGATGATGCTCAACTGACAGATGATTCAAATCTACGAAAAGATTTTGTACAAGAAAATGTAGAAGTCACTAATGATTTTTCATCATATCAAGCTAATAGAACTACAAAAAAAAGAGTTATCTTCCAAGACATTAAGAATGCTAATTTGAATAAAGAAGATAGTGCTAATAATGCTGAATATTTGAATAAAGAAGATAGTGCTAATAATGCTGAATATTTGAATAAAGAAGATAGTGCAATAAAGGAGGTTACTTTGAAATCTTCTTTTGTTCAAATAATTGTGTAATACATAATTTAGTTAATAAAAATTATTCAAATTGTGATTCTAAACAATAAATATATATTATATTTATTTATAATAATTATTATCAAGTTAAATATTAATGCCAAAGAAATTGGAATATTTTGTTCATTAGAATGTTAACTACATTAATGTTTTGTATTTAATGGTTTTCTAAAATATGAATAAACATTACTTATTATTAACAAATAAAACTAATAAAATCATGTGAATGGCCCTTCTTCGCATTTGTATTTTATTATATTTTATACCACTCTAACCTCAAAATCACAACTTTGGTATGATTTTTTGGCGTTCGTGGTATTAAATACTGTTCGAAATTAGTGCGTAAGTCGATTAATTAGCTCATGTGACTTTTTTGTACTCACTTCGCTCCTCCAAAAAGTCACATGAGCTAAATAATCGATTCCCATTGACTCCCACACCCGTGTCACAATATACTATATATATGTAAAAATGTCGGCTTGTGCGCATGCGTTTGAAGTTAGACGCCAGTTGGTGTTGTCACGTGGCAGGGAGAGAACGACTCACTTTGCTCTCTAATGTTGGAGAGCGGGAGACGTACTTTCTTCCCGGGGGGAGAAAAAAACATTATGCTATAGGACGTTTAAATATAGTATCTCCAAAAGATTCTGAAAGATTCGCTTTAAAATTAATATTAAGTCGTATAAAAGGCGCTACTCCCTTTAAAGATTTACGTATATATAAAAATGTAGCGTATAATACTCATAAAGAAGCTGCGACTGCAATGGATTTAATAGAAAACGATTTAAATTTTAAAAATTTTTGAAGAAGCATGTCGTAGCATGTATCATGTTACCTTTTCAATTACGTAAATTTTTTACTTCGTTTCTACTAACAGAAAATATTCAAGCCAATATTATTTGGGAAAATTTTAAAAAATACTTTAGTAAAGATTTTCATGAAAATAAAGATAACTTAGTTTTAGATATTATAAATAAATTATTATTGTTGGAAGATTTATCTTGTACAGATTTTGGATTACCTGAACCTGATCCCATCATAAATGATATAAAATACGATAGTAAAATAATTTCAATTAGTAAGGAAATATTCGAAGATATGTTTACAAAATTAAATGAAGATCAAAAATTTATTTTCAAACAACTTATAAAAAATATAAATAAAATAAATTTTATAGACGGTCCTGGAGGTTCGGATAAAACATTTTTATATAAAACTTTAATTTATTATTTTCTATCAAAAGGAAAAAATATTATATCAATGGCTTGGACTGGTATAGCGTCTATTCTATTACCCAAAGAAATGTCTACTCATAGAACCTTTAGATTACCATTAGATTTAAATAGTATTGAAAATTCTTTTTTAAAATTAGAATCAGATAAGAAGAAATTAAGAGAAACAGAAGTCATAATCTGGGATGAAGCATCTATGATACCCAAAAAAGCTTTAGAAATTATTGACAGAACTTTAAGAGATTTATGTACAAACGATTTACTTTTTGGGGGAAAATTAATAATTTTAGGAGGTGATTTTCGAGAAATACTCCCAGTAATGAAAACGGATTTAGAAGTGCTATAATTGAAGACACTATTAAATATTCTGAACTTTGGCATTTATTTAAAATTTTCAAATTAAAACACAATATTCGTTCTCAGAATAATGAATTCTCAAAATTATTATTACAAATTGGAGACGGTAATATAAATCCTTTTATAATACGTAATAATTGAAGAACTAACGATGTTTGCTTACAAATTTATAAACATATTAATAAAATAAATGATTATGATCGTGTTATTTTAGCACCTCATAATGAAGACATTAAATTTTTGAATGAAAAAATTTTAATGTTATTAAATGGTGATAAGAAGACTTATTATAGTACAGATTATGCGACTCATAAAGGTGTTGATCAAAGTGATGACAACATTCATCTACTTTTTCCAATAGAAACATTAAACAATGTTTATGAAGGTTTGCCACCTCATAAATTAGATTTAAAAGTTAATGCTATTGTTATGTTAATTAGAAATTTGTGTATACACGAAGGTTTGTGTAACGATACTAGACTTAAAATAACCAAATTATTTAGATATAATACTGAAGCAGAAATATTAACAGGAGATAAAGTAGGTAATAGATTTTTTATTCCAAGAATTACATCAAATACAGGAGAATCTTCTTCATTACCGTTTATTCTTTATAAAAAACAGTTTCCATTAACATTAGCATTTTGTATGACCATTAATAAATCTCAGGGACAAACTTTTGATTATGAAGGGTTATACATCAAAAGGCAATTATTCTCACACGGTCAATTATATGTTGCTTTACCAGGATGTAGAAATCCAGATAACATATATATACAAAATAATTTAGAAAATTCATTAGAAATTGAAAATATTGTTTGGGAAGAAATTCTTGATAATTAAAAAAAACAATTAGTTATATAAGTAAATATGTATATATATTTATTGCATATATTTATTAAAAAATATGTTGATATATATTCAAAAACCAAATTTCTCAATATAAAATATACGCAATAAAACTATAAAATAAAGGAGAAATTATTTGAATTATAAGAGATTTTAATAATTAGCTACATGAAAATTTTATATAAAATTTAATTAAGTTTCAGTTTGATCCATATAAAAATACAAATAAAATCAAAGAAAAGATTTTTAAATCAAAATTTTTAAAGTGATTCTGCTCTTATATTTTCAAAAAGCAAATTTCACAATATAAAATATACGCAATAATAGTATAAAGTAAATGAGGAAATGTTTAAACGATATTATAAGAGATCTAAATCAATAGCTAAATGAAATCGGTATACGAAATTTATTTAAGTTTCAGTTTATACATAAAATAATAAAAATAAAATACAACAAAAGATTTTTAAATCAAAATTGATAGCGTAAATGTACTTTTATAGATTCAAAAAAAGCACTACCTTGAAAATAAATAGGTTCAAAGTCTTCAAGGTCTTATTTTTCAAAGATGGGGGGTTGAGGAGCGGAGCGAGTAGGGGGCGCAGCCCCCTAGTATATATGTATATGTGTGTATATATATATATATATATATATATATATATATATATATATATATATATAAGTATATGATGCCATGCCATCAGCTGATTTGAATAAAAATATATAACCACCATACCATATTTCGAGGTTGTTTAGAATTACAGTTGTTGTTGTTCGTTTTATCATTATATCTTTTCTCTCTCTTTTCGATTCGAGTATATATAAGAGATAAAAGTACCATACGATATTTTGAGGTTATATTATAGATCACAATTTTGTTGTTATATATATATATATATATATATAAACTCTCTCTCTCTCTCTCGCCCTCTCTCTCTGTCTCGCTCTCTCTCTCTCTCTCTCTCTCTTTTCGAGTCGAGTGAGATTTTTTATTATACAATATGCTATAATTATATATATTATAAATATATATAGATATATAAGCGTAAGATAGACGACAACCGGCAGTGTCGTAAGATCTGCAAACCGGATATCTGAACAAGGAGAAGAAAATTCGGAAAGGAAACAGCACATAAAAAAATTCAGCTCTCTATATCTTTTGAACGAGATAATCTTTTTAAATAAAATCTTTTGATTTGAGTAGAGCAATGAAATGGTTTTCGATTGACAGTAATATATTATATAGTTTAAACTAATACAGACGTGTATAGGCGCCTTTAATTTTTCGCACACGCATTTCAATGTATATGTAGCACGGGTCGCTTCTTTAGGCTTCTTCTATACTTGCCTTCGGAGCACTCCCGCGCTCCTTGATATTAAAACTTCAATAGATCGTGTAATCTTAACCGCTCATAATAAAGATACTAAAATTATTAATAATAAAGTTTTAGAATTATTGAATAAAAAAGTACATACATATTATAGTTTAGATTACGCAACTCATAAAGGAGTTGATCAAACAGACGAAAATATTCATTTATATTATCCAATTGAAATGCTTAACAATATTAGAGAAGGTCTTCCACCTCATGAATTAAAATTGAAAGTAAATGCTATTGTTAGGTTAATTAGAAATATAAGTATTGTTCAAGGAATGTGTAATGGTACACGTCTAAGAATAACTGGATTATATGCTCATAATGTTAAGGCAGAAATAATTACAGGCGAAAGAATTGGTGAAGAGGTTTTTATTCCACGAATAACATTAAATACTGCAGATTCATCTTCATTTCCTTTTATTCTTTACCGTAAACAATTTCCAATTGTATTAGCTTTTGGCATGACAATAAATAAATCTCAAGGACAGAGTTTTGATTCTATTGGAATTTTTATTAGACGACCACTATTTTCACATGGTCAGTTATATGTTGCTTTATCCCGATGTAAAAATCCTAACAATATATTTATTGAAAATTGTTCAGAAAATTCTTTAATAATAGATAACATTGTATGGAAAGAAATTTTTGAAATTTAATCTATAATTTACACTGTAAGATTTGATGAGTGAAAATTTATGTCGTACTTGTATATGATCTCAATGTCTCCTAAGCTAAAGGAATTTATAACAATAATCATTTTAATTAAAATATTACCCTTTGTGAAAATATAAGACATGTTGTATCTTCTCATAAGTTTAATATCATAAATAATCTGAATATTGTTGTACATTTAATAAATAAATATTTCATAATTATTTAATATATTAATGTGAAATATTTGTTTATTAAATGTAATAAAGATGTGAATTAATTTTCATTATATTTTAAACTTTGCACAATTTTTATTTTAAAGAAATTACAATAATAAGTAATGAAAATTAATTCACATCTTACATGATGGAGGAAGGAAGGGCTAGGTCGGAGTCAAGGAGGATTACGGAGGGATGACTCCCATGGTTTTTAGAGCTACTGGCGATGAATTCCATGGTTGTGTTTAGGCTCATTACACAACAAAATTATTGTGTAATTCTATATGATTTCGGTATGTCCCAAAATCATATATATAATTATTATTATTTCTTATATATAATCAAAAATTCAACGCGCCTATAACAGTACCTCAATGGTCGTGCGGAAAGCTGTTCCAAATGTGCGAAATGTGGTAATAGTTGAAAACATAATTGTCTATGTTGGAAGATTTAGTGACAGTTTTCTCTTTGATGGTTTTTCGACTATCATCAAAAACAATAGTCCGGTAGTGGTCCAGAGGTGGAGGGAACGGTGGAGGGGATGATGGAAGGCGGTGGAGGGGACGGTGGAGGGCGGTGGAGGGGACGGTGGAGGGCGGTAGAGGACACGGTGGTCTGACTGAGATTCAAAAATAACGTGATTTTTGAACGAATTTAACGTTAAAAAGTGGAGGGGACGGTGGTGGGACTGCCTTCAGATATAGCAGCAACGCCTATATAATATAGGGAGATACACGCACACACACACACACACACACACACACACACACACACACACACACACACACATACATATATATATATATATAAGTATGTGGGTGAACCGTTTTGGCGAGCTAGAGTTTTTACAATCAGGGCCTCGTACGCTTGACTAAAGAAATAAAGCCCTCTCTGGGGCTGAGGTATTAACTAAACTCGCCAAAAGTGGTCTCCGGTATCTTTACTGTTATGACGAGCTCGTCAAAAACGTTACAAACTCGCCAAAACATCCGTTCCGTATATTTATAGCTCGTCAAAACGTGCCAGAGATATAAATATATGTATATATATATATATATATGGGGAATTCTCTGTCAACGCGACACCCCCTCTGCCCAGAACAATTTTGATCCAAATGAGGTCTACCTAGGCTCAAATGAAAGCTCTTGACTTCTACTTTCGAACGCCGTCTGGCGATTCCGAAAATTCAAAATGGCGGATCCAATATGGCGGCTGAAAGTCTCGGAATGATGGAAAAACAAGTTTTTCTTCACTCTAATAGCGAATCTGATACGAAAATTGTTATTTCTTGCCACTAATATGAAGTTAGCGACATATTTTCTTACTACTACCGTTCAAACCAAGCGGTTAAAATTATATTTCAAGGTCATTTTGAAGGTCAAAAGTTATTTTCTGGATTTTCGGACTAGTATCCACGAAACTAGTAGAAAACTTGATTACGATCATAACTAGACTTGACCTTGGATCATTTTTCAAGGTCATGATTTCTGTCTCTGCATAATTAATGTTTTGTTGAACGTAACCTCCTATGAGACATTTGTTCCTTTGTGCATATCGTGGGACCGGCGATCTAAAAATTTCATGTAAAAATCCTTAGAGAAGATAAAGTTCCACAATAGAACTATCAAGTAGTTTTAGCATAACCCATTCTGAACCACGTGGAGGTACTACTTCTCTCAGAACATAAAAAAAATTTAAAAAAAGGAGGATAAAAAATAGAAAAACTTGAATATCATAAAAAAAATTCAGTATATTTTCCCATTGAAAACGAAAGTAGAACAGATACAGACTTAGCAGCATTCGAGTACCTTTTCATGATAACTTTCCCGTCACTTGATAATTGAAAAGAATGATGTTTAAGAATCTGTGGGACAGGTAATGCATCTTGAAACCTACGATTGAGTTTCCTTTTGAATTTATCATGTTCGGTCTGCGTAAAATAAAAAATCCTTATATTTTCAAAATGATTTTTAGCCCACTTCACAAGAGGTGTGTGCGTCAGAATAGCATCTTTCGGTTTCGCCTTCAAGCTAGCTCTATAAGCTTCTCTTTTAAATATTGCACCAAGACCATCATAACAGCTTTTACCATGAGCAGTGGCGCAAAAATGCCACTCTGCCTCAATACCAAAATCCTTCTCATGATGAAGAAGATTTGCTATCTGAAAGCGGTTCTTGAAATGCTGTTTTGCTCCATCTGTCACGTAAATAATCTTTTTAAGTTTTTTTCCTTTTCTCTTGATTTCTGGAATTAATAAATTCTGAATAGTATAGACAGAAGAAGTGTCATGCTTCAAACTATTCGACAAGAATACTCAACTTTCATGCTTCAGCTCTGAATCTTCTTTATAATAGTAAATAGCTGGAAAAACAGTGCACTGGTCATTATTAAAATGGAAGGCTTGAGATGTATCTTGAACTGCAAAAGAGTAATTCTGAAAATAGTCGAACATTACCAGAACTTCTCCATTGCCTAGATTACTTTTTGTTTGAGCAATGAAATTACCTTGTTCTTTGGCAATATATGAGTGGGGTTTGAGTATCGCCAATTTGGCATATAATTCATCAACAAATTCTTCAACTGGTAGAGTTAAATTCTCCAAAGTTGATCTATCCGTTTCTGACCACGCACAGTACTCAATTTGTGAGATATTTGCCCCATCCAATATTTCAAGTAAACGAGACGTAAGATTTTCAGAACCAGGGCACTTCGAACATTCATCCAAGTGACAGTCAGGTGTAGGATTCTTACACATAATTTGCTGTAAACAATCTTTATAACTACAAATGGGTTCTTCTTGATTTTTCGTGAGCTTCTGAATATCGATTGCATCCAACATCAGTTTACAATTTTGATGAATGGTGCAAACGCAGACGCTATGCGTTCCTCTAGCACCAGCAAGAACACAATGTTTTGGTCGTAATTTCGCGAAAGTACTGAATCCTACTTGCACTGTTGGTTCTGCTATCTTGAATAATTCGTAAAGTTCTCGTAAATCGAAATATAAAAGAAGTTTCTGCACCTGAGTCCGCTTTCCATCAATAATAACAGAGACAGTATCTTTTCGACCCGGCATCATCCGACTGTGCAGATCGTTATTATAACATTCAACAATGACTTCTATTACTGCCTTTGACAAAGTTTTACCATGTTTAGCCGTTGTTGTAGCTAAAATACCTCCATCGGCTTTGAGTTTTTTCGACTTTCTTACTAAATGTCTTGATGTCTTGAATTCACGGGAAATTCGACTAATATTCCAAGTTGATGGGGCGATTGTAAGTATAGTTAGTTTCAAAGGGTCATTAACTGCTAATCTAGAAAACTTTTCTTTTAATTCTGAAAACATGTCTTCCAATTCGATTTCTCTAGCTGATCGTGTAGCTTCTTGAACAGATTTATCAATACCAGTGTTTTCTGATGTCGTCTCTATCCATGTTCTCATATTCGTTGTTGCCTTCGTTATCTCTTGTACCAATAGATGAAATGGGAGATCCACATAACGTTCTACACTTACTACAAATTTTTGAATTATCTGGCAAATCTGGAAATCTTCGTTTTAAGTTGTTCGACAACAAGCGTAAATCATTACCTATGTGACCCTTACCATTGAGAGGGTTGATGCAACGATCGGACCGTGCTACAGTAGACATATTCAATCCATCTAAGTAAGTGATAATACTCGAATATAATAACGTAGGACTGTTAGAACAGGTGCTGTGAAAAATGTCTTCGAATTAATTTGAATCCTCTCGAAAATCGATGGGAACTATATGTACGAAACGTTTAGAAAAGATAATGCACGAAATATAGAACCACAGATACACCAAAGAGTTAGAGTAACAGCCGCACTAAACTTTTAGAGAAGCATCGGTACTTAAAGAGTTTCGAAAGAGGAATAAAAAAAGTTAGAGAGATTTTAGAAATGTTCTATTGTAAAGTTTAATTAGAGGGTTATCAAACAGTATGGGACCCCCGTATTTTCCCAGAAACGATATTTTTTGAAAAAGCTAAGGTCATACCGTAAGTAATTTTCAACGAGGATTTGTCTGGTCTGATGACCTTGAATCTGACCTCGTCGTTGACCTTCAAAGTCAATTCAAAAATTGCAAAATTAAAAAATTTTGCAATTTTTGATCGTATTGTATACGTGTATAGTCACACGGTCTTACACCAACTATAGCATCCACGGCGTCACGTCGGTTTTTTTCTCTCAGTGCGTATACTGCACGATTTTTGTGCAGGAGGAGCACCAAATCAAAAAAGCAGTAGCAGCACAAATGTGTTGTACCATTGCCACACTTTTTAGTGCTTCTTCTGCCCTAAACTTTTTTACTCCTGAAGAACGATGAAATAGATTAAATGCGGAACAATTTTAGTGCAACATTTGCTCTAAAATGGGAGAGTAAAGGACTTAATGTTTAGTTACGAAACAATTCTTGCATTTGGTACTGATACTCTACGCTAACGTGTTTCTTCTCCACCAAACTTTTTTCAGTGATTCTGAAATGTTTCAAAGTGTGGATATAACCACAGTTTTTCTGTTACTGTTCCGAATTAGAACCGATTGATAGCATGAATTGAAGAAGTATAACTGCGAAAGAATCGGTTTATTAAAATTAGAACTCACCATGAAAATGACCTTGAAAAATGATCCAAGGTCAAGTCTAGTTATGATCTTAATCAAGTTTTCTACTAGTTTCGTGGAATACTAGTCCGAAAATCCAGAAAATAACTTTTGACCTTCAAAATGACCTCGAAATATAATTTTAACCGCTCGTTTTGAACGGTAGTAGTAAGAAAATATGTCGTAAACTTCATATTAGTGGCAAGAAATAAGAATTTTCGTATCAGATTCGCTATTAGAGTGAAGAAAAACTTGTTTTTCCATCATTCCGAGACTTTCAGCCGCCATATTGGATCCGCCATTTTGAGTTTTCGGAATCGCCAGACGGCGTTCGAAAGTAGAAGTCAAGAGCTTTCATTTGAGCCCAGGTAGACCCCATTTGGATCAAAATTGTTCTGGGCAGAGGGGGTGTCGCGTTGACAGAGAATGCTCCATATATATTTATATTTATGTCGTTTCGCGGTTTCGACAAGTTTTTGAACGTATGATATACGGGTTTTGAAGAGTTTCTCCGGTTTTGAAGAGGCTCTTCACAAGGTCGATGTATATATAATCGTAACTTGAGTTTGTAATCGTATTCACAATTTTACTCCCCATTGTCAAATGTAAAAATTGTTTTGGTCAATTCTGACCAGATTCGTTGGAAGCAGGAAAGAAAATACACTACGATGCTAAGTAGTTGCAACGTTTCGTCGACGGGTTTTTTCGACCTCTTCAGGCTTTATTAAAAATTAATAATATAATTAACAGAACGAGCTCACACTAGTCTTAACTTACAATGGTTGAAAAAATGTTTTAAAAATGCGAAACGAATTACCTAAGTTATCGCACAGCGATTCGTCGAGTAATGTGAAAGTACATAGCAACATGACTTGTATATCGGGTGTTCCATTTTAAAACCACCAGGCAAATATCTCGAAAACTAAGGGAGATGGAAAAAAACTTTTAATACAAAAGTTGTAGGGTTCAGAGGGGCCCAACTGATCGTGACCTTGGTTATGACCTTGAGCTCAATGATCAAGTTCATTTGAAGGTCAAATCGATTTTTTCAAATGGGAACCCCCACTTTTGACCTCGTAAATGGAAAGAGCGGAAAATTTTACGTTCAGATATGTCCTTGAGTCAAGGTCATGGTCATGGTCATGGTCATGTTTAAAATCAAAATCAATAAACGCATCAAAACATTCCCATAATTACGCATACGAGTGTTAAATACAGATGTTGTAGTGTCAAGAGGTCAAGGATGATGTCGATTGAAGGTTAAATCAATTTTGTTTAACGGCAACCCTCACTTTTGACCTCGTAAATAGAAAAACCGAAAAATTCTGATATGACCTTGGGTCAAGGTCATGGTCAAAGTTATGGTCAGTTTCCGTGCAGTTAAGAGCAAAGTCGGAGATGACCCGGTCACCTAAGGCAAGGTCGGAGATTACCCGGCCAGTTAAGGCAAGGTCGGAGATGACCCGGCCAGTTAAGGCAAGGTCGGAGATGACCCGGCCAGTTAAGGCAAGGTCGGGGATGATCAGGCCAGCTAAAAATTCATTGGAAAATTCCACGTTCATGTGTATTTAGTCATAGGATCCAAGTATTTCGGTCACCATTTACTGAAGAAGATGCTCAAAAGTTGCACCATTTACTTGTTGACAACATTCTATTCTCCTTTTAAAGTTTCTAACAGTATTTAATAATACTTGACGTGGAATACTGAAGCAGATTTGTGTAATCCTTTGAATCATGTCATCTCTTGTAGTTGGCCTGTTGCGGTAGACTGTATTTTTTAGGAAGCCCCATAAATAAAAATCTGGAGATGTCAGATCTGGAGATCTTGGTGGCCATGCTACGGGACCTCCTCTACCAATCCATCGACCGTTAAACCTTTCATTAAGAAAATCTCTGACAATTCTGGCATAATGTGGAGGAGCACCATCTTGTTGTAGCCACATTCTAGCCCTTGTATGGAGATCAACGTTTTCTAGAAAGAGTGGTAGCTCGTCTCTCAGCAACTGTAAATAAGTATGTTGAGTTACGTGACCTTCAAAAAAATAAGGTCCAATCAGACATCCGTTAATAATACCACACCATACCGTTACATTCCAGCGATGCTGATGATCAACTTCTCGCATCCAATGAGGATTAACAGGAGACCAGTAGTGGCAATTATGGCGATTCAATATACCAGTACTCTGAAATGTAGCCTCGTCGCTAAAAAGAACATTGTTAAAGAAATTTTCATCATCAGTAATTTGTTGTGTTGCCCATTGGCAAAATGTTATTCTCCGTCGATAATCTTCCACAGTTAAAGCTTGATTTAGAGTAATGTGGTAAGGATGGTAACGCGCATATCGTAAATATCTACTGGCCGTAGATCTTGGAATACCCATTGTTAACTCAATTTCGCGTAAACTGACATGAACATTTAAATGTACCATGGCTAGAACAGCAAGAAAGCGAGGATTATTTTCATAATCGTGTTCATTCAGTGTCCTCCTTCTTCGAACGGAGTTTCCTTGTCGACCGCGCAGTTCAATGTCACGTATTACCGTATGATCAGGATGTTGTCGTTGAGGGAACCGAGCACGATACAATCTGCTTGCCTCTCGATAGTTTCGTCGACATTCTCCTAAAATAAGAAGAATGTCAACTATTTCATTAACAGAATAGTCAGGCATTCTTTTTTAGTTGTAAATACAATTATTTATCAAAACACACCACAAAAGAAATAATATGTTATTATACTATACAATATTTTAAAACGAAAAAGTTTAATTTTCTGTGCCAATATAAGTGTGCTCAATTTGAAAACAAATTGATGTAAACAGTAATAATTATTGACTATTACCGATCAATGCTGAATACTACCGGTCACTATTGGATACAGGTGGTCAACACTTATTAACTTTTGTTATTATTTGATATAAGTGGTTAACCCTGGTAAATATTGATAATAGTAAAAATATTAAAATTTTCCGCTCTTTCCATTTACGAGGTCAAAAATAGGGGTTCCCATTTGAAAAAATCGATTTGACCTTCAAATGACCTTGATCATTGACCTCAAGGTCCTAACCAAGGTCATGATCAGTTGGGCCGCTCCAAACCCTGCAACTTCTGTATTTAACACTCGTATGCGTAATTATGGGAATTTTTGGATGCGTTGATTGATTTTGATTTTAAACATGACCATGACCATGACCATGGCCTTGACTGAAGGACATATCTGAACGTAAAATTTTCCGCTCTTTCCATTTACGAGGTCAAAAATGGGGGTTCCCATTTAAAAAATCGATTTGACCTTCAAATGACCTTGATCATTGACCACAAGGTCATAACCAAGGTTACGATCAGTTGGGCCCCTCTGAACCCTACAACTTTTGTATTTAACAATTTGTCTCGCATGCCTAATTATGGGAATTTTTTGATGCGTTGATTGATTTTGATTTTAAACATGACCATGACCATGACCATGACCTTGACTCAAGGACATATCTGAAAGTAAAATGTTCCGCTCTTTCCATTTACGAGGTCAAAAGTGGGGGTTCCCATTTGAAAAAATCTATTTGACCTTCAAATGACCTTGATCATTGATCTCAAGGTCATAACCAAGGTCACGATCAGTTGGGCCCCTCTGGACCCTACAACTTTTGTATTAAAAGTTTTTTTCCATCTCCCTTAGTTTTCGAGATATTTGCCTGGTGGTTTTAAAATGGGACACCCGGTATATGGGAGCGTCCAGCAGAAACGGGGCACCGAGCGCGCGCGGTGCCTTTTTTCGCGTAAAAGGCGCTCTGTTTAACTCGCTCATAATCGTATGCTGCGTCTTTGAAAAAAAACGAAGGACCTATATCGATAGATTTTTTTCTGCTCTTTCCAATTGCGCCATTGTTTTTGTTGCGAAACGCGTTCTTCCGGATGAAAACTCGAGTTGAATATTGAAAGCCATTTTTCTCAAAGTATTTCATGTTTTTTTTTTTCAAAATAAACTACACCATTGGAAAGTACAACTCTTAAACTTCAAAACCCTATCTTAGAGAAGTTGGAGAAATAAAGGGTTTAAAAGTAACAACATGAAAAAGACAGCGCCGAGGGTCCGCGCGAGCCCGTCGCGCCCGTGCGTACGGCACGTTTAAGTGCACGCTCTATTCAATTCGCTAATAATCGTGTACCAAGTCTCTGAAAAAAGAACTAAGGACATATATCGATAGATTTTTTCCTGCTCTTTCCAATGGTGCTATTATTTTTATTTCGCAATGCTTCTGTTCGGGATTAGTACGTAGTAGTTTGCCAAAAAGTTAGAACTTAAAAGATTTTCAGCGTCAGAAGATTCTCAATTATATCCACTGATCAAAAAAGAAAAAGTACTTAAAACTCAAACAAAGAAAGAAGCGGATGTCGCAAAAAGGAAAATTCTTATAAAATCAAAAAAATGTAAAAAAATTAGAATTTAAAGGAAAAGTTAATATTGTTATGCCAGATTAAACAATCTATAAGGTTATTTTAAATTTCTGTTTCACTGCTTTCAGTGCGTTCATGGATATTTTTATGTTTAATATATTATGTTTTTCAAATTTTGTTATATAAATGAACAAAGTTCATTGTAATATTATACTAACTGTTACAACTAGATCCACAAAATTATGTCCACGCATTGGCATTGTAAGTTACAAAACATTTTATATTTACATAAAAGAAAGGGCGAAATAGCACATCGCGTGTATTAATCCGCCCTTGAGCATAGCGTAAAAAGTTCAGGCAGCCGCTGTCTTTTTGATCTTACTATTTTTGAACTTTTCATGTTACAACTTAAAAATATAATATTTTATAGTTTAAGACTTGTACTTTTGAAGAATATAATTCATTTTGAAGAAAAGACTGATATTTTATTGAAAAAATAGAGTTTAAACATTCAAATGGAATTTTCAACTAGAAGGAAGCATTTCGGAATAAAAATAATAGCACCATTGGAAAGAGCAGGAAAAAATCTATCGATATATGTCCTTAGTTCTTTTTTCAGAGACTTGGTACACGATTATTAGCGAATTGAATAGAGCGTGCACTTAAACATGCCGTACGCACGGGTGCGAGGGGCTCGCGCGGACCCTCGGCGCTGTCTTTTTCACGTTGTTACTTTTAAACTCTTTATTTCTCCAACTTCTCCAAGATAGGGTTTTGAAGCTTAAGAGTTGTACTTTCCAATGGTGTAGTTTATTTTGAAAAAAAAACATGATATACTTTGAGAAAAATGGCTTTCAATATTCAACTCGAGTTTTCGTCCGGAAGATCGCGTTTCGCAATAAAAACAATGGCGCAATTGGAAAGAGCAGAAAAAAATCTATCGATATAGGTCCTTGGTTTTTTTTTCAAAGGCACAGCATACGATTATGAGCGAATTAAACAGAGCGCCTTTTACGCGAAAAAAGGCACCGCGCGCGCTCGGTGGCCCGTTTCTGCTGGACGCTCACACATATATATATATATATATATATATATATATATATATATAGGTATATATATATATATTGGCTTCCTACCAAAACGTAAACAATAACAAATTTTGAATTAGATCGAGAATATACTTTGCTTTTTATGTAACAGCTTAAAGATAGATTTGTATTCTCTACTGAGATTCTGTGTATCTTCTTTTTTGTTTATCGTATTTGGTGTACTGTTAATAAATAACATTTCAGAAATAAGTCTTTTATTATAGTTATTTTCAATATCTCTAATTGTTACTGCTTCAAAATCAAATTCATGATTATATTCATTTTTATGTATATTGACAACCAACTCATCATTATTATTCTTGGGATGTTCGGCAATTCGTTTATTTAGGGCACGTTTTGTCTCGCTTATGTACCGTGCATTGCAATCTTTACAAGGGAACTCATAAACCACATTCATTTCCTCGAATATGGTTCTAACTCAGAATGTGGCTCGAACTCATAAACCACATTCGTTTGCTCATAATTTTTTTAATTTCTCACAACTACCTATGGATCGAGCGCAACAAGTAAATTAAAGGAATGGCTCAACTTACGTTGCAAGCAGAGAGTAGTTACTCATCAACTGAATTTCCTCAAAAGCTGCGAAGGATTTGACTTAACACCTAGCCACATACACAACAGAATACAGAAATTAAAACACTTTACATTCCGAAGTAAGTCTTGTAGAACCAAATTATCAATTGACGCTGAAAAGATTGCCAAAAAATTGCTTAAACTAGAAATTAGGGATAGTAGTTTAAAAAAAATGCATTAGAACTTGCTACTCATCGTGTATTTATTGAGATTAAAAATTTAAACATTGATTTTCACATTTAAAAAAAAATTTTTAATTTAAGCAATATTAATATCAAAACTTTGGATAAAAATCTTAAACACCGTTTCAACATAAAACTTAATTTGATCAAAAAGAGATGTAACCACCAGGATTCCCGCATACATGTAAATATTGAAAAATGATTCAAAAATGTTTCCAATACACATATTCCGACCGATGTCGCTGAAATTGTTTCTCAGGGTCGCAATTTCGCATTTACACAACACAACATGCAGAAATCGATTGTTTTTAACACCATAAAAAACGTAGAATCAATGTTTATTTCCTCGCAACTCAATACCGATGACAAAAATAAAATTAGACAAGACATAGTGAAAGCCATAAAGTTTCAAAATAATTGTAAACAACCAACGAACATAGTGACTTATCTTTACTTGAGAAAATCAAAACCGCTCAAAAATTTATTAACGATAATAAAAATATATTCTTTTCACAATCTGATAAAGGCAATGTTACCGTGTGCTTAGAGAATCTGACTATATAGAAAAAATGAATAGTTTATTGAATGATAATAAGGTGTACAGAGAAATAAAAAGAAAACCGTTAAATACATTACAAAATAATGTCTATAGGATTCTGAAAAATCTGAATGATAACAACTTTCTAAAACAAAAATATCATAATATACAACTTACGCAGACAAACACATCTCTTGCTAAATGTTATGGATTACCAAAAATCCATAAACCAAAACTATCCTTTAGACCGATAATTTCAACTGTGAACAGCCCTACACATTTCTTAGCAAAAATAATTTATGGAAACCTCAAAACATGTTTCCCTCTTCCTAAATCACATATAGATAACAGTTTTGATCTAATTAATAAAATTACGAATATAAAAATTCCAGATGACTACACACTGATATCTTTAGATGTGGTTTCACTTTTTACAAACCTCTGTAGACCTTGTTATCCAGAGTTTGGAAAAACGAGCGCAGTATATTCTCAACAATTGTAAAATACCGTTCGGTGATATTATTTCCTGTACCAAATTTTTATTTGAAAATGTATTTTTTACTTTTAATAACAAATATTACCAACAAATTTTTGGGACACCTATGGGTTCTCCAATCTCAACGTTTTTTGCTGATCTAGTCATGGAAGATTTAGAAATTGCATGTTGGAAGAAACTAAAAATTGAATTCAATATAATACCTATGTTCTATTTTCGATATGTTGATGATTCGATTTGTTGTATAAAAAAAGACGATATTCATATATTGAATCAATGTTTTAACAATTTTGATCCCAACCTTAAGTTTACCTATGAAATTGAAATTAATAACAATATTAACATTTTGGACGTGTCTCTCATTAAACAGGATGGTAATATTATCACTGACTGGTATTCAAAATCGATGTCATCTAATAGAACTTTAAACTACTACAGCAACCACCCGATATCATTAAAAAAGAATATAGTTTTTAACTTGATCGATAGAGCTATCCTTTTATCAGATAAACGTTTTCATAATAGAAATATATTGCGGGTTAAAGATATACTTAAAGAGAACTCATATCCACCAGAGTTTATTGACAAACATATAAGATCTAGACTATTTAAAATTCATTTTCAAAATAAAACAAACAGTCCTATAAATACTAACCGCCACAACATTAAAGTATCACTTCCATTTATTCGAAATTTTACAACAATTGTTCAAAATTTTTACGGAAACACAATATTGTAACGATCCCAAATATAGTTAATAAACTCTCAAAACTAGTTGTTCTTGGTAAAGATAAAACCAACAAACTCGAGCAAACGAATATGGTTTATGAGTTCCCTTGTAAAGATTGCAATGCACGGTACATAGGCGAGACAAAACGTGCCTTAAATAAACGAATTGCCGAACATCGCAAGAATAATGATGATGAGTTGGTTGTCAATATACATAAAAATGAATATAATCATGAATTTGATTTTGAAGCAGTAACAATTAGAGATATTGAAAATAACTATTATAAAAGACTTATTTCTGAAATGTTATTTTATAGCACTGTGTGACGTAAATCCGCACTTAAGTCAGGGCTAGCTGTGACTTAAGTAGCCCATTATTACACTGTGAAATAATGAATTTACTTAAGTCACGGGCACGTAATTAACGCCAATTATCTACCAAAACTATTCAAAAATACGATTTTACATATAAGAATGAACAGGAAAAGAAGTAAAACTTCGTTAATAGTTGACCAACCACAAAGAATAAATAAAAATGATAATAATAAGGCTTGTCTATATTATAGGTTAGTTTCATCTGCTATGGAATAGCAGACCGCGCGCTTTTTAAATATTCAATATTAAACTGTATGGATTTTAGTTTTAAAAGTCTTTCTCTTTAATGATATAACGTATACAAATCTTTCACTTTCATAAACTTCAACTTATTGTTAAAGATAAAAATCAAATTGCCAAGAATCTAGTTTTATGATTTTTTTATGTATATATTCAATATTCTAGATTCAATAATAACCATATTCTATATCAGGTATTCTATTATTTAAATAACGTTTTATTAATTTTTTTCAGGGCGGGGGGCTGCGCCCCCCCCCCTCCGCCCCACACTTCTCCCACCCCACTTCAAAGTTCCAACTATCATTATAAATAAGCACAAATAAATAAAATAAGAATATGGCGGATTTATGTCACACGAGCTATAAAATAGTATACGATACTCGTGACTTAAGGGGGCTAGACACCTTTTTTCTCTGAAATAAGAAGTCACATTTTAATACATAAATGTAAACTAATTATTTCATACTTTTTACATATAAAAGTGGGCATATTTACCTTACCTTAAAACTTTCTCCGATGGGTCTTTTATATGATCCAGAACCATAGTCATCGATGAAACAAGTTTTTTCACTAACCGTAAGCTTTGAAATTTTCCTGTGGATGGATTGACTCCAGATTTGAACTAAATTACTCCTGAATAGTATAATTCTCATATGACTGTAGGGATTTAGGATTAAATGTCGGAAAAAATTTTTACATCAGAAAAATTATGAAAAAATATAAAAAATTTAAAAAAATTAAAAAAAAAACTCTTGGAAAACAGCACAATTTTTTTTTCTCATTAGATCAAAAATCCCTACACTCTTATGAGAATTATACTATTCAGGAGTAATTTAGTTCAAATCTGGAGTCAATCCATCCACAGGAAAATTTCAAAGCTTACGATTAGTGAAAAAACTTGTTTCATCGATGACTATGGTTCTGGACCATTTAAAAGGCCCATCGAAGAAAGTTTTAAGGTAAGGTAAATATACCCACTTTTATATGTAAAAGGTATGAAATAATTAGTTTACATTTATGTATTAAAATGTGACTTCTTATTTCAGAGAAAAAAGGTGTCTAGCCCCCTTAATTGGCTCATTATTACATGGCGTTACTCGCTGCGCTCGGGCGCTAACCTCACGCCGTGCAATAATGGACCACTTAAGTCACACGTATCGTAATATACTATATTAACAGTACACCAAAGACGATAAACAAAAAAGAAGATACACAGAATCTCAGTAGAGAATACAAATCTATCTTTAAACTGTTACATAAAAAGTAAAGTATATTCTCGATCTAATTCAAAATTTGTTATTGTTTACGTTTTGGTAGGAAGCCTATATATATATATATATATATATATATATATATATATATATATATATATATATATATATATATTAGACTGGCACTTATTTCCCAAACTGCTTGAATACCAGCTCCCGTCCCGGGAATCAATTGTTTATACCTAAAAATTACCAATGCAGCCGGTAAACCCGATTCTAAAGTTGTAAAACCCGTTGCAATCATTAAAAAACGCTTTTTTCGCATTTTTTGACATTTTTTACACTCGTATGTACGTGCCTTCACTAAAAAATTTTTTATAAACCTAAAATACACTCATACCATCCCTGTGAATGATAATAATGTCTTCTGTTGTGATTTTGAATTGAAAAAAGTTTTTTTGACAACGATTTAGCTCTTAATATTTTACCAAAATTCACATAAACGTACTTTTTTGCGATTTTTTGAGGTTATGGATAACTCATCATCATTGGAGATTTAGATAAGTTATACTATATAAAAGTAGAGCTCAAGATCTTCAATTTCGTTTTTTAAAAAAGTCTATAGGTGCTTCCTACTCCGAGATATAGTTATTTAAAGTTACTAAGAAAATCGAAAAATGAAATCTGTGAACAGCGCACCCCGATTTTAACGTTTT
This sequence comes from Torymus aiolomorphi, assembly GCA_036365515.1. Taxonomy (NCBI): domain Eukaryota; kingdom Metazoa; phylum Arthropoda; class Insecta; order Hymenoptera; family Torymidae; genus Torymus; species Torymus aiolomorphi. Next base: position 174,187,079 of record CM070874.1, on the reverse strand, counting down.
TTCCTATTTTTAGCTGCATTTTTGGTTGCACACCCACTAAAACGTCTTTGAAATAACCGAATTAAAGGTCTTGACACGAATAATTGTAATCTTTTGTGTTTTTTCTTTTGTGATCTTTATCTGGTTTCCCCGAACACTTGTTCCCGAAAACAAATGGATCCGTGCGCAAAACTGAATTTGGAGCACTTGTAGTATAATAGTACATTGCTTGCTGCGCTTGGATGACAAACTCGACTCGAGCGGAAATAACATATTTTGCGCACGTATTGCGTATAACTATTTTTCCTAACGAGTTGCGCGAAATTCGATTTTGCACACTCTGTTATGAAAAATACTATTGTTTAGTTTTTGTAAAGTTTATCGGTTTTGATTAGAGTTGAATGAGTACTCGAAATGCTATTATATATTTTGAAATAAAACAAACGATATGTTTAAAAAAATAAAATATATTTGATATTATTATTTTATTACTCAGTTCTTAATTTTTTTAATATATCTTTTTAATAATCTTGCTAATAAGCACTAGCTAATAAATTTTTCCTGCTTTCATCTACAAACTGAAGTAAATACTGTTTCTGGTCTTCATCCTTAGATCTGGTATTTACATACTCCTCAGCTAAATGAACTGCCCTTTCGGCACAATCATTCACTACAATCAGATTTTTCAACTTTTCACGGCACTCTATGTACGAAGAATTATTTTCCCATGTATTACAATCATGTTTTAAAAATTCTTTGTTTAAATTGAACCTTGTAAAAAGGTTTAAACTTTGTCTATTTGTAAAATAATCAAGACTTTTATCGTGTTGTGCCCTTATACCAAATTCAGACGGCTCAAATTTTTTTGGAGTATCATCTTCGTCATCTCTGAGATCTGTTTGTAGAGATTCCACTATTTTCTGTTTAACGCTGACTTCAACCTCAGTGTCAAAAAGCGAAAGAAGGCAGAGTTCAGGTGACAAATACCACAAATGGTTTCGAAATTTATGAAGAGTAACATCTGAGATGTCTTTATCGATGTCTTTGTAATCAATTAATGATTTGATTAACTTCAAATCATTATTTGGAGCAGAAATAGCCAGAGGAGCAGTGTACCATGACGCAAGATATCTAAAAACTATAAATTTACATATTGCATGTAATTTCTCAGTATCTCCCTTATTTACCTTGTAAGATTTTCTAAATAAAAATATTTTAAGAGAGTATATAGCTTTAGTCATCCAACGTGCGTGATGAATTGCCCCTGGCTTTTTAAATGTTATTTCTTCTCTGACACCCAAAAAAATTAAAGATAGCTCTAGTAATTCTTTATAATCGCTCCTAGGTAGCTGTTCTTATAAAAAACTTTTTATATACTGAATTATACGAGGAATTTCGTTCTTTAAAGATGTCTCTAATCCAGCTAATCCATTTTCATAATAGGCAAGATCAAAATTGGGCCACTCCTCTCGAAACCTTTTGAACATCGGCACATTCGGAGTGGTCCGTTAGTGCCAGGAAATTTCACTTCAAATGCTGCTTTTAATATGAGCTCGAACATATGATGGCGGCATGCTAAATAAACCAAATCTTTGTCCATGAACCCTTCTAAAATAACCGCTGCATTACCTTTGTATCCTAAATTTGTATTTGTTGTATCGCATCACAGTCCGACCGTTAAGTCTATTAATCCCCAGTCCTTCAAAGCCGCATAAACTGCTGAAGCGGTTGTACTTCCTTTTTGATTTTGCAATGCTGGGACATTTATAATTTTTGTAAATTTCTCACTGTATACTAAAATCGGCAATCGATCGATTTTCTTGCAAGCCATATCATCGGAAATAAGTTTGCCATCCCAGTGAACAATTAAAAAAGTTACGGGAATATCTTGAACAAACTGCTTCATTTTTTCATATTCAATTTTTCTTATCTTAACCCGTGTTATATTGATGGATTTTCGATTGAGGACTAAAGTGCTGATGTCAATACTTAATGCGTGGGCAATAAGTCCAGTTAAAAAACAGCATTCCTATCAGAAACTTTAGCTTTATCAAAACCTGCCACAACCTCTGGAGTCATAACATTTATGTTGCCTCTGGAGCTTTTGCTTACATAGTTCCTCCCTTTGTCAGTATAAATTGAACCTGAACTTTGTGTGCTCGGATATGACTCTTCACTGGATATTAGCTGCTGTGCTTCAGGTATTAATTGAGCTTTTGATCCTAAAAACATGATTTAATTTTATTTTATGAAGAATATAATATTCTTTACATATAGTGGTATACAAAAACTCTCAAAAAATAAAGACTATAAACTATTAACTCCCCAGGCGGAAATGATCTTTTATAATAAAAGTTTAAAAAAGTTTATAGCTGATGTTAACAGATTATAAAGTCAGGATTTGAGACTTTTATAAAAGTTTATAACTGTTATAAATAGTTATAAACAGTTATTTAGTTTTATAAGATTTTGGATCGTCGTACAAATTTGAACCTTTGATAAGTAAAAAAAGTTAGTAACTGATAATAACTTTTACGAATTTTCACTAATTTATACTACGTAATTGAAATTAATAATTATTTGTATTTTGGAGTATTAATGAAATTTCTTTCATACAATAAGTGAATAATTAATAAACATATTAAAACTATTAATAACTATTATTATTAAATAAAAAAAAGTTAAAACAGATAATAACTTTTTATAGATTGATTTTATAGTTATATGCTCCGCGATACGGAAAGTAAATAACTGTTATAAACTTTTTGTAACTGTTCATAACAGAAAAAAACTTTTAAAAACTGTTACTATAGTCTCAAATCCTATCTTTATAAATAGTTATTAACAGCTATAAACTTTTTTTAAAAATTATAAAAAATTTTACATTTTTATTAATAATTATTTGCGAAGTTTTATTTCCGGCTGGGTTCTATTAAAATTATACTAAAAACGAATAATCATCAAAGCTTAAACCATAATTTACAGAAATCTATTCTTTACATATTTTATTTGTCTTGAACAGTGAATAAAAAAATTTTAAATCTTTATTAGCTTTTAAGATTATAGATTCTTTGCAAAGCCTTATCAATAGATGTAACCGGAATAAATAGAAATATTTTTAGATTCCCCTAAACGCAAAGCAAACAATAGTTTTTCAACGCATTAAGCAAAACTTCGCATTGATGTAAAGAAAATATTTAGGGTAAGTGTGGGTACTACTGCGGACGTGGGTATTATTGTGTATGTATTACTGCTGTAGAATTTTATGGAAAATCGCAGTAATACCAGCGACATACTTTTTGGGGTTCTGCGCATGCGCCAGCGATCTCCCTATGCTTTAACATGGCATCGTAATACCAACGCAGTAGTTGCAGCAGCTTCGCAGTAACATTAGCAGAGAAATGTTGTTTTCAAAGTCATTTTATACATTTATTTATCAATTTTTGTTCTAAAATTGTACTTTAATCGATAGATATGATACCTAAATTCCGTTATTAAGAAGAATCAGCATAATTTTTTTGCATGGAGAAGAAATATATTCGTTTGAAACTAATCTGAAAAAAATACCGCCGTAATACCCACACTTACCCTACTTGTCGCTATATTCGTCTTTGAGTGAACATCTGCATCTCTACTACAAGAAGGACCATCGGATGAATGTGGTCGCAAAGTCAAATTTGTATCTTCATCACTAATTACTGCTTTTTGGCTAAATGTTTGGCTCAGATTCAATTCTGGCTCAATTAGTTTTGGAGATGGAGATTGATTAAATAGTCCAAAATCTTCTTCGGTAAGAATGTCTTCATCTGCAATTAAATGTAATTATGAAAAAAGGTCAAATAAAATAATTATTCTACTTCGACAAATTGTAAGTACGTTAGTTACCTGACATGTTTCCAGATTCTATAACTGGTAATCTATTTTTTATGTATTCAACTGGTTTAGAAAGAAACGCTTTTTTGACCTCATCAGCCATCGAACCAAGCAGTAAAATTACAGTATCTTGGGAAATGTCAAATACATTAGACATTTCTTTAAGAAAATCAGTGACTTTTTTACTCGGTTTGCCTTGAAATTTTCTTACTTCTGCATAATAGTTGTAAAGTTTTTGTAATTTTTCATTACAATGATCAATTCTTTTAACTTTTATTGATGATTTGTCCCATATACTTATCACTTCCTTTATTACAACCTTAACAGCATCGGCTACTTTGTGTTTCTTATTTCGAGTTATGTACAATAATCTTTTAAGAACATCTAAATTAGATGGAAAATAATTTTCTTTAAATTCAAAAATTAAGTTATTGGTTATATCGTACAGTTCAAAATTCTGTTGATCAGAAGCCATTTTTTATTTTTAATGATCACTGGTAAAATTTTGTGAACCAAATACTTTGTCGAACCTTGGAAAAATATAAATAAAATAAAAGAACTTGCCTAATACATTCAGTAATTCGTTAAGCGGGCAAGCTGGGTTAAAATGATTTAAAAAATCGATTTTTTTTTTTTTATTACATAATTAGTTTGCAAATTCCTTCAAAATATGCTCCCATAAACCGTTTTTCGAAATTCGATTTCGTTTGTTATTGAGAATCGATAAAAAAAAATATAAAACAACAAAAAATCGAATTTTCGAGACAATTTCGTTTTTGTACCCAAAATTTGTTGAACTCTTTTCAATGTTGCATATAATCATTCACATTGTGAAAATTTTTCAATTTCAGACAACGTAAGTTTTTCTAATATTAGAAAAAGTTCTTGTTTATGAGTTACCCCTGTCGATAAAGCAGAGTACTGTAAAAGAACCTTAGGTGTTACGGAATTAGCACGACGGCTTTATGTTCTTTCTATGTTTATATACTTGTAATCTTGCATATTTTGATTCTAAAAAGCCTTGCTTTTATTAAAAAGATCAAGCGTTTTTTAAGCAAAATATTGTTTAATATCTTTTTTTAAACTCTTTTTAAGGGGGCCCGAAAGTCAATTAAAAATTCAAATTTCGCTCCACAATACAGCAGACGAAAAAATAAGTAATTTGCCTATAACAAATAGTAAAAACAATATTACGGAAAACCAGGACTGCATTGCCCTCCGTTACATTATTATCTGTCATTTTACAAAGTTTGAAGTTTCTATATAAATATTTCGCTGAATGGCATTTGAATAATATCTCAAAATCAAGTAATTCAAATGCCATTCAGCGAAATATTTATATATATTTTTACAAACGGCAAACTTTGTAAAATGATAGATAATAATGTAACGGAGGGCAATGCAGTCCTGGTTTTCCGTAATATTGCTTTTACTATTTGTTATAGGCAAATTACTTATTTTTTTGTCTGCTATATTGTGGCGCGAAATTTGAATTTTTAATTGACTTTCGGACCCCCTTAAAGACTATGTTAATTTAATATTTTTAGAGTATTTTTTAAATTCTTTGATTTTTAATAGTTAACAACTATTTTTATTTTTTCTGTTTTTATTATTAATAATATCTATTATTAATAATATTTATAGTGAGTAAATAGTGTTGTGTTTTATATGTATAATATAAAATATAATATATATAAGATATATAAATACTTATTATATAAATAGTATTAGATAGTTATGACACGAAAGAAAAATAAAATCAGTGTACCTAGTGGTCCGGGCAGAAAATATCAATGAGGAAGAACTCCAAAAAGGAAAAAGGAGTTTTATGGAAATAAACAAACAATAGGTAAAGACCAGCCACTGCCAAAAGTACTCAGGAGCTCCTTCAGTAGAAAAGTGAAATATGTTGAAATGGAAACGAGTGCAACAAATAAAAGAATTATTAATGTTAGTATTTTATTCACTAAATTTGAGGAGGTTATATGCTGCAACGCCTGCCATGGAAAACTTAAATTTTTCTTAAGTTGATTCGAGAGAACTTGGTTACAAGATTGCAATAATATTCAAAGAGTGCCAAAAAAATACAATAGTTAATTCATGTCATCTTGTCGGATCCCAAGCAAATGATTATGAAGTCAATAGGAGATCTGTATTGGCATTACGTGCACTTGGACAAGGACCTGCTGGATTATCTACTTTTTGTAGACTCATAGATTTACCACAGCCAGTATCACACAGCAATTATGACATCAATAAAATTTTGAGCGACGTATGTGAGACCGTTGCAGAAAATTCAATGAGTGCAGCAGTGACAGAAGAGCATTACTAAAACAGTAAGTGACAAGTTGATTGTGTCTGGATAGTTGGTATCAACAGCAGAGAGCAACAGCATTGCAGAGAGAAAAGTTTCAACACATAAATAGCTTACCACCTGCTATAATGAAGATGTTAAAATAAATTTATGAAAATTCGAGTCGAATCGGGCTGCTGGAAAAGTGCCTGGGTGGTTTTGCCCAGAATAACCACAAAAGCTTCAATAGCTCTGTGTGGAAACTTCTTATCAAGACGCATCATTCAATGGTATTCATGTATTTAAGATTGGAGTGTACATTGCTTTTGCAGTTTTTAATGATGATGGAAGTTGTTATTTAGATGTCATGAAGGAGATTGCCCTGTCTCCCGGACCTTCATCAGCAGTACGGGTTCAAGAAAGTAATGAGCAGCAGATTTTCTATGTAGAGAGATGAGAAGAGGCAGATGTCATTGAGGCGAGGACTTCAAGAAGAAAAATACGACTACAGCTGACAGATGATGACTTATAATATGCAAGTGGAGCACATTAAGTTCAGTAAGTTTTTGAAATAAATTCATTTAGATCCAACATCACTAAATCACATTTAAATCACTGTAATTTGCTTTAGATATTCATTGTTTCACTTGAGATCAAATCAAAACAAACTTTGAGATTATTATTTCACTGAGGTTCACTTTTTCACTTCTATTTCATTAAAAAAAAAAAAATAAGTATTTCATGCATATTTGCACTAGATAAGGACTAGATACTGAATTTATACTGAATTTTTTAATAATCGTATTTTTTCTTCCATTTTTCAGCTGTAACTTCTCTATAAACATTGTTATGATTTGATAGAACACAACACTACTGAAATTGAAATCTTTGTGTAAAATATGTCAAATAGTTCTCAATTACTCGTTATAATATGTAGTTGCTGCCAGGAACTAATAATAAAAACAGTAGAGGAGATAAATATACAAAACTGTTTTGCAAATTTTAATGTCAATTATCTCAGAATTAATTTTTTAATAATTTTCAGGTAGGGCACCTAGCGCTGCTCTAAATTAAAATACAGGAGCCAGGACGGTGCTAAAATGTTGTTTTTATGTATATTTTTGAGGAATAAAGTTGTTTTTCTATATAGATTTAAACAAATAATTACCTGACTAATTATACTCAAATGTATATTTTCAGGCTTTAACCCAGGCTCGCCCCCTTAATCGGTTTAAAACAATAAAAATTGTGATTTACAAAATCGTGTATTTAACAAATGTTTGTAAAAGCATTTTTCATTTAATAAGGTTTAATGTTATAAGTAATTTTTTGAAAATGTATTATATTGCTATCAATCATTATCAAATATTTATTGCTTAAACAAAGGTTGAAGTTATTTTTCTCAGAAACTCCACTATTGAAGAGGGATTTTTTACTTACATGAGCTTACTTTTGATCAAGGCAAACAACAAATGAGAGTGGATTTTATCACATTTACTTGGACTTTATTTTTCACCTTTATTCATCTAATAAAGTAAAAAAACAACTAAACTTTAATAAAAACTTGAAACAATACTACTTGTATTTGTTGTAGTTTCTAAAGCAGATCATGTTACGCGCGGATGTAAACACTAAGGGCTCTTGCACGAAATGCTCAGTGTAACTATAAGTATGGTATACTATAGTCTTTCTACAATTACGCGCTCAGATGGTCCACGTGATTCTGCAACGAAGAGCAAGTGTATCAGTGCACTGAAATAGATTGTAAGTTTAGTTTGTAAGTTTATTATGTATGCCAAACCAGGGTACAGGAAGTTACTTCTTCTGCTGGACTACTTTTGTAATGTAATTTTGTAATTACTCTGGTTTTTTTAAATAAAAAAATTAAAATATTTCAAAAAAGCGATTTTCGAGGGTGAACTTTAGGGGTAAATTTTACCCCCTCAAAGTGAATATCGGCCGATAAAAAAAATACGTATATTCTTATTTTTCTAAGTACTATAATATATTGCAATATTATCAAAATCGGCGACTGACACTTGGGGCACCTTCCGTGTGAGTAAAATTGATCTACAGATTATATCTCGGGCCATTTTATCAGAAATTTTGCCTACTCCTAATATATTATTAGTAGGCATAACTAATTATATTTTATTATATTTTTTCGGGTGATTTTGACTTCAAAGGCCTATAGGTCTATGACCGCCTTAAAGGATTTACACAGACAACTCTGTAGTCGTGGGTAGGCTATCGACTTTATAGCAGTAACGATACTTAGAGAAAGATTCAATCACAGTCCTTTATGGATTTCATTTAGACCTATTAAAAATTTCAATGTAGAAGACATTTAGGGGCTGTTATCAAGTGCAATTCAAACTGAAAATAATTTTGCAATTGTTAAGAGGTGTAGCAGGACGTGGCCGAATAAAGTTAACTTAGGAAAATGTAAAGAAAAAATCCATCTTATCTATTAAAAATGACGATAATCTTTGTTTCCCTCGAAGTTTGGCAGTCGCCTATGCTTATGTTGTTAGAGGTCAAATACGAACGGGAAGATTGCACGATAATTGGAACCTTATTCATCGAAACAACAGATCCCTTCAAAAGAGAGCAGCTGAGGAGTGTTTAAACGAAGCAAATGTTTAGGTTCCAATAGGAGGTTGCGGTCTCATAGAAATTCATTGTTTTCAAATCTTTTTTGCTACACGAACTACAGCTGCACTGGTGTACTCTTTTGGGAATTTTGCCCGCGGTTATTCACCTCTTTACGATGGCACATGCTCTGTTATGAATACACACGGGTGTATATGAATTATATACTACGAATATTCCAACCACTATCGTTTTTGTACATTACATCGTTTTTGTCAGTTGGTCCAAATTTTTACGCATACATGTCCAAAAAACCGGATGGAAGTGAGGAATACGTGTGCAAGAACGAAGGCATTAGGCTAAACTACACCAATAGTTAGCAAATAAATTTCGACAAAATTCACAAACTGATTACGTTTCCATGTAGCGAGATAGTACTATTTAATTTTGCTATTCGCAGAATAGCTTTTCACGATGTACTCAGACAAATCGAAACCAAGACATGTAAACCGGTGTACGCAAAGAGAAGATTCGTAGCGTTGGATAAAAGTTATCCATACGGGTACAAACACTGACCGCCACTGACTGACGTAGTTTAATAGACATCTCAAATCAGGTGGTCCACGTATGCCTATATCACCGATCATTTTAAAATTAAAATATTTATGTTCTACTCAAAAAATTATTTGACACGTATTTTTATATTTTTTTGTTGCATCAAAATTATGCATGCGTTCAGCAATGCCGAAAAATTCCGGGAAAATCCTTACGTAGAAAAAAATTTTTCAATGTAATTTCTAACTGCCATTGTTTCACCAGTTTTTTAAGCTTTTAAGCGTGTAACACATAATTTCCCTCAATTTTGAGCCCTCTCACGACCTTTATGTTATTTTCCAAAAAAAAAATAAAAAATGCACAAGTGATGCACTTTTTACTGAAAAATGCACTTTTTAGAAAAATAGATTTTTCTCGAAAATCCTAATTTTTTTGCTCAAATTTTTTTGTCTTAATAGAGGACGTAAATACCTATCTAGATGTATTTGTGAGATTCACGACATTTGCGCTGGAATAGCGATCACTAATGAGATACACAAACAAATTTTTCACGCTTAATGCTTACATGTAAGTAGTAATAGGACAGGTATTGCGAGACGTGTGACTCATCGGGCGGTATGTGTCAAGTGTCAAGTGGCACTTAACTCAAGAGGTCATTAACTCAAGTGTTATGTAAACAGTAGCTGCACAGTAGCTAATGACCCATGTAAGTATGTGTTAATGACCCCATTGTTTTGAAAACAGCTACTGTTTTGCTACTGTATTTGTAAACAATGGGTCCATTAACACATACTTACAAGGGTCATTAGCTACTGTGCAGCTACTGTATACATAGCACTAATGACCTATGTAAGTATGTGTTAATGACCCCATTGTTTTGAAAACAGCTACTGTTTTGCTACTGTATTTGTAAACAATGGGTCCATTAACACATACTTACAAGGGTCATTAGCTACTGTGCAGTTACTGTATACATAGCACTTGAGTTAATGACACCGCCGTGTCACACGGTCGCTATACCTGCCCCACTACTACGAGAGAGAGAGAGAGAGAGAGAGAGAGAGAGAGAGAGAGAGAGAGAGAGAGAGAGAGAGAGAGAGAGAGGAGGGGATAGCGTGGGATTGTTTTTCGGTAGTGAGTAAAAATAACAATTTGTATTAATAATTAATATTTTTATTAATTATAACGCACACACACACACACACGTACAAGCGCATATTTGATACGTATATGCATATGCGTGTCACGTGTTCGCAGACACGTACGGACACGCAATGCACACACACACACACACACACACACACACATACACACACACACACGCACACACATGTACAAACACGTACAGTCGCACACGTATCCGGTGATACGTGTAGGCACATGCGTGTCAAGTGTTCGCAGACACGGCCGGCACGCAGTGCGCACACACACACACACACACACACACACACACACACACACACACACACACACACTCGCACACACACGCACAGTTCTGCGGTCGCACGCACATATTGCACTATACGGCTGCACTGGTGTCGTCTGCTGCTGCTGTAGACGCAGGAATTTCTTCTGCTGCTGCTGCTGCTGTTGATGATGACGATGATGCTGCTGCTGCTGCTGCTGCTGCTGCAGCAGCAGGCTCCGGTGATGGTGATCGTGGAGTGTCCATTTGTTGTAGGCACTCACACGGCGTCTCGTGGCACGCACCACACCGAAAGCACGTGCAGTGCCAACACTGTTCCCAGGAGCGGCCCCCCGGATCGCTCCTCAAAATCCTAAAAAGAATGCCACATACAAGGCATTTGGCACCAGCGCAATTTTTCGGCGGCCTTGTAGCAGGCGCGTGCCGGCGCTCTTGTTGGTTAGGCGGTTAATCATGCGAATGGCATGATCCCGCTTTCTTTTATATCTCGCAAGGCGCTGATATAAATGCGCAATCTCCATTGCGCTGCTGCAGCTGCTGTCTGCAGGCCGTATGCTTTGACCTCTCTCTTGTCGATGGCGGTGGCGTTGATTTTCTTCTCTACCGCAGGAGTTTTTCTAGCGCGGCCACTCGTGCTGCCAAGTCTTCAGCGTGATGCGCTGTACGGTTCACTGTCTCTCTGTGGTGCTGGAGCTGCTGGGATGCCCGCACAATTTGTACCCGTAAGCCAGCCACTTCTGTGGTGTCCAAGCCTTGGTGGATGCGACGGCTGATACGTATCAGCGAGTGCTTTAGATGCTCGATAAAACTGTGGCTGTTGCACGCTCTCCGTCGAGTCCTCTCGAGCTCCTCACGCAAAGTCGATATTTCACGACTGACCTGGTCCATCATCTGTAGCCAACTGGCGCGTATGATGCTGGTACCTCTAGTGGGTAGGCCCTTTCGTCCGCCGCTCCTTGTTTCAGCAGTGGCGGTGGTGGTGGGGAGCAGCATCCTTTGCGTAGTGGGGGAGGGCCTTTCCCCCACCACTGCTTGTTGGTGACCGTCTGCATGCACATGTTTTTATCACCGAATAAATGTAGGATCCTGAACCGCTTCCTAATAAAATACAGCTGGTGTCGGCTGCTATAATAGCGAAGCCCTCGCTTGCAAACAGCACGCACTCGTGCATGCTGACCTTCACGCCAGGCGTCGAGGAGCACTTCTATATTCTGCCGCCGTCGTCGCCATCTGGTTTTTACGACTCTACCGTTTCGGGCAATATTAATAGCGAGCTCTCATCAATGGATTAAGCAGGCGAAGAAAGTGACCTGTGTACATCCCTGAGGAATATTTTCACTCGTGTGCTGTTTACTTAAGCCGAGAGAATTTTTTTCATATACCGTTTAGAGGCTGTTTGTCAGGTCATTTTTCGGAGGGATTTACAGCACAGCCTCTCCACTACTCTTTCCATTTTGAAAGTGAGGCATTCGCGTTAATGGAGTTTGACACGTGTCGTCGAAAGTAATAAACTACGTTTTTTGTAGAACATTCTTTCACGTCTGCTAGCTATGCATCGTAAATTTTTATCTCGCATGCATGCTTTTCCGTAGATGTGTCACGAATGTTTTGGTTTCGAGAGCTGTGAAACCTTATCCTTTTTTCAGCGACGAATATAGAAGGGCCATTGTTCAGCTCGGACCTCCGAGGACTTTGGAAAAATACACGTGCCACTTCGCGAGACATAACGATTTTTTTTTATCAAGCAGCCGTTAGGACACTATTGAATCTCAGTATTGGTTCGAAGAAAATGCGCTTGTAAAACAATGGAGCGTAGATGCGGAACAAGTGGCGCTGGTGGGGTCAAACTCTGGCGAGATGACGAGATGACTAATTTTTTTAACATAGGTTTCACGGGGTACGTTTCAAGATAACGTATGTGTATAAGAATCCTGTGCGACTCGCTGCTGTGCCAGTTCATTCAGAAGTTTCGTGAGAGATGGATAATTACGCTAAGAGAACGCTTCGGTGTGCCGTATTACGACTCGCGGCAAGAGCACGACACGGCAGGAACCCTGACTGGATGCGTCGTTTGCGACGTATGTCGCGTGAAAACTTGGAGGAGCAATTACGACTGATACTCAGATCGAGTGGGTATCGCGCGATAGTGCGCCTACACAATTCATTCGCGCATTCGCGTGAAGTACAGCGAGTCATCGAAGACGACGTCTTCGTCCGTCAACTAAGTGGATTGCATGTGTTTCGCGGCGTAGCGAGCGCCCGTCAAGAGCGTTTAGGTAAGTCTAAAACTTTTTTTTTTTTTTCAAAATAATTTTTATTTACATATTTTTATTTACATATTTTTTTATTTACAGCATTAGAGAGTCTCATACGCGATGATGATTCGGAGCTATCCGGCAGTACGTATTTCGAGGAAGATGAGACCCCGAGCACTCGGCAGCTACGAGTGGCTTTTTTAATCCTGCTCGGCGAATGATGAATTTTGCAGCACCCGTCGATACGGAGGAGGAGGAGGAGGAGGAGGAGGAGGAGGAGGAGGAGGAGGAGGAGGAGGAGGAGGAGGAGGGGGCGGAGGAGGAGGAGGAGGGTGGCGAGCAGGTAGAAGTTGTGGTCGAGGTGCATGAAGTCCCACGCCCCGAAAGCCCCGCGCTTGTCGTCTGGGGACCCGAAGGCCCTGAGATTCCCGTCTGGGGGCCAGGCGGTGACGTTCCTGATAACGATACAGAAGAGGAACGAGCGGTGCGTCGAGCCGATGATCAGCGGTTGGAAGACCTAATTTTCATGGACATCGCGATTTCCGACGCACTTGCGATTTACGACAGACCACTAGTGACCGTTGCAGAAGAGAGACTTCTCGCGAGTCAGCCTCCAGATGTGCTGGCAGAAGACACCAGTACCGTAGCCAATACAGCGCGCGCAGACCGCGAAAATCAGCTGTCGAACTTTGCGCAGGCTGCGAATATGATCACGAACGGCTACAATCACAGTTATGATTCCCATCGACGTGTCAACGAATGTAAGTGTACAAAATATTTATTTAAAACGTTTTCTGATTTTGTTTTTAGAAAGGCAAATATTTTTAATTATAGTTATCCGAAATCGTGATATGATGCAGAGGGAAATCCGGTCATCGCTTCCTTTCCTCAACGGGCTGCCCGCATTATACCACCAAATAGCTCATAATCCGTGTGCAATAATTCAACGCTGGTTTCGTGACCAGGCTGAAGACGAGACTTCAGCGTTATACAACGACGCGGACCTGTCCGATCTTATATCGCGTGTGCGCGAAAGTTTTGCCGGTTATGCTGAACCATAATTGAAAAAAAAAAAAATCAGAAACGTTAACTAAAGCACAAAAAAAAAAAAAAAGTTAAAAGTATAATTTAAACTATTTTTATTTAGCGAGTGAGGGACATTCCACGAGGCAAGTAGGCGGCGGTGGTGGTGTCGGTGTCATGGATGAAGAGCAAGTTTATGATACACCCGGCGAGGACTACGACATCGTACGACCACCCGGAGTGCGCTTCATTGCGGTTGTTGAGGGACAGCAGTACCTGCGACGCTTCGCTACACAGGCCCATAGAGTAAGTTTCACTATTATAGAACCACGTGTCGATGTAAACCCTGTATTGTGGGTAGAGGCTGCGATCAGAGACATTCATAATTATATAACAGAGTGCGTACCGGGGCGTACATTAGTCGGTATTTCAATTTGTAACGATCGTTTTTCGCGTGGCGCAGGTGGGCTTTCGTTCAGACCAGTCGCTGACTTTAATTACGCTGATTTATGGAATTTAATAAATTCCATAAGCCAGAGTAACGAAATTTTAGGTATCGCGGAGGCCCTTGTGTTACAGGTGTGCTATGTACAAATGCCTGTAGGCGCTGGTCGAGATGCCTTAAAGTTGAGCGATGTGCAAAAGCACTCAATCACTGTTATTAACAACAGCGATCACTTATGTTTACCGCGTGCGCTTGCGGTTGGACTGGTATACGTGGAGCGCAAGGCGCTGGATTGCGCTGAGACGCGTGCAAAATGGGCAGTGATTCGCGACGGACGACGAAAAATGCAAAAAGAGCACGCGGAAAGACTCGTGACCGATGCGGATGTAAAAATTCCAAGAGACGGTTGCGGCTTTGAAGAGCTCACAAGCTTCCAAGATTTTTTTCTCGCGCACGGGATAGCATTGGTTGTTTTCGAGAAAGATAATTTTGGGAGCGGTGAATTGGCGCTCTTTGACGGCCGCAACACTCTCCATGAATTAAATATCGCACTTAGTGGTATTATTTATTTAATGTTCGAAGAGCGTACGCGTCATTTTAATTTAATTACGAATTTATTCGGAGCGGCAGGGACACGTTTTTTCTGTTCTTATTGTAATAATGTACGCGAATATGTGAGAGCTGTTACGTTTCGCCACCGTGCAGAAACGTGCAAGTTGACATGATAGAGTGTGTGGATTGCGGACGTCAATTTTTCGGTCACGAGTGTTTCGCGAACCACAAGCGTGCAGGGTCTTTAAAAAAAAATAATAAAAAACTGTGTGACGTTGTGCGTTTGTGTGAGAATTGTACGCAGGTTGTAAACGTGTATCAACCGAAACACGAGTGCGGCATCGGGTTTTGTAACACATGTCAAAAGCGGCACGGCTTTAACGATTTGTGCTTCATGCGGCCGATCAGCGCCGACACATGTGGTAAAAAAAATAAATATCTTTATATTTTTTACGATTTTGAAACGATGCAAGACACTCCGTATGGCGAAAGCGCGCGTGTTCATGTACCTAATTTGTGTGTCGCGCATCAAGTATGCACGGATTGCATCGACGTTGATGACATACAAATATTTTGCGCCACTTGTGGTGTACGTGAATTTGTCTTCAACCGTGAACCGGTAAAACAACTCTTGGAGCTTTGTGTGCGGGAAAAACCCGATTTTGCCGAAATTGTGTGCATAGCACACAATGCCCGGGCTTTCGACTCTCAATTTATATTGAAGGAGTTGGCCGAAAGTTCCGAGCACGGATCGCCCACTGTAATATTAAGCGGTCACAATATTACGCTGTTAAAGTACGGACGCACAAAGTTTATTGATAGTATCAATTACTTTCAATTGAAACTGAGTGCTCTGCCTGCGACATTCGGACTGCCCGAGGGCTCAAAGAAAGGTTATTTTCCGCATTTCTTCAACACTCTCGAGAATGCGCATTACATTGGCCCTCTGCCCCCTGCCGAGTTTTATGGCCCGGGTACTATGTCTGTGGACGAGCGTGCCGCTTTTCTCGACTGGCATGAGAACACCCGACCAAACTACATATTCGACTTTCGAAAAGAGATTGTCGAATACTGTAAAATGGATGTGGAAATATTGAGGCGCGCGTGCATACGGTTTCGCGAAATTTTTATAGAAGTCGCGCAAACAGACCCATTCGTCGCGGCATGTACAATCGCATCTACGTGTTTGTATGTTTTTAAAAAAAATTTTTTGAAGGATAACACCATTGGTCTCATACCGCCAAACGGATATAGGCGCGCGGATAAGCACTCGCAAAAATCCATAGAGTGGCTGTTATATTGTGAGCGCGAGATCGGGCGCAAAATTATACACGCGGGTCGTGCGCGTGAGTTTCGTTTGCGGGAGGGTCAACTCGTAGATGGGTACCTGCCGCCTCTACCAGGCGCCGGAGAACCTAGCTTAACAGACAAAGGAATCGTTTTTGAATTCCAAGGCTATTACGTGCATGGTTGCCCGCGTTGTTTCCCCGATAATCGGAGCACACGGAAAAATAAATATGGTCAAACATGCGTACAGGCGTACGAGTCCATTGTGGCAAAGGTTGCAGTAATGAAACGGCTAGGATACGACGTGGGTGAGATGTGGGAGTGCGATTTTGCGCGCGTGAAAAGTCAACAGCCGGAAATTACGCAATATTTAGCCACTCACCCAGTCATGAGCAAAATAACTTTAAATCCACGGGATGCTTTTTTCGGTGGGCGTACGGAAAATATCGTTACTTCGCGCAGTGTTGCGCCAGGCGAAGAGATAAAATATACCGATATTTGCTCTCTTTACCCATATATCTGCAAGAGGGGACGCTACCCCATTGGGCACCCGCGCATTTACATCGGCGAAGAATGTGCGACACTGACAGGAGGGCAAAACAACTATCTCTCGCGTGTGGAAGGGATGGTCAAATGCAAAGTTTTACCGCCTCGTAATTTGTTACTACCCGTGTTGCCGGTAAAAATGCACAATCGGCTAATTTTCGGGCTCTGTCGCACGTGTTGCGAGGAATTGCGGGAAGTCGATTGTAATCACGAGCAAATCGGTGAGCGCGAATTTACAGGTACATGGGTTGTTTACGAATTACAGAAGGCTGTTGAGCTTGGCTATTGTGTAACGGAAATATATATAATTTGGCAGTATGAGACCACGCAGTTCGATCCGTGTACCGGGGAAGGCGGACTGTTTGCAGCTTACGTTAATACCTTTCTCCGTCTGAAGCAGCAGGCAAGCGGCTGGCCTGCCTGGTGTACAGACGAAGAGCGTAGAAAACGGTACATCGACGAGTACGAGCGCGACGAGGGGATAAGACTAGATCGCGAAAAAATAGAAAAAAATCCTGGTTTGCGTTCCGTTGCAAAATTATGCTTAAATTCACTGTGGGGAAAATTTGGACAGCGGTCAAATATGAAACAAACGGTGATTGTAAAAACACGTGAAGAGTTGCTAAAACTTCTTACAGCGCAGGATAAAGAAGTTTTCGATATTCTTATGGTTAACGAGAACCTTTTGTACGCGAATTGGCGCTTTCGCGAAGATGCTGTCGATGTTTCGGGTAATGCGAACGTAGCAATAGCAGCGTATACAACCGCGCAGGCGCGCCTCGAACTGTACAGTTATATTGAAAAACTCACAGCAGCACGTGTTCTATACATGGACACAGACTCGTGTATTTTCGTGTGCAAAAAAGACGACGCTACAGAGTATACACCCCCGCTGGGAACTTTACTCAGCAGTATGACAGACGAGTTAAAGTCCTATGGCGAGGGTACCTATATAACCAACTTTCTCTCGGGCGGTCCGAAATTTTATGGCTTTCGAGCTGTCGTCCCTTCCACCGGGGAAACTGTCGAGTGCTGCAAAGTTAAGGGTATTTGTCTCAATAGCAACAATTCGCGTATAATAAATTTCGAAAGCATCGGCCGTTTGATTGCTTCGTATTTTGAAAACGATAGAGAAGCTATCGTTTTGAAATATGAAGCGATCAGACGCACACGCGCGCACGACGTCATCACATGTAGCGAAAAAAAGTCATGTTCCGTAGTACTTAAGAAGCGTAGATACTTTCGTAATGCAGTATCACTACCTTTTGGTTATAAGAGCGATTCGTAGTATGTGTATTTTTATAAAAAAACTTGTACTTATGTAAAATTCGTCTTTTTTATATTTTAATAAAAAAAATTATTTTTCCATCAAAATGTTCTATTATTTCTCCCCATCACCACTTTCCATGTAGTTATAAGAAACCATTATATTTTTCTTAACAGCAAAGTAATATAGTGAATGTTTTATATCGTTTTTCGAAGATTATAAAAGCTGCCGTTACTATATTTTTTTATTTAGTTAAATATACTAAGAAGTTATTGTAGTGACAAAGTTGCACTATATCGCAGCAGCAGCAGTAGCCGCGGGTAAATGTGCTCATCGTCGGCGTTCGCAAGCTAGTTGGCGTGCGGTAATTCTGCTTATTTCAGCGGCTGCACGCTAGTCACATCGCGGCCGACCAGCTTGCCACCGCGTCGATTCAACTCACCACCGCGGCCGATGAGCTTGCCACCGCGACGATTCAGCTCACCACCGCGGGTAAAGATGCTAGTCCACGCGCGCCCGCCAGCCCGCCCGCCCGCCCGCCGCCGCCTCAGCCGCTCATTGGGGCCAGCAGTCTATTTGTCAATGGGTGGCTATAAAATGATTGGAAAAGCGTGGTCCAGTCTTATTCGCAGGGTAGAGCTCGTGTAAAAATATGGACGTCCGATGGAAACACCCGTTTACCTGCTGCGTGTGCGGGCCCACAGGCTGCGGGAAAACTCGCTTCGTCCAGCGCTTTCTCGCACATTTACCGGAGATGTGTACAGTGCGCTTCGATCGTTTATTGTTTTATTACGCTGAATGGCAGGAGGCTTACAGAACAGCTTTTAAGTCCGCTGGACCAACCATCGAGTTTAGAGAGGGTCTCCCTTAGATAGGCGATTATTCCTCGGACAACGAGAAGAAAAAATTACTCGTTCTCGATGATCTTATGCGAGAATCTTCGAGCGACGTTATTTTAGACTTGTTTACGAAGGGGAGTCACCACAAAAATATCAGTGTGATATTCATAACACAAAATGTTTTCCACAAGGGAAAGGCACAGCGTGACATAAGTTTAAATACAAAGTATTTAGTGCTATTCAAAAATCCACGCGACAAGGCGCAAATACAGCATCTCGCGCGTCAAATCCACCCCGAAGACTCGGCTTTTCTGCGCGATGCCTTCGTAGACACTACGCGCGCACCACACTCTTACCTCTTTATAGACCTCTCGCAAGACTGTCTCGATGAGTTTAGATTTCGCGCAAACATATTCCCCAACGACAGCGCGCATTGCGCATACATGCCCAAATACTTTAAATCACACTGATTCACGTGGACGATCATCAGTCGGAAAAAAACTATGGCCCCGTACGGTCGTCGCGCCTCTTGTCGCGGCACATTACCACGGGGTAAGCATTTTTCCAAGAAAAATCTCGCACTACTCGGCGCACTCTGTCACGGCGATAAGAAACATCGCACTGCCATAACCCGAGCGGCTGACAAGCCACTTGTCAAGTGTATATGTGAGTGTGCATTAAACGTTTTACACGGCGTCATAAAATTATCCGATAGCGAGAAGAGACGCTTGAGCAAACATAAACACGCGCTGCGCAAGTTATCGCACTCAAGTGGAAACGAAGACGATTGGCGCACAAAGAAGCGAGTTATTATTCAGAACGGCGGGTCGTTTCTACCAATCTTATTAGCCCCACTCGTGAGTACTCTCATATCAAAAATATTCGGATCGGGTGACACGCACTAAGATGGAACGAGCACGTAAAATGATCCTTGTGCCTGAAGGCTCGATTGGCCCACCGAGACCCGCATCCGGAGCCACCGCCACCGCCGCCGCCGCCACATCCGTGGATGTCGAGGACAAAAGTTTACAAACGCGCGGTGATAATTTTTCTCGCTTAGACAGCGAAATGTATGACGTTTTACGCTCAAAGGAGGCGCGCGATGATTATGAAAAATGTCTGAATTATCTGCAGATTTTACGACGTTATCTTTTTTTCCGCGACAACGAGCGTGTCGCCGAACCGAATCACGGGGTTGACGAAATCGAAGAGACTCTCGCACCGCTCAGCGAGGAAGACATTCTCCAGGGTATACCCAAAGTACACACACGCAAAGCGCGACTCTTGCTTCGGCACTGGAGGACTGCGGTTCCCGAGCGCTTAAAGTGGGACAATGCAGGCACTGTGAGCATCGATGGTCACCAGGTACCCCGCTCGGACATAAGCGAGTTACTCATCGACACGTTGAGTAAAAAGAACCCGGAAGACGAAGCGCCTGTCGGTCGCGTTGAGTTTGCAAAATTTCTCAAAACTAGCGAGACACCCGTTAATCTCATAGAAAATCCCAAAGTTTTGAAAATTGGGAAAATATTGACCGCACCAGAGAAAACGGCCAAACGGCGCCTGCCGCATAGAGAGATTATAGCGGGTGTAGAAAATATAACCCCGTCCCCAGTCTCACCCATTCTAACGCGCAGTAAAAAACAAGCCAAGAAAAAATGGCTACACTTTGATATGTAAACACGAAATGCCTTACGGAAAACAATACTACAATCTCGAGCATGAGGCTGGTTACGCAGGTGCGCGAAACCTCCTGCGCGTAAATGCCAAAAAGGAGAAGAAAAAAATTTACGCGTGGCTAAGCAATCAAGACGCCTACACACTTCATCACCCGATAAAAAGAAGATTTCCGCGTCTGTCGTACAATGTAACAAACGTCGATGACGTGTGGGAGTGCGATCTACTTCAGCTAACATCGATAAAGGATTACAACGACGGGTACTGCTATATTCTCGTGGTCATCGATGTACTCGGCAAGTTCGCCTGGGTTGAACCGTTGAAAGATAAAACAGCTCGCAACGTTGCCAGCGCTTTTGAACGAATTACCGACAGAGCGAAACCGCGCGTGCCCCTGTGCGTGCAGTCCGATCGTGGTAAGGAATTCCTTGGTGCCGCTTTTCAAAATTTTCTCAAGCGCATGGAGATCGGTTTTCGCGTCGCTAGAAATCCGGATATCAAGGCAGCGGTGGTCGAGCGGCTCAACAGAACACTGCGCGAGCGCATATGGAGATATTTCTCGCATCGGAACACCAAGCGCTACATCGATGTTCTGCAAAAAATTGTGTACGCGTACAATCACACCCTGCACAGTGGCACGCGAATGCGGCCCGCTGAGGTCAACCTTTACAATGCTGCGCGCGCGCGCGTAAACTTGGACAAACGTGCGCGCTCCAATTATCGGTGCCACCGCACAGCGCCCCACTGTAAATTTGCCGTAGGTGACCTCGTCCGTGTCAGTCGCTCAAAGAACACCTTGGAGCGAGGATACGAACAAAATTTCAGCGAGGAGATTTTCAAGATAATACGCGTATCACCGCGACAAGGACTGTACACGTACGTATTGGCGGACTTGAACGGGAAAATAATCGACGGATTCTTTTACAACGAAGAGCTCGTTTTGGTCGGGCAAGATCGTCTGGCTGACGATAAGAGCTTCAAAATCGAGCGTATCGTACGCACGAAAGGTCGCGGCGCCAACAAACAAGCGGTCGTCAAGTGGTTAGGCTATCCCGATAAATTTAATTCTTGGGTGAACGTCAGTCAACTCGAGAGCATTTCGTAAAAAAACAGCGAGCAAGTATGGACCCGAAAGAAGATTTTTACATGGTACTGCCTAGCAACAGCAGTATGTCTTACTTTTCCGATAACACGACCAACTGTTTCACCACACACTTGCCTCACGAGATCAAATTACACGGAGAGTGGCACGTTGGACTGGTGGGAATTCACGTACCCTGTAGCATCGTGCATTTTCAAGACAATGACGCCTTTTACACTTTTAGTTCGTACAGCGTGGACGACAACGAACAGACTGAGAAAACATTCTGCCATTTTCCAGTCGGCATTTACGACTCTCTCCAACAGCTGGCAGACGCCATAAACAACTCGAATGACACTTTTAAGCATCACATGCTTGAACCCGTAAAGGAGAGCAATGGCTATTATGCCATCAGACGCAAGTGCGACTGTCAACAGCCACATGCGACTCATTTCAACGACAAAATTATGCGCATTTTTGGCTTCGATGACGAACCCGGGAAAAAAACTCTGTTTACAACCTTTAACCATGGCGTACTGCGGGAAATTGTAGCTGAGAGGCCAGCCTCGCTTTCTCGTGGGGACACACAGGCCGCCCTCTTGCGCATCGTTTCCTTGGATAACTCAAAATTCAAATACGGCTGCAGTGCTGTGCAGCGTTTCACACCCACTCACTACATACCCCTTCTCTATCACAATTTTCACAATATTATCATCGATATAAGAGACCAGTACGGGCAGCGCATTCCATTCGAGTACGGTACGCTGACCGTGACACTCCATTTCAGACGAAGTCGTTAAGATGTCTCATTACACTAGATACTACGATGAGCAGATAGGTGGCGGGGGTGGTGTGAGAAACGTTTTCGCTGGCGCACCCTTTCAGAGAGGGCGTGGCATCGGCTCTTGGCTGGGGGGTCTCTTTCGCCGTATTCTTCCATACGTCAGGAGTGGCGCTAAGGCGGTCGGGAAAGAGACCTTGCGCGCAGGTATGAAAATCATAGACGATGTCGCAAACAATGGTGTCAATTTCAAGGAGGCCATAAAATCGAGAGTCGGAGAATCGAGGAGGCATCTCAAGAGAAAAGCTGCCGAGAAAATTACAGAAATCATGAAGGGTTCGGGCTATAAAACTACAAGCCGCATCAAACGGCCGCGTCAGTCGACAAAGGCACGCGCGACCGCTCGTACCTCGCGATCCAAACGTAAGAAAAAAAATTGCCCACCGCGTCGCGTGGAACTCGTAAAGTAAGCAAGAGAAAGCGCAAAACCCCGACTTTTCGCCCCATTAACGATATTTTTGGACCAAAGTAAATCTTAAAAATGGCTTTCTTGCACTCTCACTCGTCAGAGTGTATGTCGAGCGAACTCGACCTTTTCACCCTCCCCGCTACTTAAACCTCCATCGAAGGGAGCAGTGTTTTTAACTATAAGCCCGTCTCTTCGATCACCGATGAGAGTGATGCACCCATCGAATTCGTCGTACCCAGCGCCAGCGAGCATTACATCGACCTCGCGCACACTATGCTCTTCGTCAAGGCACAAATATTGCCCGTCGAGGAGCCCGACACAAATCTAAAAGTTGGCCCCGTAAACAACGTTTTACATTCAATGTTCAATCAAATTGATATTTTTCTCAATCAAAAGCTTGCGTCACCGCCCAACAACGCGTACCCGTACAGAGCTTACATAGAGTCATTGCTGAGCTATTCCCCCGCGGCCAAAGAATCTCGTCTCACAGCGAGCCTCTGGTACGATGATACACACGGCTGTATGGAGGGTGCACCGGAAAATCACGGAGTCGGAGCGAACAAAGGCCTCAATCACAGGCAATATTTTACGAAAGACGGAAAAGCATTCGATATGATTGGTCATCTGCACTGCGACTTGTTTAATCAGGATAAAATGCTCATCAATGGTGTCGAAATGAGAGTGCGACTGGTGCGTAGCAAGGATGCATTTTGCCTGATGGATTTCACAAACGACGGGCGCTTCGGAATAAAAATAAAAGAAGCTACTCTCATAGTTCGCCGTGTCAAAATAAATCCGGGTATTTTGATCGCACACGCCAATACACTGGCCAAAGCCACAGCCAAATATCCCATTACACGCGTCGAAGTGAAAACATTTACGCTTCACACTGGTATACTAGGTGATAGCATCGATAATGCGATTCTGGGCAAACTGCCGAAACGTATAATAATCGATTTCGTCGATAACAGAGCGTTCAATGGAAATCGTGCGCTCAATCCATTCAACTTTCAACACTTTGACATAAATGATCTCTCGATATATATCGATGGGGTTCAAATACCGAGCAAACCATTACAGCCTCAT
The DNA here is from genome assembly GCA_036365515.1 of Torymus aiolomorphi. Lineage (NCBI taxonomy): Eukaryota > Metazoa > Arthropoda > Insecta > Hymenoptera > Torymidae > Torymus > Torymus aiolomorphi. The sequence goes on along the minus strand of CM070874.1, from coordinate 174,163,053 downwards.
TTTACAGGCACCGCTCCAGCTTTTATCGAGACATTCCAAACACTCTACACAGGCACCGGAATACATTTTCTCAACGAGGGCCTAGGCATAAACCGTTACAACTATTCAATGGTTCATTTTCTTACGGCATTCGATCTCACGCCCGATTTATCAGCGCACTGCCACTCTCATTGGAATCTCGTACGCTCAGGCAGTGTACGCATTGAAGTGGGCTTCGAGACGGCGCCAACAGTTACAATAAACTGCATTTTTTACGCAGAGTACGATAACGTTCTTGAAATCGACTCCACTCGACAAATTTTAACGGATTTCAGCGCCTAAGTGATAGAGCAGCAGCAGCAGAAGGCTCCCGCTTATCGCCAGCGACAGGTCGCTACATGACGCTGCGTGTTGGTGGCACTACTGTATGCGTAAAAAAGTGGGTGGGGGTACGTGCACTCTGACGCAGACTTGCACAGCTCTCACACATCAGTTCGCTTTTTCTCTTACACACGCACACTTTAAGATACATTTTGCATTGCTGTTTAAATTACTTCGGACCTAGATTTGTAAGCTAATATATATTGCGTGTGTATGTGTGTATATTTTAACTTAATACTGAAAAAGAGCTGTTTGCTCTGTCATGAATCAGCTGCGATTCCTGTGCACTATTATGCATCCGTAATTAATTTTAAGCGTCGCTCGGCTAAACCATATGTATTGGAAGATTGTAAGTTTTTGTTTCTTTCCACATTTATGTATTCATAGTTTGTAAGTTTGATTGAATAAAAAAATTTTACCCAAATCACTTTTTTCATTTACAGACCTTTTTCATTTTTCCCACTCCTGAAAAACAGTTAAATTCATTTTCCTCCCGCGAGAGAGTATTCAAAATGCTTATACGTGAAAAATTTATCATCATATACACATTTACGCGTAACTTAAACTGCACTCCTCTTAAAAACCGTTGAACAAAGAACGCATTCACGTGAAAAATTTATCAATGTATACATTTTGACTCGTAAAATCTCCACAGGCGTCATCGAGAGCACCCCCCTCTTGAAACTGCCTGTTAAAACTCGCTGAACAATGGACGCGTTCATAGCGGTTGTGTGGAGTGTTTAGATTACCGCTGTTATCGGTTACATGTCGCGGCACGCATTTCCTTCTCACGAAAGCCATAAAAATCTTTCACGAGAGTACATGATTGACGCATTCATAGTGTGACGACAAGTAATTAGAAACGATTTCCACTGTTATCGGATACAATCATAACCATAAATCTATATTTTTCTCGAAACGTTTTACGTCACATAGTCCCCCTGCGACACAACACGCTACGTCATACACGTAACAGTGCTCTCGTTGGTCGTGCTCGCGCGCCATCGCCGCCGCCGCCCCCCACCACCCACATATCGGCATAGTGGGGGGTACACAGCCAAACGAATAGCGCTAGCAGTGACGTTGCGCCAGTCTAGTAGAACACACCGCACCAGCAGCAGCAGCAGCAGTCAGCATCACAGTATTTCTTTACACAAAGTGCACTCGCCCACATACGACACCACTGCTTCATTCTGTTAGAGCTCCCTGCAGCATCAGCAGCTCCGAGAACACGACATCTTTACCAGTGCATTAGTATTTCTTTAAAAAAAAAAAAAAGTTTGTGCGACTGCTTCAAAATGAACCAAGACGAGATACCGCAAAACTTGCTTTTTAACACAAGTTACGCACTCAATAAGTCCCACACGAAATTTGCATACATTGGTCTGCAATATTACGGTGACCATTTTCGTACAGTGATTCAATTGGGCGGCGATACTTCACCACATAGATACATAACAATGGATAGCGCCGAATGGGAGGAATTCACAACACATTTTCCAGCAATAATGTACCATCTATACGCCCACAAGCGGGACTTTAGAAAAATCGGCCTAGCTCAACACGAGATTGATTTGACCACTGCTTATAGCTCGAGAGCTGTGGCAATCACTCAGAAAAGCAAAACAAAGGAACCTGTGTCATTACGTGGTCAACGGCATCTGTACGAGGCGCAAGATTGGGACACCACTGATGGCTTACGTATGGATACAGAGTCAATCACCAGACCCATCGATACAGCTGACGACTGCGACAACAACGACGATGGAGAACCACCGAAAAAGAAGAAAAAAGTCGTGAGTTTACCAAGTGTAGTGATGTTGCGTCGTACATTTGTAATATTAAAAAGCATGCGCGAGTGTATCGAGTTTCGGCTTCGTGAATTAGAGAATATGTCTACGTACATTAATATCATTTATGATGTAATAGTTGAAAGCTTGAAAACCCATGTGAACAGCGGCGACGAGAAAATTCGTGAAATTGACGGAAACACATTTGTTAAACTTTTTGACGAGCAAAAAGACGAATTAAAAACTGATGTAAAAAACCGTATGATTCATTCAGACTTTGGTAGTACGAACATTGATAGACTATTTATAGAAATACGTAGTATTTATTTACCGATCTTAGAAAAAGATGTATACGAATACGAGACTGTTAATAATCAATAAATACAAATTTTAATTTAATTGCCTTCTTCATTACTTCATATCTCTACTCCGCCACCACTCCTGCTCCCTTCCACCATCACCAGTCACTTGCGCTTAGATATAAGCTAATAGTAGAGGGATGTGATAAAACAGAAGGCCTGCAACCTTCACCGAGCACACATCATGGGTCCACCATTCAGCAAGCAGAAGTCTGACAAGGAGGAAAAACAACCTCTCATCGATAAAAAAACGAAAGATTATTCGTCGTCGACTGATAAAGATTCCTCACGGTATAAATCTTTTTCCACCAATACCAATTCCTTTCCCAGTAAACAAGGTTATTCACGATATAATTAAAACTTAACACAAAAAAGAAAACGGCCCTTTTCAGGGCCACTAACTCTATCACGTATACAAACGATTCACTATACTTTAGACGCTGGGGACCCCTGTGGAGAAGGTCGCCGCAGCACACAAAGGATCTCTCTCTCTCTCTCTCTCTCTCTCTCTCTCTCTCTCTCTCTCTCTCTCTCTCTCTCTCTCTCTCTCTCTCTCTCTCTCTCTCTCTCGTAGTAGTGGGGCAGGTATAGCGACCGTGTGACACAGCGGTGTCATTAACTCAAGTGCTATGTATACAGTAACTGCACAGTAGCTAATGACCCTTGTAAGTATGTGTTAATGGACCCATTGTTTACAAATACAGTAGCAAAACAGTAGCTGTTTTCAAAACAATGGGGTCATTAACACATACTTACATAGGTCATTAGTGCTATGTATACAGTAGCTGCACAGTAGCTAATGACCCTTGTAAGTATGTGTTAATGGACCCATTGTTTACAAATACAGTAGCAAAACAGTAGCTGTTTTCAAAACAATGGGGTCATTAACACATACTTACATGGGTCATTAGCTACTGTGCATCTACTGTTTACATAACACTTGAGTTAATGACCTCTTGAGTTAAGTGCCACTTGACACTTGACACATACCGCCCGATGAGTCACACGTCTCGCAATACCTGTCCTATTACTACTCATGTAGTAAATAATATAACAGTTATCAATATAAAGGTTTTTATCTTTGTGCTTAAGTAATACAGACGGTATTACACACGGTAGTAATACACTGGTACGTATAAGCACGCAGTATGTACAAAATCCGTTATCGCATATACGCACCTCCTTTTATGCATTTATACGCTCGATGTATTTTATTTTTTTATTTTTGTCTTTAGGATTTTTTATTTTTATAACTACCATTGTTTTTCTGTTTCATTGTTCTTACTTCAGTAAGCGGACGATCAGCGATCTTTGCTGCAGAACAATGAACTTTATCATTACATGTTTCTTTAATCCATAAATGAGTTTTTTGAATTCCAAGATATTTAGGAGTAGCAAGTGAATCAACATTTTTTACTTTTCTAAATTCTTCTACGTCAACGTCTTGTAAATGTATTATTTTAATTACATCTGTCTATTTTTGAAAGTGCTCTACAAAATCATTAGCATTTTGAATGGATTTTTCATGGTGCTCTCGAAGATTATCCCAAGTAGCACAATGCTTTATAAGCCCACCCCACTTACACCATCTACAGCCTTTGCCGTGCCCAGTAGCAGAGAACAACTTTTATATCATATGGTGCTCGTTTTAATTCATATAATTGAAAATAATAATAATAATAATAATAATAATAATAATAATAATAATAATAATAATAATAATAATAATAATATAATTATTTTTAAAGTAGCTAGCGGCGCCGTCTGATAAAATGGTGATTTTTTTTATGGAATCACAACAATTTTCTTTCAAGTAGGTTATAATTTTTTCTACTGCTAGCAAAGCATACGCTGAATCATGTTTTCGGTCATCAGTTATGACTGTGAAACTTTGTGTCGACCTTGATAAGAGAGTGCTGTAAAAATAGAAATTTGATCATTAACCCAATGATTTCCTTGAACAGCTTTATTATGAATCACAGCCCAGTTTACAGCGAAGTCTATTTGAAGAACTAAATGATGTGGGTCTTTCTTATCATTTTCTCTTTCTGCTTTTATAGCATTGCGTTGTATATTTTTTTTACTAACCTTGATGGTCAGACCGAAAGTTCATCTTTAAAAGCAAAAATTGAGACTGTTTTTTAATCATGTTTCCATTATCCCACAAAGCATATGTAATTTCTTCTGTGCTTTCTATATCTTGCAGTTTTAAAACATGAAACATAATTTCCTTAATTCCTGGACAAATTTTACATTCTTGTAAATAACATAAATGAGATGGCTCGGAACACATTGTTGCGTGTATTATTTGTGACCGAATTTCATCCAACTCTATAACGTTACTGCCTCTGAAATTAATTAAACTCGTAGGAAATAAACCATAATTTGCATAGTAGATACAGAGACAAACTTCTTTGATGGGTTAAGTAAGACCTATTTTGATCGCAAACTATAAAACTTCGATTTACCAATTTTCAATTCGGGATAATCATTTTTAAATGCTTTATTCGTTGCTTTCAGACTTCGAGTAAGAAAACATTTAGCTTTCTTCTCTTTTTATCATTTATTTTAACGGTAATAACGTTACTCTTATTAGGACACTGTCTTGAACAATTTAAATCATCATTTACATAATATTCTATAACAATTTCGGTGCTTTCATCAATTGAATGGCCTGTGTATGCTTCTGGTTCCGAATAAACTCCGTTTTCTTGTACAAGACTTTTCGCTCTTTCTATCGTGTATGTTGTTATGTCTGGAAATAAGGTTGAAATTTTATTTTTCGTTAAGGATCAGGGTAGAAAAGTAAGAATTTTTATTTTTTCTGATACCGTGGAACACTTTTGCAAAGCTAAACCTACATTTTGTATCCATTCCGTACAACGGCATACAGTTGATTCGTTTGCTTTTATAGAAACGTCATAAACATTGTTCAACTTCACATCCAGGGTATTAGACAATGTTGAAAATATTCTTTTTTTCTTCTTTTTTACGTAATTTAAATTTAAATTTAAATTTGATTGATGTTTCACGTGTAAGATTTTTTCTCTTAAGTGGCGATACAGACCCTAAGAAAAATGTACTTATTTCACTATCAAATACTTCGGTGCGTTCTAGGGTACTTGTTAAAAAATCTTCATCTTTATCGACTACGTTGTCGGTACCTACATTATCCGTTGTACATTCATTGTCAGTGCTACTCGCCAATTCTAAAGCACAACTGTAACAATTTTTACACAGATATGTGGAGGGTGTCAAATGTAAATCAGGATAGAGGTGCTTCAATGGATGAGCAAGATCCCCAAGTGGTTTTAAATGTACTGAACTAGATTTGTAACAGATTTTTTTGTACTTATGTAAAAAATCTGCTCATTTGATTTTCTTCGTTGAGTAATATTGAGACATCGTGGTTGAGTTGATAAGGTGAAAATATGTAATAATTTTCAAAAAGGTGATAGTTTTAAAAAAGACTAGAGGTGTAATATATAGCAGAAACCTAACTTTTCTTGGTAAATGTTAAGTCAAATGATAGGCATGTAGCGGACAAATGTATAAGTACATAAACTCATACAAGTAGGCGCATAAGCATGTGATTTACTTAGGTACGCACAAAGATAAAAACCTTTATATTGACTGCTACATCATTGATTATATATAAGCGTCGAGCGTGAAAAATTTGTTTGTGTGTTATCTCATTAGTGATCGCTATCCCAGCACAAATGCTGCGAATCTCACAAATACATCTAGATAGGTATTTAGGTTCTCTATTACGACAAAAAAATTGAGTTTTCGGGAAAAATGCATTTTTCTAAAAAGTGCATTTTTTATTTTTTTTTTGGAAAATAAGATAAAGGACGTGAAAGAGGGCTCAAAACTGAGTGAAATTGTGTTACATGCTTAAAAGCTTAAAAAACTGGTGAAACAGTAGCAGTTAGAAATTAAATTGAAAAATTTTTTCTACGTAAGGATTTCTCGGAATTTTTCGGCATCGCTGAACGCATGTAATTTTGATGCAACAAAAAAATATAACTATATCAAATAATTTTTGGAATAGAACATAAATATTTTAATTTCAAAATGATCGGTGACATAGGCATATGTGGACCACCTGATTTGAGATGGATCCGTCATAAAAGCGATGGATTTTGTTATAGATATTCAGTGTCTCAAAGATGCTAACAATAATACTGAAGCAAAGGAAATTGCTTCCAAGGAAATCGCAGTAAGGAAATAAAAATTTAATCTATCTTCACCATGGATAGCCTTCAAATATTGAAGATCCTTTCGCAAATCCAGTTGCATACTGTAGGTGTATTCCCAGTCGATCAAATTCCGCGGGTGTGGACCAAGCCGACGGTGTTCATCTTAAACATTCATGATCGTATAAAGTCTTGTACGCATTGGGTTGCGTTCTATATTGATGAATCGTCTAACGGTTTATAGTTTGATAGTTTTAGATTACCACCAATTATGTCTGATCACATAATCCATTTGCGAAAAAATTGTAAAACATTTCATTGGAATGCAATACAACTTGAAAATGATGCATCCGATGTATCTGATCAATATTGTATTATGTTTTTATATTATATGAGTAATGGTTTAGGTTTCATGAAGTTTGTCGATAATTTTTTCGACAACTTGGCTAAAAATGATAACGTAGTTAGGCGATATGTGCGCTATAAGAATACTGACGGAAATACCATTGGTGACGAAAGATACTTCGTCAGATGGTTACAAAACTGACGCTTTAAAATGTCTTTGTTATTGCAAGGTATGCTTTGCCTTAACTCGCTGCGCCCTCTGCTTCTGCCCCTTCGAGAGGCCCTTCGAGTGCGGCGGCGCGAGCTCCGGGAACTATTCATTCCGTCTTGTGTAACGGTAGGAGCAAGCCCTTCGTTCGTACGATTAATAAAGTAAAGAGTGTGTCCTCTAAGTGTTGTATTTATTGAAACCCGGCTACCCAGAAGAAACCCTGCTTTAGGAATCTAACAGTTATAATTGTCAGCATTTGTATTATCGTGTGAATAATGTTTTGATGTAAAACGATACAGCACTTCTCATGTAATTTAACCGTTTTGACTACATATGCGTCATTGTTTAACCTTGATCGTCTCACGCTTTATTTCTTAAATGCTTCCATTTTTTAACATCCTGCAACATTTGAAGAGTTGTATTTAAAGAGTCTTTGACACTAGTCGCTTTCTACTCGTCAAGACACGAGGATCGCCGTGGCAGACCTACGACGAGTCGCACAACAATCGTATCAAGTGTTTTGTACATTGTACGCATTGAATAAATTGTCCACCAAGAAGATAATTGTTGGCTTGGAATACGACGAGTTCATCGACAAGATCAGGAACGGGGGTACTACAGACTTGTGTTTCGGTTATTATCAAATGACTTCGAAAGAATTGCGTTTTCATACGATGACTGGGAATAATTTAAAACCCGTTTCGATGATCGTTGTTTGAACTTATGCTATCTGCCCGTAGGATCGAGGATGAAAACGGGAAAAATAATTGATCTACAAACGTACTTACTTTGCGTAGCGTTTATTATATTTGGCTTTATTGACACGGGAGCTTATGTAGAGGCTCTGCCCGTGTCAAGAAGTTACACTCGGTATGGTAACAGCGTCTACCTGTAGGTTTAGGGTATCTGTAACGAGAAACAACCTTAAAAGAGATAATTCCTCAGAACACGATAGGTATGTATCCACCAATGCTAGTTATCTGGATACAAACAGGCGTGCTAGGCAACCTTAATCGATGAGCAAGGTTCTTGGTAATAAGCGAGCACTGCGAGCCTTGATCAATCCGTGCTTGTATACAATGTTTATGTCCGTTCGCGGTCACAATATAGACAAGAGCCGTAAGCAGCAGCGTTGGACCGAATAGTGCTGTGTCATTTGATTTTTATGTCAGCCAATACAAACTGACGTGAGTTCTTAAATTTTGAATCATTCGTCGTCGCTAGGTTGGCACATAAGGTATTATCTTGATGAAGAGCTGTGTTATGCCTTCCACTGCATACAAAACAGGTTTTGGATGATTTGCAAACGTTCGTGGGATGAAGACCAAGGCAATTTTCACATAGCTTTTTCGAACGTACGAATTCATGGCGTTTAAAAACTGGTTTCCGTTTAAAGGTATCGCATACACACAGACGATGTTTAGCTTGACACATATCACAAGGCGATGAAGGCACATGATCATGACGCATACGTATAGTATTGGAAGACTTTGGGTACTCACGGCCCGCGTTTGCATAGCTGGAGGAGTATGCACTCTGTGATGATTTCGACGGGGTGGTTGCGGCGAGCATACAGACTCGACCTTGGAGGAATTCATCGACCTGCGCGAACGTCGGTGGCTGTTTTGAAACTCTAAGTGATGTCTCCCAAGCTCTCCTTGTTTCTGAGTCCAGTCGTTGCGAGGTAAAAAATACCAAAATATCATCTGATATAGCAGGATGTTTTAAATTGGCCATACATTCCACTAGATTGGTTGTAGCATTAATAATCCTACGAATCTCCTCGGCGGACTCTGAGAAGTTAGGTTTTGTTGCAAACCAATTTACCGTGTGTGTGATTATTTTTGCCTATCTTCGTGAGATTGGTGTAGTCAGTGGCGATTTAATTACTCAATCCGTCTCGACGACCAAGCAAAGACTCGAGTGTCGACATGTTGCTTATTCTCGACGTCACTTCCACCCATCCTGAGGAGTCGTATTATTTCTGTTGAATAGCCTTAACAGGCAGCAAAACGCACTTCACCAGGTCACTTCACTTTTAGGTAACAAAGTCAAATAATAAATAAACGTATTATAGAATCTTGAGCACGCGGCACTTCTTCCGAGCGCGACTCTTCGTCATTCGATTACTCACCAAATTCACAAATCGGGCTGTTGCTCTCGATCCGGCTCGAAGGACAAAAAGCTCTCGATCCGGCTCGAAGGACAAAAAGCTCTCGATCCGGCTCGAAGGACAAAAAGGAATCAAACGATTTTGTCATAGATTAATAATGAAAAAGGTAACTTTTGATTGTCTCCAAGAATTTATTGTGAAGTTCTGTGAAACCTGTTACTTGTGAAGTTGTGGAATTTCTCAAAAATAAAAGTAGCCTCACGCACGAAGCGCAAATACAACTATATTGTTAAAGATATTGTAAATTTAGTTGACAATGATGTAATAAATGACAACCGCTCGTGTAGAAAAACAATGTAAAGAAAATAATGAAGCGTCTCTATCTAAATCCGATATTGTAGATGTGTTGTACCAGACTGTATCATTACACATACAAAAAATTATTGATGTATTAAATTTTAAGTTATCTGACAATGGATAACAAAATTTGAATTTACTTGTTATCTGTTAATTTTGCTTTCCTTGGTCCTCTTAATCATTTCTAAATTAAAATGAGTAAAAATTAAATTTGATTTTTGTTATACGTGTCCGAAAAGAACGTTTGTTTTTCGGCTTTAAAGTCGTACTTTACGGACACGTATAAAGAAAAATAATGTTTGTTACTCGGCCGTAAAATTTTGCGGCCTAGTACCGAAAACTACTATTTATGAATCAGACAAATTAAATTTGAATATTTATTGAAAAAAGGATTTTTAAATTACTCACTTGTAAGAGTAAGAATTGGCTGATTCCATTCAAATTTAGACAGGATGTCACAGATCGAAATTTTTTTCGCCTAAAAACTATAAGACTGTATTCTAAATCATATTTAAGGAGACACGTGTCTCAGGATTTTGCTTAAATTTTTTTTTTTACCCAACAGCCAAATCAATATTAGACGCAAAAATAAAGATTACAAAATTTAAAAGATTCCCTAATTTTCAAATTGCCGTAATATTCTCAATTTTTAACATTTTGAGATGTTTTCTTTTTTTGCAAAATGTGAGGAATTTCATCTAGTTTTTAGAAAAGTCTCTACTTTGATGATTAAGATTCATGTTACAGAGTTACTAATGAAAAACTGAAAAATGACGATTTTAAAGAAATATTGTATAAATATCTCAAAAACTATCATTTTTTTTTCTCTAAAAATTTAATATGGTTAAATACATGTTTTGCTTCCTCCTAGAAGAAGCTTTGTGATAGTAAAAAAAAAGTTTTTGAGAAAATGTGTTAGGAATGTTGTTCAGCAAATTTGGAATCGAAATACACTATTTTTAGAAAATGTCCGTGTGCGTGCGCGCCTGCGCGTGTGTGTGTGTGTGTGTGTGTGTGTGTGTGTGTGTGTGTGTGTGTGTGTGTGTGTGTGTGTGTGTACGCTGATATCTCATGATCTACTTGACCGATTTTAACGAGAGAGGGATCATTTTTTTTTATTTTGCTTACACAGTTGCGGTCAATATTCTATTTTTGAAAAAATCGATTTTTTTGTTTTTTATAGCGATTTTTCAATTTTCAAAATTTTTATTTTTGATTTTTTTAATATTTTGAACGAATATTGTTTATATATTATGAAATCTCTGTATGCAGAATAAAATTCTCTACAATTTGAAAAAAAAGTCGATAGCTATATTTCGTCATAAGTTATTGATTAAAACGTAATTTTTTGTAAATAGGTTATATTTCGAAATTAAAAAAAGATATTCACATGAATATTTTTTTGATTATAAAGAATATTGAGTACTATAACTTGCTCAATTTTTATGGTTTTTTATTCCTTATTTTTGGAGAAAAAAAAAATAATTTATAAAAAAAGTGTTTTTTTTTGTCGTTGCATAACTAGAGTAAAATTGGCTTAATCGCTTTGAAATTGTTTGTAGGAGTAGATTTTGTATACGAATCGAGAGAGTTCTTTGGGCAAAGGGATTGATCCATAAATTTCAGAGATATTTGAGGTTAAAATTTTTTTCACTTTTTTTTAAATCGTTATTTCTCGAGAACGGCTCTTTGTATCTGTGTTACGTCTGGTGACGTATCATTCAAGACAAAACTAAGAATTGCGTCAGTGATTTTCTCGCATGTGGAAACTGTGTATATTCGCATTTTGTACACATGACACCGCGATGAAGCGGGTATCGAAAAGTATGTACGCCACACACGTTAGCAATCGCGCACAGATCGCGAGCTCCGTACCACTCCGATCGACAATAGGAATAGCGATTATTTGTACAGGCCAATACGAGCCTATAGTAGTTTACATGAAAATACTTATATCAATATAATTAATAAAACCATCAGTATTAATCACCCGTTTATATATAATTCAGTCAACGAATAAATTATACACATTAATCGAATAAATCGAATAGAGTTATTGTAAAAGCAATTACTAGCCAGATCATTTTATATAAGAAGTCTTATAACAATAAACAAATCCTAATTAATTCCAAAAGTGTGATTGATTCACTTCGAGAACCCACACCAAGGGGAAAAGGTAATATATTTCGATTATTGATTACCAAATCAAAATATGAGAGTATATTCCTCGATTTTCGAGACTTAACAGTGGTTCCGGTACGAATCGAATGAAAGTTTACTAGGTCAGCTAAATCAAACTATAAACGTTTGAAAAAAGATCAAATGAGTTCTTGAAAGACGAGGGACATACTCTTATAAAATACTAATATAACTAATATAGAAGTAGTTGGGGTCATTCATTGTAGCATGAATTGCCAAAACTACCGAAAATAAATTCGTACGGCTCGTCGAGTTATTAACATATTATCTAACAAATCATAATTACAAAAAGAATTGACAAAATAAATGATTTTTAATTCAAAATATTCAAATCGAAAATATATTACGCGAAAAATAAGAAATACAAGAATAGCCTAAACCAAATGAGACAATTGTAATAATAATAAAAGAATTTAAAATAGAGGTAGACAAACAAAAGAAAAAGATTACAGCATATAAATAAGAATATTACAATCATAAATTATACGAATAATTGTCAAATAAATCGAAAAAAAAAACATTACGTAAAAAATAAAGAATAAAATAACAGTCAAACGCAAGTCAACAAATTGAATAATAATATAAAACAATTTGTTTTAGTTAAATAATTATTGCATAAATAAAGATTGTATTTTAAATAGTAAGAGAGAAAAACACTAGAATACTAGACGGAAAATATAAGCGATACGGATATAAAAGTAGCAAATAAATAAATAAATTATATTGTCAAGTAAACAATTATAAAATATACACAAAAATAGTTGAACTAATAATAAAAGCGTATTTAAAAAGGAATATTAAGTATAGAATAGGTAAAAGAGTAATATGTCATGTCATATCAGAAAAACACAGGAAATAAGGGAAACAAAGGGATTATAACCAGAGAGACGACACAAGGCGACCCAGGTTTAAAAAAGCAAGTAGATAATAGTGTTAAGTTCTGAATGTCGAGGAATCTACTCTTATAATTGATTGTTAGTTAGTTATATTTTGGCTTATTTACCTTTTTTTCCTGTTGGTGTAGGTTCTCGAAATGAATAGATTGATGGTTCAATAATTGCACTAATTATTCGTTTATAAAATTAACAATAAATTGATATAGAGTCACAAAATAATTATGTTCGATCTGTTCGATTAATATGTGTAATATATGCGTTGCTTGCACGGATAATTAACACCGATAGATTATTGATTTTATAGATATAAGTATTTTCTCGTAGTCTGTTATAGGCTCGAATTGGCCTGTATAATAATCGTTTCTCCTCTTGTCGGCTGGAATGGTACGGAGCTCGCGACTTTTGCACGATTACTGACTTGTGTGGTAAGAGTCGCCGTATTTATTAAGCGGTTAAATTAGGTTGAAGATGATCATGAACCGTAAATCGAGATCATCTTATTTGGCAATGTAATTATCTCCAGTCGTATTAAATTCGGTAGTCGCATTGCAAAATGCTGATTCTAAAGATAATATAATACGCAAGTTGATAACCACTACTACGTCGCGATGCCTCGTATAAAAAAATTGCAACGTTGTAAAGTTCGCTCGCTCCGGCGTGATGCCGCTTACATTGGAATGCAACGTCGTTGAAATTTGTATACAGGTTGTTTGTCAGAAAATTACTGATGAGAAATATATATGAGTGTCGACTTAAATTTAAAAATACGTCACGGACGTAATACCTCCCCCTTTAGACTGTTGAATATCGTAGAAATTCAACAAATATTAAGATATTTTAAACATCAGTGATTTTCTGTTACAGAATTTTCAATAATAATGAAACTGTAATAAAAGTTCGAATAAATACAATAATTTCTTTCGTAAAACCAGAATACTTAATTTTTGGATTTTGTTTTTATTTAATATTACGTTTGTGATGTCGTACGAATGTTCTGAGGAAACGGTTTCTTCCAATGAATTCTAAATTATGGGGGTAAAATGCAAAATTTTCGGTAATACGAGCCATAATAATAATGACTCGCTCCATCACGATGTCGCGTGAGCAAAGTGCTGCGTTGCAAAAATTCGTATCGAAATTAATTTTTAAGAAAGTATTTTGATGGTTTTCATTAATGAGTTATACCTATTAGAATTTTAGGTATATGAATTGTTAATTGTTAATTATTAATTGTTAATTAATTTAATTAATAATTAATTAATTGTTAATTGTTAATTACTTTGATGCGCATTGGTTAAATTCACAATTGTAATTATCGTATAATATTCTTGTTAGAACGTAAAAAAATGCTGTATTTGTATCTTGAAGAGTTCAATAACTTGGAGTGGCGCGAGGTCGTGAAGTTAAAAGTGCATAGTCGTCGAAATTCGCGTATACATTATTCTAGGTGTCGAAAAATCACTGATTTATGTTTTTTTAGTGGATAAATATTTAAAAGGTACGTCTCGGGACGTATTCCCTCCCCCCTTGAATTTGTTGGGTAAAATTCAAAGTCACGTGGAATCAGTGATTTTTCCTTACAAGGGTGTAACATGGAAATAATTCAATATATTGCAGGAGAAATGAGAGCCCTTAAATCAACATCATCAACTCATAAAGCAATAGATGATGCAGAAATAGATATTGAAAAAATAACTATAGAAGAAAATAATTTAGATAATTTTATTATTCAACATTTAATAGATATGAGTAATGAAGCAACATCAGATACATTTTTTCATACAATTTGAATGTATTCCAGCATCTGAAGAAGAAAAAAATAATACTGTCTTGAACTAGTCCTTGTAAAGGAAATTTAATGTAATAAAATTTAATATAAAATTTATAGATAAATATTTAATTAGTCTTTATTTATTTATTCATTTATTTATTTATTCAACCAAAATTTACATGAAGTAAAATCCCGCTGAGGTAAACGCAGTTACCTGTTCGCTGGGTGGTCGAGATAAACAAAAATTAACTTAAAAATAGAAAACTAAAGAAAAAAATATTAATATAACAGTTTTTATAATATGGTCTAAAATTGTCACTGGACGCAAAATAGTGCAACCAATGCGTTTTTAACAAAAGATATATATTTAAACTTTTTTAGTGACACAAACAAGTATCTTTAATTTCTAATCAACTTATTATTCACTGTTTACTAAATATTTTTGGTAATCCATTCTCTTAATTTATAATAAATTGTGCAACACGCAAGGAAAATTGACCAGCTTTCGGCTCGGGTGAAAATTTATATAAATTGTCGACTGCCAAATTTTTCACAACATACCATACGTGCGTAATATACATAATTTTATTAATTAAATTCATTAATATCGACTCCAGGTCATGTGTTCTATTTTTTAGAATTAAAAATTCATTTATTCGATACGCCATACGTTAGCAGCTAGGCTAGATGGGACACCGCTCTTCGAACGTGAACGGCTTCGAGGACGCCATTTTCTCGGAAGGTCCCACGAGAACCAATGACCCTCGGGTATACACGGAGGGCACACATGTGTGCGTCAGCACTTCGCTCTCTGGCGATACGCGTTCTAACTATACAATATAACTTTATCACATTCTAACATGTACATATAGTATATATGCTCGGCGCCGCAACAGTACACAAAATTAAAAAAAAAATCAAATAAACACACTCACACACACACACGCGCGCGCACACACACACACGCATACACACAAACACACATGACACGGCCCATAGCGCTGCATCAGCGAAATCCATACTACGTGTGTGTTTGTGTGTGTGTGCGTGCGTGCGTGCGTGTGTGTGTGTGTGTGGGTGGGTGTGTGTGTGGGTGTGGGTGTGTGTACACGTGCAGCGCTACGGTATGCCAAGATAAACTAGGCGTCCAAGACCAGTTCGCTTTGACGCTGCAGTATTTAATAAAATATATCTTTATTTATATCTAATAAGTATACATTTTTGTAAAAATCTTACCTTGTGTTAATAACTCATCTATATCTGTTTTTTCTTCTTTTCATCCAAACTGAATCTTATTAATTTTTATGCACTGTCCTTCACACACTGTCATTTTCACTGTTTCTTTATTATTTTATATACCCACACTTTTTACAAGAAGTGACATTTTATACCACTGCAATTGGGGCATACCCATTCGTGGCACCGCTCAGAGTATTGCCACTTTATTTTCTGTTGCCGATGCTGTAAGTAAAAGCGACGACTACAATACATACACTGGTCCTATCGGGTTACTTTACGAGGGTCCCGTCGCACTAGAGTCGGCAATGACACTTGTTGTTCAAGTTCAACGATCATCCGCTGGATCGTTTCAAGCCCCGGAACCACACCACATTTAAACCCCTTAAAACCTTTTGGCTATTGTTGCCGCTCACACTGTTGTTGTTGCTGCTGCTAGCTGTACTACCGCTGCTGTTGCTGCTGGTGTCTATACTACCGCTGCTGATGCTGCTGTCACTTGTGCTGGGGTTCCAAACGCAGATTTGCTCATCAGCTTGAGGCAAGAGCATGTGAATCTGTCCTTGAAACGAGCTCGTTGAGTCATCTGAGACGACCTCTACGTCGAGAACTGGGGCATCTGGTGATACGACTCGTGAAATCCTCTCGTCGTTTAACGCGTACAAGCGTTTGATAAGCCACTCCTCCGTGTCACTAACACGTGTTTGGGGTCCGGCACTATCACGCGACTCGATGTAGGAACACCCGCCACGCAATTTTCGACTACACACATCTTCGCTTGATGAAGTGTTCTGGATAAGATGCGAGCGAGAACTGGTAAATATATTCGTACAAGGCTGCATCATCCTTATTAAGCGACACAACTTAGACGTGTAAGAACATGCAACATCAGCACAGTCCATCTTGTGAGAAATATAAATTGCAATCATGTATTTGGATATCAGGTTATGACAATAACATTGTCTTTCATGTTGTACATGTAATGTAGCAGGTATAAACGATAAGCGTTAGCCGACCAGTTGCCCGGTTCTTATCACCACCCCGTCACGGTGCTCAACACTTTGAGTATTTTAAAGCTAAAGCTGATATAATTATTAACAAAATTGAAATTTTTGAGTTATATATCGTTATGAACATACGTTCGCTTCTCGTAAGAGTTTTCAGAAATATATTCGATTTAATTATTTAGCAAAAAATACGACAAAAAATACTTGAAATTCAGGATTTTTATTGCATTGAACGTTATCATCATAACATTATATGTGCTTTATTTTAATTAGACTGTAAAAACACGCTGTTATAGTGAAAACTAGCAATAAACAATTTTAATTGTTCTAAACAAATTCTTCAATTTTGAGATATTCGCGTGATTTTCAGCATGTACTTATATTTTAACACGACGAATGCAATGATGGTACCAGATTGTTCAAAAAATCAAAATTGAGAAACTTTTTATTCTGTATTTTTATGTAATCTTGTAGAGTAGATAAGAGTCATGTAACACTTCGCTCGGTTATTTCAATTATCGCCTCTTCTTTGCTTTTCATTCGCAGCATTTGCATCCGTAAAATGGATTTAATTATTTATAATTTCCTATTTTTTATAGATTCTAATGGAGAATCCTTAAGTTCACTTCTCGTGAGAAAGTCAAAATCAATATCTCGAAACTTCACTGTCACTATTACACGTCTACTTTTAAAACGCTGATGCGCGAATTCTTACTCAGTGTTCCTCGTGCTGTGATAAGTAACCCTCACTGAAGAGTAGGGGGAGGGGGGTGCAGGTGTAGGAATGTACTGATATAGGAATTCATCTTCAAGAGCAAAGTATCACTGTGCGAACCGTGCAATATCAGCCCATTTCGTCAAGCGAAATATACAATCCACGATTATGTGTTTGGATGTCTGCTTATGACAATATAACGTTTTCTTACAAGCTGTACATCCCCATAAGCGATAACAGCTAGTCGGTCAGTTGCCTGATTCTTATCGGCATGATACGAGTTGCCTATTTTAAAGCCAGCTTTATTATTTTAAAAATTGAAGTTTTGCAAGCTGGATGTGGTAAAGATCTCGTATGCGCGCTTCTCGTTATAACAATCGATGTGATTTACTTTAATTAAAATGAAAAATGCCAAAAACTAATTTGGATTGTTTTTAACATCTTTTTCAATTTTTGAGATTTTGGCATGATTTTCAAAAATTAGCTATGTTTTAACACGACGAATACAACGATGGTACCAAATCATTCAAAAAACCAAAATTGAAAAAAAATTATTTTGTATTTTTATCTACCGCTGCAGGGTAGACAAGAGATATGCAATATCTCGCTTGATTATTTTAATTCCCGGCTCTTTGCTTTTCATTCGTAGCTTTTGCATCCGTAAAATTGCTTAAATTATTTATAATTTGTGAATTTTTTCCCGGATTCTAATGCAGAACACTCATGTTCGCTTGTCATATATGCTTTATTTTACTTTCAGTGTGAAATCGAGGCAATTAAAATGAAAAAATCCCAAAAAACAATTTTAATTGGTTTTAAAAACTCTTTCAATTTTAAGATATTTTCATGATTTTCACAAATTAGCTGTTTTAAGGGGGTCGGATACCTTTAAAATGACGAAAAATAATTTTTTTTTTATTACATATTTTACTAAAACAATACTTGTAGAATATTTCCCAATTAGCTTTAAAGCATTATCTATTTTTGTTTTAAGAATATACACAAAACACTGATAAAGCTTTTTATTTGTTTTTTGTTCAAATTACATTTTTCCCCTTGTATACGTATTTATATAATCGTATATTATTTCTACTAATTTTTTTTTTCATTTCCCTGTTCTTAATATATTTAAAATTCTCACTAAACATATCTATATATACTTTAAAAAATCCAAAAATAATATTTTAAACATTAATATAAAGATAAAAATGAATAATATAATTTATGGACGGTATTTTTGACAAAAATAAAAATTTGAATTTAAAACTTATAGCAGTTAAGTTGGCACCGTAACAACCTGACTTATCACTGACAGCCTCTCACAGCTCACTCCTTTATTGTAGCAGAGCTGATTTTAACGTATGAGAAAGTCCTCAAGCAATGTAACCATGCACAGCTGTCATTTCATATAAACACTGTGATATCAGCATCAGCACCTTTTTTATACAAAGTGTTGTTCTTAGTTTTCATTGTTTCAAACGGATTTGGGAGTAAAAATTTAGTTTATTATGTAATACGTAAAGGTATTTTAAATAAGTTTTTAAAAGTGTTTGAATAATACGAATGACAGTTGAATTAAAGTTTTAGAAATAGCTTTTTAGTACTTGAACTTTTATTGGACACTCTATTCTTAAAATGGCAGGGATTGATACTAAATAAAAATTAAGTCTATACTGACTATTACAAAAACCATTTAGAGTACAGATTTAAATCAACTTTTAAAGGAAGTGAAAGATATGCTATTGTGCAGAAAAACATTATGGAACCTTCACTTCAGTCAGAAAGCTACCATTATCAACCATCGCCTGAATCTCACTATGATATAATTGACATTTTATTTTCTGAAGTCAAAACAGTTATGCACTGCAATAAATACGCGTGACCCAAACTATCCGGACATTAGATTTTTTCCCAGATAAATTGCATAATGTTCGGAAAGGTGACGGATCTAAGGCTTTTCGGGCCCGAGGAATGCAATGGCGCAGTCAAAATTAACGTAGGGCGAATAATAAAAAAATAGCAAACCTATTTTTTCCAAATATATTGAAAGTTTGGTTATCACGATCATGTATCGAAGTTTATTAAATTTAAAGACCATAGCGCCTTTTTTCGACCTCGAAATCACTATAAATGAATTTATAATTGAGAATTAAAAATCGGTTTCTATGACCTGACAGACGATTTACCAGACGTTTGAGGAACAGGAATTATGAGAACGGAATCGCTCTGAAAAACAAACTATAGCTAGCAACTTCATGATACGACGGATAACGTTTATAGCAATGCGTATTTCCAGGCTTGAGCTTACGAAATGGCCATGAATTTTCACAGAAGCTTTATGAATCCCTTCATAATACTGATGACGTGCTATTTCTAATTACCAATGTGTCATATAAAATTCATTAGATTATCTCGCATATTGTGGGTTATACATATCATGTCAATGAGAATGTTTACAAACACGACTGTGCCCGAAATGCCTAAGAGATGGCGCCGCTGGCGTGTACATTCCACCGCCGTGCTATATCATTCGCGGACTGCTCACCGTTACTGTATGTTAATGTTGGGAATATGCTGAAAAAAGCCAAATGAGTTTTATTCATAATTTGTCAAGATCAATGTCAGTTATTTTTCACTTCTTATAGCGTAACGTGCTTATATTTTTCCTTACAGCGGATAAACGAGTCTGCATTAAAGTCTAGCTTACAGTCTGGGTGAAAGTCTGGTAAAGAGTATGGCAAAACTTTACCAAAACTTTCGCGAAACTTTCGCTAAACTTCGGAGATTCTTTGTATAAACTTTCGCTTTAGATAAACTTTATCAAAATTGCTCATATATTGGAAATAAATTATTAAAATAATTGTACATTTCCCCCATAGAAAGTATTGCGAATTTTTGGATCAAGTTTTGCGAAAGTTTGGATAAAGTTTGTCTAAGTGCAGGTTTAGATGAAGTTTCTCCCAAGTTTAGCGAAAGTTTGGCGAAAGTACCGCATGTATGAAAGAGATTTTGCACTGCTTAGCAGCCGCAGAGTAGTGTATGTATCACTGTTCATTACAATAGCAGCTAAGCCGCCTTTATTTATACATAAATAGATAGCTACGTGTAACTGAATTACAAAATGTTTTCTCAGGGTAAAGTTTCTCACCGAAATTCTGGTAAAGCTTATGTAATTTCGGGAAAGCTTATGCTTACTTAAGTCGATATTAGGCAAAGTTTCAGCAAATATTTGCAAATTCTTGGGATATCTGATGCAAAGTTTTGCGCACGCTTTGAAAAACTTTTATTAACTTCAGCAGTACTTTCACAAAGTCTTACAGATGTTTAGCAAAATTTAGTAAAGCTAATTCTGACAGAACTGCTATAGGTTTTGGAAAACGTATGCCTTCCAAGTTTTTGCATAGTTGAGATAAAGTTTAGGCAAAGTTTTAAGAAAGTTTTCAGAAAGTTTCCCGAAAATTCTTCTAATATTTCGATAAAATATCTATATCTAATTTCTATCTTAAAGTCTGTTTTAAAGTATGGCTTGAAGTCAAACATAACTAAAATTCAGGCTTAAAATGTAGGTTAAAGTCTGGCTAAAAGTCGGGCTTAAAATCTGGCTTAAAGTATCGCTAAAAGTCTTGCTAAAAGTCTGGCTAAAAGTCTGGCTAAAAGTCTGGCCTAAAGATTAACTAAAAGTTTGGCTTTAAGCCTGGCTAAAATTTGGCTTAAAGTCTGGCTAAAAGTCTAGCTTAAAGTCTGACTATAAGTCTTGCTAAAAGTTTGGCTTAAAAACTGGCTTAAAGTCTGGCTTAAAGTCTGGCTAAAAGTCTGGCTTAAAGTCTGGCTAAAAGTCTTGCTAAAAATCTAGCTTAAGGTCGGCTTAAAGTTTGGCTAAAAGTCTCGCGTGAAGTCTAGCTAAAGACTTTCAAGAAGTCTAAGTAATAGTATGTCTTAAAGTCTTGCAACTTAAACTTTGACAAAACTTCATGTAAACTTTAATTTCAGAGTAACTTAATCCAAACTTTAACAAAACTTTATCTAAACTTTGGCAAAACTTCCTCAAAACTTTCATGTCGGAGAACCTTTATTCGAACTTTAGTAAAACTTTCTCTAAACTTTGGCAAAACATTTTCTTAACTTTCCTTCGTAGAAACAATCCAAACTTGATCTAAACCTTAGCAAAACTTTACCTAAACTTTGGCAAAACTTTCTCAAAACTTTCATGTTGGAGAAACTTTATCCGAACATTAGCAAAACTTTTTCTAAACTTTGGCATAAAATTCTCTATTCTTTCACTTCGGAGAAACTTTATGCAAACTTTACCCAAACTTTAGAAAAACTTTATCTAAACTTTGGCAAAACTTTCTCTAAACTTTGGTAAAACATTCCTCTAAACTTACACTGCGGAGAAACATTATCCAAACTTTATCCAAAAATTTAGTAAAACTTTATCTAAACTTTGGCAAAACTTCCACAAAACTTTCATGTCGGAGAAACTTTATCCAAACTTTATCTAAACGTTGGCAAAAATTTATCTAAACGTTGGCAAAACCTCCTCACACTTTCACGTCGGAGAAACTTTATCCGAACTTTAGCAAAACTTTCTCTAAACTGTGGCAAAACATTCTCTAAACTTTCACTTTGGAGAAACTGATTCCAAACTTTATCCAAACTTTAGCAAAGCTTTATCTAAACTTTGGCAAAACATTCTCTAAACTTTAACTTTGGAGAAACGGTATACAAACTTTATCCAAACTTTAAGAAAACTTTATCTAAATTTTGGCAAAACTTCGACAAAACTTTCATGTCGGAGAAACTCTATCCAAACTTTATCCGAACTTTAGCATAACTCTCTAAACTTTGGCAAAACGTTCTCTAAACTTTCACTTTGGAGAAACTTTATACAAACTTTATCCACGCTTTTTTTTAATTTTGGCAAACTTCCTGTAAACTTTCACTTGTGAGAAATTTTATCTAAGCTTTGGGATAACTTTCTCTATACTTTGATAAAACATCCTCTAAAACATCTATTTCTGACAAACTTTATCCAAACTTTAGCTAAACTTTATCTAAACTTTGGCAAAACTTCTACGTATTTACTTCTGAGAATATTTATCCAAAGTTTAGCAAAACTTTATCTAAACTTTGGCAAAACTTCCACAAAACTTTCATGTCGGAAAAACTTTATGCAAACTTTATCCGAACTTAAGCATAACTTTCTCTAAACTTTGGCAAAACATTCTCTAAACTTTTACTTTGGAGAAACTTCACACAAACTTTATCCAAGCTTTCTTTAAATTTTGGAAAACTTCCTGTAAACTTTCACTTCTGAGAAATTTTATCTAAATTTTAGGATAACTTTCTCTGTATTTTATCAAAACATCCTCTAAAACTTCTATTTCTGACAAACTTTATCCAAGCTTTTACATAACTTTTTCTAAACTTTGGCAAAACATTCTCTAATCTTTCACTTCGGAGAAACTTTATCCAAACTTTACCCAAACTTTAGAAAAACTTTCTCTAAACTTTGGCAAAACATTCCTCTAAACTTACACTTCGGAGAAACATTATCCAAACTTTATCCAAACTTTAAGAAAACTTTATCTAAATTTTGGCAAAACTTCGACAAAACTTTCATGTCGGAGAAACTCTATCCAAACTTTATCCGAACTTTAGCATAACCCTCTAAACTTTGGCAAAACGTTCTCTAAACTTTCACTTTGGAGAAACTTTATACAAACTTTATCCAAGCTTTCTTTAAATTTTGACAAAGTTCCTGTAAACTTTCACTTCTGAGAAATTTTATCTAAACTTTAGGATAACTTTCTCTATCCTTTGACAAAACATATTCTAAAACTTCTATTTCTGACAAACTTTATCCAAACTTTAGCTAAACTTTATCTAAACTTTGGCAAAACATCCTGTAAACTTTCACTTCGGAGAAACGTTATCAAAACTTTAGCAAGCTTTCTCTAAGCTTTGGCAAAACTTCTAAACTTTCACTTTCGAGGAGCTTTATTAAAACTTTGGTAGTATTTCATTCAATTATCAGCATAACTTTATCAGAATTTGTGTAAAACTTGTACGGAGCAGTACGAAGAAACGCCGGAGGTTTAGTAATACCGGCACACGTAGTTGTCTATTTACGTATAAGAGGAAATCCACGTTTTCTTTACCCCTTTTCTGACCCAAAATCGTCGAAAGATTTTTTTTTGTGACACACCTATCGGACAAGTATTTTTGCGCTTGTTATACCATACATAGAAAGAAAAAAAAGTCCAACCATCGAAAAAAGAGGGGGTTGACATCATTTTTCTGCAAAATTCGATTTATTTGATATCGTGTAAAAATTAAATTTTTTCAAAACCGACCATTTTGCCATGAAAAATGATATAGGAAATCTGAACGAACAGAATTAAAGTAGAGAATGAGACCTATAATTATCTTTTTTGAAAATTAAAAAATGTTGATTCCTTCAAAAGTTACGTAACTTTGAAGATGAGGTTAAAATACAGAAAATGCAGCTATAAAACGGTGAAAACCGTAAAAAACAGGAGTTTCATACAGCGGCGTAGTATTTCTGTATTTTAAGCTCATCTTCAAAGTTACGTAACTTTTGAAGGAATCAACTTTTTTAATTTTCAAAAAAGATAATTATAGGTCTCATTCTCTACTTTAATTCTCTTCGTTCAGATTTCCTATATCATTTTTCATGGCAAAATTGTCGGTATTTGAAAAAATGTAATTTTTACACGATATCGAAAAAATCGATTTTTGAAAAAAAAATATGTCAACCCATGTTTTTCGTTAATTGGACTTTTTTCTTTCTATGTATGGTAAAACAAGTACAAAAATTCTTGTCCGATAGGTGTGCCAAAAAAAAAAGTTTCGACGATTTTGGGGTAGAGAAAGGGTTAAGAAAGCGTGGAATTCCTTATAAATAAAGGCGGCTTAGCTGCTATTGTAATGAACAGTAACACATACACTACTATGTGGCTGCTGAGCTACGCACAATCTCATTCGTGCGTGCGGTACTTTTGCATGCGGGACTTTTGCGTACGCCACTTTCAAAAGTGCATAAAAGTATGCGTATCTGATACAAAAGCAACAGTATCGTTATATTCAAGTTATCCCGCAGCCCCCT
Organism: Torymus aiolomorphi; assembly: GCA_036365515.1. NCBI lineage: Eukaryota > Metazoa > Arthropoda > Insecta > Hymenoptera > Torymidae > Torymus > Torymus aiolomorphi. The sequence goes on along the minus strand of CM070874.1, from coordinate 174,138,366 downwards.
CGATGTATATGTACTATTAGCATTAGAACAATACCCAACAAAAAATTTCTCTCTGACATAAAAACGGTTTTACTCAAGAAGTATGGAAGGTTCGTTTATCCGCTGTAAGGAAAAATATAAGTACCTTACACTGTAAGAAGTGAAAAATAACTAACATTGATCTTGACAAATAATGAATAAAGCTCATTTGGCTTTTTCCAGCATACCTATTCCCAACATTAACATATTAACGGTGAGCAGTTCACGGACGATACGGCACGGCGGTTGAATGTTTACGCCAGAGGCGCCATCTAGGCATTTTGGACATTGTCGTATTTGTAAACATTATCATTGACATTATATGTATAACCCACAATATGCGACACAATCTGATGAATTTTATAAGACACATTGGTAATTAGAAATAGCATGTCATTCGTATTATGAAGGGATTTATAAAGCTTCTGTGAAAATTCATGGACATTTCGTAAGCTCAAGCCTGGAAATACGCATTGCTATAAACATTACCCGTCGTATCATGAAGTTGCCGTTTGCTAGCTAGAGTTCATTATTCGAAGCAATTGCGTTCTCTTAATTCCTATTCCTCAAACGTCTGGTAAATCGTCTGCCCGGTTGTAAAAACCGATTTTTAATTCTCAATTATAAATTCATTTATACTGATTTCGAGGTCGGACAAAAGCGCTATGGTCTTTAAATTGAATAAACTTCGATACATGAACGTGATAACCAAACTTTCAATATATTTGGAAAAAATAGGTTTGCTATTTTTTTTATTATTCGCCCTACGTTAATTTTGACTGCGCCATTACTTTCCTCGGGCCCGAAACCCCTTAGATCCGTGACCTTCCCGACCATTTTGAAATTTGTCTGGGAAAAAATCTAATTTCCGGATAGTTTGGGTCACGCGTTCGCCCTATCAGACATTAAAAAAAGATCAATATAGGAGTGTTGCTGCTATAAACATTTTTTTTAAGCATTTGGCTATGGCGATACTGGCTTCATAACATGCATGAAGGATTTTTGATTTCTCAACACATTCTTTGTTTACCTCAGTATATAAGAATCTAATATATGTAATAAAGATTATTAAAAACATGCGGATTTAAAGGCGCTTAAGGATCTACATGTTAAACCACTTAACAAACTTGACTGACTGATGTGGATATGACTGTACGCGTGCTTATAGCTTACAAGTCTGATGGACCGAATATCCAGATACTAGAATATTTGTTCTAAATGTAAAATATTTTGAGCTAAAAACAATACTTTTTTGTATTTCAGGGCAGAGATGGAGTTAAGAAATAATGAAGAAGAAATAAAGAAGTATTTTAGTAATTTTATCTTTAAAGCTGTTTTCTACATAATGTGAAATTTTAGGCTCTGCCGTCGACTCCAGAATCAGGAACTGCATATATTTTAATGGGAGAGGTCCTAACATTTTGGTATTTTATATGTCTATTGACTGAAGAGTTGTATGTATCCAATTTACTTGATTAAATAATTTTTTACGAGCAAAAAAATGTTAGTACGGCAGTGTCGTTGCTTCGTCCAGGAATTTACAGAGATGTAAATGTTATAGTAAGCGAAGTAAATAATTTAAACTGTATAGAGGACCATTTGCAATTCGGCTACGTGACCCGATCCCGGTGGCTACGTGACAGTCTACAGAGTTTGTACAAAGATAACTTGCTCTGAATTTAGTCACCAACTTTATTTATCCAAGAAGTTGCGAAAAATTTTGGGATTCGAAAGCAGGAATAGTATTTTTATAAGAGATGAAGAATCAGTAGTAAGTGATAGACCTACTCATATCTCCAATGGACTTCCGTCCATGCTTATGATTTATAGTGATAGTTGCGAGCCTTACGTAATAGGTGACGTTAACTCGCGATTGTTGCGTGCAGTATCGTTAAATATCGACGACGATTACACGTATAGTACGAGAATCAAGAGTTTCTCCCCACCCATGTACATACCTTTAATATTCAACTCATTTCAGACAATCGAATCGATATAAGGGACCAAAGTGGCCGTGCAACCCTATTCGATTACGGTACTTTGACGGTGACATTTCATTTCAAAAAACTTGACTAGAACTCATTTTTAATACAGTGATGGAACGTTACTTCAACATGCAATTTGGCGGTGGATATAGCGTAGGGGAGGTGTTTGGTGGTAGTCAACGGATTAATGGTGGGGTCGGACGTATTTACGTTGGATCCTCCTACCAAAGAGGCCACGGCGGTATTGGTTCATTTTTGGCAGGAATTTTCCGTCGCGTTCTCCCATCTTTTACTCGTGGAGCCAAAGCTCTTGGGAAGGAGGCTGTGCGTACTGGTATAAACATTATATCTGATGTTACCGAGCGAAACACTTCGTTTAAAGAGTCGATTCGCAAACGCTTTAAAGAATCTGGCGAAGTTCTCAAACGACAAGTAGAGGAGAAATTGAATAAACTAATGGAGGGGTCGGGATATAAATTACCACGCTACGGCTTACCACTTCAGTTGCGAACGGATGTCGGCTCTTATACAAATCACAGAGTCTAATAATTCGAAAAAAGGCAAGGCTAAGAGAAAACAAATGAAACAAAAGAAGAAGAAGCGAACCACGAGAGATATTTTTGGATAGATAAGAAGGCATTTTTACACACCCATTCATGCGAGTATCTCAAGTCGGAGTTGTTTCTGTTTGAAATTCCTCCTACTCAAACAACGATAGAAAATTGGCACTGGATACAATATAAACCAATATCGTCTTTAACTGATGATTCACCTATAGAATTTGTGTTACCGGGCAATGGTGAAGAATATACTGATCTTGCTCACACGATGCTTAGTCTGCGTGTAAGTTTACAAACTACGGTTGACGTAGCACAAGCCGCTACAGCCCAGGTATCCAAAGTCGGAGCTGTCAATAATTTTATGCATTCTTTATTTAATCAAGTGGATGTATTATTGAATCAAGAACCTATATCACCGCCAACAAACGCTTACGTTTACAGAGCGTACTTTGAAACTTTATTGAATTATGGACCTGCTGCTAAAAATTCGCATTTGACGAGTGTACTGTGGACAATACTGCTGGAAAAATAGACGACGGTCAAGATGCAAATGCAGGCCTTCTGCAACGTCGCAAATTACTGTCTGCAACAAAATCAGTTGACATGGTTGGCCATCTTCACTGCGACATGTTGAATCAAGAAAAATTATTAATAAACAGGTTTGAGGTAAGAGTACGATTAGTAAGGTCTCGCGATAGTTTTTGTCCCATAGATCCTACGGTCTGTTACTCTGTACATATCGACGAAGCCAATCTCTTGATGCAATGACGCCAGTCAGGTGCATAAAAATTAGTCCGGGTGACGCACGGCTAACAATGAATAGAGGTATACTTTTTTTATAAAATGTTAGCAATACATTTTTGTTTTATACTATAATTTTTTAATATCTTAAAAATAAATTCAACCCTGCGAGAAATCGAGCTTCAAACTCCGTGCAGGTTGTTTCAAACAAAACCAGGCGTTATCTTCGTAGTCTCCCAACTTCACAGTTTCTAATTTTCTTTCGCGTATATACCACCCTTGTATATCGATTGACGTCTTTTCTGCTCGTTCGCCGGTGGCATTTGATCATTTCATTATTCTAGAGGTAGAGGAGGGGAGCGAGTACGACCACACGTATAGGCGTGATTTACAAGTATCTTCACATAAAAGTAAATTTTACATTCATCGTGACATTCACTTTTGATTCATGAATATTTATTTTGATATTCCGTATGCATTTTAACCTCGTGTTACGGAAACTATACTTTTTTATAAAACATTTTTTTCTTAAAAACAAATGAAGATAATCTCTTAAAATTTTAACCAAATATAGTCTTTAATGAGTGTAATAAGTGGTTAAAATGTCAGTCGATAAATAAAATATTTTGTCAGAAATTAATTTATGAAATATAAAAACATTTTCCTTAATAACAAATGACAGAGAAAATAATTTAAATAGTAGTTTAAATATCTTTCAAGAAAAATTTGTTATATTCCCTAATATTAAATGTAACACATACAAAAATAAAAAGAAAATAAAAAATTCAAAATCCTTTTTAGGTTATGAACCAAAAAAAATCGATCAAAACTCAAATCAGTCAGGATACCATTTTTTTCGCGAGACGAAGAGAATGGCTTTGTCGGACGAAAATCGGTCGATTTGCTTCCGAGATATAAAGAGTTCACACACATACACGCACGCACGCACGCACGCACGCATGCACATACACACACACACACACACACACACACACACACACACACACACACACACACACACACACACACACACACACACACACACACACACACACACACACAGGCATGAAAAAAATTTTCTCAAAATCGACAAATATCGACATATATGGCCTTAAAACATCTTTTTGAACATTTTTTGTTTCAAAAATTTTTTTCGCCTTTACAAAGCTTCCTCTGTGAGGAAGCAATAGTACTTTTCATACCAATATCGTCAAATAAAGTTTTTCGTCTTTTTTGTGTTATGTATTTTCCTTTTCTTTATGAGTTTTGCGAGACTGAACGTTGCGAGTTATCGCGTGAACACGATACATCGGCGATCACAACTCGAGACATAAAACTCCATTATACGCCCACGTTATAAAAACGGCTACTTTGATATACTAATGGTAAGCGTAAAATGCTCATTTTAGGCTTCATTTTGCAGTCGTAAAATACCATTTTATGTGCACGAAAGCTTAGCAGTATTTTTCGCCACGAGGCCGTAAAATGCAATTTCACGAACCGAAAGATCACATGAGACATGAAATTTTGTATGGTCGAGTGACGAACAATATTTTTTGACATATTAGGCCGTGAAATTCGATTTTACGAATGGCTTTTATTAGTTGTTATATTTGACTTGACGGATTCGTGTCCGTGAAATAAAAACAGTCCGTAAAATCGAGATTTACGGACTGTATGAGAAATCGAATTTTTCTGCCTAAAAACAGTCCGCAAAATCGAATTTTACGGCTATGATATCAAAAAATATATTATTATATAAAATAAACTATTAATGTATAAAATAAACTATTATTATATGAAATAAAAAACGTTGATTTATTTACGTTTAAACCTATGCTTGGCCACTTAAAATAAGATCCTTTCTCGTGTAATTAAGCTTTAATAATCATTTATTTCATTTCAGGTTGTAGAATTAATTGGAAAAGAAGACGTTAAGTTAAGTAAAAAACAACTTGAGGAATTAATTGAATTAATGGAAAAAGAAGAGGTTCTCGAAGTTGAAGATCAAATTCAAAGAGCTTTAGAAAAAGAGAATAATGATTACGAAAAAAATAAGCCAGAAGAAATTTTTGAAACTATAGAAAGTATTTCGAACCCTCAAATTTCATTTACATCAGTCGCAGTTGAATCATCTTCGGAAGATTTAAATTGTTCTGAATCTTCTTCCCTAAACAAAAATTCAAAATCAATGCATGAAACTGCTGTTGCTTCAAATCTTCCATCATCTTCTAAAAAAGCTCACGGTCCAAAGCAATTGTAATTTTGAAATTGCTAAACGCTTCTACAATTCTAAAGCTTTCTTCAAATTATATTTAAGATAAAAATAGTGAACTGAAGTATGGCTTTCTGATTTGCATTAAAAAGCTCTTTTTATAATTAAATCGTAATGCATTCTGAGAGATTTTTATATAATTTATATTAAATATATAAAGTGGCTACTAATAATTGCTATTTTTAAATATATATAAAAATTTATCTTGTCTATCTATGGTGTATGAATAACTGTAATTTAGAAAACATACTATAAATGCAATTTCTTTTTTATTTTAAATCATGTAAGTCACTTAACATTCACATTTATTTATAAAGAAAATGCATAATTCTTATTCATAAGTTACGAATAAACTGAGAGTGGTATGTGCTGGTCATGTAAACCTGCTCTTTTTAATAAGTTATATATGTATCTGATGAAAAATTAAAATAAATCATAATTACATAATATGTAATTCAATGTACTATGTTTTTCAAATGAAAAAATGTGTTTTTTTTTATAAATTAGTTGTTTTAGAAATTCAACACTTTAATATTTTAGGTGGTTCAGCAATCAATAATATAGTAATAGAACGTTAAATAATAAAATGATGAAAATTTACATTTTGCGATGATGCGGTTACTAAACATTTTGTTTTCATAGAAACGAAGTATTAGTGACAGATTTTTCTCCATTCCAGGTGTTGGATCTTGTTTGTCAGATTCATTACTAAAAATTTATAACTTATTTTTTCACTCATTTTTAATTTTTTTTCCTTGAAACTCATGATGGGTCCTCTAGGACCCACTTGTAAAATTTACTTCAAGGCACTTTTGACCAAAAAAACATATGGGAACCCCTATGTTGGAGCATTCTAAAGTAAAATATGCGAAAGTATAGTCACTTTTGCCTCGGTAAGAGTTCGCTTCGGGATTAATGTGTTAATATTGTATTATCTTTATTCTTTTTCCTTCTAACAAATCACCCATATGATATAAGTCAAGTACATGGTTATGTTAGTCGATCGAATGATATCGATTATTTAATCTTTGTAAAATCGTTCACATTATTCTGATATTACAATATTAAGATATATTCATATTATTTAGATGAATCAATATGAAAAATTTCCATACACAAAGAAAAAACAGCTATCTTACAATGGTACTTAGCCGGTCTTACACGTAAAAATTTTGAAAAAATCAAATTTTTTTATTGAATTTTTCAATTATGTATATTATTTTAAACCTAAAAAGATAGTTTGGATCAAAAATTAAAAAACTTTAAGATGATATGGCTGAAAGGGCGTATTACACAGGCACAAAAAAAAGTGGTCTGTCACAGAACACTGACTATCCATATCCTTATGTATTTTGACGTGCTGAACACGAATCCACTGTCCGTTTGGTTCCAGCAGCCCCTGATTTTGCGTAAATTATATCATAAAAGCGGAAAATTACGGAAAACTGGATTTATGAAGTCCATCAGTGAATAGTAGAAAGTATTCGAACCCAGTTGAGTCATATTCCCATGTATTTTGACTCACTGAATAAGAATACACTCTCCATTCGATCCTTTTATCCTCTGATTTTGTGCAATCACTGTAAGTGACTGAAAATTGCGAAAAAATGCAGAAAATTGTGGAAAACTGATATCATGAATATCATCAGTGGTATTCCTAAACCCTTTAACCTTAAACCCTGAAACCCTTAAACCCTTAACCCTTAAAACTGTCGTGCAGTTTCTTAAATGTTAATGAAAAAAAAAGTTATTTATACTTTTTTCATGTATAGGGAACCCTTTAAGTTTCTCTTTTTAACATCCAACAGTAGTCCTATTTATCATATTTACACCTCACACGCCTAGGTATCTTCTCTCCATTACTTTCAAATCTTGATGAAAAATTTCACCTTGCTCGTCACTGAAATCACCTAAGTTGTCTGGAAAGTACTCCAGATGAGAATGCAAAAAATGCAATTTAACACTCATCAAACAACCTAAACGTTGGTAGAGTTATCGAGTAAACCATTGACAAGTTCTTCATAGTCGTGACTTTTATTATTTCTTAAAAAGTTTTCAGCAATACTTTTAAAACTCAACCAGGCTGATTTTTCTATCTCATTCATGTGATGTATAAAGTTTTGGTCTTTAAACATTTTACGGATTTGCGGACCATCGAAAATACCTTCTTTTATATTGGCATCACTGAGTTTTTCAAACTGCTTATGTAAATGTATGAAACATTGCCCTTGTTTTTCCAAAGCTTATGTGAATTGTTTCATTAGGCCTAACTTTATATGCAATGGAGGAAGAAGAATTTTTGACTGTTCGATCAATGGTTCTTTTGCCATTCTGTTTGTTTATAATGCTTCATGCGATCCCTACTATCCCATAAGCACAAAAAGCATGGGAACTCAGTGAATCCTGCCTGCTGTTCTAGTATGATAGAAATGATTTTTAAGTCCCCGCAAACCTGCCACTTGTAATCTGCATAATTAATTAATTTTCTCTAAGACGTATTTCATATTTTTATAAGATTCTTTGAGCTTAGTAGAGCAAGGTATTGGAATGCTCGCGTACTTATTTCCGCTGTGTAACAGAACTGCTTTTAAGCTACATTGCAAAGAATCTATGAAAAGTCTCCACTCATTGGGTTGATATACGTTTGCTTTCATTCATTTAGCAGACCTCTAACGTCCGCACAATATACTAACTTTTTATCTTTATCGAGAGTAAAATATTTCCTTAACTCTTTTTCCTGCTCTCTATATATGAAAGATTTAGTCCCTGGTTGTGCCAAGCCACGCCTTATAAGTACTGAAGATGTAAATCCAATATCTTTCGATACACCAGTATCTCGAATAAAATCGCTTAACTCCTTTTGATTGAAGAATTTTCGAAATCGTTTCTCACCAGCTGGAACGTACTCATCATCGCTTTCATTTACTTCACGTGCACTGATTTAGGTTTGCTCGCTTTCGCCTTCTTCGTATTCCTTAATACATGTCATCTTCGTGTAAATCTCTTTCCTTTGTATCTTGCTTTATACTACATAGATTCATGACCATCTAAAGAACTTGCTTTTATTTTGTCTTTATCGGACGCAGTCACATGTGATTTGAAAACTGGTTTCGTCATTGAAGATATGCTTGCGTAATTAAATCTTTGATTTAATGTTTGTGTTGAAACCATTTATCGCATTTGTGTAGGAACAGCAGCCTTCGTGTGTTTGTGGTTGCTGCTTGTTGTTCGCGGCAAAAATGAAACAAATTTATCATATTGTAACTTTTTCCATCGATTGAACATCTGCAGCCAACTACTACACATGCCTTGTCGAGCCCACGTTGTGTCTTTTGTAAGAATTCCTATGCATTGAAGAAAATCTCTATTCGCATTTTTAATAAATCTTCGGTATTTTTCCACCTCAAACTGACCACACAAGTAATAAAGAATATTTCGATCTTTATCACACTTTTTCTTTACGATAAGGCTATTTGTAGCATTGTACCTAACACAAGCCAAGTCTTAAACATGTGAAAAAAAGATACATTGCTTATACCTCCACCCAGAGTACCTCCACGCGGTGACGGCGGACAACAGTATGTCTTTTGCAAATTTGTTGTTTTTTTTGCCCAGTTTTGTTTTAAAATTCTGTCAAGATCTCTGGGAAGTCTCAAGCCGTCACGACAGGTACAAGCAATCTATCTTTTACGATGCAGGAACTCGGAAATCCAGTATCAGTGACTGGTCAGGGTGAGCAAGCGAGCCCGCAGACATCGTCATTATGTGACCGCAGCTTTTCACAGGTGAGCGACTTGGCCTGTCGCTCACCTGTATCGCAAATCACAAGTGTAATAAAGATCGAAATATTTTTTGCTACTTGTGTGGTCAATTTAAGATTCAAAAATACCGAAGATTTATTACAAATGTGAATAGAGAGATTTTTCTTGAATGTTTTGGCGTAGAGATCCTTCCAGAAGACACAACGTGGGCTCCACAAATCATGTGTGGCACGTGTCTGCAGATGTTAAATCGATGGAAAAAATTTAAATGTGATAAAAGTAAGAGGGATAAAATTTCTAAATTTTTGACATCAACTAGATGGCGTCAATCACAAACACGCGAGGACTGCTATTTTTGCATGACTGTGGTTTGTGGTTTCACCGCAAAGACTAAAAGATAAATTACGCAAGCGTATCTTCAATGACGAAACCAGTTATGAAATTACACGTCAATGCGCCCAATGAAGAAAAAATGGAAGAAAGTTCGTTAGATGGTCATGAATCAATGGAAGTAAATGAAAAAGATGCTAAAGAAAGCGATTTAGATGAAAATGACATCGAACCAGATAATATTGAGGAATAGGAATATGAAGAGGCCGAAAGAGAGCAAACCGAAGACAGTGTAAGTGAAGTAAACGAAAGTGATGACGAGTACGTTCCAGTTGGATCAAAAACCCTTTAATCAGAAGGAGTTAAGCGATTTTATCCGAGATACTGGTGTATCGAAAGATATTGGAGAATTTATGGCCTCAGTACTTATAAGGCGAGGCTTGACACAACCAGGGACTAAATTTTCCATATATAGCTCACTCTACTAAACTCAAAGAATCTTATGAAAATATGAAATACATCTTAGAAAAAATTAATTATGCAGACCAGAAGTGGCAAGTTCGCGGGGATTCAAAAATCATTTCTATCATACTAGGACAGCAGACGGGATTCACTAACACACACCCAGCCTGAAGCCAACTTAACACGTATGAAAATGGTGACGCATAGGGCTTGCGCGGATCGATTAATTATGACAAATAAATGAAAAATCCATCGAAACGAAAATCCTAGCTGATCCTTTTCTTGAGTTATGAGTGATTCAAAAAATCAGATAACACGCACTCAACGTATTATGATCTACGTATGTCTGCGCGTGTGTGTGTATACGTGTGTATTTGTGTGTGTGTGTGTGGGCATGCACATATATTATATATATATATATATATATATATATATATATATATATATATATATATATATATATTCACATCTGGGACGCATTTTGAGGATTATATAGGTCATATATACCGAATTTTGAGGATTTTGTAGGCATTTTGAGGAGTCTCCTCAAAAGTCCAAAGCACTCGAGAGGCATTTTGAGGATTTTTCAGCGGTTTCCACAATAGTGTGTTAATACATCGATTTCGGAAATTCCGTGATATTTTTCCGTAAAAGCGGGCGCCGCAGGCGTCGTGGTGTTAGTCAATAACCTTAGGGTCATTATTTCTTTAGTCACGCGCTTGTTTATTGGTTGTTTATAACAATGTTTATATTTGTGTCACCACTATTGTACAAATTCTTTATGAAATCCTCAAAATACCGTCCAATGATATATATATATATATATATATATATATATATATATATACACACACACACTAGTTGGGTACCCGCCTACTCGCTCCGCTCGTCAACCCCTCATTTTTAGAAAGTGATTGAATTGTAAATTTTGTTCTATTTTTTTTTTCGAGAAAACCTAAGGTTTTTTCAAATTTTTCACCGCCATATTGGTTCCACCACTTTAAATTTCGAAAGTCCAAAAACAAAATCTTGATCAGCAACCTTGAAAACTTCTCTATACTAATTTTAAAAGAATTCTATGCTTCATTCGAACTTTTGACCACCATTTTGAATTTAGAATGTCTGATAGCAACATCGTGATCGGAGAACCTGTATTCTAATTTCGAGAAAAAACTAAGCTTTTCCGAATCTTTAACGGCCATATTGGTCCGGCATTTTGAATTTCGAAAATCCAATAAAATCTTGATCAGCGACCTCCAAAATCTCTGTATACTAATGTTAAATTTTTAGAAAAACTTAACTTTTTTCGAATTTTCACTACCATATTGGACCGCTATTTTAAATTGCGAAAGTATAATAGCTAAATTTATACTAATATGGAAATTCGAAAAAAGCTTAAGTTTTTCTAAAAATTGGAATAGAGGACTTATCGAGATCGATGATCAAGATTTTGCTATTAGGCTTTCAAAATTAAAAATGGCGAATTTAATATGGCGGTCGAAAGTTCCCAATATCGCCGTCGACACTTCAAGGGAAGCTTACATTTTGTTTAACATTAGTATACAGATAAGGTTTTCAAGGTCGCTGATCAAGATTTTATTGAATTTATTCAAAATGGCGGACGAATATGGCCGTTAAAGATTCGGAAAGCTTAGTTTTTTTCTCGAAATGAGAATGCAGGGTCGCTGATCACAATCTTGCTATCAGACATTCTAAATTCAAAATGGTGGTCAAAAATCCGAATGAAGCATAGATTTCTTTTAAAATCAGTATACCGGAGTTATCAAGGTCGCTGATCAAAATTTTGTTTTCGGACTTTCGAAATTTAAAGTGGTGGAACCAATATGGCGGTGAAAAATTTGAAAAAAGTTTAGGTTTTCTCGAAGAAAAAATCAAACAAAATTTACAATTCAATCACTTTTTAAAGATGGGGAGTTGACGAGCAGAACGAGTAGGGGGTACTCCCATAGTATGTGTGTATATATATATATATATATATATATATATATATATATATATATATATATATATATATATATATATGTATAATATATGTACATGACGACCCACACACATACTCACACATTTTCTTAATCACTCATAACTCAAGAAAAGGATCAGCTAGGATTTTCATTTCAATAGATTTTTTATTTATTTGACATACTTAATCGATCCACGCAAGCCCTATGCATCACTATTTTCATATGTGTTAAGTTGGATTCAGGCTGGGTGTGAACAAGGAAAGGGCCCCAGGTGTACCTCACCGATTTTCTTCAAATTTTGATATGTTGTAGTACATCCAAAAATATTTGACACGTGTTTTTTTTACGTGTTCATACGCTCATTTAAGGGGTGAAAACCACCCTTAAAGTTCACCCCCAAAAACAGTTTTTTTTTATATCTCCGGAACGATTTGGAATTTTTTGATGAAACAAAGTGGATATGATTCGCAATTGAAAAACGAATATTTGTGCAATATTTCTACCTAGAAGGATAGCATCCCTTATTTTTTATAAAAGAAAACCCTAAAACTTTGACAATGTTTTCACTCAAAAAATTACAAAATTGATTGAATCCTAAAAAAAATAATTGTATTATAAACGAATTAAAAAAATAAAGTTGAACTGTCCCCGTGTTTTACGGAAAATGCTTTTTACATGGGGTAAACTACCCCTAAAACGGATATTAAGTTATTTCAATATTAAATATGTATATATAAATAAATTTTTTTTCTTTTTTATACTGGGTACAAAAAACTAATCAATATTTAATAAATTAACTCGCTTAAAAAAATTTACCCCCTTCAGGGGGTAAACAACCCCTTATTACAATATTTGATTTTCGATCAACTAAAAAATAGTTTTTTCGTGCAACTGTGATTAATTAATTCTAAATCTTATTTTTTTGGTAAATTAAATATATAAATAGGTATATTGGTCCCTTGTACAAGGGTAAACTCCCCTTATTTGAAATTTAAAAATTTAGATCTAAAAAAAAACTAAAAGGGAATAAATATTTTACTCTACTACAATATTTAAATGTACTGATGTGTCCTGAATACAACTCGAAAAGTAAAATGTTTTTATAAGCATAAATAAATTTTTTATTTATTCCAGCTTTTTTTACAACTGAAAAACGTTAAACGATAACAAAAATTCTGATATTCGTAAAGGTAGTGCACGCTCCTATTCATGTACTATGAATAAAAAAAATCTTTTCAGAGTAATTTATTCCAAGTTTTCAATAAATTATCTGTAATAATATAAATAATTTGTAATAATACAAAAGATCACAAGTGCTTGTATATAGTTTCTAGATCGTGAGTGATGTCTTAATATTACTGAATGTGATTTTTATAATCTATACTTATTTTCATCATTCACAGACCTTCGACCAAAGATAAATTTGTATTTTTAACTCGTTCGTTTTATTTTTATTCGTTTATTTCGCTTCTATTTTATAATCAACAGTCACTTGTGTTTCATAGTTTAAAACGTAAGACGTTCATTGTTTTAAAAGTTGTTTTTATTACTATTATATGTACTGTCCAGTTTTTTTAATAAGTTTACGAAGAAAAATATTAAAATGTTTTTAAGAGAGTAACTACTTGAGTTTAAGAAGTAAATATCTATTGCAAAATAATGTAATATTAGTTTTATTGTTTCTATTCTTCTAATTATAAATAATACTCATACTCATAATACGCATACTCTCTGAAATCCGAGGTTGTTGTAAGAGTAAGAAAAAATACACCTAAGTAAACATAACTTTTCGAGGGGTGTCTATAAGCTGCTCAGAGCCTTCTTCCCAATCTGGGCTATTCGAGTCTAGATTTTCTAATCTACCATACTAATTCTGTAGGTCGATCTAATTTATAGTATTTTAGTATTGTAATATCAAAAGGTGATGTTACAACATATTGTTATAATTATAAAGTAATATATAAAAGTTCTATGAAGTAATTCTATGACATCACCATTGGTCAGCAATATTTATCTTTTCAATAAACTCCCTGTATTTTGTATATTATACATCAAGTATAAATTTAATTATTCCTTTTAAATCATTTTAAAAAACAGTTTTTGAATACCTATAATATTTTACAAACATATATGTTATTATATTTTCGATTAATATTTAAGAATTTTTATGAAGCCGAAGCTACCCGCCACACATTCTATCCGCCGGAAGACACGTACTGAAATAGTGGGGCAAAATGAGACACGTCAAAATTTCGAATTAAATATTGTTTACAAGCATGCGAGTCACACATAAGAGATGACAACCCATACTAGCAATGACAAAATATATAAACTTGCAAAATAAAAATAGAATAAAATATTAATAACATAATTGCATAAACAACATTTATGCAGCTTACATGCATAAACACATCAAATAAACGCCGTCCCTTGAGTTTTAATGCCAATAGTTTGATGAACTAAACGTAGACGAATACATCAGCCCCAAAAAATTTTTGGTGCTAATTATTTAAATAAACAATTAAGCAGCTCACTTGCATAAAAAGCAAGGATATTCGCCGTTTTACGAATTATGGTGGCTGTACTTCGTTTTAAATTATGACCGGCTAACGAAACTGCCGGAAAATGTTCTTCTGAACTAGGTGAATACATTTGCGTAAGACAATTTGCGGCACCAATTATTTAAATGAACAATTACGCAGCTTACTTGCATAAAAAGCAAGGATATTCGCGGTTTCTCGAATATTGGTGGCTGTACCTTCGTTTCAAATTATGACCGGCTAATGAAACTGCGGGAGAACGTTCTTCGGATGTAGATGAACACATCCGCGTAGGAGTATTTGCGGCAACAATTATTTAAATAAACAATTAAGCAGCTTACTTGCATAAAAAGCAAAGATATTCACGGTTTTTCGAGTTTTGGTGGCTGAACTCCATTTGGAATTATGACAGGATAACCAAACTGCTGGAAAATGTTCTTCTGATGTAGACGAACACATCCGCGGAGGAAAATTAGCGGCACCAATTATTTAAATAAACAATTAAGCAGCTTACTTGCATAAAAAGCAGTTTTTCGAATGTCGGTGGTTGCACCTTCGTTTTCGTTTCAAATTATGTTCGGGCAATGAAACTGTGCGAGAATATTCTTCGGATGTATACTAATACATCCGCGTAGGAGAACTAGCGGCACCAATTATTTAAATAAACAATGAGCCGCTTACTTGCATCAAAAGCAGGGATATCCGTGGCTTTTCAAATTTTGAAGCTGTAACTCCGTTTTACATTATGACCGGCTAACGAAACTGCTGGAGAATGTTCTTCTGATGTAGAAAAACACATCCGCTTAGGAAAATTAGCGGCACCAATTATTTAAATAAACAATTAAGCACCTTATTTGCAAAAAAAGCAGGGATATCCGCGGCTTTGCAAATTTTGGAGCTGTAACACCATTTCAAATTATGCCCGGCTAACGAAACAACTGGAGAATGTTCTTCAGATGTAGAAGAACACATCCGCGTAGGAGAATTAGCGGCACCAATAATTTAAATAAACATATAAGCAGCTTACTTGCATAAAAAGCAGGGATATCCGCTGCTGTTCGAATTTTGGAGCTGTAAGTCCGTTTCAAATTATGACCGGCTGACGAAACTGCTGGAGAATGTTCTTCGGATGTAGAAAAACACATCCGCATTGCAAAATTTGCGGCACCAATTATTTAAATAAACAATTAAGCAGCTTATTTGCATAAAAAGCAGGGATATCCGCAGCTTCGCGAATTTTTACTGTAACTCCGTTTAAAGTTATGACCAGCTAACGAAACTGCTGAAGAATGTTCTTCTGATGTAGAAGAATACATCCGCGTAGGAGAATTAGCGGCACCAATTATTTAAATAAGCAATGAAGCCGCATAATTGCATGAAAAGCAGGGATATCCACGGCTTTTAAAATTTTGGAGCTGTAACTCCCTTTTACATTATGACCGGCTAACGAAACTGCTGGAAAATGTTCTTCTGATGTAGAAAAACACATCGACGTAGGAGAAATAGCGGTACCAATTATTTAAATAAACAATTAAGCATCTTACTTGCATAAAAAGCAAGGATATTCCCGGTTTTTCGAGTTTTGGTGACTGAACTCCATTTGAAATTATGACAGGATAACAAAACTGCGGGAAAATTTTCTTCTGATGTAGAAGAACACATCCGCATTGCAAAATTTGGGGCACCAATTTTTAAATAAACAATTAAGCAGCTTATTTGCGTAAAAAGCAGGGATATACGCAGCTTTTTCGAATTTTGGAGCTGTAACTCCGTTTAAAGTTATGACCGGCTAACGAAACTGCCGGAAAATGTTCTTCTGAACTAGGTGAATACATTTGCGTAAGACAATTTGCGGCACCAATTATTTAAATGAACAATTACGCAGCTTACTTGCATAAAAAGCAAGGATATTCGCGGTTTCTCGAGTATTGGTGGCTGTACCTTCGTTTCAAATTATGACCGGCTAATGAAACTGCGGGAGAACGTTCTTCAGATGTAGATGAACACATCCACGTAGGAGTATTTGCGGCAACAATTATTTAAATAAACAATTAAGCAGTTTACTTGCATAAAAAGCAAGGATATTCCCAGTTTTTCGAGTTTTGGTGACTGAACTCCATTTGAAATTATGACAGGATAACAAAACTGCGGGAAAATGTTCTTCTGATGTAGAAGAGCACATCCGCATTGCAAAATTTGGGGCACCAATTTTTAAATAAACAATTAAGCAGCTTATTTGTGTAAAAAGCAGGGATATACGCAGCTTTTTCGAATTTTGGAGCTGTAACTCCGTTTAAAGTTATGACCAGCTAACGAACCTGCTGGAGAATGTTCTTCTGATGTAGAAGAACACATCCGCGTATGAGAATCAGCGGCACCAATAATTTAAATAAACATTTAAGCAGCTTACTTACATAAGCAGGGATATTCGCTGCTCTTCGAATTTTGGAGCTGTAAGTCCGTTTCAAATTATGTCCGGCTAACGAAACTGCTGGAGAATGTTCTTCTGATGTAGAAGAACACATCCGCATTGCAAAATTTGCGGCACCAATTATTTAAATAAACAATTATCAGCATATTTGCATAAAAAGGAGGGATATCCGCTGCTCTTCGAATTTTGGAGCAGTAAGTCCATTTCAAATTATGTCCGGCTAACGAAACTACTGCAGAATGTTCTTCTGATGTAGAAGAACACATCCGCATTGCAAAATTTGCGGCACCAATTATTTAAATAAACAATTAGCAGCTTACTTGCATAAAAAGCAAGGATATTCGCGGTGTTTCCAGTTTTGGTGGCTGAACTCCATTTGAAATTGTGGCAGGATAACATAACTGCGGAAAAATATTCTTCTCATGTAGACAAACACATTCGCGTAGGAGAATTAGTGGCACCAATTATTTAAATAAACAATTTAGCATCTTACATTAATAGCAGGGATATCCGCGGCCTTTCGAATTTCGGAGCTGTAACTCCGTTTCAAATTGTGACCGGCTAACAAAACTGCTGGAGAATGTTCTTCTGATGTAGAAGAATACATCCGCTTTGCAAAATTTGCTGCACCAATTATTTAAATAAACAATTAAGCAGGTTATTTGCATAAAAAGCAGGGATATCCGCAGCATTGCGAATTTTGGAGCTATAACTCCGTTTCAATTTATGACCGGCTAACGAAACTGCTGGAGAATGTTCTTCTGATGTAGAAGAACTCATCCGCGCTGCGAAATTTGCGGCACCAATTATTTAAATAAACAATTAAGCAGCTTATTTGCAGTAAAAGCAGGAATATCCGAACCTTTGCGAATTTTGGAGCTGTAACTCCGTTTCAAATTATGAATGGCTAACGAAACTGCTGGAGAATGTTCTTCTGATGTAGAAGAACATATCCGCGTGGGAGAATTAGCGGCACCAATTATTTAAATAAACATTTAAGCAGCTTTCTTGCATAAAAAGCAGGGATATCCGCGGCTCTTCGAATTTTGGAGCTGTAACTCCATTTCAAATTATGACCGGCTAACGAAACTGCTGGAGAATGTTCTTCTGATGTAGAAGAACATATCCGCGTGGGAGAATTAGCGGCACCAATTATTTAAATAAACATTTAAGCAGCTTTCTTGCATAAAAAGGAGGGATATCCGCTGCTCTTCGAATTTTGGAGCAGTAAGTCCATTTCAAATTATGTCCGGCTAACGAAACTACTGCAGAATGTTCTTCTGATGTAGAAGAACACATCCGCATTGCAAAATTTGCGGCACCAATTATTTAAATAAACAATTAGCAGCTTACTTGCATAAAAAGCAAGGATATTCGCGGTGTTTCCAGTTTTGGTGGCTGAACTCCATTTGAAATTGTGGCAGGATAACATAACTGCGGAAAAATATTCTTCTCATGTAGACAAACACATTCGCGTAGGAGAATTAGTGGCACCAATTATTTAAATAAACAAGTTAGCATCTTACATTAATAGCAGGGATATCCGCGGCCTTTCGAATTTCGGAGCTGTAACTCCGTTTCAAATTGTGACCGGCTAACAAAACTGCTGGAGAATGTTCTTCTGATGTAGAAGAATACATCCGCTTTGCAAAATTTGCTGCACCAATTATTTAAATAGACAATTAAGCAGGTTATTTGCATAGAAAGCAGGGATATCCGCAGCATTGCGAATTTTGGAGCTATAACTCCGTTTCAATTTATGATCGGCTAACGAAACTGCTGGAGAATGTTCTTCTGATGTAGAAGAACTCATCCGCGCTGCGAAATTTGCGGCACCAATTATTTAAATAAACAATTAAGCAGCTTATTTGCAGTAAAAGCAGGGATATCCGAACCTTTGCGAATTTTGGAGCTGTAACTCCGTTTCAAATTATGAATGGCTAACGAAACTACTGGAGAATGTTCTTCTGATGTAGAAGAACATATCCGCGTGGGAGAATTAGCGGCACCAATTATTTAAATAAACATTTAAGCAGCTTTCTTGCATAAAAAGCAGGGATATCCGCGGCTCTTCGAATTTTGGAGCTGTAACTCCATTTCAAATTATGACCGGCTAACGAAACTGCTGGAGAATGTTCTTCTGATGTAGAAGAACATATCCGCGTGGGAGAATTAGCGGCACCAATTATTTAAATAAACATTTAAGCAGCTTTCTTGCATAAAAAGCAGGGATATCCGCGGCTCTTCGAATTTTAGAGCTGTAACTCCGTTTCAAATTATGACAGGCTAACGAAACTGCTGGAGAATGTTCTTCTGATGTAGAAGAACACATCCGCGTTGCAAAATTTGCTGCACCAATTATTTAAATAAACAATTTAGCATCTTACATAAATAGCAGGGTTATCCGCGGCCTTTCGAATTTCCGAGCTGTAACTCCATTTCAAATTGTGACCGGCTAACAAAACTGCTGGAGAATGTTCTTCTGATGTAGAAGAATACATCCGCGTTGCAAAATTTGCCGCACCAATTATTTAAATAAACAATTAAGCAGCTTATTTGCAGAAAAAGCAGGGATATCCGCAACTTTGCGAATTTTGGAGCTGTAACTCTGTTTCAAATTATGACCGGCTAACGAAACTGCTGGAGAATGTTCTTCTGATGTAGAAGAACGCATCCGCGTAGGAGAATTAGCGGCACCAATTATTTAAATAAACCATTAAGCACTTTACTTGCATGAAAAGCAAGGATATTCGTGGTTTTTCGAGTTTTGGTCGCTGAACTACATTTGAAATTATGACAGGATAACACAACTGCCGAAAAATGTTCTTCTGATGTAGACAAACACATCCGCCTAGGAGAATTAGCGGCACCAATTATTAAAATACCGCGGATATCCTTGCTTTTTATTCGATTAAGCTGCTTAATTGTTTATTTAAGGGGGCTGGACACCTTTTTTCTCTGAATTTTCCTGTGGATGGATTGACTTCAGATTTGAACTAACTTACTCCTGAATAGTATAATTCTCATATGAGTGTAAGAATTTTTGATCTAATGAGAAAAAAAAAATTGTGCTGTTTTTCAAGAGTTTTTTTTTATTTTTTTAAAATTTTTTATATTTTTTCATAATTTTTCTGATGCAAAAATTTTTTCCGACATTTAATCCCAAATCCCTACACTCATATGAGAATTATACTATTCAGGAGTAATTTAGTTCAAATCTGGAGTCAATCCACCCACAGGAAAATTTCAAAGCTTACGGATAGTGAAAAAACTTGTTTCATCGATCACTATGGTTCTGGACCATATAAAAGGCCCATCGGAGAAAATGTTAAGGTAAGGTAAGTATACCCACTTTTATATCTAAAAAGTATGAAATAATTAGTTTACATTTATGTATTAAAATGTGACTTCTTATTTAAGAGAAAAAAGGTGTCTAGGTCCATTAAATAATTGATGCCGCTAATTCCCCTACGCGGATGCGTTCGCCGACATCCGAAGAACATTTCCAACAGTTTTGTTATCCTATCATAATTTCGAATAGAGTTCAGCCACCAAAACACGAAAAACCACGAATATCCTTGCTTTTTATGCAAGTAAGCTGCTTAATTGTTTATTTAATTAATTGTTGCCTATAATTTTGCTACGCGGATGTGTTCTTCTACATCAGAAGAACATTCTCTAGCAGTTTCATGAGCCGGTCATAATTTGAAACGGGGTTACAGCTCCAGAATTCGGGAAGCCGCGGATATCCCTGCTTTTTTATGCTTTTATGCAAGTAAGCTGCTTAATAGTTTATTTAAGTAATTGGTGCCGCTAATTTTCCTACGCGGATGTGTTCTGCTACATCAGAAAAATATTTTCCCGCAGTTTTGTTATCCTGTCATATTCCAAATGGAGTTCAGTCACCAAAACTCGAAAAACCGCGGATGTCCTTTCTTTTTATGTAAGTAAGATGCTTAATTTTTTATTTATATAATTGGTGCTGATAATTTCGCTACGCGGATGTGTTCTTCTACATCAGAAGAACATTTCCCTCAGTTTTGCTATCCTGTCATATTTCAAATGGAGTTCAGTCACCAAAACTCGAGAAACCGCGAATATCCTTGCTTTTTATGAAAGAGAGATGCTTAATTGTTAATTTAACTAATTGGTGCTGCTAATTCTCTTACGCGGATCTGTTCTTCTTGATCAGAAGAACATTCTCTAGCAGTTACGTTAGCCGGTGATAATATGAGACGGAGTTAAAGCTCCAAAATTGCGAAAACCGCAGATATCCTTGCTTTTTATGCAAGTAAGATGCTTAGTTGTTTATTTATATAATTGGTGCGGCAAATTTCGCTACGCGGATGTGTTCTTCTACATCAGAAGAACATTTCCCTCAGTTTTGCTATCCTGTCATATTTCAAATGGAGTTCAGTCACCAAAACTCGAGAAACCGCGAATATCCTTGCTTTTTATGAAAGAGAGATGCTTAATTGTTAATTTAACTAATTGGTGCTGCTAATTCTCCTACGCGGATCTGTTCTTCTTGATCAGAAGAACATTCTCTAGTAGTTACGTTAGCCGGTGATAATTTGAGACGGAGTTAAAGCTCCAAAATTGCGAAAACCGCAGATATCCTTGCTTTTTATGCAAGATGCTTAGTTGTTTATTTATATAATTGGTGCGGCAAATTTTGCTACGGGGATATGTTCCTCTACATCAGAAGAACATTCTTCCGCAGTTTCGTTACCCGGTCATAATTAGAATCGTTATAGCTCCAAAATTCGAAATGCCGCTGATATCCCTGCCTTTTATGCAAGTAAGCTTCATAATTGTTTATTTAAATAATTAGTGCCGCTAATTCTCCTACGCGGATGTGTTCGTCAACATCAGGTGAACATTTTCCAGCAGTTTTCTTATCCTGTTATAATTTCAAATGGAGTTTAGTCACCAAATCTCGAAAAACCACGAATATCCTTGCTTTTTATGCAAGGAAGCTTCTTAATTATTTATTTAAATAATTGATGTCGCAAATTCTCCTACACGGAGGTGTTTGTCTAGATTAGAAGAATGTTTTCCCGCAGTTACGTTATCCTGTCATAATTTGAACCGGAGTTACAGCGCCAAAATACGTTAAGCTGCGGATACCCTTGCATTTTATGCAAGTAAGATGCTTAATTGTTTATATAAATAATTGGTGTCGTAAATTCTCCTACATGGACGTGTTTGTCTAGATTTGAAGAATGTTTTCCTGCAGTTTCGTTATCCTGTCATAATTTGAACCGGAGTTACAGCACCAAAATACGCTAAGCTGCGAATACCCTTGCATTTTATGCAAGTAAGATGCTTAATTGTTCATTTAAATAATTTCTGCCGCTAATTTTCCTACGCTGATGTGTTCCTCTGCATCAGATAAACATTTTCCCGCAGTTTTGTTATCCTGCCATAATTTCAAATGGAGTTCAGCAACCAAAACTCGGAAAACCACGAATATCTTTGCTTTTTATGCAAGCAAGCTGCTTAATTGTTTATTTAAATAATTTGTGCCGCAAATTCTCCTAAACGGAGGTGTTTGTCTAGATTAGAAGAACGGTTTCCCGCAGTTTCGTTATCCTGTCATAATTTGAACCGGAGTTACAGCGCCAAAGTTTGCAAAGCTGCGGATATCCTTGCTTTTTATGCAAGTAAGCTGCTTACTTGTTTATATAAATAATTGGTGTCCCAAATCTTGCTACGCGGATGTGTTCTTCTACATCAGAAGCACATTCTCCAGCAGTTTCGTTAGCCGCTCATAATTTGAAACGGAGTTACAGCTATAAAATTCGCAAAGCCGTGGATATCACTTCTTTTTACGCAATTCAGCTGCTTAATTGTTTATTTAAATAATAGGTTCCACAAATTCTCCTATGCGGAGGTGTTCGTCTACATCAGGAGAACATTTTCCCGCAGCTTCGCTATCCTGTCATAATTTGAAACGGAGTTACAGCTCCAAAACTCGAAAAACCGCCGATATCCCTGCTTTTTATGCAAGTAAGATGCTTAATTGTTTATTTATATAATTGGCGCCGATAATTTTGCTACGCGGATGTGTTCTTCTACATCATAAGAACATGCTCCAGCAGTTTCGCTAGCCGGTAATAATTTGAAACGGAGTTACAGCACCAAAATTCTCAAAGCCGCGCATATCCTTGCCTTTTATGCAATTAAGATGCTTAATTGTTTATTTAGATAATTGGTGCCGATAATTGTCCTACGCGGATGTATTCTTCTATATCAGAAGAACATTCTCCAGCAGTTCCGTTAGCCGGTCATAATTTGGAAGGGAATTACAGCCCCAAAATTCTAAAAGCCGCGGATATCGCTACTTTTTATGCAACTAAGCTGCTTAATTGTTTATTTAAGTAATTGGAGCCGCTAATTTTTCTATGCACATGTGTTCACCTATGTCAGAAGAACATTTTCCCGCAGTTTTGTTATCCTGTCATAATTTCAAATGGTGTTCAGTCCCCAAAACTTGAAAAACCGTGAATATCCTTGATTTTGTACAAGTAAGATGCTTAATTGTTTATTTAAATAATTGGTGCCGCTAATTCTCCTACGCCGATCAGTTCTTCTACATCCAAAGAACATTCTCTAGCAGTTTCGTTAGCCGGCCGTAATTTGAAGCGGAGTTACAGCTCCAAAATTGGAAAAACCGCGGAAATCCTTGCTTTCTATGCAAGTAAGATGCTTAATTGTTTATTTAAATAATTTCTGCCAATAATTTTGCTACGCGGATGTATTCTTCTACATCAGAAGAACATTCTTCAGTAGTTTCTTTAGCCGGTCATAATTGGAAACGCAGTTACAACTCCAAAATTCGGAAAGCTGCGGATATCCTTGCCCTTTATGCACGTAAGATGCTTAATTGTTTATTTAAATAATTGGTGCCGATAATTTTGCTACGCGGATGTGTTCTTCTATATCAGAAGAACATTCTCCAGCAGTTTCGCCAGCCGGCCATAATATGAAACGGAGTTACAGCTCCAAAATTCGAAATGCCGCTGATATCCCTGCTTTTTATGCAAGTAAGCTACTTAATTGTTCATTTAAATAATTGGTGCCGCTTATTTTCCTACGCGGATGTGTTCCTCTACATCAGATGAACATTTTCCCGCAGTTTTGTTATCCTGCCATAATTTCAAATGGAGTTCAGCAACCAAAACTGAGAAAACCACGAATATCTTTGCTTTTTATGCAAGTAAGCTGCTTACTTGTTTATTTAAATAATTGGTGCCCCAAATTTTGCTACGCGGAGGTGTTCGTCTACATCAGAAGAACATTTTCCCGCAGCTTCATTATCCTGTCATAATTTGAAACGGAGTTACAGCTCCAAAACTCGACAAACCGCCGATATCCCTGCTTTTTATGCAAGTAAGATGCTTAATTGTTTATTTATATAATTACCGCCGATAATTTTGCTACGCGAATGTGTTCTTCTACATCATAAGAACATGCTCCAGTAGTTTCGCTAGCCGGTAATAATTTGAAACGGAGTTACAGCACCAAAATTCTCAAAGCCGCGGATATCCTTGCCTTTTATGTAATTAAGATGCTTAATTGTTTATTTAGATAATTGGTGCTGATAATTGTGCTACGCGGATGTATTCTTCTATATCAGAAGAACATTCTCCAGCAATTCCGTTAGCCGGTCATAATTTGAAAGGGAGTTACAGCCCCAGAATTCTAACAGCCGCGGATATCACTACTTTTTATGCAACTAAGCTGCTTAATTGTTTATTTAAGTAATTGCTGCCTCAAATTCTCCTACACGGAAGTGTTCATCTACATCAGAAGAACATTTTTCCGCAGTTTTGTTATCCTGTCATAATTTCAAATGGTGTTCAGTACCCAAAACCCGAAAAACCATGAATATCCTTGATTTTGTACAAGTAAGATGCTTAAATATTTATTTAAATAATTGGTGCAGCTAATTTTGCTACGCGGATGTGTTCTTCTACATCAGAAGAACATTCTCCAGCAGTTTGGTTAGCCGTTCATAATTTGAAACGGAGTTACAGCTCCAAAATTCGCAAGGCCGCGGATATCCTTGCATTTTATGCAAGTTAGATGCTTAATTGTTTATTTAAATAATTGCTGCCTCAAATTCTCCTACACGGAAATGTTCGTCTACATCAGAAGAACATTTTTCCGCAGTATCGTTATCATCTCATAATTTGAAACGGATTTGCAGCTCCAAAACTCGATAAACGGCGGGTATTCCTCCCTTTTATCCAAGTATGATGCTTAATTGTTTATTTATGTAATTGGTGACGCTAATTTTCCTACGCGGATGTATTTTTCTACATTACGAGAACTTTTCCCGCAGTTTTGCTATCCTGTCATATTTCAAATGGAGTTCAGTTACCAAAACTCGAAAAACCGCGAATATCCTTGCTTTTTATGCAAGAAAGATGCTTAATTGTTTATTTAACTAATTAGCGCCGCTAATTCTCCTACGCGAATCTGTTCTTCTTGATCAGAAGAAAATTCTCTAGCAGTTACGTTAGCCGGTCATAATTTGAGACGGAGTTAAAGCTCCAAAATTGCGAAAACGGCGGATATCATTGCTTTTTATGCAAGTAAGATGCTTAATTGTTTATGTATATAATTGGTGCAGCAAATTTTGCCACGGGGATATGTTCCTCTACATCAGAAGAACATTCTTCCGCAGTTTCGTTATCCGCTCATAATATAAAACGGAGTTACAGCTCCAAAATTCGAAATGCCGCTGATATCCCTGCTTTTTATGCAAGCAAGCTTCATAATTGTTTTTTTAAATAATTGGTGCCGCTAATTTTCCTACGCTGATGTGTTCGTCTACATCAGAGGAACATTTTCCCGCAGTTTTGTTATCCTGTTATAATTTCAAATGGGGATCAGTCACCAAAACTCGAAAACCCACGAATATCCTTGCTTTTTATGCAAGTAAGCTTCTTAATTGTTTATTTAAGTAATTGGTGTCGGAAATTCCCCTACACGGAGGTGTTTTTCTAGATTAGAAGAACGTTTTCCCGTAGTTTCGTTATCCTGTCATAATTTGAACCGGAGTTACAGCGCCAAAATACGCTAAGCTGCGGATATCCTTGCCTTTTATGCAAGTAAGATGCTTTATTGTTTATTTAAATAATTGGTGCCGATAATTTTGCTACGCTGATGTGTTCTACATCAGAAGAACATTCTCCAGCAGTTTCTTTGGCTGGTCATAATTTGAAAGGGAGTTACAGCTCCAAAATTCTAAAAGCCGCGGATATCACTGCTTTTTATGTAACTATGCTGCTTAATTGTTTATTTAAGTAATTGGGGCCGCTAATTTTTCTATGCAGATGTGTTCGCCGATATCAGAAGAACATTTTCCCGCAGTTTTGTTATCCTGTCATAATTTCAAATGGTATTCAGTCCCCAAAACTCGAAAAACCGTGAATATTCTTGATTTTATACAAGTAAGATCCTTTATTGTTTATTTAAATAATTGGTGCCGCTAATTCTCCTACGCGGACCAGTTCTTCTACATCAAAAGAACATTCTCTAGCAGTTTCGTTAGCCAGTCGTAATTTGAAACGGAGTTACAGCTCCAAAATTGGAAAAACCGCGGAAATCCTTGCTTTCTATGCAAGTAAGATGCTTAAATATTTATTTAAATAATTGGTGCAGCTAATTTTGCTACGCGTATGTGTTCTTCTACATCAGAAGAACATTATACAGCAGTTGCGTTAGCCGTTCATAATTTGAAACGGAGTTACAGCTCCAAAATTCGAAATGCCGCTGATATCCCTGCTTTTTATGCAAATAAGCTGCTTAATAGTTTATTTAAGTAATTGGTGCCGCTAATTTTCCTACGCGGATGTGTTCTGCTATATCAGAAAAACATTTTCCCGCAGTTTTGTTATCCTGTCATATTCCAAATGGAGTTCAGTCACCGAAACTCGAAAAACCGCGGATGTCCTTTCTTTTTATGCATGTAAGATGCTTAATTTTTTATTTATATAATTGGTGCCGATAATTTCGCTACGCGGATATATTCTTCTACATCACGAGAACATTTTCCCGCAGTCTGCTATCCTGTGATATTTCAAATGGAGTACAGTCACCAAAACTCGAAAAACCGCGAATATCATTGCTTTTTATGCAAGTAAGATGCTTAATTGTTTATTTATATAATTGGTGCAGCATATTTTGCTACGGGGGATATGTTCCTCTACATCAGAAGAACATTCTTCCGCAGTTTCGTTACCCGGTCAAAATTTAAAACGGAGTTACAGCTCCAAAATTCGAAATGCCGCTGATATCCCTGCTTTTTATGCAACTAAGCTTCATAATTGTTTATTTAAATAATTGGTGCCGCTAATTTTCCTACTCTGATGTTTTCGTCTACATCAGAGGAAGATTTTCCCGCAGTTTTGTTATCCTGTTATAATTTCAAATGGAGATCAGTCACCAAAACTCGAAAACCCACGAATATCCTTGCTTTTTATGCAAGTAAGCTTCTTAATTGTTTATTTAAACAATTGGTGTCGCAAATTCTCCTACCGGAGGTGTTTGTCTAGATTAGAAGAACGTTTTCCCGCAGTTTCGTTATCCTGTCATAATTTGAACCGGAGTTACAGCGCCAAAATACGCTAAGCTGTGGATATCCTTGCCTGTTATGCAAGTAAGATGCTTAATTGTTTATTTAAATAATTGGTGCCGTTAATTTTGCTACGCGGATGTGTTATTCTACATCAGAAGAACATTCTCCAGCAGTTTCTTTAGCCGGTCATAATTTGAAACGCAGTTACAGCTCCAAAATTCGAAAAGCCGCGCATATGACTGCTTTTTATGCAAGTAAGATGCTTAATTGTTTATTTATATAATTAGTGCCGATAATTTGTTTCTCGGATGTGTTCTTCTACATCAGAAGAACATTCTCCAGCAGTTTCGTTAGGCGGTCATAATTTGAAACGTAGTTAGAGCTCTAAAATTCTCAAAGCCGCGGATATACTTGTCTCTTATGCAAGTAAGATGCTTAATTGTTTATTTAAATTATTGGTGCCGATAATTTTGCTACGCGGATGTGTTCTTCTTCATCAGAAGAACATTCTCCAGCAGTTTCGCTAGTCGGCCATAATTTGAAACGGAGTTACAGCTCCATAATTCGAAAAGCCGCGGATATCACTGATTTTTATGCAAGTAAGCTACTTAATTGTTGATTTAAATAATTGGTGCCGCTAATTTTCTTACGCGGATGTGTTCGTCTACATCGGATGAACATTTTCCCGCAGTTTTGTTGTCCTGTCATAATTTCAAATGGAGTTCAGCAACCAAAACTCTGAAAACTACGAATATCCTTGCTTTTTATGCAAGCAAGCTGCTTTATTGTTTATTTAAATAATTGATGTCGCAAATTCACCTACACGGAGGTGTTTGTCTAGATTAGAAGAACGGTTTTCCGCAGTTTCGTTATCCTGTCAATTTGAACCGGAGTTACAGCGCCAAAATTTGCGAAGCTGCGGATATCCTTGCTTTTTATGCAACTAAGCTGCTTACTTGTTTATTTAAATAATTGGTGCCCCAAATTTTGCTACGCCGATGGGCTCTTCTACATCAGAAGCACATTCTCCAGCAGTTTCGTTAGCCGCTCATAATTTGAAACGGAATTTGAGAATTTGAAATTCATAAAATAATTATCAATTACTGCAATAGTTTACGATAACATGCAATATCGTTAACATAATATTTGATTACAGATCGATAAATGGTAATCGATTCCTGCAGTATAAAATTAGATCATGCAAAATTATAACTATCGCATTTGATTACATATTTAAAAAAATATTTACTGTAACGTGGTAGGTTTTCCCCTCAGTGCCGCAAATCCCCGACGCGGAATTGCCGATGAATGGCGCAGGAGTTGACAGGCGCGAGCACTGACTCGTGCCAACCCTCGGCGAAATCTCCTCGCTCTCGCCGGCGCGCCGTCGCTCGCCGTCGGCTGCCTTCGTCGGCAGCCGTACCTACCGGCGTTAGAACGCGCGTCTTCGCTGTCGCGCCGTCTCTCTCGTGCGTGCTTCCTCGGCTGCTCAGATACGCGCGAGTATTGCGTACTCGCGCCCGCGGAGGCCGGTGGTATTCTATACCGCCGCGCCACCGACGTGGAAAAAGAAAGGGAATGCGCGCCAAATAATAGGCAGACTCGAAGCTAAAAGAAGACTGTAACTTTATTGCCCCGCGGGCTTAATAAGTTTTATACACGCGGCGCGTATCATTTATACGCGCCCATACGGGCGGTGCGCCCGCGCACGCTATGTACGTGTGCGCGCGATCGCACACACGTACTCTAATAAGCGGCTCGCACCGACGTTGGTCGCTCGCCGCGAGCGATCGACAAACACGCGCACGTCTGTGAGCCTCACTCGCTCGCGCGGGGGTCGCTCTCCGGACGCCCGCCGCGGGAAGAGCGCGCTAGCGCCTGGCCGGGACTTACCTCGCGAAGACCCGTCTGATGCAGGGAATCAGGCCGAGCGGTGCTGGACGCCTCGCTTGTCGTATCTCTCTCTCTCGCTCCTCAGCGGGCAGTCCGGCGGTAACAGAGTAGCGGCCGGCGTCTCTCTCTCTCCCTCTCACTCGGCCGCGGTGGCTGCCGACGGCGTCTCTCTCTCTCTCTCTCTCTGCCTCTCGGCTGCGCTGCTGCGGCTCGCTCGCGCTCACTCTCGGCACTGCACCGATTCACTCCGGTGCACCACTCTGCACTCTCGCACTATTCTCTCTCTCACTGCGGGCTATTGTCGCGGCAATGGCCGAAACGATACTGCCTACCTGCTGCTTCATCGGCCCGTGCAAGCATCTCTCGGCCTTGTCGTTCGCGCAAGGTGGAGAAGTGTTTTCCTTTTGGGCATTAGTGCATGCTGACGCGGTGTGCTGAGACCCGCCTCATGTCTCGTTCGCGCACACCGATACACGCACACGCGCGCACGTACACGCGCAGGCCGTTACATTACGTATAAAATAACATGCACATTTAGTTATATATTTTTTTTATTGTAAATCAATAAAGATATGATGTATTGCTACAGATTTAATAATATTATAGAGAATTATGATAATTATTAATTGATAAAGAAATTATCAATTACTGCAGTAGTTTACGATAATATGCAATATCATAAACATAATATTTGATTACAGATCGATAAAAGAAAATCGATTCCTGTAGTATTAAATTAAATCATGCAAAATTTTAATTACTGCATTTGATTGCAGATTTAGAAAGAATATTTACATATAAAATAACATGCACATTAAGTTATACAAATTTATTATTGCAAATCAATAAAAGAATAATCTATTACTGAATTTTCTGCGGATTAAATAATATTTAAAATTATGATAATTATTAATTGATGAAGAAATCATTAATTACTGATGTATTAAATAAAATCACGCAATATGGGAACACATGCATTTCATTGCAGATTGATAAATAAAACAATACTGTAACATCAGCTTTGATGTTACAATAGTAAAAGTAGAGATTCGACCTATGACCAGCATACTGTAGTCGAACAGATAAGCCTATAACCAGAGAAAAACCTTGATCGAAGAGTAGGCTCTAGGTAGCCTATAAACACCCCTTTAAACACAGTACTTACATGTATTTTCCCTACACATATACAGGAGAGTATGCGAACTCTCTACATCGATAAACGAAGAAGACCTTGAACAACAGCAACATCATGTATCTTGTAGGAGGCTTAGCTGTCGTAGCCTCCCAATGATTCCCCTTTCGCCTCTCTTCACCATGCTGATAGTATCTCTCTCTCACATTTGGATTATATCGTATCTGAAACACACATAATAACAATTACTGTAGGATATAAATTACTCACTGTATAGTTTTTCGAATACGACTTTCTCTAAGTCCTTGGAACGATAGCCACTGCTTTTATAATCACCCTTCAAACGCATATGGAGATGGTGTCGCTCGAGCAGGAGATCACCATACAGGATGGAACTTTTCACCTGTAAGAAGAACACTAATTTAAATAGCAGTAAGACCAAACAAACATTGAAATGGTACTAACCTGCTGAAAGACACTGCAATAGCTTGAAGTGGAGAGTTATGTATATCCAACACCTGTTGACTTGCTCATGGAGCAAGCATTTTGAGGCAGCAACTACAGCAGCTGGAGCAATCCGCTAGATCGCCTACATCTACAGCAATTGTCTGGCATCACTGAAAAAAGCACTAATTATCAGACACATGCATATTGTGTGCATAAGTATGACCACAAACAGACCTCACCTACAATCACAACAAAGCAACATAACATCCGTGAGTGACAGTCCTATGCGGGCGGCAGCCTTGGCGAGAAGTGTGACACCACCGTCGAAGATGACGTCGAGAACAGCACATAGATTTATAAATCATTCGATAACACTCACAACACTTTCGTTCATTAAATGGGTCAAAATTTAAAACTCAAAAAGTAAATTCATCTTGTTCCAACAATATAAAAGCCTTATCAGATTTGGCGGGTGTATTTGCCATTCAAAGTTATCGATATTTACTTTGAGGTGATGTGACCGTACTTAATCTAAAAGAATATAAGAATAATAGATATCCACTTTAGTAATGCATCTCAGATATCTCATGTATTTTTAAGTTGACTTTATCAATCAGAAAGTAGATATAATTTAATAAAAAAATAAAAATATGTAATTTTTCAGTCTGGTAGTTCAAAAAAATACACAAGCAGTGTCTTAGTTAAATCTGAAAAATTGCAAACTTATTCCTAACGTAATTTTTGCAACTGTGAGAATTGTTTTCATGTTTTTGACCTGCACCCTTGGCCTAAAGGAGTAGTTCCGTAAAAGCGATTTCGTTCATAATTGTTTCTTAAGCTTTTAGGGACCTTTTCTACAAGTACCAGTCAAAACATTTTTCCTAACGAAGTAATTGCGACTCTGAGAATTTTTTTTCGAGTTTACGGCATGGTATATCGACCCAAACGGGCTTTTCCGGAAAAGCGATTTCGTTCATAACTTTTCTCTAAGCATTGGACCTTTCCTACAAGTACCAGTCGAAATATCTTCCTAACGACGATTAATATTGACTCTGGAAATTTTTTTTCGTGTTTTCGACATGGTATAACGCCCCGAAGGAGCTTTTCCAGAAAAGCGATTTAATTCATAAGTTTTTTGTAAGCATTGGAGGACCTTATCTACAAGTACCAGTCGAAACATTTTTCCTAACGACGTTATTGCGACTTTGGGAATTTTCTTTCCAGTTTACGGCATGGTATATCGGCCTGAAGGGGCTTCTCCGGAAAAGCGATTTCGTGCATAATTTTTTTTTTTTAACTTTGCGGGACCGTTTCTACAAGTACCTACCAGTCGAATCATTTTTCCTCACGACGTTATTGTGACTTTGGGAATTTTTTATCTAGTTTTCGACATGGTATACCGGTCTAAAGGGGCTTTTCCGGAAAAGTGACTTCGTTCATAATTTTTTTGTAAGCTTTGGGGGACATTTTCTACAAGTAACAGTCGAAAAAATTTTCTTAACGACATTATTGCAAATCTGGAAATATTTTTTCGAGTTTACGGCATGGTATATCGGCCCGAAGGGGCTTTCCCGGTAAAGCGATTTCGTTCATAATTTTTTTCTAAGCATTTGAGAACTTTACAAGAAACCGTCGAAACATTTTTCCGAGCGACATAATTGCGGCTCTGGGAATTTTTTTTCGTGTTTAAGACATAGTATATCGCCGTCGGGGAGCTTTTCCGGAAAAGCGATTTCGTTCATAATTTTTTTATAAGCATTTGGGGACTTTATCTACAAGAAACCGTAGAAACATTTCTCCGAGCAACGTAATTGCGGCTCTGGATATTTTTCTCCCGTTTACGACACAGTATATCGCCCGGGGGGGGGGGGGGGGGCTTTTCCGGAAAAGCGATTCCGTTCATAATTTTTTTCTAACCATTTGACGTCTTTATCTATGAGAAACAATCGCAACCTTTTTCCGAACAACGTAATTGCGTCTCTGGGAATTTTTTTTCCCGTTTACGACACAGTATATCGATTTGGGGGGACTTTTCCGGAAAAGCGATTTCGTTCATAATTTTTTTCTAAGCATTTGGGAACTTTATCTACAAGAAACCGTCGTAACATTTTTCCGAGCGACGTAATTGCGGCTCTAGGAATTTTTTTTTACCGTTTACGACACAGTATATCGCCCTGGGGTGCTTTTCCGGAAAATCGATACCGTTCATAATTCTTTTCTAAGCATTTGGGGACTTTATCTACAAGAAACCGTCGAAACATTTTTCCGAGTGACGTAATTGCGGCTCTGAGAATTGTTTTTCCTGTTTACGACACAGTTTATCGCCCTGGGGTGGCTTTTCCGGAAAAGCGATTTCGTTCATAATTTTTTTCTAAGCATTTGGGAACTTTATCTACAAGAAACCGTTGTAACATTTTTCCGAGCGACGTAATTGCGGCTCTAGGAATTTTTTTTTACCGTTTACGACACAGTATATCGCTCTGGGGTGCTTTTCCGGAAAATCGATACCGTTCATAATTTTTTTTCTAAGCATTTGGGGACTTTATCTACAAGAAACCGTCGAAACATTTTTCTGAGCGACGTAATTGCGGCTCTGAGAATTGTTTTTCCTGTTTACGACACAGTTTATCGCCCTGGGGTGGCTTTTCCGAAAAGCGATTTCATTCATAATTTTTTTCTAAGCATTTGGGGACTTTATCTACAAGAAACCGTCGAAACATTGTTTTCGAACGACGTAATTGCGGCTGTGGGAATTTTTTTTCGCTTTTCCGACACTGTATATCACCGTGCAAGGGTTTTCCAGAAAAGCGATTTCCTTCATAATTTTTTTTAGACCGTGTGGGACCTTTCCTTTAAGTACCAGCTGAAAAATTTTTCCTAGCGAAGTTATTGCGACTCTGGGAATTTTAGTTTTCGTGTGTGTGGCTACGAGAAATTTGCTTGTCTGTGAGGGTGGTTTTGGAGGTGGTTTATGGGGGTGGCGAAGTGCTACATTGGTTTTTACACTATTTTTGGTCCATTCCTACCCTGTTTTACGGTTTTAAACCGGTTATAATGTAAATCGCAAATTTTAGTTTTTTCGTTCACTGCGAACGTTCGGAATTTCAAACACATCCAATAACTTATAACTACTAGCAGTACTAATTAATACAAGATCTGCACTGTAAAGGATGTAACAGGCAGTCATTAGACCACTGTTGTGCATCAGTGTACAAACGGCAATTGCAAGTGCACACGCAACTTACATTTTACTTGGAGAACCTCCAAATGCCACCTCGTTATAGCGTCAACACCTCTCCATCATATTTCCATTTAGTATGAACGTCGTCATCAATTCAGTATTCAACTAGGTGATGCCCTGGGAAGGGTAACTACGTCCGCCAGCCTCCAAAGGAGTAAAATCAAACGACGCCGTGCTGTCTTTTGCGGGAGCTCTTCACCTTTGGCAGAAAAAAAATGTATTAATAAAGTGTCAAAGATTAGATATGAGGAGAGCAGTATTAAACTGCCAGGAATAAGGGAGCAGGTAGACGAAAATTAAGAGGTTAGGTTCATACCGCTACGTGTACGCTACGTACATAATAAAGTCCCAGTCGGAAGCGAAGTACTTACACAAGTCCGTCGCAAGAAGGTGCTCTTCATTCAACTCGACCATCGCCGTCCTTTCCCCATTTTGTTCACCACGGTCATACCTCTCGAAAAGTAGTAGCTAGCTGTATCGGCCACCCTCGAGGGGAGAATCAAATGACGCCGTGTTGTCTTTTGCCGGAGCTCTTCGCCTTCGGTAGAAAAAAAAATGTTTTAATAAAGTAATGAATGAAATTAAAAATGTTTAGAATATATGATTTTTAAAAGTCGAGATACTTCAAAAATTTTCGTCTGATTTCTTATTTTGGGAGCTTTAACTATTGGTCCTATGCCCTCCTACATAGTTTTTAAATAAAAAAGAAAAAAACAACCCCATTGGTTAAAATTTATGGGCACTGACTAGTAGGTTATTTGTGTAACATTAATAGAACTAATAAAGACGCAACAATAGCAGATTCAGATTTTAAATGTTAAAATGTACCAGTGCTCCTTCGTTCTATCACCTGAGTAACAAGTATCTATGACATGAGTGTCATTATGAAAAAGCATTGATATTTTGTAAAATTTTCATTCCGAAATTGTCACTGCTATCACTTCATTACTTGCATTCACAAATAATCCACTCAGTAATACAAACAAGTTAAAAGAATATAACATCTTAGGATTTTACATCTAACGTCCCCTGCATGAATGAAGAAAATATAATTAGAATTATTTTCAAGTAATTTATCATAAAGACATTACCTCTCTAAATTATGTAAGCTAAGCTAGAAGTTCCGAAACCCATTTTATACATCGATAAAGCATTTTCAATATTTTGACTTTGGTATATAACCAACCGGGTAAAGGATTTTCATGAGATAAAGCTTATATTCTTCGTATTTTGTTCATATTTATGATTTGAATAGTTTCAAATATGAAAATTTCCTAATTTTAAGTTTTCTTATATCTTTTGTGATTTTTACCATTTAAAAGTAACTTATTGAAGTAATTTATTCAAGTACAACTCTTCGAACTAGAACTGTGATTAAAATACAAGGAATGTAAGCTTTGACTCGTAAAAAACCATTACCCGGTTGCTGGGAACAGATATTTACTTCAATAAATCATTTTTAAATGGTAAAATTATTAAAATTTACTTAATTATTGAAATTATTATTTCAGATTCTGCGGGGGTTATTATAAACAAGGGCAACCTGACTTGCCATAAATATTAATTATTTTAATTTAATTTGTAAGACTGTAAGACCGATGGAAAAATTCTTATCAGTTGACAGTTAAATGGTAAAAATCACAAAAAATGTAAGAAACCTTGAAATAAGGAAATTTTCATATTTGCAACTTTTTAAATCATAAATATGACCAAAATATCAAGGATATAAGCTTTATCTCATGAAAATCCATCACCCGATTAGTTATTTACCAAAGGCAAAATATTGAAAATGCTTTACCGATGCATAAAATGGGTTTAGGAATTTTTAACTTAGCTCACATTGTCAGAGGTAATGTCTTTATGATACATTACTTCAAAATAATTCTAATTATATTTTCATTTTCACAATGAAAACTTTATGATATATTGAAAATCATTGTAGTGTTACAAAACTATATATAGATGCTGCTCTACTTTGATAAAATGGAGTACAATCTGAAAAAATCTATTTACTAAAAAAAGGCAGATTCATTATTCGTGTTGCATTCAGATGAATGTATAGCAGTGAGCATCATTATATATACAGGACATATACATAACCTAAAATATAATGATTTTATTTGACCATAAATTCTGACCAGAAACTGTCGCCAGCACGCGGTGTTCTGACCAGAATTTTCACAGGTTAGCGCAAAGCTGCAGGTATGCCCCATTATTTAAAAAAAAAAAAATTATAAAAGCAGATAATAAGTTAAAACTCAAAATGTTTTACATTTTGATTTTCATTCTAATTATGTAAAAGATTGATTAATAATAAATGAAAATTATTAATAAAAGGTTTACTCAGGGTCATAATTAATACATGCTACAACTAATATTAATTAGTGGAATCCAAAATAATAAGTGTAACTTACTGATCTGGAGCTGAACTAATCTAAATACAATTAAGACAACACCATCACAATCACTGCTGCAACTCCTTCTGTGATGGATAAAACAAACTGGTAACTCCTATTCCTTCAGCTGCCGTCGAAGGTAATATAATTATTTGAAGGCGTGTTGTCATCCGCAGGAGCCCTTCGCCTTTGGCAAAACAAAAAATATTAATAATGTGTTAAGCAGTGGAGATGAGGAGAGCAGTACCGAACTGCCAGGAATAGACAGATGGAAAGTTGGAGGCTAGGTTCGGCTATACTACAGAATAAAGTCCGAATCCGAAGTGAAGTACTTACTCGAGTCTGTTGGGAGCGCGGACTACATTCAATTAGACCTCCGCCGTCACTTCCACAATATCTTCGCCTACATAATGTCCTTGAGAAGTGGTAGTTGCGTTGGCTCCCCTGGAGGAGAGTACAATTATATGAAGACGTGTTGTCTTTTGCAGGAGATCTTCGCCTAGGGCAAAGCAAAATATATTAATAATGTATTAAGCAGTGGGGACGGGGGAGCAGTATCGAACTGCCAGGAACAAATGAGTAGACCGATAAAAAGTTGGAGACTAGATTTGGCTATACTATTAAAAAGAAGTTGGAGGCTAGGTTTGGCTATACTATTGAAATGTCCACACACAATGCAACACATACAGAGGGATTAGGGGGAAAAAGTGCATGTGCATTTCAAACTAAGACCTCCTCACCCTTGCTCAAAGTTTACCAGAATGTCCAGACACAATGCAATACATACAGAGGGATTGCGTATGCAATTTCAGATCTCCTCAATCAGACGGTATGGAGGAAATAACTTTTTTTTCTTGAAAATTTCTTGAAAAACACAGAAAATGCTGTATCTCCACACTGGCTGATTATTTAGATCTGAAACTTGATATATAACCCCTCAGCATGTATAACATAGTGAGCTGTAAAGTTTAAGATATTTGTTGAGAATGGAAAGGGATATTTGTTGAGAATGGAAAGGGATCTTTGGAATGAAAAGTCGAAAAAGCGCATGTACATTTCCAACTAAGACCTCCTCACCATTGCTCAAAGTTTACCAGAATGTCCAGACACAATGCAATACATATAGAGGGATTGCGTATGCAATTTCAGATCTACTAAATCAGCCAGTTTGGAGGAAATTACTTTTCTTTCTTAAAAATTTCCTGAAAAAGCACAAAAATTGCAATATCACCAGACTTGCGGATTATGTAGATCTCAAACTTGATATACTGTCCCTGAGCATGTTTTCCTTTATGTATGGAGAGTTTAAGATACTTGTAGGTAATGGAAAGGGATCTTTGGAATGAAAAGTCGAAATGCCGCATGTGCATTTTCGACTAAAACCTCTTCACCCTTTCTCAAAGTTTACCAGAATGTCCAGACACAATGCAATACATACAGAGGGATTGTGTATGCAATTTCTGATCTCCTCAATCAGACAGTATGGAGGAAATAACTTTTTTTTTATATAATTTCTTGAAAAACACAGAAAATGCTGTACCTCCACACTGGCTGATTATTTAGATCTGAAATTAGATATATAATATCTCAGCATGTATAACATAGTGTGTGTAAAGTTTAAGATATTTGTTGAGAATGGAAAGGGTTCTTTGGAATGAAAAGTCGAAAAAGCGCATGTGCATTTCCAAGTAAGACCTCCTCACCCTCGCTCAAAGTTTACCAGAATGTCCAGACACAATGCAATACATACAGAGCGATTGTGTATGCAATTTCTAATCTCCTCAATCAGACAGTATTATATTTAACTAAAGTGGGAGCTGTTCCTGGTCGAAAAAGATCAGCAGCGCAGCAGCTGAGATGTGGAGGAAGGAGCAGCAGTGATCTGAAGAATAAAGATGCACAACTTCCACATGGCAGCTCTCTCTCGTAGCAGATCTACGAAGAATAGAATATAAGAAAACAGCAGAGACAGAGAAAGTATAATAGTCGCACTGATCTCATCTGTAAACACAGAGAACAACATAATCTCTAAGAGTGACAGCCGTCGTATGCTAACAGCGCAGGAGAGAAGTCCAACATCGCCGCCGAAGCCAATCTCTTGGACAGCAGCAGGTCTTTTTGAACAGCAGAGCAGCAACCTCAACACCGAAGAAATCGTTTCCCGTCGTTGTACTTAAACCTGGAAGCGCGTGCGCACTAGTGCTTTTGTCGATGCGGGCCATGCGGCGCGGCGGCGCCGAAGGATGCTGCGAGCACATGTTTGGAAAGAACAAGCCGGAGCAGGGGAGTGAGCACGATGACTAACGAGCTGCAGCGCATGCGCTTGGGCATACACGCACACGCACACTAAAAAAACAATGAAGAGGGTGCAGCGATGTCGATCTCGCCAGCACTAAATACTGCACTTATTTACACTACACTAGTCTGACTAGTCACGAGTTACTAGGTCACTAGGTCACAATATAACGGACGCGACGCGGTGGTCGACGAGAATAGCGACGGCGGCGGCCCGGCCGCCCGGCAGTCCCGCGGCCGCGGAGTCATTGCGCCATCTATAGTCATTTATGAGAACTATACAACGTAAACAAATATAATGCTTCAAAAGAGGTTAGTACGACTTACTTTGCACCATGCACAACCATTTTACGTTAGTGGTGAGTAGTTTTGCCAACCTCACAACTCATTGTCGAAAGTTTATTTATGGAAAAAAATAAAATAATACTTTTTATCGATTTTCGAAAAACGAAGTCTGTCAGGCGCTCGCAAACGGTACAGGGAGTATATGTGTAAAATTTCGGGCAGATCCGATGTATATTTGAGCTTATATCCACTTTTTAGATAAAAAATTTCACTAGAAAGTGGATAACTCGATGACAATTATCATTTCAATTCTGAAACTTTGGCATAATCATCTTCAAAGAATTCCCGAGCGCCTGACAGAGCGTTTTTGTCCGAAAAATTATTAATAATTTAATTATTACTCAATATGTCGTATGTTACCGACATATCGGTAACGCAGGGATTTACACTTGAGTATCACATGGCCTTAAATATAACTTCATAGGTTTTGTTTATTTCAGAAATATTGCTTTAAAAATTTCCAGACTAAGTTATGAATCTTTGGTGAAACTTTGCTGAAACTTTATGCAAGATTTCCTGTAATGTTTGTAGTTTCTTAACAAGAAACTTGCGAGAAGTATTTTACGAAATATTTCAGAAAACTTGCCACAATATGTCGTGAAATATTCATGACCTCTGTTCAATCCTTACACGAAATATTGTAGAAATGTTGCAGAAACCTTTTTCGGAATGATAGTGGGAAGATTTCCACAAATTTTCTTGTAAACTTTCAAGAAATATTTCTGCAAGGCTGCAGAAATATTCAGTGAAAAATTTCCAGGCTAGATTATGAATAATTTCGAGAAACTTTGCCGAAATCTTTCTGTAAGATTTTCTGTAATGTTTCTAGTTTCTTAACAAGAAGCCTGCATGAAATATTTCATGAAATTTTGAAGAAAACTCGCCATAATATTTCGTGAAATATTCATGACCTTTGCTCAATTCTTACATAAAATATTGCAGAAATGTTTCAGAAACCTTTTTCGGAATGATACTCGAAACTTTCCACAAAATCTGGCAGAACCTTTTCTGCAAAGTTTCTCGAAATATTCATATCTCCGTCATAAACTTTTTGGACCAATATTTCCACCACCTTGCAGAAATATTTTACGTAAAATCTTAATATTTATTTAAAATTTAAAGAATTTTTTAAATAAATTTTATAATAAAAAAGAGATTTCAATATTTTTTTAAATCAATTTTAAATTAAAAATTAACAATTTTTATTTTTTTAAGAATAAATTTAAATTAAAAAAAATAATTTCTTGTAATCACAAGAAATGTTACGATAAAAGTTCCCACTATCATTACAGGAAAGATTTCTGAGACTTTTCTGAAATATTTTGTGTATGCACTAAATAAAGGACACAAAATTTCACGAAATGTTTTAGCAAATTTGCTGCAATATTTATTGAAAAATGACGAAAACGCAGATCCCTACTTATCGACATTGCAATTTTTCTTTTATTCAAATAATTTTTAAACAGTTTTTTGGTGAAACACAATTTTGACGCTCACCATATATTTAAATACTATACTCAGAATATATTTAAATACTTAAACATGTTTATTCAGAGTAATAATTCAAGTTAATATTTTCGTTATTTAGAAGAATCTATTCAGTATACAGGTTTGATTTCTACCTTACCGACACTATATTGTTTCAATTTAACGAATTAAATAAATAATTTATTAAATCCATAATTATTTTAAATAAAAAGAATCAAAATTATAACAATTAAATAATCGTGGAAAGTGCAACTTATATAGATTAAAATGTCCGAAGTCCTTCAAGCGAGCGATAGCGTAACGGATAGCGTGCGTGCGTAGTAACCCAAAGATCGTGGATTCGATTCCTGGTGAGGTCGAAAAATTTTTATATAAAATATTTTATGCAATTATAACAATGCGATTAAATGTAGAAATTAAGTTGTGAAAAATATGCGAAAATTGTAAATACTTATAGAGAATTCTAATATATCATAGCTTCAAGGTTACTTCTTTCAAGAACTTGAAAAAAGGTTTCTGAAAGATTTCAGAAAGGTTTCTTGAATAATTACTTAAAATCTTTTCTGAAAGCTTTCTGCCAACAATTTGTCGATATTCCAGAAAACTTTCATGAAAGGTTTCTACAAACTTTCTAAAAAGTAGAAGATGTACTTACTATTTTTTTGTAATTTTTCTGAAATATTTCAGAAACATTTCGTAAAAGGTTTCAAGAAACTTTGCACAAATATTTCATGAAATATTGCGGAAATATTTAATGGCAAGTTTACGGATTATACAAATACTTTGTGAAAGATTCCTGCAATATTTCAGAAACATTTCGTACAAGTTTTCACGAAACTTTACAGAAATATTTCATGAAATATTGGTGAATGAAAATGATTCGGACATAAAAATATTTCTAAAATCTTTCTGTGAAATATTTCTGAAAGGTTTACAGTAATATTACCAAAAATAAAATCGAAACATTTCTGAAATATTTCATGTCAGGTTTGTAGATTATTCAAACTATTCGTGAAACTTCTGCAATATTTCAGAAACACTTCTTACAAGTTTTCACGAAACTTTGTACAAATATTTCATGAAAGATTGTTGAAATATTTCATGCCGGGTTTACAGATTATTCAAACTATTCATGAAAGTTTTCTGCAATATTTCAGAAATATTTCTTCCAAGTATTCACGAAACTTTGCAGAAATATTTCATGAAACATTGCTGAACGAAATAAGGTACGGACATAAAAACATTTCTGAAATCTTTCTGTGAAATATTTCTGAAAGGTTTACAGTAATATTACGAAAAATAACACCACAACATTTCTGAAATATTTCATATCAGGTTTGTAGATTATTCAAACTATTCGTGAAACTTTTCTGCAATATTTCAGAAACATTTCTTACAAGTTTTCACGAGACTTTACAGAAATATTTCATGAAACATTGCTGAACGAAAAAAGGTACGGACATAAAAATATTTCTGAAATCATTCTGTGAAATATTTCTGAAAGATTTACAGTAATATTACGAAAAATAACACCACAACATTTCTGAAATATTTCATGTCAGGTTTGTAGATTACTCAAACTATTCGTGAAACTTTTCTGCAATATTTCAGAAACATTTCTTACAAGTTTTCACGAAACTTTACAGAAATATTTCATGAAACATTGCTGAACGAAAAAAGATGCGGACATAAAAACATTTCTGAAATCTTTCTGTGAAATATTTCAGCAAGGTTGCAAATCTTTCATGAAACCTTGTAGAAACATTTCAGCAATATTTCGTGCTATGTGGGAAACGTGCAACGCGCCTAAACTGTTAAACAGTCGCACAGCAAGTTAAATAACATAAATATTTTACCTGTTACTACTAGTTCTTTTGTAACTAACTTGACTTCATCTTCTTTAGGCTTATTTTTTTTGGAATTATTTTGCGTTTTCTGAGCACATCTAAAAGATTCCGCCATTTGTCTGGTAATTTACCCTTTGAATTTTTGCTCTCATTTCCCTCTGAATGAGGTGCAACGTAATACACACCCTGAAAAAAAAATTATTTATATGACACACATACACTATTATCTACTATTATTGTCTCAATGAAAATTTACCAATTCTTCGTTTGGGAATACATCAGTGATCGCTTTACTTAGTTGTGCAAAATAATCATTGATACGACTGGAACTGTAAATATCATAAAAGTAGTTTTTTGTCCTTTCAGACTGCTCGCAATTCAACTTTGATAGCTTGATTGTTTATATGTGTAATGAAACACGTGGATCCTTTTGAGCAATTAAGTATTTTATTAATTTACTATCAGTCGACGTTTCGGAATCATTGTAGGATTCCCTTTTCCAGAGACTAGAAAACAATGATGTAACTTAATTCGTATGATCTAATTTCGCCACTATAATAACAAACAATACAGAGCACAAGTCTTACCTAATTAATTAAATTAACTAACACATACGCCCAATTTCATAGCAATGTAGTTACTCGTCAATATAAAAAGATTGAACACGTAGCTCTCTGGACATTTTCTTTCTAACGTACGTCATATTTGCACTGTAATTAAATCGAAAAAATTATGATTAGAAGGCTGAATGTGAATTTCAAATAATCATGAACCGCACGAATTATGAAATGAACTTACTAAATAAACGAAACCATGTTGGAAAAATTAAAAACTGACAGGAACTGTGGTACATTGACCCGTTATCAAGCTACTAGTTTTCCCCGGATGGTAGCCAACAGAGCTATCAAGGACTGCGGATAGGTGACATCGCAGG
Organism: Torymus aiolomorphi; assembly: GCA_036365515.1. Taxonomy (NCBI): domain Eukaryota; kingdom Metazoa; phylum Arthropoda; class Insecta; order Hymenoptera; family Torymidae; genus Torymus; species Torymus aiolomorphi. The sequence goes on along the minus strand of CM070874.1, from coordinate 174,094,672 downwards.
GGATTATTTATACCCAAAAATCGAGTGGGGGGACACAACAGTACAAGCGGTGCGCCGCTCACAGTGTCCGTGGATCGCCCTGCTACTACAAAGCATCCAAGAACCATAGCGAGTCGAGAGGCTCCTGGCGCTCCTCTTCACCGCACACACATGCGCATACGCAGGAACTAAGTAGTGCAACCTCAACATCGCTCATACCATCGTGCTACCCCGACTTCTCAGAATACGAGAACTCGACCCTCTAGGAACTAACTGTTTTCTTCTATCTTTAATTACGTTATTGATAATATCTATGGAAGCCTTATAATCATTTTTCAACTTAATAGTATCAGTGATTCTATTCATATTATTTTTTGTATTATAAATGTGGATCATTTCTGAAAATTCTCTTTTACCTTTCTTAATTTCTTTATCCAAAACTTTAATCTTTTCAAAATTAATTCTGTGACGTGTTTCTGTGGCGTGTACGGCTAGTGCAGATTTAGTATCGCTATTTTTTACACTCAATTTATGCTCATTTATGCGAATTTTGAGTTTTCTGCTAGTTTGTCCAACATATGTTAGATCACAATCAAAATTGTTAACAGAAAATACAAAAAACTCTGTGTCTCAATGGCAAAATAAACACAACAAAAAGTTTGACAAGTTGTATTACGAACGGTATAATAGAAAATGCGAATATGTATACACAGAGGCGATCGCGAAGCCAACAAACTCGAATATACACAAACCACAAGATGACCCATGGTTCATTAACCTCACTGAGGTGACGATCCCAGAAGGGGTACGTAATACAGTTCGTTTAGGAAGAGATTTTAATTTTACATGTTTTCCCGATAGAAGAACGTTCTTCGAAATTTTCAAATCAATAGATGGTTATGTAGATTGGATAAAACATGATGAAAAAGACAGGGATTTACACTGTGAACTCATTAGAACAGTCAATAATTTTGCAAAACGTAAGAATCGCATATCACACACTGACACTGTTATGAAACATAACTTGCTTGCGACTGAAACTTTTATTAAAAATAATAAAGATATTTTATTCACAAAAGCTGATAAAGGCAATGTAACAATTGCCATTAACATTAAAGATTATAAATCAAAAGTTTTAGATGTTCTGTCTGACACTACATATTATAAAAAACTTGAAAAAGATCCGTACAACAATTTAAAAAATGCGACAAAAAAACTCATACAAAAATGAAAAAGCAGAGGTGTGTGTGATATGGATTCCAGTTTTGACATTTTAACTGATAAATTGGATCATTCTGTACTTTCACGAGCGTACGGCTTGATAAAGATTCATAAAAAGGATATGCCGGCTAGAATCATTGTATCGACGATAAACTCTCCAACACATGATCTGGACAAAGCTATTTGCACATTTTTTACAAAATATTTACCTCGGCCTAAATCGTCTTTGAAAAATAGTTCTGAATTAATTGATATTAGCTCAGATATTCATGTCCCGAATAATTACAGATTATGTTAATTTGATGTCGTATCTCTATTTACAAATATAAATATTGATCTTGTTTTAACTGGTATCCGTAACAAATGGAAATATTTAAGAAACAGAACTAATTTGACGATGAACGAATTTTTGGATGGCATTATCTTTTTAATGAATTCTACTTATTTCTCTTTTGACAATAGTTACTATAAACAAACACATGGCGCGCCAATGGGCGGATGCTCTAGTCCGTGGTTTGGGGAACTGGCTTTGGAGTGTCTCGAGAACCATTGCCTCAATGTTATGAAATCGGATATTGTTTTATATAAGAGATATGTCGATGATTGTTTATTGATTGTAAAGGATGATGCAATTGACAGATGCCTAAGTACTTTTAATAAGTTTAACCATTATTTACAATTTACGATAGAAAATGAAGACCAGGAGAAAAAATCAATTAACTTTTTAGACATGACATTATTTCGCACTGATGAAAACAACATAATCAGGAATTGGTATCGTAAAAGTACTTATTCCGGACGATTCATTCATTTCGATTCGCATCATCCTATTCAAAATAAAAGAGTAATTGTTTACAATCTTGTAGATCGTGCTATTAATCTTTCACATAAAAAATTTCATAGACAAAATCTAGATATTGCAACTCAGTTTCTTAAAAATAATGGATATCCTATGAAATTTATCTCTGAAAATATGAGACATAGGATTTTCCAGTTAAACAACAATCATGATAATTCAAAAAATAATCGTTCACTGACAAAGAATACAGTTGCCAACAACAACAAAATTATAGTTTTACCATTTATTAAAGATTTAAGCTATAAACTAAAATCTATATTATCTAGTCACGGTTACAGGGTTGTAAACAAACCAATTAACAAGTTATCGAGATTCATCACGTTAGGTAAAGATAGATTAAATAGTTTGCAGCAGAGTAACGTTGTTTATGAGATAGGTTGTTCTGATTGTGATCTAACATATGTTGGACAAACTAGCAGAAAACTCAAAATTCGCATGAATGAGCATAAATTGAGTGTAAAAAATAGCGATACTAAATCTGCACTAGCCGTACACGCCACAGAAACACGTCACAGAATTAATTTTGAAAAGATTAAAGTTTTGGATAAAGAAATTAAGAAAGGTAAAAGAGAATTTTCAGAAATGATCCACATTTATAATACAAAAAATAATATGAATAGAATCACTGATACTATTAAGTTGAAAAATGATTATAAGGCTTCCATAGATATTATCAATAACGTAATTAAAGATAGAAGAAAACAGTTAGTTCCTAGAGGGTCGAGTTCTCGTATTCTGAGAAGTCGGGGTAGCACGATGGTATGAGCGATGTTGAGGTTGCACTACTTAGTTCCTGCGTATGCGCATGTGTGTGCGGTGAAGAGGAGCGCCAGGAGCCTCTCGACTCGCTATGGTTCTTGGATGCTTTGTAGTAGCAGGGCGATCCACGGACACTGTGAGCGGCGCACCGCTTGTACTGTTGTGTCCCCCCACTCGATTTTTGGGTATAAATAATCCCCTGCGATGTCACCTATCCGCAGTCCTTGATAGCTCTGTTGGCTACCATCCGGGGAAAACTAGTAGCTTGATAACGGGTCAATGTACCACAGTTCCTGTCAGTTTTTAATTTTTCCAACATGGTTTCGTTTATTTAGTAAGTTCATTTCATAATTCGTGCGGTTCATGATTATTTGAAATTCACATTCAGCCTTCTAATCATAATTTTTTCGATTTAATTACAGTGCAAATATGACGTGCGTTAGAAAGAAAATGTCCAGAGAGCTACATGTTCAATCTATAAAGGGAATCCTACAATGATTCCGAAACGTCGACTGATAGTAAATTAATAAAATACTTAATTGCTCAAAAGGATCCACGTGTTTCATTACACATACAAACAACCTATCAATCATAAAAGTAGATTTATTATTAATTTCTATTATTATTGAATATTATAATATACTTCATTAAAAATACTTACTTAAGTATACTTCTATAAATTAAAATATCTGTGAGAGCCTTTTGAGATGCAGGAGTAAGTAACCCTTCTTGCTGGTATTCAGCTAAAATGAGTTCACCATCCAGGGTATCAAAAAGAATAGTCTCTATAGTCTGGAAACAAACATGGATATAGTATATCAAACTGATTGAAGTAAACTAAAGAGTCATGAAATAAAAAATTATTTATAGTTCAATTATTTTAAAAGTAATGCATGTATTACACATTCAACTCATTGTACTTTTTTATACGTACCACAGCATTGACATTACTATGATCCAGATGTACCTATTCGACACACTACTCGATACACTACCTATTCGACAGTTCACAGAAAGCAAACAATTGAATACGACTCTATTAAAACTAAATATAAAACTAAATAGTTTTATCATGTATTTTTCAAATCAAAGTAGAGAAAGTAAACAGAGAGTAACATAAAAGAGAAAAAATTCAGGAGAAAAATTGGGGGAGCTATTAAGAGAGAAAAAGCAAAATGTATAAAAACAGAGTCAAACAGAGAAAAAAAATTAGGGAAAGATAAATAACAGCTACCTTACCTTTTTACGGGCAGGCTCAACCTCTCCATCTTCTTCGTCCTTCTTTCTGAAGATTCGTTTTTTTGATTGACTTTTCACTACATTGCTGCATGATTGAGAATTGGTTCTTGATGGTGAGGCTGATTGAATAGGCTCTGGAGACTCTGTCTCAGTACTTTGCTTATCACGCTCTCTTATTAACCTTGTTTTTTTTGTGGATAAATAGATGGACTGGAATCATTGTACTCTACACATTTATTATCCTCACTATCCTCATCGTCATCATCAATTCTTAAAACTTTCTTTTTTTTTTATAGTGATAGATGGACTGGCGTTAATGAAATCTATGTTTAGATTATTTTTATCCTCCACCAGTTCCTCATATGTCAATTCCATTAACGATTCACTTGACTGTAGCTGTAAAAATCAAAGAACATTAATACAGTTACTCTTATAAAGATACATAAAGACAATTAAATAAATTGAAAAAAGAATAATATTACTAACAGATAATGATTCAAGGATTTTATCCGGCATTTCCACATCCTTAGAACTAAATGTACAACTCTACAAAAATTAAATAAACAAAAATAAACTAATAGTTATAATAATTTGTATAAATTACTAATTAATAATAAAATGAATACCAGTTGTTTGACATTGTATTTGCTTATATTATTAATCATATGTTGCATCACTGAAGGTGGCAAATTAATATTAAAATATTTAAAATCATCTATAGTGACCATTCGAATAAGTGTATCTTTGTCAATGTTTCTTTCTGAAAAATGAATTTATAAAATGGTTGGTAAAACAAAGAAAAAAATTCGTAGATAAACTTTTGTTAAGATCAAAATATACAAGAAAGTCTGTGGTACGTAAAACCAATATAAATTGCATATATATAGGTTATGTGTTTATTCTGAGATTTAGAACAATCATTAAAAACAAACAACATACATGATTTTGAAATAATAATTTACGCGTTAAATGCATAGGTATTTATCCGAGTAAATAAGTTATTTACAACATTAAAAATGTAGCTAACCTCAAAAAGCAAACAATTATACTTACTTTGAAATTCTTGTACAACATCATCGCTTAAGCCCCAGAGGTGTGACATTTCATGGACTGACCCCATTTTCTACGTGATTACACTAATAGCACTGACTTTTTCTATATAATACAGCGTTGAGTTGACTCTTCAAACGCAGATATATATACTTAAGGTATAACCGTCACGGCCGCTGCAGAATGGCTTGCCGGTTCAAGAGGCGCTCGCAGGGACCGTGCGCATTGACTAGTGGCGCCATGGGATAACATGCTGAGTATATCTATATCTTTACTCTAAAAGTTTTCCACGATCCCTTATTTCATTACTCTAATTTTCAGTTGATAATTTTAATAGCTATAGCGTAGAAAAGATGCTCTACGTCTATGTATTGCTAATAATATACAATGCACAAACTAATTATAAATATTTCTATTTTTTTTATCAAATTTAAATTTAAATTTACTTAATCAAAAACTTTAAGTTTGATGTTAGAAAAGAAACGTTGCTTACGGCGTAAAAGAATCGTTTTGCTTCAAAAGGATTCTTTTAGCCCCAAAAGAATAACATTTGCGGGAATATAATCTTAAAGCAAAAAATTAATTTTTAGCCTCAAGAATAATACGTTAGATTTAAAATGATAATCGTTTAACTACAAGGGGATTTCGAGAAAAAGACTTTCCTCTTGCTATTAACGGATCATTTCTCTGCGTGTATCTTCCGCAACCTTTTTCTTTATTATGTATGGACCTTCATATACATTGAAAAATTTATGCACCTGCTCCTTTTCCGAGTTCGAGATATTCAAAGATTTTAACAAAATTTTTTCTCCTATCTCATATTCTTTATGAATTCTATTTTTATTCTTTTTATTTGCCCTTGTTTGTACTCACCCGTGCATCCTCTCTCTAGCCAAGAACAGTCCTCTCTCGTCAGGAATGAGAAGCTAGTGAATTATATTCTTGCCATTTAAATCTGACATGTTTTCTTATTAATTTTAACCAACCAATTGTTAATTCAGCGTACTTATGTACAAATTTAAAGTGAAAATTTACGAAATCTAAAAGTGATTGTACTTCTTTTAGATTTATCATATTGAACTCCATTATTCGATTTAAAATCATGAATGCGTTATATTGTTTACTTTTTTTTCGACAAACCGATTTGCCAATAGCTACTTGTTAAGTCTAAACTCGACATAAAGGGTTTTTTTGTGCATCTAAGTAAATTCTCATCTATCGTAGATGGAGACTCATAATCATACATAAGTTTTTCATTTAATTTGCGACCATCTAAGACCAGTCGTATATCGTCCTTTTTCTTTGGAACGACTAACATCGGGCTTATATAATTACTCTGAGAAGGTATAATGATACCTAACTTCAACATTTTGTCAATTTCTTTTTATTTGTGTCTGTAATGAATTGGTACTGGGTATGGTTTTGAAAAAAACGGTGTATTGTCTTTTAGACGTAACACATGAGTATAATTGTTAATTAACCCCGGCTTTTTTAGAAATACAGGTTTATATTTTATTATTAACTTTTTCAAAGTTTGTTTTTATTCGATTTATAATATGTCGCTTGTATTAATTTTTTGTTAGATCTCATCAATAGTGACATCGAACTCATTGTCGACGTAATCCTGGAATTCAAGATCCTCATTTGAATGTAGTGATTTAAGATCATTTTCGCCATCAAGACATTCAGTAATCTGAAACCCAAGATCCGTCTTTGAATGTAATGATTTATGGTCATTTTCGCCATCAAGACATTCAATAATATTCAAAGTAGAATATTGTTTTAAGTCAATTATGCTAACTATATTATACGATATCGACTCTGTTTTATTATTTACCGTAATCTTTATATTTTTCGCCTCAGTGTTAAGTATCATTTTTAATTTTTCTTGTGAATCAATCCCGATTATACATTCTTTTATTAGCTTTGATACCACGATATGTATTAAATTCATTTTCAAATTATTTATTTGAGTAGGTATCATGACCTGTAATTTTAAGCGTGCCGATTTATTTCCTGTCGCTGCTTTAATAAATTTTCCGCATAATGGTAACGTCGAACATGATTTGAAATATTCTAAATTCTCATTGTAAAATTTTTCTGATATAGCCGTTACCCCGCTACCAGTGTCTATTAATATTTATCTCTGGACACTGTGAATATTCAGTAGTTTCCTCACTAGGATCAATATCAAAAGCTAAATCCTCTTTAACGTTTATTGAACTATCTATGTTTGTAACAGTCCAGCTCGTATATATAACGCGTGAAGGGATATCACGCGCGATCATGCGTACAACTATCGCGAGAGAGAGGACGAGGCAGAGCGACTGGCAGCATTCCCACTACTCCGCATGAGTGCGTGAGGAGGGGGGCGGCGCGCGGCTTCTTTGCGCGTTCCGCACGCATAGCCTATTCAGCTAGCGCTCCCCTCTCCTCGACTCTCTTCTTCTTCGCGAGCGAGTGACCGACTGTACAGTGCGAGCTTAGAGAGGCACTCTCGTTTCGGCAGTCCTACAGCCTACACGCATCGACCCACCGCTGCGCAACGCAAGGCGCTCAGCGAACGGTTAAGCGTTTCTTCTCCTCTCCTTTTGCCGACTTGAGGCCAAAGAAGAATAGATGAGCCCCGCCGATGCACAACGCAAGGCGTGTAGCGAACGGGCGATTCTTTCCTAATAAACTAATATTTTACCTCCATCCTCCCCCCGGAGTCAAGTCCGCGGCATATAAGTGCAAGGCGCACCTATGCGCAACGACGACGCCTGGGGGATCCTCCTGACAGAATTTGCGTACTAGACTCGGGCCTCCAAAAAACCCCAATCTGACACGGACGACGGACGCAACGACAGATATCCAGAACGTGACAGGTTACATGTTAAAATTTAAATCCTCTGGAGCTTTTATTAAATCAGCAAACAGTAATTCGATTTTATTTGGAAATTTATGCGCAGTTGCATCTCGATAATTTTCAATTTGCGTACTTCCCGAGTCTGGAGATACAACTACATTTAGTTTTCCGATTTCGGAGTTGATGTAGTTGCTGCTATCTCGATACCTAGAATATCTATATCGTTATGATATTTTTGCGCGGTTTTATTACTCACTGGAGGTGTGTACTTTTCCGTATCACGTTTCGGAGTTTATTTTTATTGTGAATTTGAGTAGCGTTTAAATTTCAAGTATGCCGTTGATTTCTTGGTTGGTTTTCACTTATGTTTTGATTTGGATTTTTATTTTGAGAGTAATTTTCCCTTCTCTCGTCAGATTTTGATTCGTTTTTATTTTGGTCTCTGTTATTCCTTCTATTCTGGGCTCTCTTATCATCATTATCATAATCGGTTAGAATTTGAAAAAGCGTATTTTTTTATTTTAATTGTTGACCCGAGAAAGCGTGTCTGATCCCCTTCTCAAAATGTTCTACTAATTTTTCTGAGATTTTCTCGTCGGAATATGATAATTATAACTTCTTCGCGTACCCGAAAATCATTGTCGCATAAGTAACCCTATTCAATTTGCCCCCCGCGTAGAAGGTACCGAATTCAACTTTCCGACGCGTTTGTCGTTGTATCGTAGAATTCAAAAATCTATCTTTAAATAAATTTTTTAATTGCTCGTATTTCCGTACCTCACTTTCGTGGATATACCACCAATCTTTTGCTAATACCTCTAGAGCTTGAGAAACAATTTGAATACTTTCTTTCGCGTTGATTTTCATCAGTAAAATACATCTATCTCAAGAATTTAACTGGTCTTTCCTGATCAGTACCCTTGAAAGAAGGAATTGGAATTTTTATCTTTGATTTTTCAGAATTTATAAGAGGCTCTACATTACCACTATTATTGTTAATTTTTGTCTTTTTTAACTGCTCAATTTGCGATTGGAGTTCGTCACAACTCTCTTTTAATTTTTCCAACAAGTCATCTTTAACCTCAATAATTAAGGTATCATTTTTTACAAATTCTTTTAAATCTTTAAGTTCGTGACTTACATTTTCAATTTTAGTGGTCCACGATTTCATACTTTCTGATAAGGCATCCAATTCGTCCCTTCTTGGGTATGCTTGTAAATGCCTGTTAATCTCCTCTACTTCCTCGGGTTCATTGCTTATCACCGCTAAAATTCTATCTAACATTGTTTCCACTGTCTCCTGATCCCTATATAGTTCCGTCATTTCATCCGTTAATGCGTCAATTTATTGACGCATATATTAATGCCAATATATTTTTTAATAATATCTGGAGGATAATGGTTACATTGAAGGTAATGTGTGGTTGTTTTTAAGTTATCAATATGGAACTGTGGATGAGAGAGTTTTATAGATTTGTCGACAAGGTTGTATATAATAGCTATTTTTTGTGACTGTGGATGGTGGGAAAAATAATTCATGTAACGTCCAGAGGCTGTGTTTTTTCTATACCAATTGGTGATTATTTTGTTATCATCTGTTTTTGTAAGTGTCATATCAAGGAAGTTTATGCTGTTGTTGTGTTCATATTCTACTGTAAATTGCAAATGGCTATTATAACTATTAAATGTAGTGAGGATTTCATTCGTTTTATCTTTCTTAGTAATAAGAATACAGTCATCTACATATCTTTTGTACTGTAAGACTTCACTTTTGTATTTGTTAAGACACGAGGTTTCCAAAAGTTCGAGAGTAATATCGGCGAACCACGGGCTCGTGCAAAAACCCATCGGTGCACCCATAGTCTGTTTAAAATACTTATTATTAAACTGTAAATACGTAGAATCAAGGAGTATTTTAATTCCTTTCAAAAATTCTGTTTTAGATAAGTTTATTTTATTATTAAGGTATTTCCATTTTTTTGAGATTGCAAGAATAATCAGATCCGACGGGGTGTTTGTAAACAATGAAACGACGTCAAAAGAGGAAAGCTCAAATTCGTCCGTGATGTCTATGGTATCTACTATTTCTTTTAATTCAGTGCTACTTTTTACTGTTGATTTTGGCCGGGGAAAATATTTGGTGAAAATTAATGATAAACTTTTATCTAAAGGGTAAGTAGGACTACCAATTGCAGAAACTATAATTCGTATGGGATTGTCTTTCTTATGGATTTTAACAAGGGCATATGCTCTCGCCAGGTTTGTGTTTTTAATATCTGCGTGTAATACATGAGAAAAACATGAGTCTGTATCGAAAACCCCTTTATTGTTCCAATATTTGATAAGAGAAGAAATATTGTTCTGTAATTTGCTTAAAGGTGATTTTTTTATGATAGAGTAATAATTTCTATCCGCGAGAGCAGCTTCTACTTTGTTAAGATAATCATTCTTGTTCATGATGACGGTGACGTTCCCTTTAGTGATGAATATGTCTGGATTCAATTTGATAAATTCTTTAGTTTTATTTAAATTACGTTCTATTGTTTTGTCTATTTTACTAATATGTATGATTTTATCTTTCTGTACAAAATTGTTTAAGGCTGCCAAAAGATTATCCCTGATTTCTATACTTTTCTCCGTGTGTTTTACCAGATTTCGCATATTTATTTCTATATTTTTGACATATTCAAAAAGTGTACGTCTATCTGGATGGAGCGTAAAATTGAATTTTTCTCCAAAGTTTAAGGTGTCGATTGCAAAAGTCGGTAACTGTACGTTAGATAAATTTACTAACCATTTCTTTTTGGTTTCTTTAATGCTATTGTTGTTGTTGCGATTAGGGGATGAAGAAGAGCAGTCGTTATGACATGACAAGGCATTGTTATTCATTTTAAATTTGTAAGGCACACCGTTATTCAAAGTGGAGAGTAAATTATTGATTTTTCTATTGTGTGTTTGTGTGTGTTTGTTCTTTACGAAGTCTATTGCGTGGTTGTAATATTTTAGGAAATCAGAAACAAACTTTTCTGTAGTTTTTTGTTTTAAGCTAGATGTAATGTTATCGATGCGTTTTTTCAAGAATGTGATTTGAATGTTAAGATCAGTGATTTCAAAATTTAAAATCTTTTTTTGGAAATAATCAGAAAAATGTGCGAATTTACCCTGTACGTGTTTACTTTGAAAGGAAAGGTTTTTTATGGACTTACGTAGGTTATCGATGTGACGTGGAAAGATATCACACCCTCTGCAGTTCACCAAAAACCTTCAATGTAACAATTACCCTCCAGATATTATTAAAAAATATATTGGCATTAGACTCGACCAGATCCATAAAAACAATAGTAACGTCGCAACTTACAACACAGCCAACAATACTAAATCAATAGTCTCTAAAACAAAAATGATACTGCCATACATAAAGAATTTAACTCCAAAAATTGACCGTATCCTCCGTACATACAATATAATTCCTATATATAAAACCATTAACAAGTTTAATCATTTGATAAGACTAGGAAAGGACCGTCTCGATTTATTAAACACTAATGGGATCATTTACAAGATCAACTGCAATAACTGCTCTGCCACATACATCGGTATGAGTAAACGTAAATTAACGAAACATGTGTACGAACATAAAAGAGCAGTCAAATTAGGCTCTGAAAATTCTGCACTCGCTGGCCATACACAGGACACAGGACATTCCATAAATTTCGATAAGATCAGAATACTAGACAAAGAACCGAACGATTTTAAACGCACTTTTTCTGAGATGATGCACATACACTTCTACAATAATACACTCAACCATATGGAAGATATCCATTTCTTAAAAAACGCATATAAAAAGACAATAGATACTATCAAGAAGCAACACATCTAAATTCATAACATTTACAATTGCCTTCTACGTGTTTACAACCTCTTTTCTCCATCAGTTTACTGTCTTGTTTCGTACTGTAGGATCAGGTGAGCATGCGATTAAAGAGATGGCACACCTAATACACTAGAGGCTCCGTATTCTTATCTTATGGGTTTCGTCCACTACTCCTCATCGCGTGCGCTCCTGTTCCACCGGCGTAAGCGAGGCAACCGCTATCCCTCACTATTTCCCTTTCCCGACCCCCACCACCTCTTTCCTGTCTATCCTAACAGTTATTCATTACTCCTTAATTTTAATTTATCGTTAGTGCCATTTTGGAGTTGTCCTAATACAATTGGGCATTTCCAAAATTGACTATGTTTGCAGAACGTCATAAACTTTGTAAGTTCTTACCAGTACTTCATTTTTGAACAAATATTCTTTTATACACGTATTGTATTTTAATTTCTTAATGTTATTAAAAACTCTAATTGTATTTCATAGTGAATTGGCGACGTTGCGTTCATGAGGAGAAATTTAAACTCCTTGTAGACGAACTTAATATGTGTTAATATTGTTTTTATGGTATGTTTTTTATATATTACGTCTAATATTGTTTTTTGTTTATAAATCTACACATTTTATAACTATGCTTTCGCAGCCCTGATGAAGAAAGTTAAAAGCACTTTCGAAACGTTGGCGAAATAAATTCATCAAAACAAATTGGTTCGTCTCGAGTCCGTTTTTTACTCCTTAAAATAATTATTTCTCCTTGTCACTACTAGTGAAATTTAACTTTCTATTTATCGAAGTTACCCTGATCCTTCTCATCATTTTTTTATTATATTATTTTTTGTGCCTTTTAGCTTTTTTTTGTATTTTTTAGTTTTTTAGTTTTAAACATTTTAATTAATATTATTTAGCCGTAATAGAATTATCTTAACTACGATTAACTTTTTCTTGATTTAATTTCAAATTTTCTAATTTACTTGTGAGATCCTCGATATCCCTTTCGCGCTCTTCTAAACGTCTTTCTAGATTCTTGTATTTTCCAATCATAAATGCGGTTAATTTGCCCACATGTTTTCCTATTTTACGTTGTTTCCGCGCCATTTTTAGGACTTTATTGATAATATAATTATTAAATTCCGATGTTTTCTTATTTAATAATTCTTGTTCTTTTAATTTCATTTCTAGCTCTATTACCCTATAGACTAATCTCGACTCCGCGAACATCGGATGCACGTCGGGAATCATTATTTTGCTATTCCACCTATTTAAAAAAATTTACTTATAAAATAAACTCAATTACGAAAATGATAAATTCCCTGTGAAATAAGTAAGTAAACACTTAAGGTATTGTAATAGAAACCGCGTGTTTGTTATTCTCCCTGACCTACGCTCGCGAAGCAAGGTCAACACGCCACATACCAAAGAAATTTGCTTATTTCGGAATTACCGATATACGTTCAAATTCTATCTTCCGCAGATTTTCATTTAATATTTTCACTTTTCTGTTTCAATTTTAAGCACAACATTGGAATTTTCACATTCACACACGAGAAAAACCCGCTTTACGACTAGAGAGCTTTGATGCGTTTTTCCTTTTAAGGTATATTTAATCAAACCTCTTTATCACTTTTATCTCACTCGTGTCCCTGTTCGGGCGCCATGTTGTAACCTGTCACGTTCTGCAGACCTGTCGTTGCGTCTGTCGTCCGTGTCAGATTAGGGTTTTTGTAGGACCGAGTCTAATACGCGCATTCCGTCAGGAGGATCCCCCAGGCGTTCGTTGCGCATAGGTGCGCCTTGCACTATATGCCGCGGACTTGGCTCCGGGGGGAGGATGTATGGAAAATATTAGTTTTTTAAGAATGTATCGCCCGTTCGCTACACGTCTTGCGTTGTGCACCGGCGGGGCTCATCAATTTCTCTCTGGCCTCAAGTCGGCAAATGGATGGGAGAGGATACGCTTAACCGTTCGCTGAGCGCCTTCCGTTGCCCAGCGGTGGGTCGATACGTGTGGTCTGTAGGACTGCCGAAACGAGAGAGTCTAGGAGAGGGGAGCACTGGCTAACTAACTTGTACGCGCGGAACGCGCAGAGAAGCCGCGCGCCGCCTCCCTCCTCGCGCATTCATACGGAGTAGTGGGAATAGCTGTCGCTCTTCCTCTACCTGTCTCTAGGTGATGATACACTATGCTCGAAAAGTAATAGATGTGCGCATGCTCGCGTGACCCCTCACATCTTAGCTGCGCGAGCTGCACTGTTACATGCTATTTTTCTTTGTAGGCTTTTTTCTAAAAATGTAATTTTTTAAAGTTTGGCGTTACTTTAAAAAAAAAAGTATTTCATAGATTTTCATGGGACAGGCCCTAAGTTAGTTGAAATTTATCCAGTTATGGCAGAAAGAGTTGATAATATAAGATTTCCTGAAGCAAATAATTTTAAAATGCTAAAATCCACCAAAAAAAAAATTATAAAATTCATGAATTAAAAATATTTTTTTCATAAAAAAATATTTGCTTCAGGAAATCTTATATTTTTAACTCGTCCTGCCTTATGGTTATATAACTGCTTGAATTTTAAGTAATGTAGGCTCTGTGCCATGAAAATCCATGGGATGGTTTTATCAAAAAACTACGCAATGGGTAAAATATTAAAAATGGTATATCTCTGAATAAAATTGATCAACAGATTAAGTCTTGAGCCATTTTATCAGAAATAGTGTATATTTATAGTATGTATTGTCACGGCCTGCCGTACCGACGTCGGTAATTAGTAAGTTCCTGGTAGTGAACGCTAGAGGGCGCGTCGATGCAGAATTGGAGCTGCATCGACGAGACGACAAGCGAGCCGGCGCGGGAGACGCGACCGGCATCAATGTGGTTGTTATCGTTCGGACAGAAACGCGGAAGTGAATTCGCGGAGAGATCGCGTTTTCCGCGATAAGTAGTGAAGTGTTTCTCTGTTTCAACCTCAGGAATGCAGGTGTGATGCATCCTGAGGCTAATATCATTGTTCGAGGGACGTATTATTCTGTACTTTCAACGGAAACACGAGAAGAACTCAGAGATAGTGCTACAGGCTAGGATCACCTGTCGCACTCTCAAACCAGCAACATCCTCATGCAGTAAGCCTGTTCGCCTGGCATGAGAGCAGCAGAAAGTATCATGAGAGTAGATAGTACGAAGCCAGATGAGCAGCGAGGATGTCCGCGAGGAACCTAGGCCACACCGTATGAATCTAACCTACAATAGCGGTAAGCGTGCACGTATCAACCGCGTTGCGAGTAAGTACGCGTAACCGTTTGTCCAGGCTCGTCGCCACCTGGACAGCGGCCCCGAATAGGCGTTCTTATGCGGAGAGAGCGAGCGTAGAGAGAGCACAGGTTCGGGTCATCAACCGTAGAAGGTCACCGACAATGATTTAGCTTGCCGGCAGTTTGTAACCGGCAACTGCGCATAAGAAGTGCGCAGACGACATGCGTTAGTA
Source organism: Torymus aiolomorphi (assembly GCA_036365515.1). Classification (NCBI taxonomy): domain Eukaryota; kingdom Metazoa; phylum Arthropoda; class Insecta; order Hymenoptera; family Torymidae; genus Torymus; species Torymus aiolomorphi. Next base: position 174,079,361 of record CM070874.1, on the reverse strand, counting down.
GTCTGTTCTCTCTCAGGCTAAGTTAAGTGTGTGTGTGTGTCGCGACACGCGAGTGCGACCGCTCTCTCACTCACGTAGACGATGAGTACGCTACGTATATTACTGTAGACGCGAGGCTTATGTTACCGCGCGTACACAGCGTAATTACCACAAGCGTGACGTCAGCCCTCGAGATAGCTGACGTCTGAGATAACGTGCTGGCGCACCGTTAGGTAGGGAAATTAACCTATTTCAATGCGACACTTCCACTGTCTAAATTATTAATTATTCATTTAACTTCATCATCTTTTATTTAATAAACAATAGTCTTTTATTATTAACTTTAACTGCTCGAGTTATTATTTCGCGACCTTAGTCATTCCCCGCTCCCCGCCGCCTCCGCGGTCGTTACGTAAGAAAAAACGTATCGTTTCATCTGAGCAGCCGGCACACGAACCAGTGAACGAGAGGAGAGTTCGAGTCACTGGTGAGAAACAAAGCGCAAGTCTTCGACTTGCGTGTTACACGGTAAGTAACCAGATTAGGTTAACATTGCACGACGTTGTAGCGTCTGTTGCCTAATCTAGCTATTATATCTCCGGGAGTTGAACCGAGAGATATGGATTTGAACCGTTAAGGTACACAGGTAAAACGTGCCTTAGCCAGAAAATCCACCCCGTGACAGTATATTGTATATTGCTTAAACTACATTTTCTTTTTTCAGCTGATTTTGGCCTCGAAGGCCACTAGGTGTAAGACCGCCTTAAACTAATGCATTTATTCTTTTTTTAATTTTTCATGGCAATAATTATAATTGTATCATACCAAATTTTCTCTATGAATATTTGCAATAAAACTAATATACGGCCGAATCCATCTCAAATCAGACAGCCCGCGTATGCCTATTTCACCTATCATGTTGAAATAAAAATATTTATGTTCTACTCGAAAAAATATTTTACACGTGTTTTTTTATTTTTTTGTTTCATCAAAATTTCATGCGTTCAGCGATACCGAAAAATCCCGAGAAAATTCTTTCATTGAGAAAAAAAATTTTCAATGTGATTTTCAGACTGCTATTGTTTCAGCAGTTTTTCAAGCTTTTAAACGTGTAACACATAATTTCACTCAGTTTTGAGCCCTCTTTAACGGCCTTAATGTCATTTTCAAAAAAAAATAAAAAATCCACGAGCTATGCACTTTTTACTGAAAAATTCATTTTTTAGAGAAGTGCCTTTTTCTCGAAAACCCCATGTTTTTTTTTGCACAATTTTTGTTGTCGTGATAGAGGACGGTAATGCCTAGCTAGACGTATTTGTGAGATTCGGTACTTTTTCCCTGGGATAGCGATCACTAATGAGATAACACACAAACAAATTTTTCACGCTTAACGCTTATATATAGTCAATGATATTAGAGTCAATGTAAAGGTATTTATCTTTGTGCGTATGTAATATACATGTACGTGCGCCTACTTATAGGAGTATATGTACTAGTACATTTGTCCGCTAGATGGATATGGTTTGACTTAACATTTACAAAGAAAAGTTCGGTTTCTGCTATATATCACACATCTCGTCTTATTTAAAACCATCATCTTTTGGAAAATTATTACATATTTACACCTTATCAACTCAACTACGATGTCTCAATATTACTCAACAGAGAGAATCAAATGTGCAGACTTTTTAGACAAACACAAACAAATTATTTACAAATCTAGTTCCGTACGTTTAAAACAACTTGAGAATCTTGCTCATCCATTGAAGCACCTCTATCCTCATTTACCTTTGACACCTTCTACATATCTGTGTCAACATTGTTACAATCGTGCTTTAGAATTGGTGAGTAGTACTGACAATGAATTTATAACGGATAATGAAGTTACCGATAACGTAGTTGATAGAGATGAAGATTTTTTACCAAGTACTCCTGAACGCATTGAAGAATTTAATAATGAAATAAGTACATCTTTCTTAGGTTCTGTATCGCCTCTTAAAAGAAAAAATCTTATACATGAAAAATCAATTGAAAATTACGTAACAAAGAAGAAAAAAAATACTTTCAACATTGTCTAATACCCTTGATGTGAAGTTGAACAATGTTTATGACGTTTCTATAACAGCAAATGAATCAACTGTATGCCATTGTACAGAATGGATACAAAATCTTGGTCTAGCCTTGCAAAAGTGTTCTACGGTATCAGAAAAAATAAAAATTCTGACTTTGCTACCTTCATCCTTTACAAAACATGAAATTTTATCTTTATTTCCAGAAATAACAATGTATATGATCAACAAATCGAGAAATCTTGTTAAAGAAAAAGGAATTTATTCAGAACCAGATGCATATTCAGGCCATCCGATTGATGAAAACATGGAAAAAATTGTTATGGAATATTATTTAAATGATGATTTTAATTGTTCAAGACAAAGTCCTAATAAATGTGACGTTGTTACAATTAAAGTTAACAATAAAAAAGAAAAAAGTTAAGCGTTTTCTTACTCGAAGTTTAAAAGAGACGTATAAAGTATTTAAAAATGATTATCCAGAATTGAGAATTGGAAAATCGAAATTTTATAGTTTGCGACCAAAGTATGTCTTACTTAGCCCCATCAAAGAAGTTTGTCTCTGTATCTATTGCGCAAATGATGATTTATTTCTTACGAGCTTAATTAATTTTAGAGGGAGTAACGTCACAGAGTTGGATGAAAGTCGGTCACAAATAATAAATGCAACAATGTGTTCTGAGCCATCTGATTTATGTTATTTACAAGAATGTAAACTATGTCCAGGGATTAAGGGAATTACGTTTCATGTTTTAAAACTGCAAGATGTAGAAGGCACAGAAGAAATTACATATGCTTTGTGGGATAATGGAAACCTGATTAAAAAGACACTATCAATTTCTGCTTTTAAAGATGAACTTTCGGTTTGGACCATGAGGGTTAGTACTCACATGTATGTAAAAATATACAACGCAAAGCTATAAAAACAGAAAGAGAAAGTGCTAAAAAAGACTCACATCATTTAGTTCTTCAAATAGACTTCGCTGAAAACTGGGCTGTGATTCATAATAAAGCTGTTCAAGGAAATCATTGGGTTAATGATCAAATTTCTATTTTCACAGCAGTCTCTTATCAAGGGGATTCGACACAAAGTTTCGCAGTTATAAGTGATGACCGAAAACATGATTCAGCGTATGCTTTGCTAGCAGTACAAAAAATTATAAAATTCTTGAAAGAAAATTGTTGTGATTCAATTAAAAAAATTACCATCGTATCAGACGGCGCTGCGAGTCACTTTAAAAATCGCTTTCAATTAGATGAACTAAAACGAGCACCGTGTGATATAAAATGGTTGTTCTCTGCTACTGGGCATGGCAAAGGAGCTGTAGATGGTGTGGGTGGACTTATAAAGCATTATGCTACTTCGCATAATCTTCGAGAGCCCCTTGAAGAAGCTATTCAAAACGCAAATGATTTTGCAATACATGTTCAAAAATATACTGATGCTATTAAAATAATACATTTACAAGATGCTGAAATAGAACAATTCAGAAAAGAAAAAATATTGATTGGCTTACAACTCCAAAGTATCCTGGAATTCAAAAAACTCATATATGGGTTAAAAAAACATGTGACGATAAAATACATTGTTTGACAGCAAAGACCGCTGATCGTCCGCTTACTGAATTAAGAACAATGAAGCAGAAAAACAAAGGTAGTAAAATAGGTATACAAATGAAAAAAAAGGTATAAAAATAAAAAATCAAAAAGACGCAAATAACAAATAAATACATAGTTATGTGTACCTGTATATTACATACACATAAAGACAAATACCTTTACATTGACTCTAATATCATTGACTATATATAAGCATTAGGCGTGAAAAATTTGTTTGTGTGTTATCTCATTAGTGATCGCTATCCCAGGGAAAAAGTACCGAATCTCACAAATACGTCTAGCTAGGCATTACCGTCCTCTATCACGACAACAAAAATTGTGCAAAAGAAACATGGGGTTTTCGAGAAAAAGGCACTTCCCTAAAAAATGAATTTTTCAGTAAAAAGTGCATAGCTCGTGGATTTTTTATTTTTTTTGAAAATGACATTAAGGCCGTTAAAGAGGGCTCAAAACTGAGTGAAATTGTGTGTTACACGTTTAAAAGCTCGAAAAACTGCTGAAACAATAGCAGTCTGAAAATCACATTGAAAATTTTTTTTCTCAATGAAAGAATTTTCTCGGAATTTTTCGGCATCGCTGAACGCATGAAATTTTGATGAAACAAAAAAATAAAAATACACGTGTAAAATATTTTTTCGAGTAGAACATAAATATTTTTATTTCAACATGATAGGTGAGATAGGCATACGCGGGCTGTCTGATTTGAGATGGATTCGGCCATACATTTTTCGAAAATACACGTTCGAAATGTAAATACACTTCTTTTCTCATGCCCATATATGAGGCGTTTCACGTCAACTGCCCTAGCGTGACGCTCGAGCCCCAAATCGTGTTATATCTAACTCATGTTTATGATACTAAAATGTACTTAAAAAAATTGTTTGATAAGCATTTCCACCGTATTTTTTTCTCAGCTTTCCAATGATGTTTTTTCCGAAATTTTCTATTTTCACCTTCAAAAACTACAAAACACCTTATATCTCAAAAAGTCTATTTTTAGTATTTTTTTTTACCATTTAAATTAAAAGCTGAGCACTTTTTACATAGGAAATGATATTTTCCAAAAAGTAATCAAGATGTTTTCTTCGAGAATTAGAACGTGAAAGAGTTGACCACGCGGTACGTCACACAGTGTTCTTTTTGAAAAAAAAATGGACAAAATGAAATATCTCGCGAGCGAATATCATACATGTTATATAATAACATTTTAAAGTTGAAGTAATGCACAATAAAGGAAAAATAGTCCAGTACTGATCATTTGACCCTGTGACCTTGGAAATGAAAAATGAAAGTCGAATAAATAACGTATTTTCGTCTTTTTCATTGTAGACTTTCTGGGTATCAATTTTTTCGGTCAAAAAAATATGTACTCCTGTAGTGTTTGATGCAAGGAATCCGAATTTGATGTCAGAATTGTCCTATCGCACACGAATTTGTTTTTAAATTTGAAAACTCCATAAAAAATACGAAAAATTCACCCTGAAAAAATGGAGCATTATTGAGTAATTTCGACTTCAAATTCGGATTCAGCGAATCAAAATACATGGGTACATAAATACAAGTACACAAATTTGTAGGTGCTTTATTTTTTTAATGATGTTATTAATAAAATATTAAAAAAATGTTTAATAATTACTAATAAAATATGAAACTTTTTACAGATTTCCATCCACTAATAAATTTGCTCCGCTTAAGTGAACTGTATATAATTCAACAACAGTTTGCACTTAAAATCGGTTCAAAATTCTAAATTTTAAAATTTAAAGTCTGCGGTAAGTGGATTTGAGACCTCTAGTCTTTACATGACCGTTACTAAGGAAGTAATGAAAATATTTAAGTTTTGTAGGGTGCAAAATGTAGGCTAATTCCAGTACTTTTCACATAAAAAATCTTAGAAATTGTATTAATATGTAAATAAAAACTTTTATTTTTTAAAATTTGTAGCAAAAAACACTGGCTTGTCCCTTTAACACAATGGCAACATTAATCCATATTCAGTAGCACAAGCTGCAATTACTTGAGTTAGTACATTATACGAGAATAATGCTTACGATTAGCGGTTTCACATTGAAAAGCTAATTGATTAATGCTTGACAGTTCCAAGAACATCGAAAAAATAAGCAATTCTTCGTATTCTAAAAAAGCAATTTTTGAATAACCCTTAAATTTTAATAATTCATATATGAACCTATTATACAAATTTGTGGCCTTGCGTTTGTGTACCCATGTATTATGATAAGTTGAATCCAAATCCGAAGTCGAAATTACTCAATAATATTCCATTTCTTCCAGGGTGAATTATTCGTATTTTTTATGGAGTTTTCAGCTTTAAAAACAAATTGGTGTGCGATAGGACAATTCTGACATCAAATTCGGATTCCTTGCATCAAACACTACAGGAGTACATATTTTTGATCGAAAAAATTGATAGCCACAAAGTCTACAATGAAAAAGCCGAAAATTCGTTATTTATTCGACTTTCATTTTTCATTTCTAAGGTCACAGGGTCAAATGATCAGTACTGGACTATTTTTCCTTTATTGTACATTACTTCAACTTTAAAATGCAGTTGGATTCATCCGGCTATCGATATCCGTTCGCGAGATATTTCATTTTGTCCATTTTTTTTTCAAAATAGAACACTGTGCGTCACTTCAATTAGGCCTGACTCGCTATCTAATATCCTTTCATAATCTTTACTTGTTCCTTAGAATTCTTTTAATGAATGAATAATATTTTATTGGTTATTTTATAAAAAAGAAGAGTGTTTCAAATCTCACAGCAATATAGTAACTATAACTAACGCTTTTTTCTCGGTGCAGATAATTTTTCTTTGTTTTTCCTAACAGTTTTTCTCGGAAAGATTTGAGATTCAAAACATAAAGATGTTTTTTTGAGCTTCAATGTACTTCCGTCCATTGAAATAATAGCATGGTATTTGAACTTGCCTGGTATGGATTTAGCCTTATCCGGTCTTAGTTTTAGCTTTAAGATAGTTTTTTAATATGATTCTTTACTGCTATAAAAAACTTTGGTTTCTTTGCAATACATGTATATTTGCATTGAATTAATGTTATTCAACGGCAGCAGATTAATTTATGAATACGTCATACTATTACATTTAAGAACAGGTAAGTTTTTCATTTATAGCTGAATTGATAATAAAGCGATCCAAAGTTAATTAATAAAAATGTCATTTCTTTTTTTATTAATTATTCATCTGTAACTATAATAGCATGTGCATTTAAAGTTGTCAATTCAGAGTATATGCATGCTGACATAAATCAAAAATACAATTAAAAAGTTGATTATTATATAAAAAAACTGGTTTGTAAATTATAATGTCAATCATGTCAAAATGTATTTTTTTTAATATTTTTGGAGCTGCGGCGTAGACCTTTGCTAAATAAAGTAAATATTTATAGAGATATTCTAAACATATTGCTTAGCAGAAGAAATATTTTATTAAAAAGAGAAAATTATATTTCAATTAACCGGTTATTTGTAGCTTGAATAAATTATATAGAAAAAATGTCAATAAATTGACAGAATTAAAGCAAGAAACCAGTGGCTGTTAGGTACTTGCTTATCAGAATAGGAAAGTCTGAAATGGTCAAATTGTTGATTTTCGAGTGTTCATTTATAAGAAAAAGTTATTTTTCATACGTATACATAAGAAGTAATATTGGCCTAATTATAAGTTAATTTAATTAATTTATTGACTCGGAAGAGTACAAAAATAGCTTTTTTGGTGATAAAATGAATTTATACAAGGAAATCACTTCTTGCAACATTCTGAAACCATATGAGCTATATTTCAGGAAATATAACTGTGCGGGATAATATAAATAATAAAATACAAGTTAAGTTGCAAATATAGCGTACTTTATTGACTTCAAAGTAGCGCGAGGTGGGGAAAGTAATGTGCTGTCGAGGCGATCTGTGGCTAGACTGACCAAGCTAGTCGGTGGAGGAGGAACCGCGAGGTTCTCTCCCACAAACGCGCGATCTAATACCGACGCTGATTGGTGGAAAAACTATCGGAAGACACCGCGAACAAAGAGAGTGTTTTTGTGTGTATATGTGTGTAGGACAAATTCCAATATTCCACTCACCTCGTTTTATCAAAACGATTATACAAGGTATTAATGACCTAATACAAACGCGTGATAATAGGATGGTAATCGAAACGAGAATTTACTCAATCTCGGAAGCACCCGTGATTTTAAAACTAAAAGAAGGTACTCGTAGGTACCATTTTTACAATTAAGCGATTGACTCTATATATAAGCAAGATTTGTACACGCAGGTACAATTTAATGAATAATTAAAGGTCTTGACTAGCAGCAAGTGGCTCGGTATCTGATATAATCTCAGCGCCGAACAGTTTGACGATCTTGTTGATTGGACGATCGAGCGTTGTGGTAGCTGTGCGGACTGCTACGTCACGTGGTAGCCCGTTGGATCCAGGGAACACCTAGATAACACGAGCCAACAGCCATCGTGTAGGAGCGGTGGCCTTACAGCGGATGAACACTATATCCCCAACTTTAAGAGATGGCAGAGTCTCCTCCCATTTGACTCTCCTTTGAAGTTGCTGAAAGTAGTCTCAGGACCAACAGTCCTAAAATCGCTGAATAAACTGCTGTGTACGCGATGGATCATCCATGCGAACCTCAGCGAGTAAGGCGACTGAGCATTCTGAGCGGGAGCAAAACTCGCTCGAACAGAGTCCTTCGTTATTATTCTCAAGCGCATAAGGCCGTGCCACCACAAATCATTATTTACAAGTTCCCGGGCCGATATACCGCGTGAAGCGATGTCGGCGGGATTATCAGCCGAGTTAATATGATGCCAATAAGAGTCGGTTAATATGGTGACGATATCAGCGCACCTATTGGCAATGAACGTTGGCTATTTGGCGGGTACATCTTTGATCCAATAAAGAACATCTTTCAAATCGGACCATAGATGTATCTTGAGCGATTGAAGACCGAGATGATCAACATAATGGCGAGTTAGTTTGGCCACTATCTGTGCAGCACAGAGTTCGAGTCGCAGAATTGATAAGGTTTTGTCGGGAGCGACACAGCAGCACGTCGACTTTATCTGATGATTTGAATCGAGGGTCAGCGAGAGTGAGGCCTTGACGATGTAACCAGTCCTTTGATTGGCCTATAAGTGGATCATAGGCAGTGATTCGTGGTATATCAAAAGCTGTGACGTTACAAGCAAACATAGATCCGAAATGAGGTGTGATTGAAAAAGTGACTTCACTTTTACACACAAACAATTTGTCGTTCCCTACATCTGAGGTAGGTACTGAACGGGTTTTCGATTTAAATTTAAATGTTCACAGAGATCTTCTGTGATGAACGACGACTGCGCTCTTTGGTCGATGAACACTCGAGCTGCTCGCACTTTGCCGTTATCAGAGTGAACGTAGACCCACGCAGTGGCCAATAATACCAGACCTTGCCCTCGACAAGTGTTTTTCGAATTTGAATTCAAAACGACGGCATTATTGGTAGAGGTCGGGAAGACTTCACTCTGTTTCACTACATCTTTCGATGAATTCGAAGACGTATTGGATTGTAAAAAATTTTGTTTTGATGTAAAATCAATGTGAAGTAAAGTGTGATGCTTACCAGAACACCTCCTACACCTACTTTTGCTTTTACATCTTTGAATGAGATACCCACCAAGGAAATCAAAGCAAATATGTTTCGACATGACTAGTCGTTTTCTATCTGTAGGGGTTTAGCTAAAAAGACAACTTTCTTGCACCAGATGTTAATCCTTACAGATAGCGCATGAAAACGAAGGGCACAGACTCTTTTGACCTACGTGTACAGTTTTTACGTTTTTTGGTCTTGAACTACTATTAGTACTTTTACCATCTTGGTTTAAAGAAGTGCTCGAAGACTTGGCACCTTCAAGTTGAGTTTGTGATAATCTTCCCGTTATTAGAAATTTATGAAGTTCATTGAAGGTGCCGTGTTACATGACATAAATTTGAAAGCGAGAAACTTATTGACAAGACGACTAATCAATAAGCTCGATTATCATAGAACGATTTATTAGTAGCCCAGGCGCTCTCAAAATTCTCACCAGCTGGCGAAATTTCATCTAGAAGTTCTGCTGCTTCTCCATTCAATGAGCTGCGAAGATGATGGATGTTATAAATATTGGGGAGATTGGCTCGTTTTAAAACCATCTCATTGAATGTGTCACAAAACTCGACTCATTCATGGATATCTCCTTTAAAAATTGGTAGAACTATTTGAGGTAGTTTCGCTTGATTAAGCTCATAGGTCTCATTACCGACCCTGACTTGTGAAGTGCTACTCGTGGAGGGCTGACTCGCCTAGAAAGAACACAAAAATTCTTAAAACAGACCTAAACTTATCAAGTACGCGTCATAATTTGTTCGTACACGTTGGTGGTGAAGTAGCTGTCGGAAGAATCGACATTTTCATGACCGAGTAATTCAAAGTGATCTGACTCAAATCTACTCCAAAGATCTTTCAATCTTTCCATACAAGAGATATAAGCGCCTTCTATCAGCTTTGCTTTGCCTGACTTTTTGAAGTTATCACAGGCATTAATAATTGGAGAGCGACTGCTGAGTTGTCTGTCGATGGAAGCCATCTTAGTAGGCAAGAAGATAAAATACAACCAAAAGATTGTATGTGAAGCCAAAAACTACTAAACCTAAGCGATGCTTAAACTAAATATGTGCAGCTCACTTAGCTCACTGACAACACTCAAGGTCTCCTTGACAGTACCAAAAAGAGTTAACTAAATAAGGTTTTAAATTTGAATAATGAAATGAGAAATCTAGAATCAGAAGCGAGACTAACATCCAAAGTTATATTAACTAAGTCAGATTCAAGCTGCGTAAATAATCAAAATGAAGAGTAAATAGATGCTACAGTGATTTACAAAATAAAGCTGTTTGAGACTATTAAAGTCGAGCTAATAGCTACCAAGTATCATGCACAATCCAGTCTACTACGTGTGAATATGTGTGCAATATATAAAGTATTGAGCATATGTGGGCTTAGAAAGTATCGTCAAACCGCACATAAGATTGTGATAGGTTTCAAGCATAAGAGAGCTGCAAGTATTTAAACTTAAGTCTAAGAGAAGCCAAATAGGTATATTTGAGCAATAAATATCAAGTTCATACAGTGGGCTGAAGTATATATGAGCAGGCATCATACTCAGATAAACTAATTCAGCAGCTCTATATAACTCAATAATATAGAAAGCGACTCGACTTATGCAATAATGTAATGAAAAGAACATAAACTACTGTTAAAGAGAGCAGTCATCATACTCGAAAACTTAAGGGCAAAATGATTATGCAGACTATTAACAATTTATTTTCAATGCAATAATCATTCAAAATAAATTAAGCGATTCCAAGGCACACCATAATACTTTAAACTAGTGAAAAAACCTCACTCGCTGATGCTCGCTCGGTTTGTGTTACGTTATTTAAGTATAAGTTTTAAAATTTTTTAAAAGATAATACCAAATATATTTTAATAATATTTAAATTAATTATTTAAGTAACATTAATTTCAATTTATACTAAAATAAATAATGCAACATAATCCGAGCGAGCGTTAGCGAGCTTCTATATTTATTAAATTTCGAGCGAATTTCCTATTTATTAAATAGAGAAATGACTTAAAAAATTATTTCATTGCAATCTTATAGAATTAACTATTTTTCGTATCCCTTTACTATCGTTATTCCTATTTTGGACAGAATAATCTTGAACAATTGAACCATAATGAAAGAATGACTCAAGAGACATCACTTATCAATTTGTATAAAAATAGATCTAATAACAATGTAATCGATCTTACTGATGAACCTGATTGGGATGAAGTGATAAATTTAACAATTTCTCAATTAATAATAGAAAGTATTGTCATGATAGTAATAGTACGAATTGTGAAACTAAAAATAGTGCAACTCACTTAAAAGAAAAAAAAATATACTCATAATTTTGAGGAAGAAAAAGATAGTAAAGTATCTAAAAGTAAGCTTTATTACTTAAAAAATAAACAAAAAATTTTAGAAATACAAAAAAGAAAAAACACAATATTAAAGAATAAAGTTAAGAAAAATGTAAAAGAAGTAAATGCAGCAAAAAGTCGATTATATTATAAAAAAAAACAACATGAAATCCAAAAAAATAAATAATACAATATTCAAACAGGCTTCTATAGCAAATACTTTAATAAATGAAAACTTAATACAGGAAAATAATGTTGGTAACTTACAATTAGATCTTACATGTAAGTTTTGCAATGCAAAACATTATCCCTTTGAACTATCTCGAGACAAAAACTTTTCCACCTGTTGTCATAAAGGAAAAGTAAGTTTACAAGAAGATCCTACATATCCACGAGAAATTGCAGAATTAGAAATCGGAAACACTTTTGCCAGTTTTGGAGCTACTTTTGCGAAATTATCTGGTAAAGGTCCTTCTGTCGTACGGATATGTGAACAAGTCTACCATAGTATATAGGCACTGCACCCCAATGAAGATTATAGACGAAAGTATGGGAAATTGTACATTCTTGGCAATGCAGAAGCAAGTAGAAATCGAAAAATTTTAAAAAAGTAAAAAACGGTAAGAAAATGTAAGAAACTGTAAAAATATGTAAGAAAATGTAAGAAAGTGTAAAAAACGTCCAAAATCCAATATAAATATACGATTACTTACATTTTCTTATGATTTCTTACGTTTTTTTTTACAGTTTATTACACTTTTTTAAGATTTTCGATTTCCGCTAGGGCAAGAATAAGTTTGGTTACTATTCCATATAGTTTTATACTTAACAAACATTATTTGCTAAACTCTCCCACCCTCTCTTTCTTCCCCCTCTCTCTCACCCGCTGTACCAAAAACTTTAATAATAGCTTAAAAATTTTTTCAAAACAATCAACACGTTCTTTAAAAGACTAATTTTTTAAATATATTCTAACAACACAATTTGTCTATAGTCCTTTTATTTATTTTAATCTCATTTATTCAATAAGCACTCTCTACAAATGGTAATAATTTTGTTCATGACTGTACAAATATTTGTTAATAAAACTTTCTACGAAAGTATAAAATAAGGCAAGTATAGAAGTTTTTTCTGTATAATCTATTTAAAAGAAGTCAAATAAATACTAGTAAAAAAGTCTTTTACTTCTTTGAGTCAATGTATGCATGCTCAACAAATTATATGTAAGTACATTCAAATTGTTCACTGCAAATCAAACAAACGAAAGTTGTGAAATCAATTATCGATAGTCAAGTAATGCAAACCATTCTCCGAAAAACTGTATGACTATGTTCTCAGAAATGTTTTCAAATTTCTTCATTCTTCTATACAAATTAAACACAAGTACTGAAATCAATTAATTGTAGTCAAGTACCGGCCATAAGAATTTTTCGTACCTCGCGTGTAAAATTACATTTTACGCCCACGTTGTAACTTCAAAATTATTCAGCCAGCGGGCATAAAGTACTACATAACGCCCAAGAGGCCCAATGACTCCCACACTCCTACAAAACTTTATAGTACCTACGTACTTTACGCCCGTGTGGGAAAAATTATTTTAATTATATAACTATAATGCCTTCTTTTTGCTTCTAAAATTCATAAGAATTTTTTCAGGTATTTACGAAAAGTCAAAGCCTATATAAAAAAAATTACTTAGTTACCAACACATCACTATTTTTGATTATTTCTCCTAAATTTTGAACTTTCTATAATATTACGCATCTTGGAAGGACAAGAAAAGTCTAGAGCTGCTCTAGCAGGGGTGGTCCTCCGATCTCCCGTACATACTTGGCGGGCCCGGCGGTTTGCAGTTACGTGGGCTACTTAAATGTAGAATACTAAATTTTTGCATAAATTCATTAACAATATTTATATCTATAAGTCCACCATAAATAATTACATTGGCTCTAATTTTTAATTGATGCTGTTAATTACTACATATCCGTACATGTGCAGAATCATGATTTATATTTCATGATCAAACATATTTTTCCTTGTGTTCGTCCTTTTTAAACGAGATTAAAATAAAAAATTCATATAAATTTATAGCCTGCTCAAAAGTTCTTTACATTTTACTAACCGTTTTATAAGCAACATATTTTATATCCTTTTCCCCCGTGTAAATATCATATAAGATCTCATATAAGAATTTCAGACAGCGCATATCTCGTATGAGATCTTATATGTGATGTCATATGCAATTTTATATATTATGGGATCTCATATGAGATCTCATATAATATTTTCACGCGGGTATGTACCTTCTATTTAAAAACAAAGTGATAGATCCGTAGATTAGTAGTTAATATGTAGAAGAAACCCATTTATACATTTTATCTGATCTTTAAAAATACGTTGATGGTCTCGGTACCCTTGCCAGTTTATTGAGTTGAATAAAGTTTCACTTTTGGTAGTTAAATAATTGTTTTATTTAACGTACCCACGAGGTGCAAGGTCTTTACCCTTGCCTCGTTTTTGGTGACGGGATCACTCCTGATCCTCGACTCCTTTTCCTTCCCAATTACCATATCTGGGTGGTGTGGCCGACACTAAGTTGGGCGGTCTTTCTCTCGTCTAGACTCAACCCTGAGTCGACGTGGAGGGGTCCGTGCGGTGTCCGCTCTCCACGCTACGTAGAAGCTACTTCGGTGGATAACGGTCCCAGCGACCGGCAACGGGGGACTTCGCCTCTGCGGGCGCTCTCTGCTCTGCGCTCTCAGCTGTGGCAGCCTCAATGACCTTCGTCGCTCTAGAAGAGCACACCTCCAGCGAATACGACGGGGGGATGTAGCGACTCAGATCACGAGACGCCTGTGAGCGGGTTTGTCAAGCGCTCCCTCCAGCGAGCAAGCTCTGCTTGCCCTCTGCACACCGATCGGCGTTTGAGCGACCTTGCTCCGCCGACCTACCTGCGAGTTCGACGATGGACTCGTCTTATCCCCGCTCAAGGAGAGCCGCTCCGACCGAGCAAGCACTGCTTCGCACCTGGTCTTCAACCGGCGTGGAAGCGCTCATCCCTCCGCCGGTCCCCGCACACACTCTCTTAGAGTGTTGACGATGGATTCACCGAATCAACGCGTCTGTACTTTAAGTACAGCTCGACCCGCGCTCTATAGCGCCTCCTTGCGCTTTGAGCAGCCCTTGATGTAAGGCAAGCTCACAGTTGGCGTTCCGCCGACCTCCGTGCGCTATTCTGCTCTTTTACCCGAGCAAACACGCCTGCATCAACCCTAAGTGTCCGCTAGATGGCGAGCACAAACGTGCCACATTCAATGAAAAACATCACCCCGAGTGTATAAGTAGGGGCCTGCAACATTCACTCGATCTACCCATTATTACCACATTATTTTGCCTAATATTATTTTGCCTATTTGCCTAATCGCCAATCGTTATTTTTGCCCTACTTAGTTATTGCCTATACCTCGGTTATTGCTTTATTTATTTGCTCGAACGTACTTTACGTTTACAACATATTTTGCATCAACTTTACTTGCGAGAGGGTTGGTGC
The DNA here is from genome assembly GCA_036365515.1 of Torymus aiolomorphi. NCBI lineage: Eukaryota > Metazoa > Arthropoda > Insecta > Hymenoptera > Torymidae > Torymus > Torymus aiolomorphi. Next base: position 174,064,110 of record CM070874.1, on the reverse strand, counting down.
AGAGACTCTATAATTAAGAGGCACTCCAATTTATTTTTTCTCGCTGATAAACCCTGACTATATAACTTTTCGTATACGTTCAATCATATACGGATACATATCAACAAACATGCAAAAGGCTAAGTTTAGTTCCAAGAAAACTCAGAAGTGTCCGGATATCGTCAGTATTCATAAAAAGTACGTTTATGAAGATAGTAAGCGGCCATTTTAATTACTTGGTGATGTAGCAAATAGATTATTGATGTCTAACGAGTATAAAAAGAAGGATATAACAGAATATACCAAAGTGTGTGGAATTTGCTATGAAAAACTCAAGAAAATATCTGAAGAAATTTTTAAAGAAGCAGGAGAGTCAACGCCAACAGAATCTACATCATCTAATCAAATGCCTGAATCTCAAATTACGATGCCGGCAGATTCTCAAACCTCAATTTGCAGTGTTGAGTTGTATGAAGAAGTGAATGAAATACTCACTAAGAATAAATTGTCTCTATCGCCATTCAAGCTTCCGTCAAATGTTGACGCGACAGCATTGCCAAATTACGTTAATCGCAAGCGCAAGCAATTATTAGATACTTTTTATGAAGAAACTGATTGCAAAATTAAGAAACTGTATAACGTCTCGAGGCAGAAATTAGAGTTTAATGAATGCAAGATATGCGACGAATGGAATGAAAATTTAAGTTTGGTGTTAGAAAATGAAAATCTAACTTTCATAGAAAAAGTACGGTTGATGACTATAGTACCTTCAAGTCTCTCAAGTAATTATATTTTATTGCACATAAGAGGAACCACAGATTATATGATCAGAGCTTCACAAAAGCTCGTAAAAAGAAAAGCCCGATCCATATTCTGGAAATCCTGTGAAGACTGAAGTTATTGAGTTAGTTGAAAGATATTATCTAGACGACGATTTGGACTGTTCGCGACAAAGTCCTAACAAAAATGATGTGATGAATGTTAAAATCAATGGAGTTATAGAACAAAAATCAAACGTTTTCTAACTCGGAGCATCAAGGAAATTTGCGATCTAATTATGAAACAAAATCCAGAAGTTACTATTTCAAGATCCAAGATTTATCAATTGCGACCAAAATGGATATTAATTCAACCTTTAAACAATTCCTGTTTATGTGTCTATTGCGCTAATTTCGACCTTATCGTAACAGCTCTAAAAATTGTGTTAAAAAAGAGTAAATCCGAGTTTCTTACACTTAAAAAAGAGATCTTATCCATGATTGTTTGCTCTATAGAAAATGATTCGTGTATTCTTCGAGAGTGTAAAATTTGCAAAGATAAAACGATAACCGAAGAAAATTTTCATCTGGAAGAAGATTTGCTATTTGATGAAATAACTGTTGCAATTTGAGAAAAAAATGATCTTGTAAAGAAAACTTGCACGTTAAATGTTTATCTCAAAGAGCTGAACAGTTGCGTGAATACAATGAGCAAACATAGACGAATGAAAGAGCTCCAGCAACGTGAAATCAAATCAGAAAAAGAAGATGGACTTTCGAGTAAAAATCGTTTAATTCTACACGAAGATTTTGCAGAAAATTGGGCCATCATTCAGCAAGATGCTATTCAGGGGTATCACTGGACTAATACATAAATTTCTGTTTTTACATCGGTGTGTTATGTCGGAAAGATTACTACGAGATTTGGCATAGTAAGTGACGATAGAAAACTCGATTCAGCGTTCGCTTTAGGAGCTATGAAATTGATAACAGATGAGTGTATGAAACTAACTGCAGACGGGAAAAATGATATTACTATAATATCTGACGGTGCTACCAGTCATTTCAAGAACAGATTTCAATTTTATGAATTGGGAAAAGAATTCTATAAAGCGAAATGGATTTTTTCTGCAACTAGGCATGGAAAAGGTGCGTGCGATGGCATCGGTGGCTTATTAAAACATTTTGCTACAACTCATAACTTGTCTGCACCATCCAGCGAACGTATTAAAAATGCTAACGATTTGGTAAAATATATCAGTAAGTATACCAGCAAAATAAGAATTATACTTTTGAAAACCGAAGAATTGCAAAATTTTCGCACTCAAAAGACTGAGGAATGGGAAAAAGTTCGATCGATCAATGGCATTCGCGATAGTCATATTTGGCAAGTTATCCGAGAGAATGATGATGCAGAAATTGTGAATGTCGAAAGGCGAATGAGAAACACCCACGAATGGCTCACTGTTCAATGTTGATCAATATGCATGATAGACTGTCTTATATTATTACTAACTATTATAGCGAATTTAAAAGTGTAATATATCAAATAAATAAATGTACTTTTTTTACTTCTATTTATATTGGACGTTGATTTATACCGACTCTTCTACTTATTTCTACTTATGTGACACTACTTTAAAAATAATTTTTAACACACCACATCGTAAAGTTAGTACTTCATCCTCGCCGAGGTGGAAAAAAAGTGCTACGTTAATTCCCTACCCCCACTCTAGTTCCCAGCGCCACGCACATGTACGCTCGCCTTCGGCTCGGGTACAAAATGTGCGTTGCTCTGGAAATGAGAGTGAGATTAGGGAATAAATGTACAGCCTTTTTCCCCTCTTCGGCGAAAAATGAGAATGAATATTACGATAGTTGTGTTAAAAAAATGTATATTGCACTCGTGAATATAGTAGGCTGTGCGAAACTGCGCGTTTGTCGCCCTTGTTTCGCTCGGGCAACAACTCTCACGCAGGGAGCACATAGCTCACCTTATTCCTTTGATGCATAAGATACTATTATCTATGTTTAAAGTTATCTAAACATTACATTGCGAGCTTATACATAACGCATATGAGACTTAAACGTGTAGACATCGCAATTATCTTTGTGAGGGTGTATCTTCCGAACGAAGAAAGATGGCACGCTGCCGTTTGGTAGAAAGCTAGCTTATTTGGGGATGAAAAACATATCCAAATTTCACGAAAGAAAAGGTGGTGTTTTTGAGAAATTCAATTTTGAAAAAAAGCACTTTTTTCAGTTTTTTCAATTTATCTGAAAAACTATTCAAGTTATTTAAAATCTGAAAAATCACATGAAAGCTGGTAAAATTCCGCACAATTTCAAAAAAAGAACGTCCCGATACGATAACTTGGGCAAAAACTACGGCCATTTGAAAAAAATGCGAATTTTCATTTTGAAAATAACGCTTTCACAATGTAATTTTTGATATCGCGCTACAGGGCTCCAAAATTATTTTTCGACAAGAAGAAAAACACTGGTCTAATGAAATTTAATGTAGACTATGACCTCAGAGTTTCAAAAAAATCAAAGACTTTAATTTTTTTTGCTCGTTGAATCCATTTAGAATGGGCCTTATATTTTTTATCACCTTAAAACCAAAACATAAAAAAATGTGAAAAAGAATAATACAAGAAAATTTAAGAACGTGGATCACTTTATAGTTTGTTACTGAAACTTACATTTTTTTACATCATTTTACATTTCTATTCAAGTTATTACATTTTTTGCCTTTTATTATAAATTTAATTTTTTACTTCGTTAGAACTAACATATCTAACTAGGGGAGCTGCGCCCCCCTATATAGATATATACAATCTCAATTACAAAAAGATACTCGCGGCACATATGCACATATACACTAATACCGCGAAAAGGAGAAAAATAGAAGGAGAAAGCTCAATACTGATCTGGCTTAGCCCTGCGACCTGCGTGCATGAGTACTATTGCAGCAGTCGTAACGGCTACCTCGGCTAGGCTACGTTCGCACACTAAGTACCTACAGCGGAAAAACACATGCGACTCGCGCGACCGCGAGTGCTCCCTGTGTATTATTACGATCCGAGTCGGGGTCTAGGAGTAGAAAGGCGTTTCTACAATGGTCGCCGGGTTGACCAATTAGAATACGGGAACGTTTGATCAATTAAGCGCTAAAGCGCAAGGAGTTGCGGGTAATTTGAAATAAACACTCACGAGAAGATTTAAAGTTAAATGATGTAATTTATTGAAATAATTGATAACTTGAATTAATGTCTTTAACAATTATTCGTAACGTGTTCGTGACTCGATATAAACTTTAACCGACAGTATGATAGAGCCAGATTACGCGTAATGATGCAATACTTGTACTAAGCTTTAAGAGTACTTGGCAACTTCTGACTAAAGCTCAACGGCGCAACGTACACAGTGGCAGGGACTAGATTAGTTGGCCTCGATCCCAACGTACACAGTGACAAGCACTAGATTAGTTGGCGATGATCGACTGGAGAGCTTCTGAGCGCAACATGCACAAGTGCAGCAGAGTACCAAGCGAGTTGGTAACGACCCAGGTCTGGAGCTACGAAGCGTCTCATGTGCTCGGTATCAACTGACTCTGGCAGCCCGGGGCTCTTCTTTTATATTCTGGACGCGGACCTTAAACCGTTGACGATAGGGTATGGGAGGAGCCGGTTCCTCTGGTGGCGAAAAGCTGAATCTTCTTGAAGTCTGTTCCGAAGCCTGTAGGTGCCTAGAAGGGCCGAGAGCTTCCCTTTCTACGGCGAGCTTCATGGTGGGGGAACACCTGTGGATGCTCAGATCCTGGCCGAAAATCCCTTCTTGACTTGCGGCGCTTGTGCCTGCCTCTTAATTGGTTCCCCTCTGTAGGCTGTTACGTTGTGATATAGTAGCTCCCGGTTGGTAGTGGGGACAGTACGATGTAGAGGCTGTAGGGCGCCAAGTTGCCTGAGAGGCCTCCCCCACTCTGAGGTAGAGAGAGTGGAGAGAGTGGCGGTGGAGGGGTGTCAGACCCGAAAGTAGGGTCGAGAGCGCTGAGTGGCGAATGACGGTTGGTGGCGGAGAGGGGTTACTAGTCTCTGATTGGCTGCTACTCTGCCAGCCGTTACGCTCGTAGTCCCTCGAGTTGGTTGCGTCATGGATCCACGAGCTGATGCAACGTTGCCCAACGAATTCCAAGAGTTGTTGACTGTTGATGACTCATAGCTCGTTCCTTGCCATGTTCAACCTGCGTGCATTCCAGAGGCCCTTCGCTAATGGCCCTTCTCTGAATTGGTTGTGTGCTGCTGAGCCGTTGGCTAATGGATTCCGGGGATTTATTGTCCGTTGATTGTCGTGCTGTTGACTATCCTCCTATAAACAGAGCTTTACCCTACCTGAGCGAGCTCTTCCCTAGCTATTATTATTATTACAGTTCGTCTCGTAATTATTATTTATTATCAGAATAGTTATTAATTTAACCGCAGATTACTATCGTTATTTATTGCTAAATCCCAATTTGTTCGTTAACGCATTGCTATATGGGCGCAATTATTATTTGTTAAAGTTAATTAGTTAACAAATTCAGTATCGCTTGTTTATTATCAATTTCTATTCGAGTTATCGTTAATTACTGGTTTATAACTTGGTTAATTAACTAAACAATGTATAGATTAATCTTTGGTATTTATTTAAATTATCTTATTATTTATTTGTGGGAATGTTCCGGAATCATTGTAGGGTGACCCTAAATACAACGATACTCGTTCGCGTGAACGCAGTTCATAACAGACCCCCCCCCCCCCTTCTTTTAAAACTCGAACCCATGGTTCGCGCTTTTATCGATTTTGAAATTCGAATTTTCGCGCGCATAAGCGCATAAGGGCTGTACGCTTGCCCTCACCGCGAGTCCGAGTGATGGAGCCACGGTCCGCGCCGGTCGGAGGAACCGCTCAGCATTCGTTGTCGGCTGCTAGCTGCCAAAACAATGGGCACTTTAATCCTAGTGAGGGATAATTATTTACAAGTTTCTTGATTTCTGGTTCAGAACAATCAAGCAAAAAAGGACATTTCTTAGCAAATGAAAAGAACAAATCAACTCCTCAGCCAAGCCATCAATTAGTCTGTCAGATAAGTAGATACTATTACTCTCCTTAACCTTTAGAGGACGGGGATTTGGGTTTACTGTTTTCTCTCACTTTTCTATAGAAATCGAGTTTTTGTGATGTCTCACATCTCAAAACTAACACATGTAAAGGGTCGATCATGGGCATGGCCCGTATAGGGGCCATCCCGTCCTCTAAAGGTTAATATTTGGGCAGGATACTTTGTGAAAAATTTCCTTATTTATTTTTCAGAGAGGAGAATTCCCCTGACTTATCAAGGAGGCAATTGATTATCAGACAAAAGATAATCAGGATGAAGTAAATGCTTAGCAATGGGAGGACGATACTTAATTGGGACTCTGAAACCCTATTTCTAGCAATATTTAATCAAGCGAAATACATGTAGCAATTATAAAGCAAATTATGAGTTATAATAGGATGCTAGTACACGTTTTCTAAGGGAATGCCGGATTTTAAAGATGTTTTTTAGGATTTACAGAATATAAAGAAGAGTAAGGCCCAAGAAGAACGAAAACTATTTATAGAGGCAGGAGCACTGATATCAAATGCGACTAGCACATGAATCAGAAGCACAGACAAAACTTGGGTGAAGAAAACTGCCATATAAACACATATTAGGATGGCTTCTCATAGTAGCTACAGCATAGATCTGCCACAAGATAAATCAATCTTAATTCTACCTAGTAATTAAGTGATGATACCCTATCGCCAATTATAAATGCCAACAATAGCCAATAATTCTCCCAACACTGCTCGGAAATGTCACAAATTGCAGGTCCCGGACACGCTTTTCCCAATTACAACAGCTCACAACTGCTTGCAACAGTCGAAACAACTTCAACAATCTCCAATCAGGAAAAAACTGATACTCAACAATCTTTTAATGGCCAAACTCTTATAATATTCAATAATAAATTATGTTAAATACTACTATTTTTAGTTTTCTTCCATTACCAATAATTTACAATAATTGATTCAATAATTCCCATCAAGAAACCGCCAAAAATGCCACAAACAGCTGCAAGCAGTAAATAACATTTAAAATCCTACATCCTACAATCTCCCAACACGGATCCCCAGCTATATTGCAGCACACCCCAGTCATGGAGCAGAAATGCACAACCGAGGCCTGATGATTCAAGCACTAGCTCGCTTCCAAGCCCCAGGTCAGCACACCTCACATGCGGAAGAGCCATATATCCAGAGTGTACGTGCCCAGGAAGAAAGTCCCAGCAGTTAATTGCGGCCAAGATTAAAATTACCCCTGGATTAGGTTTATTAGGATTAGGATAGATTTTTAGGGATTTGAAAAGAAAGTACAAATTTATAATTAATTAATGTATTACAGAAAGGTACATAAGAATGTGCAGAATGATAAAAAGGTACAAAAGTTATTATAAAAATAAAAAAAGAAGAATTAAAGGCATGAAAAACCTTGCAAAGGCACTGATGCGATAATCATTTTCCTCATTATTTGTTCGGGATGCAGCATAAAAATGAAACTGCACAATGTGCAAGCTGTCACCGGAGAAATGCTGTGAGGATTCACAGTACACTTACATGCAGGTGCATTAAATTCTGTTAATAATCCTACTACGTGGGTGTGTTTGAGGGTCCACCCCTTTGTAGTATCCTCATAGCAGTCCAAACAGCGCCAATCATCATTCTTTGGAGAGACGTAAAAGAAGACCTCACAGTGGCCCACATGTAAAGCATTGTCTCGGATGTCCTTGCTCATTACTCCTTCCAATTGTTTTTTTAACTTCTTTAAGGATTTAAGATTCTGGGGAATTGGTGGAGTATGGAAGGGCAACACTCCCTCCGGAGGCATGACAAGTGGGGTCCTAGCTTTTACTACAAGGATCTTCTGTGACTGGCGTACTGGAGACTGACCAGAAGGGCCTGCCACAGTCTCTTCTGTCTGGATGCCAACCCAGACTCCCTCCTCTTCCATATCTATGCCAATCTCCCCGTCTATATCAATCTCTCCCTCTATAAATTTCCTCCTTTATTTCCATGTCGCTATCCTCCTCTTGATTCACCTTCACCTCATCTTCCCTCTCATCTCTCCCTTCAATGGCTAAAGGATCCATCTAATCAAGAACAAAAAAAGGATGTGGATAGAAAAATAATAAAAAGAAGGGAGGAAAAAGGAAATAGAAAAGAAAATATGTACCCCTTACAGCTCACAAAGGCTCAGGCCGCTGTTACTGCTCTCTCTCTCTCTCTCTCTCTCTCTCTCTCTCTCTCTCTCTCTCTCTGTCTCTCTCTCTCTCTCTCTCTCAGGTTTATTAACACCCTCACTTACGGGTCTCGGAGATGTTTCTCGCACGACAGTCAGCAGTGGTATGATTTTCGCGCGCGAAATGAGGCAATTTCTGGGAGTGGGGGCAATCCCTTGGCGCACACACCCGAGTGGCCCGGTGAGGTGGTGCCATCACTCGGCGTCAGACACACGATCCGCCGATCCGCCCAACACTGCTCCACTGTTCACAGCCGTCGAAGACTCTGCATCATTGTTTCAAGAATGAACACCAGAGAAATAACATGAGCCATCAGTGAACTCGATGCTAATTCGATCGGAGTCTACGCTGCTGACCATATACCCTGGCGCTTGAGTCTTCCCGCAGTCATCGTGACTAATATCGACACGTCAGATAAACCTAAATCTCATTGGGTGGCATTCTACATAGATCGCCATACAAGCGGCACCTACTTTAACAGTTCGGGTCTGGGACCTAAGTCGCGCTGGCATCTCGACTGACTTGGAAGAAATTGCAAGCGACTCGTGTGGAACAAGAAAAAGTTGCAGAGCATCGATTGGAAAGTCTGCGGCGAATATTTTGTTTTTGTATTTTATGTGTAACGGGCGTAGTTTACGCACTTTTTATCAAGTCTTTATGCACGTTTCTCGTGCGAACGACAAATTAGTCGCGAAGTTTTGCCAAATGTCAGGAGAAAAGGCCACGGCCATAAACGAAGAAAACAAAAGAAAATGCGTCGCGTGAACAATTTTCCGCACGTAACTTCCACAGGGGCAGGTTTTTGTATGCAATCGTGTAAATCATTGTCGCAATAATGATGTCGCCGTTTTTGTACTCATGTATGGGGTTAATATTAATGAATTTTCTTCTTTGTATGTATGAATAGTTTATAAGTTTTTCTATACGTTTTGTACTTTTAACCTTTAGTTTGTAATCGTGTATGAGTTAAATATCTCTGGAGCAAAACACATTCAATTTTAGTTTGTAAGTAATCAGTCCTGGTTGCACGCGCTTTAAGTTTTTGTATATTCATACTTGTATTTTTACTATGTAAGTTTTTTCTTAATAATAATCTGATCCATCGATTCAAATTTTTTACCAAAATTACTGCTTTCATTTATCGACCTCATACTCTTCCAATAAATTATCCAATCCTCTTTGTTTCCTTGAAAAAAAAAATAATAATAATCGAGTTTCATTTTTGTTCACACACGCACACGCATGACTATAAAACACGATGAAACAAGTTGCTTGCAAGTCTAGTCCTGACTTTCTTGGAATAGTTATCGGTATTTACGCACTGATCCCGTTTCTCTCTCTTGTACAAAACTTATCTACGTGTACGTGACTAAAAACGATGAACTCATTTCCGCCGTTACCGAATAATCAAGCGTAATAGAATACCTCTTGAACTACGATATGCATCGATTTATCAAAGGCAACGTTAAAATCTCGCGTATCGATAAATATTTTCAAAACAAAGATATCTTTCTCTTTGAGAATAATTTTTCCCAACGTCTTCCCCTCACCACGCTCCAACAGCACGTATACATGGCGTTCTGTCATTGGCTAAAGGCCTACTACCACCCGGTACACAAAGGAGCGGAGGGAGGTACACGCTCGCGCGCGTATAAAGAACGACGGGCAGTGAGGCCGTGATAATATGTTAGAAGCGCAGCAGCTGAAAGCACGACATCTCTACCGTCAAGCAGTATTTCCTCAAAAATAAAGTAGGAGCCACACTGTGCACTATCTAAAAAACACATCATCACCATCATCTCGGACGTTGCCGGCAGTATTTTATTAAAAGCGGACGTAAGAGTGTTAAAAAATGAATCACGAGAATATTCCGCAAACACTGCTATTCACACGAACTACGCTCTCAATAAATCGCACTCAAAGTTTGTCTATGTTGGCTTACAATATTTCGGCAAGGAGTTTCGAGCTCTTATTCAATTTGGCGGAGGCACTTCACCACACAAATACGTCACTATGGACAAGCTTAGCTGGGAAAAATTCACGGAACATTTTATCACCATTCAAGAATACCTGAACAACGAGAATCGAACGCCTAGAAAAATCCGCTCACGATATTTCCTTGATGGCCTGCTACAGCTCAAAAGCCGTATCCGTTAACCATAGTCGGGAAATTACACCGCCTGACTTCTCGAGCTGCTATGAACACGAGTCGCGGGACTGGGCTACTGTCGATGGACGTAGTAGCTGCAGCCCCAGTGTCAATCAAGATACAACCCCCGCCGACACCGCCACCACCATCAACGACGAACCACCCAAAAAGAAGAGAAAGATCGACAATTTACCGAGTGTTGTGATGCAGTTAAAGACATTTGCATACTCGAAAAAATTACGTGAGCGTATAAATTTTAGATTCAAACAAGTAGAAAATAGTGCGGTATTTGTTAATTCGGCGTTAGAGATAATTATTAATAATATCAAAATACACATTCATGAAAAACGACGAGAATATAATACACTCATTTTTCGACGGTGTAACTTTTCTAAAAAAATTCGACGAACTCAAAGAAAATTTAAAATCTAAAGTGAACGAGCGCGTGGGTTATTCAAACTTTAGAGAAACCGACATAGATAGATTGTTTTTAGAACTACGTTTTCTGTATTTACCCATTCTGGAAAAAGAAGTACACGAAGGCATCTAATAAATACGTATTATTGTCACATTTGCTTTTTGACTTGTACGACCCTTCCCTCCTCATCATGACTCACTCACTCCCTCACTTGCGTCATCATTCCCTTCAACCACCACCACGCAAATATAAGTAAAGCATAACACTGTAATAAAACAGTAGGTCCGCGATTCTCATCGAGACAACATCATGGGACCGCCGTTCAGCAAACCAACCGATAAGCCGGAGAACAAACATCGATAAAAAAGACCATTTCACCACGAATAAAGATTCTACCCGTTCTAAATCTTTTTCCACCAACACCTGCTCTTTCCCCAAAAAACACGACTACTCCAGATACAGCTAGTCACCATCATTATTAAAATTAATAACAACCAAAGAAAGGAAGGCGAGAAGATACTACATTATGCCAGTCAGCTATTATGTGTTACTTATGTAAATGTGTGTGTATGTAAGTATGGTGTGTTAATAAAATTTGGTGCAGGTTTTTCGCCAAAACAATTGTTTTCATTTATCGACCTCACATTCTTCCAGTAAAATATCCAATCCACTTTGTTTCCTTAAAAAAATAATAACAATCGAGTTTCTATTTTTCACACACACACACACACACACACACACACACACACACACACACACACACACACACACGCGCGCACACGCACACGCTGTAACCTTACACCTGCATTCGATAACTTAAACAATAAATTTACACCAAAAGAAGATTCAGTAAAATATGGGTTGGGTATTCTGCATTGTAAGATTAAGGATGTTCATCACAAAAAATAAGGCTTTTTATATTTGATACAACCAGATTAAGTTTATTCGAATGATGAGTGTCTTAAGAAGTAGAAAGCATTTTTGTCATGCAAAATTACGTAGTATTGGCGCTAATATCGACAATTAAATTTACTAACACGTCGCTTATATGGAAATTTTTATTTTTCGTTCAATTGCAACGTACCGCGGCTCAATTTGTTCTTATGAAATTTGAGGGTAGGGTCGCCGTAACGATATTGTTGTATAACCGATCCGAACGCTCCTACATCTCATTGTTTACCGAAATTCACACGATTTTCATGAGATGAAAAGACAAAAAATAAAAATCTATTACGAAAAGCCATATTTTTTGCGATGAATTTAATGAATATAAGTTACCGCAAGCCTTTTAAACATTTGGACATAACTGACAAAGACAAAGGTGGGTACTATTTATTATTCTTTACCGCAATATATTATTTCTTATTTATTGTTCCATAAAAAAATTATTTTATAATTTAAAGCAATTATTATAGTTTTAACTTTTTACTTAAAATATTCCAAGATATAAAAATTTTTTCCTTACTAATTATATTTTTTATATTTTATAGCTTCAATTTAGCCTTATAATTATACCCTTTTTCATACCTATTTTATTTAACAATATCTTATTTTGTGATGCTAAGTTTAGATTTTATTTACCCTTATATAATTATATATAAGAATGGATGGTACCTTTCAAAATAAAATAAAAATGTACGATACATTATAATTATGAATTAATAGTCACATTAGATAATAATAATATTTCTTTATAGTAATGACAATAAATAAATAAATTAATAATAAAATAAAATAATAACGATAATATACAAAAGAATTAAACTCAAGCTTGTACTTGACTTTTCTGACTTTTCCTGCAAAAAACGATAAAAATATGTACGAGAAACAATTAGTTTTTCATATAGATTGTTTACTATGTAATATTTTGATTTTTTAGATAAATACAAACACAGAGAAAATGTTGTCAAAGAGAAATTGTATGAAAAATTTACTATCCGAGCGGATAAATTGCTCCAAGGTACAGGTACAACCAATACGGGTAATGTAGTTCGAATACGTTTCAGAGATACATCTGTATTTGCGGAAGCCTTAGAGCTTGACCAACAATTGGTTAAAAATATAGCAATAGTTGGCGCAGCATTTAAATACAAAAAAACGTTGAATTTAGAAAAAATGAAAGCATTTTCTTGAGATACGTATAAATTATATTATAAGTTATACCTATAGGCAAAAATGAACCCAACTATACATAAACTTTTGATACATGGGTGTCAAATTGCTCAAAATTTCCCTCTTCTGATGACATACTTTGCTGAAGATGGGCTAGGATTGTGGCACAAGTATTTTAGATCAAACACAAAGAATCATTGTCGTCAAAGTTCCCGGAAAAAACGTATATTAGATCTATATAATAGAGCAATTGAGATGAGCGATCCTGTAACATCCCTAATCGGTATAGAAAGGAGAATAGCAATTCTTCGTAAACATCAAATCTCAGCTGAAGTTGAGAAATACATACAGACAAAGTCAGTATTTGAAATAAACATTCAATACATATCACTTTTAGTATCAAAATTAATAAATAAAATTTTTTAGTGTTCTCCAGTCAACATCTGATGAAGTGGATTTTGACGAATGGAGTGATCCTGAAGAGGACGGGCTTGAAATGATAACCCATAATTGATCTAATTTATTTCGAGTAAATTGTATCGCAAAAAAAAATTTTTGATAAAAATGTATGTAAATAAAATTACTCCTAAACAAGTTGGTTGCGAATTTTGCATTATGATCCTTTTTCACTGGAAAGCTATGAATATAGATTTAGATTACGTTCATTTTGTGAGAAACGCATAATGGATCCCTCGGAAAAGATTTTCATAAAAGTATAGGTAAGGCTGCACGAGACTCAAGGCTGGTCTTGATATTGTCTTGGTCTTGTCTTGAAATATAAGACGAGACCGAGACGGGACTGTAAATAAGATATTCAAGCCAAGATCTAGACTAGAAGTGTTGAGACTCTTGATCTTGTCAAGAATTTTGAGAACATGATATCTACAATAAAGTCATTGATTTTTTAAATAACTAGTGTTATCAGGCGCGCTTCGCGCATCCTTAGCAATTTTCATATGTATTCCCACAATGTTTCGCGCTCCATCTACTGCGCATGCGAAGGCGCCATTCTTTATCTATCACTCTGGCAATCTTCTTTTTAAGAAGGAATCTATATTCAATTTTTATAACAATATTTTTTGTAATCAAATTTAATGGGATTAAATAATTGGATTAAATAATAGGATTCCGAAATGATTATAGAAACATAAAGAGTTTTCTATTTTGCTAAATATTTTGTATAATCTATGGTTTTTTCTACGATAAAAATTATATGTAAGTATACTTCTTTTTAAACACATGCATAGATATTGTATATGAGGCGTTTCACGTCAGCTCTCCAGGCGCGGCGCGCGAGCGCGAAATCATGCTGTTTTCAGCTTGTGTTTGAAGGGCTAAGATGTATCTAAAAAAAATAATCCCCAAGTGATTTCGATGCATTTTTTCCTCAGCTTTCCGATGGTGCTATTAGTTTCTCAAAATTTTTCAATTCTAACCTCAAAAAAACATAAAACGTGTTATATCTCAAAAACTATATTTTTAATATTTTTTTTGACCTGCTAGATCAAAAGAGGAGGAAATTTTACATGGATATAGCCTTTTTCTACATAGGGGTTTTTTGATTTTTTCGAGATATTATTCAAGAAATACAACGCGGCGTGTGTCACTGCAGCATCGGCGCACGGCGGCATTTATTCATTCATTCATTAATTATTTAACCACCGCTAGAGGGCTAGTAATTGCATTTAGATACCCGTAAGTAATTATGCAGCACGTAGGGCTTATATACGAGTGATGTGTAGCGTTGAAGTATTGGTTTTTTGGAAAACCGTTCAATATCTATACTATATTGTGCTATACTGCAATTTATCTGTCTTTCATGACAAACTTACTGCTATCCCCCTTCAATTGATTTATCTTTTTTTTTAAACAAACATGAGTTTTTCATTAAAATGTGTGAATCCTTTAGGAAGGAATGAACACTCTAATGAGTTAACAAATTTCCCAAAATCATTAGCACAATCATTTCCATCAATACCAGATGGAGCGAAAGTTTGTCTTACGTGCAAATTTTTTATTTATAATAAACGCAAATCGAGTGAATCTTCTCCGATACCAAAAAGAATTAAATCGGATTGTGATGATGATGACCACAAAGCTGCCATGGCAATATTTGAAAATTTAAGAAGTAAACTTTCTGAGACAAAGTCAAAAGATGAAAGAATGTTATTACTTTCCCTTGCCCCTAGATTTTGGTCTCGTAAAAATTTAATAGAAAGTTAGGTTGTACGGAATGGGAAGCAAGAACCATACTAACTGAAGCTACTGATGGAAATATTTTGACGGTACCGTTGAAAAATAAAGGAAAAGAGCTTTCTTTCTAATGAAACCAAAAATACGGTAAAAAACTTTTATGATCGTGACGATATCAGTAAATTATTGCCTGGAATGAAAGATTTTATTTCAATAAAACAAATTACTGGTGAACGCTTACACGTTCAAAAAAGATTACTTCTAGGTAATTTGAATGAAATTTATATTTTATTTAAAAATTAATATCCGAAAACATTGTGTGTTGGCTGGAACAAGTGGCACACATAATGTATGCGTATGCGTACATCATGAAAATGTCAAACTTATGCTAGATGCAATTAATTTGAAACATTTGACAAAGGATAGTGATTCACCTTTAGAAAATTATAAAGATTGTATAAATAAAATTGTTTGTAGTCAACCATCGGATAAATGTTTCTTGGGTGACTGTTTGGATTGCGTAGCTAATTTTTCAAATCTTCAAGAAATTATGATGAAAAGTTTTAAAAATCATGGCATTCAAGAAATTAAATATGAATCATGGAAGCAAACGGATCGCTGCTCAATAATATTTGAAACGATAAAGGTTTCTAGCTTTCTTGAAATATTGAAAGACAAATTGATTAAATTAAAAACGCACGATTTTTTTGCTAAACAACAAGCACTGTTTATCAGAAATTTAAAAGAAAATCTTGAAGATGGAGAGATAGTAATTAGTTTTGATTTTGCTGAAAATTACGCTTTTGTTGTTCAAAATTCAGCTCAATCGTTTCATTGGAATAATAATCAAGCCACTATATTTACAATTATAGTGTATTATAGAGAAAACGATGATATCAAACACGAAAGTGTAGCTATTATTTCTGATAATTTAAATCATGATACCGTTTCCGTATATGAATATCAAAAAATTATTCTAAACTATTTGAAAGGTCATCATCAACTAAAAAAAATTTATTATATAACCGATGGTGCAGCACAGTATTTTAAGAATAAAAATAATTTTCAGAATCTTCTTCATCATGAAGAGGATTTTAAAATAAAAGTTGAATGGCATTTTTTTGCCACTGCACATGGCAAAAGTGGTTGCGATGGCATAGGTGCTAATTTAAAAAGAGGAGCCCGTAGAGCTAGCTTACAGCTTACAGGAGCTCACAAAATCCTACAGCCTACGATCTTTATAATTGGGCACAAAATTATAGTAAAGAAACAAAGATTTTCTACAGTAGCAAAGAAGTTTATGAAAAAAATTCTTTCGAATTAAAAGTTAGATTCGATAAAGCAAAAGCCATTCCAGGTACTTTGAAATACCACGCTTTTATTCCAATAGGTGAAAAGACTTTGCAACTTAAAAAAACTTCTTTAGCATCTAACTATGATTTATTTCCTAAATTAAAAAAGACTAAAAATGTTAAAAAGATTTGAATATTTAAAAGCTTATGCACAAAAATTGTTATGATGTTAAGTGGAGCAGCTCCGATCGCACAGCGACTCTGCAGTGACGCACGCTGCGCGCGGCGGCTGGCCGAGCGCCTTGCATTTCTTGAATAATATCTCGAAAAAATCAAAAAACCTCTATGTAGAAAAAGGCTATATCCATGTAAAATTTCCTCCTCTTTCGATCTAGCAAGTCAAAAAAAATATTAAAAATATAGTTTTTGAGATATAACACGTTTTATGTTTTTTTTGAGAAACTAATAACACCATCGGAAAGCTGAGGAAAAAATACATCGAAATCACTTGGGGATTATTATTTTTAGATACATCTTAACCCTTCAAACACAAGCTGAAAACAGCATGATTTCGCGCTCGCGCCCCGCGCCTGGAGAGCTGACGTGAAACGCCTCATATATGTGTTGTAATAGTCGCTTATTTTCTGAAAGAAATTTGTTTAATAATAATGAATACAAAATACGATTAATATCTTAATAATAGATATTAGCTGATATACATACATTTACCATTTATAATATCCAACTACTCTTATCGAAACTTCCAAAGAAGATTATATTATTGGCAATGACAATGTAACCCTTGCCAATCATTATTAATTTAATATTAGTGTTTATCATATGATTCTTAATTTACAGAAATCGACTAAAATGTGATAAGAGAATTTGATGAATATTGTAGCGGCAATGGAATTAACTATGAATATTTGTGCTCGCGTGTATTTTTTCAAGATTCGTTTTCTTTCAATACGCACAGCTATATGTGATTGATAGCTGATAAATTTTCACTTTCTTTAAAAAATTTTTTAAAAATATATGCACTTAAAAGAATTTTTTTATATTTTTTTGGACACATATTGACGAACTAATTTTTAAGTAAAAAATTAATAATCAGAGTTAGTTTTAGACCAATTTGAGAATTTTAATATATTTAATATTTATTAACCAGAGTAAATGTACAAGATTATACAAATTTACAATTACAATATGTAATCCAGCAGAGGAACTAATTCCTGTTCACTGATCCGGCGCACTTAAATACTAACTTAGAACTAAAGTAATTTGGTTAGAAGTTTGTTGACTTTTATAAGAATAAATAATTTAATGTAAATTTGGTTAGGAGTTTGTTCACTTTTATAAGAATAATTAATTTATAAGTGTTGTATTAGGGGTTTCCTCTTATCCATTGTTTTAGTTTAATTTTTTTGGTATGCTTGTGTCTAATTGTTTTTAATTCATTTGGTAGGTTATTGAACTGCATTAATGCTCTAATAAATAGTAACTGTTTTTTGTGCTAATGGTCAGGTGTCTTCTTGGAATTTGTATACTTTTTTCTCGTTGTACTATTGGAGTTAATAAAGACTGACTGTAATTCTTCGTAATGGTAAGACAGTAATTCGTACGAAAAGATTTGATCCAAGCTCGAAGGATTTTTGTTGAGTGTAAATTTGTTCTTATTAATTATTTTAAGTAATTTTATCTGTAGTCTATTGAGCAAGCTTTTACTGTTAGAATACGCGCCTCCCCAGGCAATATTCTCATATAAAATAATGGTGTGAAAGAGGGTATAATATATCGTCCTCAAGGTATCAGTAGTCATGAGTTTTGCCAGTTTATAGAAAATGAAAATGAGATATTTAGTTTTATTGTAAATGTATTCCATGTGCTCGTTCCATCTCATGTTACTATAAAAAATGATGCCTAGATATTTCGTATACTTTCTACTCTATTGATTTTAGTGCCTTGAATGTTAATGTCTAAATTTTTTGGTGTGCTATCTATTTGATTTCCAAATTCAATGTAAACTGTCTTGTCTGTGTTTAATGAAAGCTTGTTGAGTGTTAGCCATGTTGATATTTTATGTAGAGTTTTATTCATTTTAGTTTCGACTTCTTTCCAGATTTTGACTGTCGTAATTACAGCTGTATCATCTACGTATGATACTATAGTGTCTTCGGGAATGTCTGGTAGGAAGTCGTTGATATAAAGTAAAAAGAGTAAGGGTCCCAAAAGAGTTCCTTGAGGAACACCCATATTGATTGATTCGAATTGGCTGTTTATATTATTTAATTTTACTTTTATACGTATAACAATGTATGTGTGGTTCAATGGCATAGGTAAATGATTTAGGTGGGGCGCAGTCCACTCCGACGAGTTCGAACGCAAAATAGAGGTATCAAGAAAACATATTAATGTAGAAGTATAGCTTAGAAGCGCGTTGCTCTTAAATGGCTATCAGACGTGACTATATATAACTATGGTATATGTTTTATCTTTTGCAGTCTATTTCCTAGATAACTTTTTATTATGTTATAAGCACTTCCTCTTATTCCGTAATTGTATAGTTTATCAAGTAAAATTTTATGGTTTAGCGTGTCAAAAGCTTTGGCGAGGTCCAGGAAAATTATCATATATTGCGTTAGATATTAGGGATAGAGCATCTTTTGTACTTTTATTTTTCCTGAAACCATATTGATTTTCGGCAAGTATTTCGCATTTGTTTATGAAATTTGTTATTCTATTATGTATGATTTTTTCTAATATTTTTGCTAGGTTTGAGATCAGTGAAATGGGTCTGTAGTTAGTGGCGATATGTTTTTCTTTTGATTTATGGATAGGTATAACTTCTACACTTTTCAGTGCATCTGGCCAGATGGCCTTTTCTATACAGAGATTGAAAATGTGAACTAGGGGTTCTGCTATATGTTCAACCAGGGTTTTCAATGTTTTGCCATTGATATTATCAATACCACCATTTTTATTTTCCATTCGGCAGATAATTTTTAATATTTCCTGGTGGTTGGTTGGCTCGAAGAATATACATTTGCTGTTTATTGTAGGGAGTTTAATTTCCTCATCTTACGGTAGTCTTATTTTATCACTTAGCTTTTTGCCAATTGAGCAGAAAAATTTGTTAAAGTGCTCAGCAATTTTTACTGGGTCAGATATTTTCTTATTACTATCAATTAAATAGTTAATGTTATTATTCCTTTTACGATTTTTTCCAATTTTTTGATTTATCACATTCCATATCCTCTTGGGACTATTCGCGCTAGATTCTATTTGTTTTTTATTATACAATTCCTTCGCTTTATTTATAATATTCTTTAAGATATTGGTAAAATTCTTATATTCTTCTCTTTCCCGATTATTATAAGGATCTTTTTTCTATAATTTATACAGTTTTTCTTTGGTAATACAAGATTTCATAATTGCCTTAGTTATCCAATTATTCCTAGATCTCATCTTTTTATTTTTGTTAGTTTTTATTTTATAATCAACTTTGCATAGACACATTTTTATTTTATCAATAAGGTTATTTAAAGCTACATTTGGATCATTTATTAGTGACAATTCAGTCCAGTTTATTGAATCAGCAGCTGTCCTGAGTTTATTGTAATTTATATGTTTTATGGTATCTATATTTTCAGTAGTTCTTATCTTATTTATTGACATAAAAAGTGGAAAATGGTCAGTAAGTGATATACGAAGTGTAAAAGTTCTATAGGCTATTTTATCTAATTTAATAAAAATATTGGCTATGCAAGTTCCTGAAGTACCTGTTTTATCTGATGGTCTGATAATATTACAAAAGCCTGGGCAATAAGCATGCTTCAAGAGTATATGTAAAAATTCTTGATTAAGTTTATCTTGATTTGAAATGTCAAAGTTAAAATCTCCCATAATTAGATTATTTTTAAACTTGCTGTTATGCTCTATTAATTTTTTGAGGTTTAAGAGGAATTCCGTTTTAGTTATATCATGTGATCTATATAGTGCAGATAATAATATTTCTCTATTGTTTTCTATTGCAATTTTAGAATTTATTATTTTAAGATTATTAACATTTATAACTTCCGTCATTTCAGTAATGTAGTCGCTTCCCTAGTAAAAATTATTACATGATTTATCACGTAGAAAAGTACGTAGAATGTCATGTAAAAAAACACGTAGAAAAGCATGTAGAAAAGTACGTAGAAAAGCATGTAGAAAAGCATGTAGAAAAGCACGTCGAAAAGCACGTGCTTTTCTACGTGCCGAATCATGTATTAAACTATGTGATTAATAACGTCATTTTTTCGAACTAATTTGGCATGTAGAAAAGCACGTGCTTTTCTACATGCTAAACGTGATTTGAAAATTTTTTAATTTGTTATATAAATAAATAAATTTTTATGAATAAATTATAGAAATGTATTAAATACAACAGTTATTATTTATGGAGAGAGAAAATAGAAAAAAAGACGTATAGTATTTTCCAGTTTTGTTGATTCTTTGCACGACCGAGATTTGATCTCACAACCTCCTGGTTATGAATCTTCAGTTGAAAGCAAGGCAATCGAAATATATATATATATATATATATATATATATATATATATATATAGTTACACACACTCAAAATTATTAGTATATATACGAGATTTTCTGATTTAATTTTTACTGTGACAAACGGACAGCTCTCCGCACTACATTAAAAACAGACGTTGTAAGTGTCATCCGTTAATTGTTCTTAAGTGTTGTCTTAATTTATTTATTCATACGTGTTGTATAAAATAAAATTGTATCTATTTTTGTTTATTAGTCACCTGAAGAGGGACATTCATTAATGAAAGATGTCCGAAACGTTGTGAATGTGAAATATTTTTGTTGTTTTATTTTTTACCATCTCTTACAACAAAATATTGGTAGTAACCTTGGCCATTAGCTGCAATCAACATTTATATATAAGCATACGTGATTATACATGATCATATTTCTGTTCACCGCTATGTTTGAGGACTTTTCATTGGTTTACCGCTATGTTTCAGGACATTTGCATGTTTTCAGGGCTGTACTGAATTAGGAATATGTTTACCGCTACCTTTCAGGACATTTTTGTATTATTCAGGACATTTAGGCTTTCTTTCACAACGTTTTTTTCCGTAAAATTTTTCCGAAATCAACGTAAAATACTGCGGAACTGAAAGGGGGCGCCGCAGGCGTCGTGGTGTTAGTCAACACCCTGAGGGATATTATTTCTTTAGTCACTTATATACTGTTTAACGTTTTATACCTACTTCTATTGCAGAAAACCTGTAGGTGTCCTGGGAGGTAGCGGTGTACTAAGTTATATATGTGGATTTTTTCTCTATATAAACATATAAGTTTGCATATTAGCAAATATAGTCATATATGAATATATATGATGATATATAGACATATATGATTAAATCTATATAATTCATGTACGTCCATGTATGGTTATGCACGGTTCTGCATAGTTGTATATGATGATATACGTTCATATATATATAGGTGTCCCTACTGAAAAATCTCAGGTGAGATCTTAGGTGATTTCTCAGGTGAGATCTCATGCAAAATCTCACGCCAAAATCTCACCTGAGATTCTGCTCCAGATGCTGCAGAAAACTTACGTTAATTAAAAATCAGCTTCTTCAGTATTGGGAATGGCCTTTTAGGATGTTTTACCCCCCAGATGAGCTCAAAAATACATGTTTAAAAGCATTTTACACAATTTTTCAATTTTTCAAAATTGATAGATGATATCTCACCTGAGATCTCACATGATATATCACCTAAGATCTCATGTATCAAATTTTAAAAATTGAAAAATTGTGTAAAATGCTTTTAAACATGTATTACTTTACAAAATTCTGAGAGATTCAAATTAGTTTTATTGTGTAATTGGTGCCATCTTTTTTCAATAGCTTGTAATACTAGATATTCTGGGACATTACCCTGGTAACACATCCTGACGCACGAGTGATTGCGCAGCTCGTGCGTGGTCTGTTTCCTCATTCAAATGAGTTTCTGCTGATAGATGATTGCAGGAGAATCGTGCATGAGTCTTACTCAAAAATGACAGCTGAGAATTGCAATCTTAGAATGGGATAAGAGCTAAGGCGCTTTCAGCAGAATTGCAGCAGATTCAAATCATAGACCATGCAACATATTCGTGCGGGAAAATCGTTCATAATTTGCGTTAAGATCATCTCACGAAATATGAATAGGGCACTCGATCATCCGTCAGAATTGCAGGAGCATCCTCTTACTCCATTGCAGTACGGTAAGGCTAGAAAATTGCAGCACAATTGCAACAGAAAAGTGCATTTTGAAAACGGAACCAGAGTAAGCACGCTTGCAGCAGAATGGCAGTAATTTTCAATCATAACCATGCTATATGTATTCGTGCGGGAAAATCGCTCAAGACTTGCGAAAGCAAAGTTCGAATCATGCTGTAGGAATACGACACTCGATCATCTGTTAGAATTGCATCAGCTTCCTTTTACTCCATTGCAATACGCAAGTAAGGCTGAAAAATTGCACCAAAATTGCAACAGAAAAGTGCTTTTTTGAAAATGGAACTGGAACAAGTACGCTTGCAGCAGAATTGCAGAAGATTCGAATAATAAACCATAATGCAACATGTTCCTGCGGGAGTATCGCTTAAGACTTGCACTCGATTATCCGTCAGAATTGCAGCAGCATCCATTACTCCATTGCAGTACGGTAAGGCTGAAAAGTTGCACCGAAATTGCAACAGAAAAGTGCTTTTTTAAAAATGGATCTAGACCAAGCTCGCTTGCAGCAGAATTGCACCAGTTTCACATCATAGTTTGTTCATTCATTAGAATTGCAGCAGCATAATTGTACTCCATTGCAGTCCGGTAAGGCTGAGAAATTGCACTAAAATTGCAGCTGGAAAGCGCTTTTTTAAAATGGAACTAAACCAAGCACGCTTGCAGCAGAATTGCAGCAGATTCGAATCATAGACCATGTAACATATTCCTGCGGGAGTATCGCTTAAGACTTGTACTCGTTCATTCGTCAGAATTGTACCACCATACTGTTACTCCGTTGCAGTACCCTGTTGGAAAAAGGTGATAGAAGTCGATAAAATTTCTTATTGACTTGAATGGTGAATCTTAATTCCATTTTCTGCATTAGAACTTGATAAAATGCGATAAAATCTATATAAGTAGTATTTAGGTAGTGCGCTCCATAGCTTTTTGTGTCTATAAGTTTGGAAAATCATTGTCCGCGAGTTCCAGCTGGTCCGGGGAGTCGATGACGGTATCTAGGTAGTGCGCTTCGTAGCTTTTTGCGTCTAGGTGTAGAAAATGATTGTCTGCGAGGTCCAGGTGGTCCAGTCAGTAAAAAGCTACGGAGTACACTACCTAGACACCGGCATCGGCTGCATCGACCACCTGGACTCACAGACAATGATTTTCTTCACCTCGACACTAAAAGCTACGGGGCGCACTACCTAGATACCGTCATCGGTACCTGGACCACCTGGACCAAAGCGGACAATAATTTTCTACACCTAGACACAAAAAGCTACGAAGCGTACTACCGAGATACCGTAATCGGCTACTTGAACCACCTGGACCTCACAGACAGACAGACAGTTGATAGATAAGCCATGTTGTTTGGGTTATTTTCTACCAGGGTGACTTTATTAATTTCAATTGTAATTTTTTATATCGAGTTTTATCGACTTATATTTACTTATATAAATTGTATCGCATTTTATCAAGTTCTAATGCAGAAAATGGAATTAAGATTCGCCATTCAAATCGATATGAATTTAATCGACTTCAATGGTGAATCTTATCGACTTCTATTCATTTCTATCAACTTTTTTCTGCAGGGTACGGTAAGGCTGAAAAATTGCACCGAAATTGCAGCTGGAAAGTGCTTTTTTAAAGTGGAACCAGAGCAAGTACGCTTGCAGCAGAATTGCAGCAGTTATCCATCATAACCATGCAATATATTCGTGCTGAAAAATCCCTCAAGACTTGCGAAAATTCGAATCATGCTATATGAATTCGGCACTCGATTATCCGTTAGAATTGCAGCAATCTCCTTTTACTCCACTGCAGTACGCAAGTAAGGCTGAAAAATTGCACCAAAATTGCAACAGAAAAGGGCTTTTTTGAAAATGGAACCAAAAAAGGCATATTTTGGAATGGGACCAGAGCAAGCACGTTTGCAGCAGAATTGCATATGAATACGATATATTCGTGGAAAAAAATTGCTTAAGATTTGCAAAAGCAAAGTTCTATTCCTGCAATGTGAATTGTAAAAAGGAAAAGGATATACGAGATAATAAGAAACATAATTTAAGCAAAATTTTATATTAATTTATTAGATAAATTTTAACAGCAATAACACAGGTTGAGACAAATAACATAACTGAACTTCCTATCACAAAGAATTGCACATAATACATTTTTATTTTAAATATTGAAAAAATAAACTTATTAAGGGGTATTCAGTTAAAATTTTTTTTTTATTCACCTAAAAAATAAAAAATGTTATCAGTGATGATATTTTTTATATATATATTACAAATATAGCTTATTTTTGCGAAAATAGGCCTACCAGAGGTCTGAAAACCCGTTTGATCCAAAGATATTGAGATTTTAAAATTTGTATCCTGCCGTAACCTACAGACTCAACCATTTGATATTTTTTAATGGGATACGGCCCAAAATCTTTGATTTTTATATCTCCTTTGACTGAGGCTATTCGCATTCCTTAATTTTTTCAATTAATATTTTTGACTTTAAAAATATTAATTGGAAAAATTAAGGGATCCGAATAGCTTCAGTCAAAGCAGATAAAAATCAAAGATTTTGGCCTGTATCCCATTAAAAATATCAAATGGTTGAACCTGTAGGTTACGGCAGGATACAAATTTAAAAATCTTAATATCTTTGGATCAAATGGGTTTACAGACCTCTGGTAGGGCCTATTTCCTCAAAAATAAACTATATTTGTATAATATATGTATATATAAAATATCATTACTGATTAATGATTTTATTTTTTAGGTGAATCCAAAAAAACATTTTTTAACTGTAGTACCCTCTCAAGGGTTTAAGGATCTTTCTTTGAAAACGCTTTCTCCATTTTTTGGAGGTGATTTAATGCCGCTCTTTCTTTCGCCACACGCTTTCTGCGATTTTTGTTATCTCTATAACGTTGCTTACAAGCCCGTAGGGCTAGCCTCATGGCACTGCTGTATAAACTAATTGTTACGTCGGGGAATGTGGTCGACAACGCTTCTGAAAAAAATATGATCTGTTTATTTTACAATTTTTTTTTTACTTTTTATCATTTTTACTGTTACGACAAAAATGTGTGTGTGTGGGTGTATGTTTCTGTGCATTTGTATATATGTATGTTTGTCTGTGTGGCCAATGTCTAATGCATTGATACTCCTAATTCGATTAAGTTATACCAATACAACTATGTAGTAGTTAGTTTAGATTTAATAGTATTTCTGATACGCGAAGCTTGATTTCGCATAGACTTGACTAAAAAAGCGTACGCTAAATCAATCTTTTTACATATCGTATCAACAACTTCTGTTCGATACACGAGCGGGAAGGGGATTTTAACCTCATGTGACCTCGTCAAACGTCCACACGAGGATAAAATCACATTCATGCACTACTAGTATCGAAATGTGCTATTTTACATATTTAACAATTATAATGTTTTTATTAAATATTTGGTATAGAAAGTGGACCCCCATTAAGATAGGCAAAAGGCAAAATCTAATTCAATGGAATAACAAACGATTATAAATTTTTTCCTTAAACAAATGTATTACTTCTTTGTCTTAATTTTGAGTGTCATTAATTAATTGGCTCACGCCAAATTTCCGTATATGGACATCCACAATAAAACTATTACATTTGATTCAGATTAAAGCGTAGGGAACCTGTTAAAGCTAGGAGAATCAGTACTACTTGATGTGATAGAAGAAAATAAAAATGATTTTTTAGTCTATCTGACTAAAGGCACGCGGTAGCGTCGTTCGCTCTCGTCGGCTCTCGCATATCATGCGACACTCTCACGTACACGGAGTGGGGATGCGCGTTCTATCTGTACAATAGAACTTTATCACATTCTAACAGAGCCAAATAATCTATATAAGAAAATAAAAGAATTAATGAATTAAGGTTGCACTGCAAATACTAATACATTTCAAAACATACTACGAGAATTATCAATAGTAATCCGTTATAGAACAGGGTCGGGTGATTTCACCAGTGAAGGAATGAATAAGGAAATTGTAACTTCTATTATTTAATTAAGTGGTTTAAAATAGATTAAAAGTAAAACCCTTTTGAAATTTATATTCTAAAATATTCAAACTTTATGTCGATGAGCAAATTTTGAATAAAGAATCAAAGTAAAAATTTTATTTAATGAAAATCTGTAAATATCTCCTAAATACCAGTAAAGGAACACGCAATCTTAGTATCTAAATACGTGTCACCAGTGAAGGAATACATCGCCAGTGAAGGAACACTTAACACCGGCGATTTTATGATTTTATTCTTAATAAAATAATTTCTTTTATGCAGAATCTTTATATAAAATAAAATAAAAATTTTCAAGGATTCGAAAATTATCGTCATGTTAGATAAACAATACATAGAAAGCTTGATATTTTCATATATATGAAGAAAATGTTCGTTAACTGGTGACTATTCCAATACTGGTGCAGTAGTTACCCTACTGGCCCCTTTTAGTGTGCCTGTCCGTATTTGGGTGCTCTATTTCGAATTTCCGATGTAAGAAAAGGGTTCTAACCTTTAAACTAATGAAAGGCTATTGCAATAAGAAACAGTATCCCATAAATTACTCGGTTTGATGTATTATTTGTTAATAATCGTTAGTTAAAAAGTGTGACAATAAAAAGAAATATAAAGGCCTAATCGTTATTACAAGCTCAGTACTATAAGAATTTTAAACAAAATTTTCGAAATAATGGATCTTGGATCTTTGTTAGTTACTATTGGTAACAGGAGGGGTGGAGGTTTGGAATATTTTATTCATCTTAATGTGCGGTAGCCTTCATAGTTTAAAACAAAAATTATGTACTAACCAAACGCTACAAAACTCAGTTTTGTGTCACATAAAATTATTTTTTCTGGAGCATTCTGGTCATCCACCACTTTGGCTTTTGCCCACTGAAAATTCATACATATATCCTCACTTAAGTCCTCCTTCAAATATTGACGAGCTGTTGCGTTGATGTCGTTTCCACCCCACCAAATGAAGTAGTTTTTCTAAAAACAGATTTTTCAACTGAATTTTTCAAGTATATCTATGCACAACGTTTATATTATTTACTTTTATAATTCTATTTCCTGGGGTTATTAGATCCTATTCATATTTACGTAATTATATTATTATATCAATAATATAAATTTTGAATGAAATATTGAAAGGAAAAGCGACAATTCCCATAATATTTATTTTTATTTGCGATGTTTTTTATTTACTCTATACCTATCTTACGCTAATGTGTTTTTATTAAATAGTATGAAAATTTAAAAATGCCCTCATTATTCAATTAAAGTGGTCTTATACTTAGTGGCCTTTTAGATTAAAACCACCTGAAAAAGTAAATTCAAATATAATTACTATGAATATATATATATACACACACACCGGGTTCCCAAACTAAGACGTACACGAGATTTTCTCTCATCCAAATTGATCAATTCGTCAAAGTTTGAGGGCCCTAGGGGTTTTCGGACCCAAGGAATCGAATGGCGCTATAAAAAAATTCATAAAATGCCAAACACAAAAAGTAAAAAAATTATTTTTTCGAAAAATATTTGCTTTTATGATAGTTTTTTGTAGTTTGTTCAATTTGGAGGCTATACCACCTTTACCCGATAGCATTTCATGTAATAATATTTATTTAACGCATTTTTGAAAATTGTACATTTTACTTTGGTTGGGCCCGCAAACTCGCGTTCGAGAAAGCGGAATTGCGGTACTCGGAAAACGCCAGACTTTCCAAACTGTGACTCTAGCAAAGAAGCGGCAACTTCAACTCGCAATAGCTGAGCACAACTAAATAAAGTAAACAAACTATCTAATCATTGATACAACATAATAGCATGATATTCATAATGTTTTCATCAATAGTTATTTATTCCAAGTACATATTATTACTGTAGCGCACTATGTAATACGTAATTTGTAGGCTAACGAGCAATGTTTACAAATGGTGAACATTGGCGACGGCGTCCAGAGATGGCGCCAGTACGACTTACGTCGCACCGTATGAACGCAGCGCGCAGAGTCACGGCCATAAATGAGCTCGTGGTGTCGCGTGTATATGCGTATCTCTGCAGTACTTATTTTCAAAGAAACTAAACTAAAGAATCATAGTTTCGTTACTGAAAAGAAATAATATCCAATTTGTTTTGCGCTTCCTTACTTCAGTAATGTTCCCATTGAAATTAACCGCATACTGAAACATGTTCTAATACTACTGCCTTTCTGGACTAGTAATTAACATACATTTCATGGCTTATGTTAAGCATGTATTTCTTTTTAAAAATTTTTCCCAAACCTGATATAAGATTTCTTACTTTCAAGTAAAATTAATGCAAGCATTGTCTTAACTGCCGATACGCGTAGAAAAATACACACAAGCAAGGTCTTATTTAAATTTTTCTTTTCTTTTACCTTTTAAAGGAAAATTATATTATTTTCTATTACAATCGTTCACGCATGAATAAATGGTAACTTTGAGACAAAAAATAACTTAATATCAATATATTATCATCCTATTTTCATTTACTGTGTATATGTACTGTGTATATGTACTGTGTATATGAATGAACTGCAGCGAAGTGTTCTCTTGATTTTTTGTGATTTTATGTATTTTATTTTTAATAAGCTTGAAACTCTGCCAATTGCTTGGTCGGTAATGGTAGGACTATGCCACCCCGTTAAGGTATGGGGAAAGTATGGGCTAAAGAATGGCTGGTAATATGGCTGGAAGATATGGTTAAAAGTATGGCTTAAAGAAGGTTGAAAATATTGGCAATATATAGAGTATGTATTGGCAATATATTGGGAATATATTGGCAACAAATTGGCAACAAATTGGCAATCCCACAATCAAGATAAAGTTTGGGTAAAGTTTAGAACAAGTTTAGACAAAATTTATAGAAAGTTTCGCTTAAAGCATTGCATTCAAAGTTTATACACAGTTTACGTAAAGTTGAGATATAGTTTGGATAAAGTTCAAACATAGTTTACAACATGTTTTGACGAAGTTGATAGAAAGTGTCAAAGTCTTCAAGCCAAAGTTTGAGCCGGACTTCGAGCAAGGCTTTTAGCGAGACTTAGAGCGAGACTTTTGGCGAGACTTTTGGCGAGACTTTGAGCGAGACTTTTGGCAAGACTTCGAGCAAGACTTCGAGCAAGACCTTTAACCAGACTTTTAGCGAGACTTCGAGCGGGACTTTTAGCGAGACTTTGAGAGAGACTTTTAGCGAGACTTCGAGCGAGACTTCGTGCGGGAGTTTTAGCGAGACTTTTGGCGAGACTTCGAGCGAGACTTTTAACCAGACTTTTAGCGAGACTTCGGGCGGGACTTTTAGCCAGACTTTTAGCGAGACTTCGAGAGAGAATTTTAGTGAGACTTCGAGCGAGACTTCGTGCGGGACTTTTAGCCAGACTTTTAGCGAGACTTCGAACGAGACTTTTAACCAGACTTCGAGCGAGACATTCTATAAACTTGATCTAAATGAGGTATAAACTTTGTTCAAACTTTATCTAGACTTCAGCTACACTCTATAACCGTTGTATGTATAAACTTGATCTAAACTCTATATACACTTTATCTAAACTCTATATACACTTTATCTAAACTTTATTTAAACTTTATCTACACTCTGTACAAACTTTGCCTGAACTTTTCCTGAACTTTGTTTAAACTTCATATAAACGTTGTATGCGACACTTTAAGCGAGATTTTCATTAAGACTTGGAGACTTTCTATAACCTTGCTCTGAACTTGGTCTAAACTTTGTTTAAACTTTATCTAAATTTGAACTTTGTACAAACTGTGTATAATTTTGTATGTAACGATTGTGAGATTGCCAATTTGTTGCCAATTTGTTGCCAATATATTCCCAATATATTGCCAATATATACTCAATATATTGCCAATATTTTCGACCTTCTTTAAGCCATACTTTTAACCATTATACTTCCAGCCACACTACCAGCAATTCTTTAGCCCATATTTTCAGCCATACCTTAACGGGGTGGCATAGTCCTACCATTACCGACCAAGCAATTGGTAGAGTTTCAAGCTTATTAAAAATAAAATACATAAAATCACAAAAAATCAAGAGAACACTTCGCTGCAGTTTTGAACGTTCTATCATCCAGTAACAGTTTGCTCGTAATATTTTTCTAGGTTTGCTTAATAATCTTGAAGAAGCTCTGAAAAAACTGTCAGGGTATAAGTTCGATTTTACGAGTTAGGATTTCTTCGAAACATTTGGTTTGTATAAGCAATATATGGGCAATAGCTGCCCAAGATATATCTAAAGATAGACAGTATGTGGCTCCGGCTGTGGCATTATAAAGCCAATATTTCGCCCATATATTGTTTCTTATAGGCCACATCTTGCCCATACTTGGCTAATACTATGTGAAATATTTAGGCCTTAGTAACTTTTTTCACGCTGGGAGGTTTATGTTTAATTATTTAACACTATGAATAAATAATTACGAAAAAATTATAAACTCATAGTAATAGTAATTTCAAGAAAAAGTTATGAATAATAAATTCTAAGAATAACAATAAATTAATTATTGATCACTATGAATAGTAACATTACTGTCTGATGTTATATGGATAAATATGATTTTGTGTATTATTTATTAATTTATTGGCGATTTTTCATTCGTAACAGTATAAAAGTATGTCTGATTTGGAAAGCTTCGTTACTTTTTTCATAAATAGTATATTACGCACCTACGGAGGAAAGAACTTGGACAGCCCATATCTCGTGTAAACAAGAACATATCTCGTGTTAACAGGAAGTAAGGAAGCGCAAGATAAATTAAGTATTATTACTTTTCAGTAACAAAACTATGATTCTTTAGCTTAGTTTCTTTGAAAATAAGTACTGCAGAGATACGCATATACGCGCGACACCACGAGCTCATTTACGGCCGTGACTCCGTGCGCTGCGTTCATACGGACGTAAGTCGCACTGGCGCCATCTCTGGACGCCGTCGCAGATGTTCACCATTTGTAAACATTGCTCTCTAGCCTACAAATTATGTATTACGTTGTACGCTACAGTAATAATATGTACTTGGAAACAATAGCTATTGATGAAAACATCATGAATATGATGCTATTATGTTGTATCAATGATTAAGATAGTTTGTTGGCTTTATTTAGTTGTGCTCAGATATTGCGTGTTGAAGTTGCCGCTTCTTTGCTAGAGTCACAGTTTGGAAAGTCTGGCGTTTTCCGAGTTCCGCAATTCCGCTTTCTCGAACGCGAGTTTGCGGTCCAAGCCAAAGTAAAATATACTATTTTCAAAAATGCGTTAAATAAATATTATTACATGAAATGCTATCGGGTAAAGGTGGTATAGCCTCCAAATTGAACAAACTACAAGAAACTATCATAAAAGCCGTACCGCAAATATTTCTCGAAAAAATAATTTTTTTACTTTTTGTGTTTGGCATTTTATGAATTTTTTGACAGCGCCATTCGATTCCTTGGGTCCGAAAACCCCTAGGGCCCCCAGATTTTAACGAATTTATCAATTTGACTGAGAGAAAATCTCGTGTACGTCTTAGTTTGGGAACCCGGTATATATATATATATATTACAAATAATTACAATTCAATAATTACAAATAAAATTATTTTGAACGAAAGAACTACTCAACAGCTTAACGTGTCACTACATATTTTTATTCCCAGAAAATTGAATCACCTTTTAATTGAAGGAAGTCTGACATCTAAAGCCCTCTGCAGTTTATATATATATATATAATTTTATTTCTAATAAAATCCGCAAAGGGATAGATTTCTAACCCATTTTATGCAGAATTATGGCATATTTAAAAAACAATATCATAGATAAACGAGTTTATGAACGTGAAATTGCAGTTAGCTCGTAATATATGCACATATAAAATTAGAAATACATTGCAAATAAATAAATGTTAAAAATATGGATGAGTAGCTTGTACTCTTAAATGACTTAAAAAGGGCAGAGTGAACCTGCCTGAAATTAATTTGCATAACGTTTTGCAGCCTATCTAAGTACGCACCGTAGAGGCTCTTAAAATAATTACAAATAAAATTATTTTGAACGAAAGAACTACTCAACAGCTTAACGTTTCACTACATATTTTTATTCCCAGAAAATTGAATCACCTTTTAATTGAAGGAAGTCTGACATCTAAAGCCCTCTGCAGTTAAAATTACTTTAAAAAACTAATTTAAAAAACAAATAATTATATTTATATTGTGAAACGGGAAGCCTGGGGAAATCTTTTGTAATTCCGCGAACCGAACCCTAGAACACGGTGCCGTCGAGTGCTACTTCTACGACGAGCACTCGGGGTTGATGTTCTCTGGATCCCTGTTTACAAATGTCGAGTTCACGATTGAACTCGACTTTTCCGTGTGCCGGAAAGGGTTAATACTCGCGCTAGCTAGACGCGAGGCGCGGCCACTCAGAATGATCGTCGTCTCGGTTCGACGATCCCGCGGAGGCGGCGGTATCCGGGAGAAGGTTAGGTGAAGGTTAATAAATAACGAGTGGTCTTGGTTACATTCAAAACTATAACAAGATCTATTCTCAGTTATCCTATACAAAATACGCGTCGCGTTGCGCGTTGACAAGAAGGCGGGAGATCCGCCGCTCGGCGCGGGCGGATCGATGTGATTGTTTTTCGCTGGGCCGGCGATCAAGACACCGGCCGCTCGCCGCTGCGAGCCGAAAATACAAATCAATCGCTGCGCGGAAAATAGGCGAAGAGTCTTACCGGGAGGGGAGTGCACTCCCCTCGTCGCTCGCTCACGAATCCGCTCCTGCGTCAGGCCTTATCCTCCGGTCGACTTCGGAGTGTTCAGGCCGAGTCCTAACGTCCAGCGTTCACCTACAGACGCTTCGGACCCCAGGAGTGGCTCGGATTGCTCACGTGCGCTGCTCTTCGTGGTCGGTACGTGTACGGGCGCTGCTCTGCACCGGCGAGGACGCACGATACCGTTTTCTTCGCGGACGATCAAATTAACTCGCGTACGCGCGGTTTGACAGCCCGAGAGAATCTGATTCAAAAGAATCGGGCGCGACTTAGCAACGGTCAAAGTCGCGCCTGCCCCGCGCGTAGCTAACGCGAATACATCGTCCGAGCGATGTCAATACTCGCTCGAGATATACGAATTCGCGGGAACGAGAGCCTAACGGGTTCGATAGAATACGGAGGACCGAGATGCTTATCTTCTCCGTATTTTATCTTGGAACCTCGTTATACCCCTCTCCCAGACGTTGCGTAGCGGGAGAGAAGCAACTCGATACTGAGGCTCTCGTTCGATTCGACTTTACGTCGTCGTCGGCGGCAGAGACGACAGTTCCGGATACGCGCGGATCAGCTCGTGTACTAAACGGCTGATCAGACGATCCACGTCGAGGATCGTCCGCACGCACACGGTGGGTCGCTCATCACCGTAATTCCGCTGAATTCCAACGGCGGTCGAGACCAATCCCAAGACGATTGATGGACCGGAGACTGTTGGCACTTCTGGCGCTGGGACTCCGGTCGACAACTGCCGTCATTCCTCCAAGGTTGACTTGGCAGATCATCTCGTCTTCTTCTTGTCTTCGTCTTCGGGCCCTCTTTCCGCTCCGGGCAGGCCCAGTGAAGGTGCGTTGGTGACCTACACGTCCAACACAATTTTCTGGTTGGACTCGGTGGTGGGGAGTTATATGCTCCGAGCGCGTTCCTCGATCTTGACGAGCGGTATACTCGACTATCCAACCCCTGCTGGATATACCGCTGTTTGGGACGTCGAGAGGCTACCGTCGTCCAAGGATTCGAACCTGTTCCTTGATTCGAACCCAGTCTACTCGAGGGTTTTCTGCCTTTATCTCTTTTGGATAACTTTGGAGTTCGTTGCATGGCCGCTGCATACGCCTCTTTTTTCCCTGTCGAGCTGGACTTTTGAAGACTTCGGGACGACTTCTTGCTGTCTTTAGTCCCTAGGTCCGATCGAGGTTGCTTGGCATGGCGCTTAGTTGCACCTGCGACTCGTTTCTTGTTAGGCACAGCGGAATTGTGAAGCGACGACATTTGCGCGCGTAGCTGGCGCAGCTCGTCGTGCAGTCGCCTTACCTCTTCGCTTAGGCGCCTAACTTTCTCCTCCTCCAATTTACGCGTCTGATTACATTCGCACTCGCAATGACGCTCGCCTTCTGCTTGCGTCGATACGTCGCGAAATTGCGAAGTAATCAGCGTTTTGTCCACCGGTTGTGTCGTCACCAGACTATTAATCTCTTCCTCGTTGCTCCTTGGAAGGCTTGTCTGCTCTTCGTCTTCAGGAGTCTGGGAATGAGTAATACAGCCGTCCGATGCCGATGTATTCCATAAACGGGCCATATCGGTCGATTCGGATCGGGGGAAGCTTGGAAAATCTCACTTCCCCAGGCTGCATTTGCTCCGTCGTCGTGAGCTTGGGAGTATTCAGCACAGCCGTTCGGTGCCCTCAGGCGGTCTGTATACGCCAAGCGACGTGAAGTGTCAGACTTCTCGAACAGGGGAAGCTTGGAGAATCTCCCCTCCCCAGGCTGTGCTTACTCCGACGTCGATTTCGTGGATGGAAGCTGAAGATGATGGCGATGGTGCGGTTGCTGCACAGCTGTCCGAAATCCATGTGCGGTCTGCATTCCCCGAGTGACTCGCGTTCTCGGATTCTTCGGGCTGGAAGGAGATCGGGGAATCTCCCCTTCCCCAAGCTGTGCTGCACCGTAGGTGTACCTGGACTTCACCCGGTCCTCCCTCTGGAGATAGAGTGCTCCTTAGTGACTTAAGAGCCTTGTGTCTTACGTCGGGAGGACTACCTGCTCTCTGCTCCATATTCTGGTAGACGTATCTCCGTATGGAACTCAGCAAGTTGTTGTCTACTGCTTTATTCGACATCAGTTGGTGAAACAGGCTGTGGGTCAAGGGGTCGGCGATTCGGTTCACTTCTGGAGCGCCGCTTGCATTAAGGGTCGTTGTGTTGACGAACTTATTCCTCCAATCGAGCCTCCTTGTGAACTGCTCGTAAGCACTTCCACTTATTTCTTGTGTGAAGTGGGCTGGGTTGTAACTTCCCATTAGCCACTGAGCGATTCGCTTAGAATCCCCCTCGAGATGTCCGGTGCTTCTTAAATCTAGAGCTATATTTGCTTCTATTACAGCTTCAAAGCTCAGCTCTAGATTTTTGCGCCAATGCTCCATCCTTTCGGCTAGTTCTTCTGGGGTCGATGATTCCATCTTGCGAAGCTAGACCGACTGTATAAAATTGTGTGACGAATTGTGTGTGTATGCGCAACTAACTGCTGAGATTCTCTCTCAAATTGGCCGTCTGTTACGCAAATTACAATGTTAGAATTCTAACTACCACACACAATTGTCCCAAGCTGCTCGAGAACGACGTATCTCGATGCAGCTAGCTAGGAGAGAGCGTGGCTATTCCAAAAAAAATTCGCGACGATAACGATTTAAATAATTCCCGCAACCAAAAAAAGGATGAAAGTATTCTCACTTTCGACCAGCTGCACGCACAGGCACGGTCAAACCAAAAAAATCGCGTGAAAATCGCTTTAAATCTCGCGTCAAAAAGGAATTTAATTCTCGCCACATATGACGACGAAAACAACGATAATCGTCGTTTAAATGCTCTCGCCCTGGCTTTACAGCAGTTTAAAAGACTCGGGACAAGTATACACAATACTGCCCGAGCATAAACATAAACACCTACAAAAACAAGCAATCTGCTGTTTTGTGTTTATGTTTCTATGCGCGCCGCGAGTCTTCTTGTCTGTTTGTTTACGCCCGGCACCTCGACTTGGCGAGTTTAAATCACTGCGCCTATCAGCTGTAACGGCTTATGGCCACTGGCCGTCTGCTGATTAGTCCGGTGCAGTGATTTGCGCGCGGGCGAATTTAAACGAAACGCGATTTGAATAGACCGGTTTCGAATGTACCGGCCTCTAACCTTCTCCTTAAACCCAACACGTTAGGGCGCCATTGTAACAGGCGGACTAAAAAAAGACTTCACAGAAAATTAACTCGACGCGTTGCGCGTTGACAAGAAGGCGGGAGATCCGCCGCTCGGCGCGGGCGGATCGATGTGATTGTTTTTCGCTGGGCCGGCGATCAAGACACCGGCCGCTCGCCGCTGCGAGCCGAAAATACAAATCAATCGCTGCGCGGAAAATAGGCGAAGAGTCTTACCGGGAGGGGAGTGCACTCCCCTCGTCGCTCGCTCACGAATCCGCTCCTGCGTCAGGCCTTATCCTCCGGTCGACTTCGGAGTGTTCAGGCCGAGTCCTAACGTCCAGCGTTCACCTACAGACGCTTCGGACCCCAGGAGTGGCTCGGATTGCTCACGTGCGCTGCTCTTCGTGGTCGGTACGTGTACGGGCGCTGCTCTGCACCGGCGAGGACGCACGATACCGTTTTCTTCGCGGACGATCAAATTAACTCGCGTACGCGCGGTTTGACAGCCCGAGAGAATCTGATTCAAAAAGAATCGGGCGCGACTTAGCAACGGTCAAAGTCGCGCCTGCCCCGCGCGTAGCTAACGCGAATACATCGTCCGAGCGATGTCAATACTCGCTCGAGATATACGAATTCGCGGGAACGAGAGCCTAACGGGTTCGATAGAATACGGAGGACCGAGATGCTTATCTTCTCCGTATTTTATCTTGGAACCTCGTTATAATTGATATATTAATTATGTTTTAATTTTTCTGAAGGTCATTTTGGTTACAGAGATCTTTATGAGTTAAACTTCCTTAAAAAATGAAAAAATAACTAACAAGCTGTTCTTGATCAGCTTCGTTTGTCTCAAAAGTTTTAAATCTTCCATGGTTTTAATTGGATAATGATCGGGAAGACTATTGACCATACTAGAGAAATTTTTTAATTTATTTATTTTCCTGAAAAAAGAAAATACATTAATATCCCGATGGAATAAGGTCATTCATTCGCATCAACAACATAATTTTGTTAAATTATTGCAGTTATCCACTGTTGGTAATTGAGAAACAGTGAATGACTTAAAGAATAAATAAACATAAATAACTGAAAAAGAATAACATAAAATACTGAAATGTTGGTAACTACGTAATTCTGTATAGGCCCCCTAAAGGCCATGATGAAACCCATCTGGAATTACATATATGTCATCACTATAGTCACCGACATTCTCGTATTTTCCATTATTGTTATTCAAGTTTTGATTTTCGGTAATTATCTTTGTCACCTGGCGTTCGTTAACCTAAAACAAACACCTGATGGCTGCAATAAGTTTAAAAAACTTTAAACTGAATTTAGACAGTTTGCTCAGATTAATCAGTAGATAAAGTCTATTCATGTGATAATATTTTTTTTGCCTAGTGGGACGAAAGTACCACTTTCGCTCCCCGCGCTCGATCGCGAAGGTTGCATTTTCGGTCTCGCTAGGCAAAAAAATAGTATACGCTCCACGGGAGTAAAATTTACACGAGCTGTGGACTGTCCAAGTTTTTTCCTCCCTTATTGCGTAATATACTATATTGTATTATTGATATATACTTAGGCATCTATATTTATAAGTTTCTCATCAAATTTTGCTTCCATCTGATCCATTTTAGTGTTTAAACTTGCATGCGTGTCAGTCAGTTTTTGAACTATTCGATTTTCTGTCGGTTTTAATAAACTAGTTTCCTCGTCGGAGTTATCAGCTACACTGGAACCGCAGTCAGGAGGAACTATAATAATCATTAATAAGTGTCAATTACAGATATCAAATTGGTACTTAGGTAGGGATCGATAGCATAACTGCACCTCGTCCAGTCACTGAAGTTAAGCAGCACTGGATGCAGTGAATACTAGAATGCGGGATCGCATAAGTATGGTACTTGTCCCGATTAGTGTGGGTTTAAGGAAGGTTCACAGTTTGTTACGATAATGTACAAAATTCCCCTAATAGCTCTCTACTTAGCTTCTATTGCGGCATTTAAAAACACTCTTAGAAGTATTTTGATACAATATTAATTCACTGATAGTATGCATCACAATATGTACTATATAACATGTTATATTTAATTTGTATGTTGTTAAACATGTTGTTTTCATAAATTTAAAAAAAATTATTTAATGCTATTTTCGTATTTGCTTATTCTTATATCGCCTTTAAGTAATAGAACACACAAATAGAAACAAGTACCCTATTCAACTTCACTGATTGGTGAGGTGATTCTTCGCTTGCAACAAAGGATACAGAAAGTGATTTCAATATGTTTGCGTCATAAAGCCTACGACTATGGAATGTAACATGAATGTAAAACATCCCGAGCTAAAGATCAAGATGCTAGGTTGTGATCAAGATTTACATTGTACTGATCAAGTACTGATCAAGGCGATAACGCTTTTTTAGTCGAACCCGGAATTACAATTAGCTTTTGTTTATAGTATAGTACTATCTACTACTACTTTTACTTTTAACTTTTTGAATAGTAATTTTTATGATTTTGGCAGCAAATTTTACTTTTTAAAATACTAATTTTTATGATTTTTGTAGCACTTGACTGATACTATATGATATTTCCTTTAAACAGTAAAAAAACCGCTGCCAATTCATTGACACGTAGCTTCCCCAAACTAATTTATCAATTCCTTTTTTTTAATTTGAATGCTAAAAATTAACGTTTCACAACAAATATTTGCTAATGGATTCCAGTAACACAACTGTTTTCTTTGTTGCTGTTCTTCGTTGTTCTTTACTGTTCGTTCATCAATTTGACTTAATACAAAAAATATCTGTT
The DNA here is from genome assembly GCA_036365515.1 of Torymus aiolomorphi. Classification (NCBI taxonomy): domain Eukaryota; kingdom Metazoa; phylum Arthropoda; class Insecta; order Hymenoptera; family Torymidae; genus Torymus; species Torymus aiolomorphi. Next base: position 174,024,730 of record CM070874.1, on the reverse strand, counting down.
TCTTTGCTCGTTTGTATATCCTATATAAATATTTTTCCATACTTTAAATGATATCATTTATTTTTTAAATAATGTCTATTTACGTATATTATTGTATGTGCATTCCAATGAGATGATTTTCACTAAAATTAAAGCCTTTAGCAACTATGGTAGTACCTATACCCTTTCAATCTCTTAGTCTTCAATGTGTTAAATAAGTCGATAAATCAAGTATTCCCTCATAAAACGCGATTCGAACATTTAAAAAAACAAAATATTTAACCTTAAATATCTTTTGTTGTAATGGACCGTTTTTTTTGGGCAACGAACTCGATATGGTGATATATAAAAACTATAAGTATCTGTATTGTTAATTGTAGCTAGTGGCCAAAATTACTACCAAAGTTTGTCGTGAGAAGGTGGCAAATAACAACAATAGTTTTTTTTTACGACGTTTCGGACATCCTTTATTGCTTATGTCCCTCTTCAAGCAGAAAGTCTGTATTTTTTCCTGAGTATTACGGAGAACTATCCGTTCGCCTGAAGAGGGACATAATCAATAAAGGATGTCCGAAATGTCGTAAAAAAAGTAAAAAAAAAACTACTGTTGTTATTTGCCACCTTCTCACGACAAATTTTGGCCACTAGCTACAATTAACAATATTATTAGACCACTACCATTAGCTGCTTTCACCAATATAAGTATCTGTGCCAAATTTCAGGATGATTGGATGATTTTTGCTCTTGTTATCGACCGACAACAAAAACGGAAATTTTTTCTAAAATAATTTTTTTTTTTTTAACAAATAAAGATAATCTCTTAAAATTTTAACCAAATATAGTCTTTAATGAGTGTAATAAGTGGTTAAAATTTTAAAGCGTGTAACGCGTGCGCGAGTTAGGTAATTCGAGAGTCGAATTACCCGCGCCGAGCAGGCATGCTCACCGGGGGCGCGAGCGCGCAAGCATCCTGACCGGATTAGAATGGTCTCGCGACGCGTATTATGCCCGTCGCGTACCCGCGAAGCTGCTACGGCTTTATAGGAGTCACGGCAGCCATCTTCGTGTCTGCCATCGCGCGTGAAACATCTACACCGTGTCTCTCGTGAGTTTACTTGTCCGCGCCGTCCTATCGTTTTTGTTAGACCCCGCGAGCGTAGTGGAGGCGCCGCAGATAGTGCATGCGCACGCAAGAGAGACAGAGAGAGAGCGATACCGCGTCACGTGTGCCCCGAGCAGAACGAGACTGCGGGCGAGGAGCCGGCAGCCAGCCCGCCTGCCGACCCAATACAGCGAGCAAGAGAGAGAGAGAGAAAAAGAGTGCAACTGCTGTGCGAGCGACAGGGAGCGAGAGAGAGTCGAGTACACCGGCTGCTCCATCCTAACGTAAGTGTTCTACTCTCCTCTAGCGGGTTTATTGTAAAGGCTCGCACGGACATCGCCCCGTGCAAGCTTTTTGTGCCGTGTACGTGCGGGTGTGTGTCGGCCTGCCGTACTTTAACACCGCGCGCGAAATTAGCAGCTTCGCCGCGCGCCGTATCGTTCGCGCGTTTGAATCTTAACGGTCCCGCGCGAACAAAACTCATTTGTTCTAATCAGCACGTGCGTTGTGCTTGTAGTTATTAGTGATTTTAATATACTGTGATATCTAGTGACTCGTCGTGTTGTTCATTACAACCTGTCCTTCTCCCGAATACCGCCGCCTCCTCGGGAAAACGACTCCGCCGGTCGTTTTCATATCTGAGTATAGCGGCCGCGCGCTTTACTCTTCGAGCGCGTGCTTTTCACTCAGCGATCCAATTAGTTAGAAAGCGAAGTTCGTGTGCGATCTTCGCGTTGTTTTCAGGATTCCAGGAGCAAATCCCCGGGCAAGTCATTTTAGTCTGACACCTGCGGCACCGTGTTCTAGGGCATCGCTGGCCTGTGGCTTGTTGGGATTTTCCCCCACTAGCCATCCCGTTACAACTGGCGCCACAACGTTTTGGGGGTGGAGAAGGACCCGCGGCGCGTACGTGATACGCGGCGAAGCTTGGCGTGAAGAAACTCAGCAGCGTAGCTGAGCATAAGCTGCAAAGAAAGGCTCTTCGTGCCGCAGCTCGTAGGCGCGTGTGTGCGTGTGCGTGACACAGCCGTGCTGTTGCGAGAGTGCGGTCGAGAGGTTAGGCAAGCGATAGCCAATAATCCTCGACCTAGAGTGCCGACGAGGAGAGATCTTGATCTCGAAATTTTTGTACGTTAGGTAATTGTTTTTAACAATTAAAATTTTTTTAATAACAATTAATTTTTTTTAACGACAACAATTTTTTTTTAAGCGATAATTAATTTTTTTAATTAATTTTTTTTCTCGACTCGAAAATTTTTTTTTTCTCCTCTTGTATTTTCGATACGATTATTTTTTAGTGGACGAAAAATAAAATTTTTTTTTTCTTTTCTTGTGCTGTTAGTAGAAAATCGAGAGAAAGTCGGCAGGCACTCTCGGAACAAAAAGTTGACTGTGCGCCCGAGTAAAAACTCGAGCGCAAAAATCCCCTCGAACTTTAAAATTGTTTTTTATTTTTTTAGCTGAAAATTGTATTTATTTTTTGCGCTTTTTGGTGATATTGTCCGTTTTGACATATATATATATATATATATATATATATATATATATATATATATATATATATATATATATATATATATATATATATATATATATATTTTTTTTTTTTTTTTTTCACATATATTTATTATAAAATTACAAGTGCGAGTAGTTGAGCGTAATTAATTACAAACAGTAATTAATTACAAAAATAGCTTTTGTTTTTTTTAGAGCCGCATACGGGAAATCCTCGTGCGTTATCGAGGTTAAGAGCAACCGCCGTAGCTCTTAGAAAATAACCCGGGTTCGCATTCGAAAAGCTAGCTCACGGGTTGAATAGGCAAACTCTCCCTGCGATCTATACAGATACTACTCGCGCTAGTAAAATAAGTTCGTGGGGAAGCGCACAGCCAATTGACACCATGGCCCGATCATCGCAATTTGCGGAATCTGCGATACTCAATTGGGCCTATACATAGCCCGAAGAGGAAATAAACGAGGCTATGCAAGCCCTTGGTCTACAGCAGTCAGATCTGCAGTCAGTAAATATGCTGACAGCGATCAAGTGGCTTATGGGCGATTATAGTGCCGCCGATTTCGTGCCAGAGCCGGAGCTGTCGGAGCAGCAAGCGTTTGCTAAACGCGAGCAGTCCCGAAGAGCGTTCATCGACTTAACGTTGATGAACAAGTCTGGGTCGACTATTGTGGATCCCAATACTGACCCAGACCTCCCGCACCCGTTCATAACGCTCCTTGATGACCCGATAGTGATGCAGAAACTCTTGAAGTCTCGGAGGATGAACGCTCCACAACAAGCACATAATGCAGAGGTGGAGCCAGCGGAAGAGGCAAACGGCCAGGAGGATTCCGGGACAGAGATATTGAGCTCGGCAGCATCCACCGGGACATCTTCAGCCGAAGCTGAGGGACAGCTTCAACAGCAACAGCTCCAACAGCAACAACTGCAGCAGCAGCAAATGCAGTAGCAGCAAATGCAGCAGCAGCAAATACAGCAGCAGCAAATGCAGCAACAGCAGTTGGAGCAGCAGCGACGGCAGCAACAGCAACAACAGCAGGAGCAACAGCAGCGGCAGCAAGTGCTCCTGGAGGAGCAGCACAGGCAACGACAATGCCAGCGCAACTACGAAGAAGAGTCGTTGTTAGCACGAAATAGGCAGCACGGGTTCTGGCAACAATCGCGAAACACGCCGCAGTCGCAAAACCTAGAGTGGCTGCGACAGCGTGAGTCGCTCACCGCCGGGATAGCAGTCGGAGACAATATATTATCGGAGCAGCTACTGGCGATGATCAAAACAGTCGTCGAAGAGGTTGAAGAGCTTAAAGAGAATGTACGAATACTTCAAGGAGCTCGACATCCAACCTCAAGTACGCAATTGGAGGGAGCCCAACTCCCAAGCACGGGCTGTAGACGAAGATCACCGCATGTGAACTTTCAAGACACGTTCACGTATGCGGAGTTAAACAGCAGCAGCCCGAGTCTCCAGTCCCCAACAGAGGCTGGGAGGAATAATACTAGAAATTCTTCCCAGCGCCAGACTAGGAATGGGGCGACCCAGAATCCGTCTGAGAGGCATACGTATTTGCCTCAACAGACGAACCGTGATGTGGGCCAGATAGTCCGAAAATGGCACATCAGGTTCTCAGGGTCCTCAAAGGAGCAGAGCGTCGAGTTATTCCTCACAAGAGTAGAGGAATGCAGAACTCTAGCTAATCTGACAGACGACGAGGTGCTTTCGTCGTTGTCGGAGCTCCTAACTGGGGTAACAGCCACCTGGTACCGGAGTAACCGCCACACATGGCGATCATGGCCAGATTTCATAGAGGCCATAACGCACATGTATGGCGGGGACAGAGGACATCAGCAGCGCGTCATGGCGGAAATAAACGCGAGGACTCAAGGCAGAAATGAACTCACGCGTGATTACGTAGTAAATCTAAAAGCCATGATCCTAAAGTTGGTTCCGGTGCCTAGCATCTCTAAACAGTTAGACATGTTGCATCGGAACATACCGCCAGAACTGCAAAAGATGGTAATGCGAAATTAAATTACGGATTACCGAGGCCTCCTGGACCTGGCCCGGGAAGCCAAATTAGCGCTCGCGGCAGATAAGGTGTATCACTCGCCACCACGCCCGAGCGCACGTACATGCCAGAATTTGCCTACGTGCCAACTGATCCGTCCACGGATCAGCGGAAAAAGCAGAGTCCAAGCGTGGCGGCGATGGGGCACCAACAGCACGAGCCTCGAGAGAGCCTAGAGGCTATGTTCCGTCGGGTCATGGCCGAATGCTTATCGGCCTTGACAAAGAAAGGCACCGACGAGAACAAAGGGCAAAAGCCTGGCTCGCCGCCAACCAGAAAACCTAAGAAGAAGGGTAACTGGGAAAATAGGCGGCGGGAGGGCGGGCAAATTACAAACCAGCCTAATGGGGGTAGTAGCTCGACCCACCAGGCTAGGCCGCAAAGTCCAAGAAATAACGGGCCTCCACAAAGGCAAGAGTACCGAAGGGAACCCGGATATGAGCAAAAGGGAGGCAACAAGCCCAATGCTGCCGGAAACCAACAGGGAAACGGCCAGGGGGGCAGGTAAACACGACCACATACCCGCCCCCAGCTCTCTCACCAGAGACCGAGGGTAACTCGGTCCAATCGTCTGGAGTGGAGACCGAAGAAGTGCCCGTAATTCAACCGAATGAAGTCAACCAAGAAACTTGCTCGCGATGGTGGCTTCAAGTAGGTGTAGCCGGTTACAGGCTACGAGCACTCTTCGATACAGGAGCTTCCTGGACTGGGATGAATTCTATAGGTCTACAGCTCGCTACGGCCTGTGGAAAAGAGTTAATCCCAGCCAGCGGCCTAACGGCACGGGTGGCAAACGGGCAAAACATAGCAGTGGTTGGCTATGTGTATCTGCCCATGGTCGTGGCTGGCGTGTGCAAAGAAGTGCGCGTCGCAATAATGCCAGATCTAGATACGGAGTGCTACTTGGGGGTAAACTTCATTAAGAAGTTTAACGCTGTCTTAGACCCCACAGATAACACGCTGCATCTCAAGGATGACGATGCAAGCGTAAAGTTAGAAGTAGCCGCCATAACCGCAAATAACACTGTGTCCGTATCAGATATAGGGTTGGTGGACCCAACAGGAGAACAGCGCAAAGAGGTAGAAGCTTTAGTAGCTCAGCTGATCGGTAACAGCCTGGCACCACTAGGGTGTACTTCGTAGATCGAGCATGCAATAGACGTCGGATCTACAAGACCCATTAAACAGAAGTACTACCCTGTATCTCAGAAACTCGAGGAAGAGATGCACAAACAGGTGGAGGAAATGCTAGTCGCGGGAATAATAGAACCCTCGACAAGTGGCTGATCAAGTCCAGTGGTAATGGTACGCAAGTCAAACGGGAAGTTCCGTTTCTGCGTGGACTTCAGAAAAGTGAACGCAGCGTCAAGGTCAGACGCGTACCCGTTACCATACATGGAAAGTATCTTGCGCAAACTGGAGAAAGCGCGATACATCTCCACGTTGGATTTAAGCGGTGCGTACCACCAGATACCACTTAGTCCGGAGTCCAAAGAGACTACGGCCTTCACCGTGCCAGGCAAAGGGCTTTTCAATTTACGAGAATGCCCTACGGTCTTTCGTATGCCGGAGCGTCCTTCCAGAGGCTGATTGACAAAGTCATCGGCCCCGAACTCGAACCTTTTGCTTACTCGTATCTCGACGATATAATAATAGTCACAGAGACATTTGAGGAGCATAAAGAGGTTCTAAAAAGAGTTCTGGACATGATACAGGACGCGGGCTTCACAATAAATCGCGAGAAGAGCGTCTTCTGTCGCGATAAGGTCGAATATCTCGGGGTCATAGTAAATAGAGATGGTTTTAAGCCAGACCCCGAGAAAATAAAGCCCATTATGGAGTATCCGGTACCGATAAACCTCCGTCAGCTGAGATGCTTCATAGGAATGGCCTCGTGATATAGAAAGTTTTTATCGAACTTCGCCACAATTGCTGAACCACTGACCGAATTAACGAAAAAGGATCGGAAATATGAGTGGTCAACGGCACAAGCATAGGCCTTCCAAAAGCTAAAAGCGCTAGTAGCTTCTGCACCGATTCTACACAGACCGGTATCTAACGCGCAGTTCGTGGTGCGAACTGACGCGAGCGATACAGGTCTAGGAGCGGTACTATACCAAATAATTGACGGCGACGAAAGAGTCCTAGAGTTCGCGAGTCGAACTCTAAGCGCAGCCGAGAGGAATTATAGCGTGACGGAACGAGAATGTCTAGCAATTCTCTGGGCAATTAAGAAGTTCCGTCCGTATATAGAGGCCTACGACTTCACGGTTATCACGGACCATAGCAGCGTGAAGTGGCTCCGTGACCTCCAAAACCCGACCGGCAGGTTAGCTAGGTGGCCAGGAAAGCGTGCGAGCGACGGCCGACCTATGCGTGTGGTCGGTCCAACAGAGGCCAAGCGAAGCCCAGGGAGGCCAAAGGGCTCGAAGAAGAAGCCTGCACCTACTGCTCTCGGGCCAATTAGCCCCCGTCGAACCCGAGCGTCCAAAAAGCGCTAACTGTGTCGCCCAGAAATTGTGCCGTCCGTACTAACCCGTGTTCGTCCTTGTTTTCCGATCCTCAGTCTCACCAATCTCCGGGGTCAATTTGCCTGTTGCAGGATATGCAGGGCCTGACTCCAGAAATAGCAGAGACGGCGAAGAAGGTGATTGCTGGATTAATCCAGTGCAACCCTGACCCCGCCGTCATTGACTTCTTGGAGCAGGTAGTGGAGGGCATAGACACGGTGACACTGGCACCACCGCCAGTGGAAGACCCCTCCACACTTGTAATAGAGGAGTTAGAGGCGCCGGAACCAAGAAGGGGACCTTCGGGACCAACCGACGCAGGCGTTGGCCCGTCCCCGCTCCGGCGACCTCATCCTCCGAAGGAGCAGCTTGAGAAGAGCGGGGCTCGGCCAGAAGAAGCACCAGTCGAGACGATTGGTCCTGGCCGAGTTCCCGAAGAGGAGGCGGCTCGAGCCCATCATTGTGCGCCGGAAGTTGACGCCGGTGCGGCTCGGGCCGCACAAGGAAAAGAAGGAGATGCTCCGACCCAGGCCCCAAAAGGAGCACCGAACGATGGAGTCGGTGCGGCCTGCGTCTCGGTGGAGCAGGCCCTTGAGGAGGCGCGGCGCCTCAGCAAGTCCTCGCGCGCTGCGGAGGACGCTGCCCTGGCCGCACTGGAGGATTTTCTCCAGTGCCACGCTGAGGCCGGCGAGCGGCAAGCCGGCAAATGGGTCGGAATGGCCCAAGGCCGGCGAGAAGAGCTCGCGGCCGCCGCAGAGGCCAGGGCCGCTAGGCTGCGCCACGCCGCCTTGCAGAAGGAGGAGGGGGCTCGTCTGGCACGTGCGCAGGAGGGCATGGAAGAGGCCAGGCGAGCCAGGGAAAAGGCGGAGGAGACGGCGCGTCGGGCCAAAGAGGAGGCCCAGCGTCGTCTCCCACGAGAAGAGCAGCGCCTCCAAAGGGCGCTCGAAGAGGAGTAGGCGGCCCGGGAGGCGCTAAATGCACAGGCGCTTCACCGGTGCTTCATGTGTGGTGAGCTTGGGGTAAAGAAGTCGAAGCACTGCCCCAACCAAGCTCGCCACAAGGGGCGCCGGACTTACTCACGGGGCAGCTGAAGAGGGCTAAGCCCCGAAGGGTTTCTTTTTTTTTTGTTTTTTTTAATAAAAAAAAAAAAGAAGATAATGGGTGACTCCGCTTCTTATACTTCCCTTGTCCCAAATTCCTTCCCGAAAGGCTCCACCGAATTAACCTTATTTTCAGGTACGACGACGGCCATGGATGGCAGAGCTGCTCGCGGTCCCCTAAGCAGCGTCTGGCGGGGGGGTGTAACGCGTGCGCGAGTTAGGTAATTCGAGATTCGAATTACCCGCGCCGAGCAGGCATGCTCACCGGGGGCGCGAGCGCGCGAGCATCCTGACTGGATTAGAACGGTCTCGCGACGCGTAATATGCCCGTCGCGTACCCGCGAAGCTGCTACGGCTTTATAGGAGTCACGGCAGCCATCTTCGTGTCTGCCATCGCGTGTGAAACATCTACTCCGTGTCTCTCGTGAGTTTACTTGTCCGCGCCGTCCTATCGTTTTTGTTAGACCCCGCGAGCATAGTGGAGGCGCCGCAGATACTGCATGCGTACGCAAGAGAGACAGAGAGAGAGCGATACCGCGTCGCGTGTGCCACGAGCAGAACGAGACTGCGAGCGAGGAGCCGGCAGCCAGCCCACCTGCCGACCCAATACAGCGAGCAAGAGAGAGAGAGAGAAAGAGAGCGCAACTGCTGTGCGAGCGACAGAGAGCGAGAGAGAGTCGAGTGCACCGGCTGCTCCTTCCTAACGTAAGTTTTCTACTCTCCTCTCGCGGGTTTATTGTAAAGGCTCGCACGGACATCGCCCCGTGCAAGCTTTCTGTGCCGTGTACGTGCGGGTGTGTGTCCGCCCGCCGTACTTTAACACCGCGCGCGAAATTAGCAGCTTCGCCGCGCGCCGTATCGTTCACGCGTTTGAATCTTAATGGTCGCGCGCGAACTAACTCATTTGTTCTAATCAGCACGTGCGTTGTGCTTGTAGTTATTAGTGATTTTAATATACTGTGATATCTAGTTACTCGTCGCGTTGTTCATTATAACCTGTCCTTCTCCCGGATACCGCCGCCTCCGCGGGAAAACGACTCCGCCGGTCGTTTCATATCTGACAAGTAACCCTACGGAAGTGTCACTCACCGATTTACCTGAGACTTTGCATACGGCTTCTATATCGAAAAATATGAGACACGTATTTTTTTTTAGCTGCCCATAAAGAGTTTTAAGGTCGTAAATCACCAATCGTGAATTTTTATACGTGAAATGAGAATATATCATCAGTAAATCCATAACTTCCCTGGCGGAAGTAAAAACTGCACATATCTGCACATCTCTGCACATCTCTGCACATTTTTGCACATTTTTACACATTTTTGCACATTTTGTCCACTTATTAGACTTTTGTAAAGAAATGTGCAAAAATGTGCAGAAATGTGCAGAAGTGTGCGGTTATGTGCGGGAATGTACAGAAATGTACAGAAATGTACTCTAATATGTACAAATGAATGTTTATTTATCATAATAAACGAAACAAGAATTTAATTTTCTTTAATTCAAAAAACATTTTCTTAAAGTAAGAAAATATTTACAGAACGAAAATTTAACTTCTTTTTTGATAGCGCTCTAGAATAAAGCTAATACCAAAGAAGAAAATTTAGAGAATATATTTTCAGTACTGGTCTGATTTCTACTTTACCGGCACAAAATTTTTTAAGTAAATCGAATTTAATTAATTAATGTCTTATCATTAAGTTATTCATTTTCTTAAAATATTGTATAAATATAAAAAATTATTAAAAATCATTAATATATTAGATAAATAATCAAAATGTAATATCAATTAAATAAATACGGATAATGCACCTTATGTAGATGAAAATGCCCAAATTCTTTAATGCGAGCGATAGCGTAACGGCTTGTGTGCGTGTGTAGTAACCCAAGGGTCGTGGGTTCGATTCTCGGTCAGCGAGAAAATTTTATGTAAGTTTTTTTCTGCGATAATTAAAATGCAATTTAATTGATAATAAACAATTTCTCATGAACATACGAAATATTTATACTAATGATTAACAAAGTTTTTATACATTTATGAAGCTAATTAATTTTTCATCTGATAATTATATTGAATTGTACCTACATCTTTGTATATTTTTGCACATTTCTGCACATTTTCGTACATTTCTGTACATTTCTACACGTTTCTGCATATTTCTGCACATTTCTGCACATTTTTGCACATTTTTGTACAAAAGTCTAATAAGTGGACAAAATGTGCAAAAATGTGCAGAAATGTGCAGAAATGTGCAGAAATGTGCAGAAATGTACAGAAATTTACAAAAATGTGCAGAAATCTACATAATTGTACATATATGTTCAAATATGTGCAGATATGTGCAGTTTTTACTTCTGCCAGGGAATGCTTTGAAGAAAGTTATGTTATCTGTAAAACAGAAAACCAATATTTTAATTATAAACACTATGACACTAATAGTACAGATTTCAGTCTTTTTATTGATCAATTTACTTGTCCAGACTTTTCACAATTCAAAAGTATGAAATCTCAAATCCAAGTTCTTAAAAAAAGAAAAACGTACATCGAGTCAAAAACAGTATTCCTCGGAAAAAGAGATATTAAAGTTCATAACAACAAAAGAATGGCAGTTGAAGACAGTTATGAATATGTGTCAGTAATAGAAACGCTTAAATTAGTTTTATCAAATAAAGAAGTATTGGACCACATTAAAAAATCAAATAATGTATCAGAAAATGAAGACATAATTTGTAGCTATAAAGATGGAAAAAATTACAAAGAGAATTTATTTTTTCAAAAATACCCTGACGCACTGGTTATAGAATTGTATTACGACGATTTTTTAGCAAATAATCCCCTTGGCAGTAAAACAAAGCATCAAAAGATTGGAGCCTTTTATTTTAGCATTTTAAACCTTCCACCTCATTTGGCTAATTATATAGGAAACTTTCATGTTTTAGCTCTGCTAAAGACGAAAATTAAAGAATTTTATTCAAATAATACTATTCTAAGACCTTTCGTTAACGAAATGAAACTTTTAGGAACAGATGAGGGTGTACCAGTGATGATTCGTGGAGAAAAATTTATTTTACGTGCTGGTTTATCTAGAATATCAGCTGATACCCTAGCTGCTCATGAAATGATTGGTATGCAGTCGCCTTCGGCTACCTATTTATGCCGTTCATGCTACATTACAAGAAATGAGTTAATAAATCGATCATTTTTTATGGCATCATTGAGGAATAAAGAACAATACGAAAAGCATATTGAGGAATTAGAGAGACAACAACAAGATCTTATAAAATTAGGTAAAGATCCGAATAACATGAAACCCGTATGTGGAATTCAAGAAATTTCAATTTTAAATGAAGTGCCGTATTATTGTCCTTTCGAAAATTTTACACAAGATATTCTACACGATGTTTTAGAAGATCATGGCAATTATGCATTCAAGCTTAGTATTAATGAAATTATGAAAGGTAATGAATTTGGTTTTGATGAAGGGGATCTGAACAATAGAATTAGAACGTACGACTATGGTCGCCCAGAAAAAATAACAAACCTTCTTATAATATCACGAAAGAAATGCTCCAGAAACTTCTAAAAGAGCACAAGCTTAAACAAAGAGGAGATCAACTGAGATGTTTCTTTCGGATTTTTCCATTTTTAATTTCGGATATTATACCAGCCGATGATCCTTACCTGCAATTCATTTTAAAATTTAATCAAATTTGCGAAATGATATTTGCACCGAAAATAAGAATTTCATCACTACCATATTTACATGAATTGATCAAGCAACATTTCAATGAGTTTAAGATTCTCTTTCCTGAAGCAAATCCTTTAAATACTTTGCACCATTTATCTCATTACACAGAATGTATTATACGCTCGGGGCCTATAGCTCATTACGCAACATTTAAATATGAGGCTAAAAATGGATCGCTCTCAAGATATGATAAACTGTGTCAAAATTACATAAATATCCCAAAAACATTGATGAATATTAGTCAAATATATCAATGCGTTATTTGGGGAAGTTCAAAGGATTGTATCCGAAAAAAAATTCAGTATAGTACAGCCGAATTAGTAGATTTAGATAGTATTGAACATAAGCATGTAATAATGGAATCTTTAATTGATAAGCAACTTACTATAGAGCAAGTAAAAGAAAGTAATCGAATTGAAGTATATGGGATTGAGTACGCTATAAACGATTTTGTAGCCATTGAAGTTGCAATTGGTGAAAAAGAAGGCATGCCAATATTTGGAAAAATTTTTAACATCATATTTACGGAAGATAAAGCACTATTACTATGTAAGGAATGGCCTTCTAAATATTTAGAAGATCGCCTAAACGCGTATTGCATCGAAGAAGGAACCAAAATTCGTTTTATTGATACTAGCGACTTGGCTGATCCAAAATCTTATGCTATTTAGAAATCATATTCATCAAAAGAGGATTATATTTGCCTTCGATATGTTTTAATGTAAATCTATTTTGCATAAAATGTATAAAATAAAATGCACTCAAGTGCTAACATAGTTATTAGAATTAGATATGTGATTTTAATCATTTTTTTACTGTTTAGAATTTAAGGATTATCGTTATACTAGATTTAGTTTCTATTTTATAATAAAAATATTTTTCTAACTAGGACAAATTGGTAACTGAATAGAAAAACAGCGTTTTTTTAGCAAAAATGCAGCTTTTATCGTTCAAAATGTATCATGAAATGTATTATGATATTTTTTCGTGTAATATTTGTTTACTTCATTTTTTTTTTTTATTCGTAATTTTTTCTTTGACACCATTTCCCTGCTGAAAATTTTGCAGAAGATGATACCAAAGAACTTTCATAAGAACTTAATGCCGAAGAAGTTCTTAAGCGTATTATCTTTTGAAAAAATTTTATTGGGGTATAGAACTAAACTTGAATATCGCTCAGTAACAGTACAAATGCCTCTACAAACAAACACCAGAAAACATCGTAAACAAGGTAAAAATAATTGTACTTAAGTGCTTGGATTGTTTTAAGTAAAAATTAATGTTACTTATCACAAAGTATGACGAGGAAGCGCAGCTTCAATTAATCGAAAAAATTCACAATTAAATAGCATTACGGACGTTCTCTGATTTATGAAATCTGAATAAATTTTTATTCAAATTTAAAAATTGAGTTTCTTTCAAAATTATATTGAACACATATTTCGCAAAACGCATCAAAGACATATTTAATGTTAAAGTTTGAGCGTTTTAACGTGAAGGATTGTCATGGAAAGCGGCTTTTCGCATTGATATTTTTCGTTACTATGAAACAAATTCTGAATGGATTTTTTTGTATTTTAAGTATTCGATTTATGAACATATAAGAAACATTTTATAATCGTAAAAATGTAGGCAAAAGTTTCATTGTTGCTTTAATCATTGGTTTTGATTTGACCGTACATAATATATATAGCGAGGGGTACTTTAGATTGTACGCCTGCTTTATTTATTTTCAACCTTATATTAAGGTACATTTTTATTTCATTGAAACGAATGCCGGTTTTGGTTGAAGATAACCAATTTTTTCGCAGAAAACTTGCTTTTAATAAGATATTCAACGATTTAAATGTTGTACATGTCATTTAGGTACATTATCGTTTTCTCTAGTCATTTTTGGCTTTTTGGTACATTAAAATTTTGATTTCATATTTTTTCACAATACGGATTAGTTTTCTGCATTACATTTACTTTATTGTAATTATAAATGTTATTTTTGTGCGTTAGTCACCGATTGGAAATGGTTTTCAGTAATTTGTAACTTATTTAAGTAAATTTTCATTTGATTCTTTTTAACAAAATATTTTTTTGTGCATTTATATATGTTTCTTATAAAACTTTTTTAATTTTTTGAGATGTTAAACGGTTTAAAAATTATATACACTGAGAAAAATGTATAGAAAAATTTATTACATTTGTAGTAAAAATTACAATAATTTGTAGTAACCGTTTTTACAACGAATTATGTAATAATTGCCACAATTTGTAATAATTTTTACAAGCCATTGAAAAAAAATTGCTATAAATTATTGTAAAAATTGATGGCGGCAGCGTTTCACCGCTAGGTGGTGTCGCGTTTTCTCGTGAGTGGTCAGGATACGTTAGTATATAAGAACGTATTAGATGAATTTCCGTAAGCGAACGCGTGCTCGCAATATTATAAATAAGCGAGTATACACGTTTAGTATTTCGGACTTTACTGTAGGGTTAGGTAAGTAACAACAAAAATAAAAACATGTATATGAAAATTAAAAAAAACCTGCGCAGGGAATAATAATTGCAAACTGACAACTTCGGGTATAACTATATATACTCGGAGTTGTCTTTTTCTAGGTTATCAGTGTAAATTAAAATTTACAATAATTTATAGTAAAATTTACAATAATTTTAGTAAAATTTGAAAATAACAAATTTTACTATAATTTATAGCAATTTTTGTTAAATTCGAGTATATCCTACCGTTACTATAATTTATAGCAATTTTTACAATAATTTTAGTAAATTTTACTACAACATTTTTCTCAGTGTATCTTATAAAGAATTATTTAAAACTTGTTTGATTCTCAAATTTTGTCCACTTTTTGTTTTCGAAGTTTTGAACAAAATACTTTTAACAGTAAATAGAATATATTTAATTAAAAGGCCCATTACGCCCCAAAGGCCCATTCTACCCCGAGGCTCATTGCGGCCTGCTCTACCTTATTAAACCTACCTTATTTTTTTTAACTTTAAGATGACTATTGATTTATTTATTCTGTTTTGTTCTTTTGCAGATCAAGAGATCGATGGATCTGTTTTTATAAGTATAAATGAAGAAATACTTGAAAAAATGGGGATAGTTAAAGTAGGATACATTAAAAAAATATTAGATATAGCGGCAGAATTTTCACTAGTTCAAGTAATAAATTAAAAAGTATTACTTACCTAACTTATTAAGCATCCATTAGCCAAGAAAGTAAAAATCAATGAATAATAGTTCCATTAATAATGGCCAATGGAAGTTTCATTTGAATGGTAGTATAAAATTGTTATATAATATAACAGAATTATTCACATGTTTTAAGAAACCACTAGTCATTTCACCTACATGTAATGTAGACAGTGTAACACATGTAAACACCAGTGAAGTTGCACTTCATAATAATGAGGCAAGAAATAAAATAGAAATACGTTCAAGTATTGTTGACCCTAATAACACTGCAGCAAATCAGGAATGGTTACAGGCGAATACTACTGATAATACTGAAGCAAATAATCAAGGGCTACAAACAAACACAGACAAATATAATGCCACTGATGATTACGAACCTGCAACAAAGAAGGACAAACAATCACGCGGATGTTACTGCACAACACAACATTTGGTATGTATTGGCAAATAGTTATTAGTATTTTTATTTCAACTGTGGTACACATTGTAACCAACCTTACCCATTCGTTCACCAAATTGCCAAAGTTTTACCAATTGTTTAACTACCAATTGGTGATAAATACCGTTTATTTCGTATAAAACCGCTGCCAATGCGTAGGCACTAGGCTATTACTTTTCAACAAATTTTATATTTTTTATTAAATAAATTGTAATTTCTTTAGTAATTTACATTGTTCAGGTATAGTTTGGATGAGAAACATTTTTTATATAAAAAAATTGAATTAAGAATTCCTATTGTTAAAAGTGGCCGAAATTTTTTCGTTGAATTTCGAATTCATCCAAGCCATTACCGAAACGAAGCTGTTAACCAAATTTGTTGTAGAAAAAAATTTTTTATTAAAGTTTTACCGGAACAAAGAAAATAAACATTTAATTTTGTCGAAATACGCTAAAATTTTTTCTCCGATATTCGAAGTCAACCGAGATATTACCGAAATGAAGCTATAAATCAACTTCTTTAGAGAAAAAATTATGTTTAAATTATACCATAATTATTATTTTCAAATTATACCAGAACAAAAAAAAATAACGAAAAAAATTGAAATTAGATTTTCTCGAAATTGGGCAACATTCTTTCGCTGAAATACGAACTTATCCGAGGCATTACCGGAACGAAGCTACATACGAAATGTTGAGAAAAAAATGATATTTAATCAAGTTATACCAAAGCTTTATTAAAATAAAACCATTTTGTTTTCTGAAAAAAAAATTTATTTTTTCACAAATTTATGTACGAAAAGTCTTACAAAAATAATAGTTCCTACAATAAACATTCTTAATTAAATAGTTTCTTAAATAAACATTCTTCTGTAACAGTTGCAATATCAGTCACAACACCAATCTTTCAAAAATTAAAATTTTCAAAATTTCAGTTTTTTGGAAATATCTTGAAAACCGAACATGATACTGACTTTTTGTGCATGCCGATAATATATTTAATACATCAAATTGATATGAAAAAATAATGTATAAATATTAAAAATATTTTAGGTAAAAAGCAAAGAAGTAATGAGCAAAGTTCAAATAAAAAATTGGATTTCTGAACTTGATCAGCGGACCTCACTTATTCATCAATTTCAAGAGAAATTGGAAAAGAACATGAATATTAATTCAAAGCAGGAGGATTTGTTAGTTAAAATTTTGGCTGAAAAAATCCACATATTGTGGGGAGATTGGTAATGATAAAAATTTATTTGAAAACATTTAAGGTGGCTCCGACGTTTGGTGCCGTACCAAGACAGGGGCCCCGTGAAAACCCCATTTTTTTATATTATAACTCAATAAATTGCATTTCTCTTGAAAAAGTGATGACCGGATGTTGTAGAGCGTCGAAAACGTGATTGTGATTCAATAGCGTTTTATACGAATTTAATATTTCAATTTCAATTATTGAAGATTTCTATTTTATATGAAATAAATAAATTAAATAAGTTTTGAATTTTAAGATTTTTTAACTATTCTGTATTTTATGGTGATTAAATTTTCTTAAAAATTAAATGTCATTATGAATTTTTTTGTAACCTGAAAAATTAGTATGCATCACAAATAACATGATCACGAGAAAATTAAGCGCGCGAAACGCGCTTGAATTTTGCTAGTAATATAAACAATGTATTTACTTATTACATCTATGAACAAGAAAAAATTAAACAATATTTAAGAAATTGCAATAATAATTATACATAACCTATTTATTCTAATACATTGATTTATTTAAACATTAGAATCGTGCTTTATTTTATTCGTCAATTTCATATTTTTTTTACTGCTAAAATCTGTAACTAAAATTCTACAAAATCGTTTTGGTTTTATGAAAAAAATATGGATTTTCATTAAATGGCAAAGATAAGTTCGATAATTTGCATAAGAACCTATGTTAAACATTCAATATTTCAGTGCGTATTTTTTCTAAAATGAAGTCGTCAACCTAACCAGATTAAAACAAAAAAGTTGTAGTTACTATGTTCCATTAGTCACTTTTATAAATTGTTATTATGAATTTTGACAAAGCGGTGGAGCCACCTTAACTTTAAACAATTATTTCTTAAAGTTGTTTGGAATTTTTAAAATTTTAAAATAACAATTTTTAACGTAATAAATACTTTTGTAGGTACCCCTGTCATTGTCTTAAGGTGAATTTAGCAAAAGAACTGGTTAAAACATATCCTTCCTTGAAACGACTGACTGCTATCGATGAAGAGGGTTACGTGAGTATTGCAAATATCAGCATTTATTGAAGTGAAACTTCTATACGCACATTCCGCTGTTTTGGAAAGTTGCACATTGTTATCGGTGTCGTATGCATTACTGACATTTCGTGCCTAGTCAGTCTATGTAAATGCACATTTACATCTAAATATTCAGATTATAAATTCTTAAAAAATATATTTAGAAAAAAACCTATAGTTCGGAGGAAATCGCTATAAAGTTTCACTTCTGTCTGAAATCCCGAGACTCAGTTATATTTTATTCATACTTGAGTTCACTTGCCTTTTTTATTGTAGAAATATTGGTCAGATGGTAGGAACACTAAAATTGACAGTTTTTTCAAAAGGCAGGTTATTGAAAAGGTGCCAACACCTGAGAGAAAGTATAAAAAAAAAGTAGTTTCGAAAAGGTCTCAAAAAAAGAGAACTCCAAAAACCCAACTTGTAGAAAAATTTAATGCATCTGCAGAAATATTTACAAAGGTACATGGTATTTCAATATGATATCAAATACATCTTACTTTTTCCCTGGTAAAAACTATTACGAGTTGGCGATTAATTAATTAAATGTACGAACATTTTTTAGATTTTAAACGTGCTTTTGTCTGAATTTTCCCGAGTTTTACACATTAGTCGGTACTACTAAATTACTTAATCGCTAGTGCTCTGAATAGTTCGACTCATCTATTTTTTATCAGGGTTAATAACAATTTATATGTATGTACAATATTAAACAAGAATAATTATAATGTTCCGATCTTCTAAAGATAGCAAATAATGAACATAAATATTAATTAAATTCACAAATTTAATTAATGTTTACGTTAATTGGGTGCTATCTTTAAAAGAACGAAACATTATAATTTTAATTGTTTTGATTTCAATGTAGAAAAGTAGAATAAATATTCTACGACTATATTGTTAAATTTAAATTTCATTAATCAGTGTTTTTGTAGATTGAAGATGCTAATCGTTTTAAAGAAAATGACGAAAATAAAGAGATGATTTTAAAGTTGATGGAAGATACCAGGCCTATGAGGATTAATATTTACAAAACGAAAATTGAATCGACCAAAACTGATGAGCATAGTACTGAGGAAGACAATTCGCAAGTACAATATTGTGGTGAAAGTTTTAAAAAGTGGCAATTCACGACCATTTTAGGCGAATTTCCTAAATTATTAGCATACAATGGAATTGTGGTATGTCGTAAAATTGTGCATGTTCAAAATTGTCGAGTGAAAAATTAGTAGCATAGGGGAGAGTGCTGCTAATTCGTTACATGGAAAAAACTCGTAATCGCCATTTATTTTAAAAATAAAAAACCGCTGCCAATAGATTGAAAATTACCTTCCTGAAACAGAATTTTTGATTTTTTTTTATAAAAACAATGTCTCTGTATTTAAATTATTTTATACTTATTTTTTAATCAAAATTTAATCAGTCTTTTTTCATGATTTTCTCAAGCCAAAATATAACAATGTTAAAATCTATCTCGTTGACCAAAAGAGAGTTTGAGAATTTATTTCTCAAAAATTAATGGATATAATTGTTTGAAATTTTTGGCATGGTGTGGTTTGTGCACATAAGAATTATGCACATATTTATTGTGCACACTTTAGCATTGGTGTATATCTATATCTATGTGTATACTCCAATGCTAAAGTGTGCACAATAAATATGTGCATAATTCTTATGTGCACAAACCACACCATGCCAAATTTTTACAGAATATAGGTATTCGTATTTTGCATTACTATTATTTTTTCTAAACATTTGAAAGTTTAATTTAGGAGATAAAAATAAAAAAAATACATATAAAAATTTAAAACTTAATATTTCTTTCAATAGTACGTTTCATAAACTGTCCAACGAACTCATTTTAGATATACAAAAAATCTACCTTCTGCTAAAATTTCAAATCAATTAAGGCACCCTTACTCAAGAAATCGCGAGAGAACAAAAACACATTTTTTTCAGTTTTTTACTTTTTCTGAAAAATTAGTAAATAGAATTGATTGACATTTTTACAGAATAAAAATATTTCTAAGAATTTAGAAATAAAAACGATGAAGAATGAGTCAAGTAATAATTAATTGTGCAACGTTTCAACAGCTTCTTTGCTGTCCTCTTAAGGCACTGTAAATATATTAATAATTTAACAATTGTAATATTAAATTACAAGTCAAAATTTTTGTTATAAACTTACCGAAGTAATTATTTAAAGTATTACTACTTAGTCATTAGTTGTTGCAAACGTTGCACAATTAATTATGAATTGACTCGTTGTTCATCGCTTTTATTTCTAACTTTTTAAAAAACCATATACATGAGTAATAAAGTTTATTATGATTATAAACATTTATATTCTACATTATCATGATTTTTTAAAAGCATTTAATAATTTATTTTCAGAGAAATAAGCATTTTTGAAAAATACGCAGTTTTGTAAAATATTAAATAACCGTGAAAGCTAACAGAAATTTTTTTTTTTAAGATAGTTATTTGGCATGGTGTGGTTTGGGCACATAAGAATTATGCACATATTTATTGTGCACACTTTAGCATTGGTGTATATCTATATCTATGTGTATACTCCAATGCTAAAGTGTGCACAATAAATATGTGCATAATTCTTATGTGCACAAACCACACCATGCCAGTTATTTTTATGTTCTATCAACTGCCTTTCTATTGTATTTAAATATCTTAATCCTATCATTAAAAAAATTTTAAATAATTTTTTCAAAAATATAAAATTCGATCCTCAAAAAAAGCTCATCGGCAACATAAAAATTTATTTTTGTCACGAATGTGGAATTTTAAAACAAAAAAATGAGATAGAATAGGTTCAATTTGGACAAGTAGTTTGCAAGATAATGCGGTATACATACATAACACACACACACACGCATACGCACACGCACACGCACAAGCACACTGACACCCACACCCATACCCACACGCACACGCACACGCACACGCACACACACACACCCATACAGACATTTTCTGAAAGTACGTTTTTCGAGCTCCAAATGCTTTAAAAAGTGTTTCCACAAAGCTTAAACAAAACTGAAAATTTTACTATTATAAAGCTTCCTCTATGAGGACGCAATACAAAAATTTATTTGGAATTGAAAAGTAGATTCAACCTATATATATGCAGATATAACCATTTGTGCACAGTTTCAAAAAAGTTATTTAAAATTTTGAATTTTTTGCGGCTACTTCGCGATTTTTGCATCTCCTTTCGAGTTGCATGAATATGCATCTACGAATTGCGTGTGCACAAAGCTATGTTTTTAAATAGTGCGCAATTTCTTTATACATTTTAAGATAAAAATTGTAACGCCTAGTGAGCTTTAATGTATCATTTTTAAAAATAGCATATGCATTTTCTTGAATTTCGTCTGCAAAATTAGTACAGCATTTAAAAAATTTTTATTATTTTTTCTTTTTCTATACAGAATATTTTTTGTAAAAACTGTGAAATTACCGAAAAACAGGAAAAACAAATAGCGTCAACTATAATTCCAGTGCGGCAATCCAGCTCGAGTAGATAACTTCCCGATCAGTATCGAGTTGATGAGTAAATTTAATGAATTCTTAGTGAATTCTTAATGAATGCTTTTTTTTCAGGAAGATTTTAAAAGTATTCTTCATGATACCTTTAAGTTATTTCGAATGTTCGCTTTTTTGTTCATAAAGAATTCTTAAAGCATTCATAAAGTATCCATAATTACAAAAATTAAAAAAAGAAAAAGAAATTGAAAAAAAAGTTACCCAACAAAAATTTCTTTTTTCATTTTATTTCATTTAAAATATACTTTTTTTTTATTTTTTTTTCGTTTTTTGTTCATAAAGAATACTTTATGCATCCTTTATTACCACTATAAAACTACTTTATGAATACTTTTTGAGTACTATATGATTTTATACTTTATGAATACTTATGAGTATATGATTTACTTGTTCATTAAGAATACTTTATGAATAATTTTTGAATACTAGAAGTTTTTATTTATTGCGGACATTTAAGAATTCTTAATAAATTCTTTTTGTTTTTTCAACGTGTGCTTATGGGGTTTGTAGTGCAAACTTAAATGTAAGGATATATTCAATGTAGGCGAACACTCAAGTGAATTAACCGTTAATTAATGGTCATTTTATTGTCATTAATGATATTTCAAATTGTTATTAAAATCATACATTATTATTAAAATATATGTATAACGAAATTGTCCCAACCCTTGAACGAATTTATCCCAAGTGTGGTGCTAGTAATAAGGGGTTCGAACCAATTTTTTTAAAGTAACTTCTAGTCCTAAACTTAATGTTGGAACTTGAGCTCAGTTCATTATTTTAGTACAGAAAAGTAGCAGCTTTCAAAGCTTTCAAAAATAAGTTTACGAATTTGCCCTACTCTCCCCTATTTTGCTGTTTGTTTCAATATTTTTCGTAGTAGAGGTAATAAGTACGGTTTTTTTCTTTTTTTTTCAATGTTTTTGATGTTTATGTTTTTAATTATTTTTGTAGATTCTAGAAGATTACAAGTGCATGTTTCCTAATGAAAATATTGACTTCGCAAAAGATATGTCAGCCATAGTATCAAAAATTTTAAAACTTTGCAAGGAGAATGTGAAATGTGGAGAATTATTAACAAAAGTAGCAGATATAAATGATGGTAAATATCTTAACTTACATAAAAAAAATGCATCAGCGTGATTGTCAAAATTAATGTTTTTGTTTCAAAAAAGTTTTTTTAATACTGTGTGCGAAAAACACTTTTTCCGCCCTCTAACCTCAAAATCGACATTTAAAATGCGATTTTGAGGCCATCGGACGGAAAATTACAGTTCGTTACTAGGGCGTAAGGGGATTTTCCCCTCATTCGACTTTTCGACCTCGCTTCGCTCGGCCGAAAAACGTCTCATGAGCGAAAAATTCCCTTCGGCCCCCGTGATGAAATGTACTATTCTGTGTTTATTTTCAATGTGTAAAGCACAAGATTTTCACTCTTTGAATGTAGCATTCTTAAAACAACTTCTGTGTGTGTAAAGAAACAGCATATATTACGAATTACATTTTTGGTAAAAAAACTTTCAATGAAATGGTTGGGAAAGGAGAAAATTGTGAATTTGAGAATATTATATGAAATAGCCATTTTGGTTCGAACGTGTTTATAAAAATCATGAAAGTCTCTTAATTGTATATTCCATCCGACACGTAATTATTTTTTAAATAATTTTAAACACAAATTTATCACACTTGCAAACATTACGCACCTTTGTAAAACATTATTTTTAACATTAATTTTACATACAAATAGTTTGTCTAGTTGGCAACACTATTCTCCAAAAATGCCTATTTTTTACACTCACTAATACAATAACTAATATAATAGCTTTTTAGTTAAGTATGTTCTATTTGTTGTGAAAAGTATTTTGTACAAGTTTCCTTAAGGAGGTTCAGGGGTTTTTCTAATATGTAGAGAATGATTTGAAAAAATTATATTTTATTGTATAGTTAAAAATAAGGTCATCTGCATTTTTTCATAATTTTTGACCTCATAGTTTTCGAGAAAAAAATTGCTGAAAATTGGATTTTTAACATGGGCTCTTATGGAAGATGAGGTTAGGAAGCCTTTGCGTGTAAAAATTCGGAATAAAGAGTGTACAGATGTAGTTAAAACAATTGTAGTTTTATCGAAAAATAATCAAGGAATCTAAATGCTGCCCGGATATTAATCGCTTACTAGATAATTAAAAACAAACAAGCGAGAACGTAAAGAAATCGTCGAGTTTGGTGGCTGCAGAGGGAACGCGCGGTAAGCGTGGAGCCGCAGGCGGGGAGAGAGAGGACGTCGCTTTCCTCGACTCTCGCATGATATCCTTGAACCACTTTAAAAACGATGCATTTTCGTTATTACATTGATGTATTACTATACATTTAAAAAATATATAGTAATACATCAATGTAATCAATCATAGTATTCTTTAAAAATGAATATAGGTTTTCATTAAAAAATGAAACTTGTACAAAATACTTTCCACAGCAAATAGAACACATTTAATTAAAAGGCCCATTTTTCACCAGAGACCCATTTTGCACGGAGGCCCATTATGCCTATTATAAATAACTCAATTTTTTGTTATTATATAGAAAATGTGCAAGCGATTGGCATTATACCAGAAATTTTGCGCACGAAGGCTTATGTTGCAGTTGAACAAGAGGTTTGTCATTATTTTTTCAAAATTTAAATTAGCAAATTATTTTTTATTAATATTCAAAACGAAATTGAAATTCTTCCAGGTTCAGAAAGGTAAAAAAAAGGTCGTCCTTCGACTTCCAAAGACCAAAAAACATTTCCGGATAAAAAATTGTTAAGGTACATAAATGTAAATATTCATTTTTGCAAGAGTTTCACTACTATAATACATATATTTAAAACAATTTTTACCTGTACAAATTTTTTCAAAAAAATCTTGTCAATTTTGTCATTAGTAGATCTCCCTTAAAATATAGAGAATTTAATTGATTTTATTTCAACAAATTGATTCTGTTCAATTGATATTGTGAGATTGTATTGTTACAAACTAACAAATGCTTATTCAAAATTTTGAACAAAAATCTATTGAACTCTGTGTATCTTGACACCTTCCTCCCTCACGATAATAATAAATTTATCACGAAATCTCACAGTATACATTTTCATTTAAAACTGTATCCATTTGTACTTGTCCATTTATTTATTTAAAAACAATATTTTTATTGTAGATCCATGATGATGTTTTTGAGAGTTTAAAAAGTGAACAAGGAAAAACTTTTCCCTTGTTAATATGCCAGACTAGGGATGACAGTAGAAATGGCAATTATATTCTTAGAGTTAATAAAAATATCATGGATATCCCACAAGGATTTATACCAGCTGTGGAAATAATGATAAAACTCAATATATTGTTAAATAAGCATCAGTTTTCCTAAAGAACTGAATGAGTTCTACGACTTCATTCTGGGGTGCATCATGCAAAGGAGCAAGCCTTCTGAAAACAGCAAGTGCTTCTTGGAAACACTTGAAGCTTTAAGTTAAAATTAAGTTTATGCACGCAAGTCCAGTAAAAATGTGTTCAACAACTTTCATCTTTAAATTTAACTTAAATTAAGTAAAAATGTATTTATAAACTGTTGTTTTTTAACATTATAAATTGTTATTTGTTCAATTACTGAGAATTGTTCCCTAAAAGTTGTAAAGAATCGTCTACAAAAAGTAAAATATTATTACATTGCTTGATATTTTTGAAAAAAGCAATGACATGTTCTCAGCAATATTATTTTAAACTACAATTTTATTTACAAAATGTAATTTACATTCATGTATACGTCTCGAAATAATTAATTTTAGTTAAAAAAACCCCTTTATTATTAATAACATTTGAGTTGTAATTTAAAATAAGCTAATTCTGGAGTTTTATGTACAATTATAATTAAACATTATATTTGTAAAGTAAAAACATTCAAAACAGGTTTGTACCCACTGAAATATGTATGTAATTATAACAAATAAATTAGTAATAAATAAAGTGCTAATGTGTTTTTTATCAACTGATTTAAATAAAATTTATACTGAAACTATAACATTCAGTTTTACAAGTAATTTTATGAAAAAATTCGTTAAATTCATATGAAGTTTGTCGAATTAGAATAGATCAGAATAAAAAAAAATTATTCGATCACATGAAATTTCATAAAATTATGAATATCCCCAAAATATTGAAAATCGACGACGAAATCTATCTGCTCGGAATTAATACTTTCCAATTGAATAACTGTGCTATTAACGTTTTAGAGCCATTAAATATAGATAAAAAGTAAAAGAAAACCAATCCAGCGTTTCTATGCACATTAAAATTTCTGTCAATATTAAATTAATTGTCACATCAATGGAAGTAGTAGGTGTACCGCTATAGCGAGACAGATAGGTATCAGGTTACACTTCCGGTGTCATCTTCAAGTGTGCACTTGACTCAAGTGTTTATATAAACATCTCTTATCTTAAGTGTTTGTTTATATAAACAGTGGCCAAAACAGTAGCAAAACAGTAGCAAAACAGTAGTTAATTATTGTTTATTTATATAAACAATGATTAATAGCCTATTGTTAATGAGCTACTGTATAGCTCCTGTTTAAGTGTCCACTTGATGGCGCCGTAACCTGATACCGCTGTTCTCGCTATAGCGGTCATGACGTAACCTGCTGGCCCACTATACCCGTCATGGCGCCCCCACTCCTTCGCAGCCAGCGCAGGGTATTGGTGCGCTATACCAGTCACACGCCCCCCACTCTTTCGCAGGCAGCTTGAGCGCGTGGGCGCGGTGGATGTAGAGGGGCGGACTACGCTATACTTGCCACGCGTGTGCCGGTAGTTGGCATCCCCACTGAGCACGGGCCGTGTGCTCTCTCCGGGTGGCTTGAGCGTACTGCAAGTCGCGTGGCTCGAGAGGAGTGGGGAGTTTTGGTGTGAGAGAGAGAGAGAGAGAGAGAGAGAGAGAGAGATGAGTAAGCGTTCGCTTGCGTGGTATCAAACGGTCGCTATACTCGCCCCGCTACTACGAGAGAGAGAGAGAGAGAAAGAGAGAGAGGGTGAGGAGGGGATAGCGTGGGATTGTTTTTCGGTGGTGGTTAAAAATAATAATTTGTATTAATAATTAATAATTAATATTTTTATTAATTATAACGCACACACGTACAAGCGCATATTTGATACGTATATGCGTGTCACGTGTTCGCAGATACGTACGGACACGCAGTGCACACACACACACGCACACACACACACATACACATGTACATTTTTTCAACAGTACTTACTGCTGTCACACACATGTACAAACACGTACAGTCGCACACGTATCCGGTGATACGTGTAGGCACACATGTGTCAAGTGTTCGCAGACACGGCCGGTCACACAGTGCCCACACACACACACACACACACATACGCGCCCACACACGCACAGTTCTGCGCCCGCACATACATATTGCACTATACGGCTGCACTGGTGTCGTCTGTTGCTGCTGTAGACGCAGGAATTTCTGCTGCTGCTGCTGCTGCTTGTGGTGGTGGTGGTGGTGGTGGTGATCGCGGTGTGTCCATTTCGTTGAGACACTCGCACGCGGTTTTTTTGCACTCGCAGCACTTGTACCGGCTGCATCGCCAGCATTGTTCCCACGATTGGCCCTCAGGGTCTCTCCTCAGAGTGCGGAATATTATTCCACACGAATTACACCGTGTGCCCGTTGCAGGGCTGGGCTGCTGCTGCTGTTGCAGCTGCTGCTGCTGTTGCAGCTGCTGCTGCTGCTGCTGCTGCTGCTGCTCGAGGAGTTGCACTTGGGCTTTTATTCCTTCGACTATTGCCGCAGTACGCCTCACACCGCGCATGTAGCGCTCTAGTCTCTTGCTCGCACTAGCGAGCTGTTGTCGCATGGCGGCAATTTTTTTACCCGTGTGCTCCATCGCTGGGGTAATACTGACGACCGGCGAGCGGTGACATGACGCAATGCTGCGTGGCGCTGGTGGCGGCAGTGGTGGTGGTGGTGGTGGTGGTGGTGGTGGGGGCTCCGTTAGCCTCGCTCTGGATGCCCCCACTTTTATTGGCGGCGGCGGCGACGCATGCGTAATGAGCACGCACTTTGTCGGCTCATGCACAGTGTCCGCTGTCTCTTGGGGCGTAATGCGTATATTCTTTCTTGATTACCATCTGGAAGACGTATACGACTCATGCACCGAGTCCGCACACGTTGCCTTTCTTCGTCGGACCAGGCTCCCAGAAGTACCATTGTATCCGCCGTCAGTTTGTCGTATATTTCTTGTTTATCACGAATGTGGTTTTCCTCGCTGTGCAAACGCTGCCTGGCACAATCCAGACAGCGGACACTCTTATTTTGAATCTTCACGGTCATCCGCTCGATGACCCTGTCGGACGCCTCTATCTTTTTATAAATATTATATTGCTCGTTGAAGACAGTTTGTAAAATATTCTCGATAAATTGAAAATTTTTCAATGTTTCCATGTTGACGGCGACGATGACGACGACGACGACGATGACGATGACGATGATGATGATGACGATGACGATGATGGCGATGGCAGCGATGGCGATGCTGTGGCTGTTGGCGATGCTGTGGCTGTTGGCGGTGATGGCGATGCTGTGACTGTTGGCGGCGATGGCGATGCTGTGGCTGTCTAAGGTTGATTGGTACTGTGACAGTGTGCGCCCCACGCTTTTATGTGCACGACCGTGGAGGGTAGAGTGGGGAATAGTGTGAGCGATGAAAAAGTACCCGATTAAGCGCCGTGGTTTATGGCGGCTAAAGCGTCGAGAAAACTGCCTAGGTTGGCCAGAGTAAACACACGTTCCCTACAGAAACTCTCGGTTTCGAGAAATAGTGTGAGCGATGAAAAAGGACCCGATTAAGCGACGTTTCTTAAGGCAAGAAAATTTCCAGCGTTGGTGGGCGTCCCGAAGAAAGCGGGCTGCTCGGGGAAAGTCTGTACATTTTTGGTGTTGTGAGGTATTTACGTCGTACTTACGACGTACTTACGAGCGGTAAACGAACTATCAGACCCACAATGCTAGCCTGTATTTAGATTTTTCTCTAATTTTGACAGGCAGGCAGGCAGGCAGGCAGGCAGGCAGGCAGGGTGAGTAATGGTTTTGTAAAACAACACCCCCGACTGTAGCGTACTTTCGAGCGATAAACGAACTATCAGACTCACAATGCTAGTCTGTATTTAGAGTTTTCTCTAATTTCGGCAGGCGGACGGGCGGGCGGGCGGGCGGACAGCCAGGGTAGAGTGAGCAATGCTTTTGTAAAACAATACCACCCGACTGGGCACGGTACAACGGTTTGTATAGTTTTTATCTCAAGTGTGCTTCTCGGCTTTCTCGTCAAATCAATGGGGATCGTATTTTACGGCACTGGTCCCACGCACGTACGTTTGAGGAAGTGTTGTTCCTTTTTCTCAGCTGGAGTGCCTGCATAGCGCTGCTATTTTTTTTCGATGCCCACTCTTTTTTCATAAGATGTTTATTTTGACTCTCGGAATGTTTCGAAGAAAATGTGCTCACGGAGTAGGACGCTGTCGTCAACTTCTTCGAGATGACTAGATGACTAATTTTTTTTTATCATACGTTTGTTGGGGTGCGTTTCAAAGATGACGGGTGTGTATAAGAAGTCCAAGCTTGCGTGCGACGCACTCAGTCTATTCAGAAGTTTCGAGATGGATAATCAGGCAAATAGTTCGTTGCGGAAAGCCGTGTTACGGCTCGCAGCTAGAGCCCGTCACGGCAGAAACCCCGCGTGGCTACGCCGTTTACGGCGTATGTCGCGTGAAAACTTATCAGCGCAATTACGACTACTACTAAGAATGGCAGGGTATCGCGCAATAGTGCGACTTTACAACGCATTCGCTTGTTCGCGCGAAGTGCAGACCGTCATTGAAGATGATGTCTTCGAGCGCCGATTAAGTGGGTTACCCGTGTTTCGCGATATTGCGAATGCGCGCACGGAACGTTTAGGTAAGTCTAAAACTTTTTTTTTCAAAATAATTTTCCTTTACTTTTTATTTATTTACATATTTTTATTTACAGCATTTGAGAGCCTCATTCGCGATGATTCGGATACGGAGCTATCCGATAGCTCGAGTGCGGCCACCGATGAGACAAATTTCGAGCCAAGCGCGTCAGCCATGTCGCCGCAGCACTCGGCGCGCACGGGTGGGGTATTTAATCCTGTAGCGCGACGACTCAACTTTGAGTACAGCGATACGGAGAGCGAAGCCGCGGACGAGCAACCGGTTGTCGCGGACGACGCGCGCAGGTCCGAAGATGACCATCCCGAAGACACCCAGCACGAAGACGCCTAGCCCGAAGACGCCCAGCCCGAAGACGCCCAGCCCGAAGACGCCCAGCCCGAAAGTCCGTCGCTCATTGCGTGGGAGCGTTTCGACGACGACGAGGATGAGGTGGGTGAGTCGGAGACGGAAGAGGAGCGAGTGGCGCGAATCGAGGTTGATAGGCGCCTGGAAGAGCTGATGTACAGGGATCTCGCGATTGCCGACGCGCTTGAGATGTACGAGCGTCCGCTAGTGACACCAGCAGAACGACGTCTTATCGCGAGCCACCCACCCAACGTGAATGTCGAAGATAACAGCACTGCTGCAAACACTGTGCGTGCCGATCGTGAACGGCTGTTGACGAGCCTGCAAGGCGTGGTAAACATGGTTAACACCGTGTACAACCACAATTACCCGTCGCATCGTCGTGTCAACGAATGTAAGTAAAAATATATTTATTTAAGGGCGTTTCTGATTTTGTTTTTTTTTAAAAGTCAAATATTTTTTATTATAGTTATCCGCACGCGCGATCTGATGTATCGGGAAATTCGTTCGTCGCTCCCCGATGTCGACGGTTTGCCGGAGTTATACGAACAAATAGCGCATAATCCGCAGGCAGTGATGCAGCGCTGGTTTCGCGACCAGGCGCAAGACGAGACTTCGCCGCTATATACCGACGCAGACCTCATAGATCTTGTAAAGCGAATACTCGAAAGTTTTGCCGGCTATTCCGAGCCTTAAATGTAAAAAAAAATCAGAAACGTTTAAAAATAAAAAAAGTTAAGAAAATATAATTTGTTTTTGACTTTTTTAGCGAGTCCCGAGTCCCATTCGTCACCACAGGTAGGCGGCGGCGTTTATAGCAGCAACAGCAGCAGCAGCAGCAGCAGCAGCAGCAGCGGCAGTGTCGTGGCGGTCAGCCCCGAGTCCGAGAACAATGAAGTTATACAGCCCGTCGCCGAGCGTTTCATCGTTGCAGCCGAGGGTCAACAGTACCTGCGACGGTTTGGCGTCCAAGGGCGCACGATTAGTTTTAGAATAGGTGAACCGCGCGAGGGAGAAAATGTTGTATTATGGATGGAAGCGGCGGTTAGCGATATCCATAACTACATAACCGAGCATGTTCCGGGTAATAATTTAATCAGTGTGAGGGTGGGATGCGAGCGGTTCGCGCAAGGTGCCGCGCGGCTCTCATTCAGGCCTATAGAAAATTTCACCGTCGCTGATTTATGGAATCTAATTAGTTCCATATGTCAGAGTAATGAGATTATAGGCATTGACGACACGTTCATTTTACAGGCTTATTACGTTGAAATGCCCGTTGGTGCAGGTAGAATACGCGGCAAAGCAGCTCTGACGGCGTCCAGTCTTCAGAAGCGCTCAATAGTGTCTATACAAAATGACGGTGATAATCTCTGTTTACCGCGTGCGCTCGTAGTGGCGAAAGCGCACTTGGCGCTCAAGGGGCGGGATTGCGTGGAGGCGCGCAAAGAGTGGAAAAACATACGCGATTCACGGCGCACCCTGCAGAAACAACGCGCGGAAACACTCGTGGGTGACGCTGGTGTGTTTTTACCACGCGAGGGTTGCGGGTTTCGCGAGCTGTTAGCGTTTCAAAATTTTTTGTCGCGTCGGGAATCGCGATCGTTGTTTTCGAAATTGAAAATTTTGGTAATGGCGATGCGCCGCTTTTCGATGGCCGAAACACGTTCGAAGAATTAAATACTCCTCTTCACGGTGTAATTTATTTAATTTTTGAAGAGCGTCGACGTCATTTCAACGTAATTACGAATTTATTCGCGGCGGCTGGTGCTCGTTTTTTTGCTCTTATTGCAACAAAGGGTATCGCTGTGTCGACCAGCACGCTTGTTCGCGTACTTGTCAATGTTGTTTCGTAAGTCCGGCGTGCAGGAGCGACGCCGTGGAAATGAGCGAGTGTACAGACTGCGGGGTCAAATTCTTTGGCCAGGCATGTTTTGCGAAACACAAGCAGGCGGGGTCGTACAAAAAAATAATAAGAGAGTCTGCGACGTTGTGCGGCTGTGCGCGCACTGTTTAAAGATCGTGAATATTTTCAGACGACAACACGTGTGCGGTGTCGGTTACTGTAAGCAATGCATGAAACACCATCCGTTTAACGATCAGTGCTTCATGCAGCCTATTATTGAAAACGACGCGAACGCGACTAAAAAATATTTGTATATTTTTTATGATTTTGAAACACGTCAGGACACGCCGTACGCTCAAAACATACAGCTTCACGTGCCGAATCTCTGCGTCGCGCATCAGGTCTGTACCGACTGCATGGCTATCGACGATATAAAAATTATCTGCAACACATGCGGAGCGCGCGAGTTTGTTTTTACGCGGGATCCGGTGAGAGAGCTGTTAGGTTTGTGCATTCGGGTAAACACAGCTTTCGCGGAAATTATATGCATCGCCCACAATGCCAAAGCTTTTGACGCGCAATTTATTCTAAAAGAACTGGCCGAGAATCCCGAGTATAGTTCACCCAGTGTCATTTTGAACGGTCAAAATGTAACACTGCTCAAATATGGTCGCACCAAATTCATCGACAGCATAAATTACTTTCAGATGAAATTAAGCGCGCTGCCCGTGACCTTTGGTTTGCCGGAGAGTGTTAAAAAGGGCTATTTCCCTCATCTGTTTAACACTCTCGCCGCTCGGGACTACATCGGTCCTCTACCACCCGTTGAGTTTTATGGCCCCGACTCGATGAGCGTAGCCGATCGCGAGGTTTTTCTTGCCTGGCACCGTGAAACGAGTCCGGACTATATATTCGACATGAAAAAGGAGATTGTCGAGTACTGTCAAATGGATGTAGAAATTCTCAGGCGGGCATGCATACAATTTCGGAAAATTTTTCTAGATGTGTCTGATACGGATCCGTTCGTATCAGCATGCACTATAGCGTCAGCGTGTTCGCACGTTTATAGAAAAACTTTTTGACCGCGAATACCATCGGCATAATACCGCCCAACGGTTACAGACGCGCCGACAGGCATTCTCAAAAATCTATAGAGTGGCTACTCTGTTGCGAGCGTGAAATCGGCCGAGAGATCGTACACGCGGGGCGCGCGCGCGAGTTTCGTTTGTCGGAGGGCTATTTAGTGGATGGCTACCTGCCACCAGCCGCCACCGCCGCCGCGCCGGACAAAGGAATTGTTTTCGAATTTCAAGGTTGCTATTGGCACGGCTGCCCGCGGTGTTTTCCAAATATGCGCGATTCGACAAAAACCCGTTTCAATCAAACTTTTGCGCAAGCTTACGAGAGCACTTGTGAAAAAATTATACACATGAGGCGAGCCGGTTACGAAGTGCGCGAGATGTGGGAATGCGATTTTGAGCGGTTAAAAGAGCAGCAACCAGATATCGCGCGTTACATCGGCAATCATCCGATAATGTGTAAAATCACGCTTGACCCGCGCGACGCGTTTTACGGTGGTCGCACGGAGAATATCGTCACCTCTACAGAGTCGCCGCGGACGAAGAGATCAAATATACGGATATTTGCTCTCTTTACCCGTATATTTGTAAAAGAGGTCGTTTTCCAATTGGACACCCGCGTATTTACAGCGGGGCGAATGTGCCGCTCTAACGACCGGTCAAAACAACAATCTCGAGAGCGTCGAGGGCCTGGTTAAATGTCGCGTGTTACCGCCGCGTGATTTATTACTGCCTGTGCTGCCTGTAAAAATGCACAATCGCCTTATTTTCGGGCTATGCCGTTCTTGTTGCGCCGAATTACGCGAGGAGGACTGCAATCACGAAGAAGCGGAAGATCGTGAATTTACAGGCACATGGGTTGCGCGCGAGCTGCGCAAGGCGATAGAGTTGGGCTACAATATCACCGAGATTTACGTGATATGGCAATTTGAGAGCACGCAGTACGACCAGCGCACGGGCGAGGGTGGTTTGTTCGCCAACTATGTAAATACTTTCCTTCGACTGAAACAGCAGGCCAGCGGGTGGCCGAGCTGGTGCGGCGACGACGCGTCGAAGCAGCGCTACATTGACGAGTACGAGCGCGACGAAGGGATCAAATTAGACGCTGATAAAATTGAAAAAATCCCGGTTTGCGCTCGCTCGCCAAGTACTGCTTAAATTCACTCTGGGGCAAGTTTGGGCAGCGCTCTAATTTAAAGCAAACTGAAATTGTAAAAACGCGCGAAGACCTGCTGAAACTGTTAGCTGCGCCGGAAAAAGAGGTTTTCGATGTACTGCCAGTGAGCGAAAATCTCTTGTACGCGAATTGGTGCTACGTAGACGACGCTGTAGAATCTGCCCGCGGCACATGTGTTGTATTAGCCGCGTACACGACGGCCCAGGCACGTCTAGAACTTTACAATTACATCGAAAAGCTCACAGCTGCGCGGGTTCTCTACATGGACACCGATTCGTGTATATTTAAATGCACACGTAATAATCCCGACGAATACAGACCTGCTCTGGGTAGTTTACTCGGCAATATGACCGACGAACTCAAGATTTATGGCGAGGGCTCATTCATCACGGACTTTATCTCCGGGGGGCCAAAATTTTATGCCTTTCGAGCCTTTGTCCCTTCGAGCAGTGAGACTGTCGAGTGTTGCAAGGTGAAAGGCGTCTCGTTAAATAGTTCAAATTCGCGTAAAATTAATTTTGACAGCGTGGAGCGCTTGATCGCTGCGTACTTTGAGGGTGACGTCGCACCTATCGTTCTCAATTACAATGCCATCAGACGCACGTGCACACACGAGGTCATCACGCGCGCCGAAAAAAAGTCCTGCTCTGTAGTGCTGAGGAAGCGAAGGTACTTTGCAAATGGTACTTCGCTCCCTTTCGGCTACAAAGCGGAATAGTAATAATTTATATATTTGTATGCGTCGTTGTTGTTGTAAAAATAAAATGTAAAAATATATATAACTAGTAAAATAAAAATATATTTATTCTTTTGTAAAAAAAAATTCATTCATTTCTCCTCGTCCCCCCAGCTGCTGCTGCTGCAGATAAAAAAAAAAAGTTCTAATTGTTGTTGTTGTATTTTAACCGGTTGAAAACGCGGTAATGTGCTCGTCCCGCGGCAATGTGCTCGTCCCCGCGGCAATGTGCTCGTCCCGCGGCGAGGAGCTGGCCACCGCGGGCAAGCGTCCACCGCGATGATTCGCGCACCCCCGCGGTCGACCAGCGGCCCCCGCCCGCGCCGCCGCCGCCGCCCCGCAGCTGACGCTAATGTTCTTTGGGGAGCGGCGTCTCGACTCTCCGCGCGCGCGCGTGAGTATTATAAAAACGTCGGACTGTCGAGTGGCCGTGGTACTCTTTGTCTTTCTCGTCGCGCGCGAGGTCCTCGTGAAAAAAACATGGACATTCGTTGGAAGCATCCGTTTACCTGCTGCGTGTGCGGACCCACAGGCTGCGGGAAAACCCTGTTCGTGCAGCGCTTTCTCGCGCAGCTCCCGGTAATGTGCAATGCCAGCTTCCACCGTATATTATTTTATTACGCCGAATGGCAGGAGGCATACCGAACAGCCTTTAAGCCCCAGGCGCCCACAACCATCGAGTTTCGAGAGGGACTGCCGCAAGCAGTCGACTACTCACGGGACAATGACAAAAAAAAATTACTAATCCTAGACGATCTCATGCGCGAGTCTTCGAGCGATGTTATTTTGGATTTATTCACGAAAGGCAGTCACCACAAAAATATAAGCGTCATATTCATCACGCAAAATGTTTTTCACAAAGGTAAGGCACAGCGCGACATAAGTTTAAATACCAAATATCTCGTGCTGTTCAAAAACCCGCGCGACAAAGCACAGATACAACATCTGGCGCGACAAATTCACCCGGAGGACTCGCTTTTTTTACGCGACGCGTACGTCGATGCGACGCGCTTGCCGCATTCTTATCTCTTTATCGATCTCTCGCAGGACTGCCTGGACGCGTTTAGATTTCGTAGCAATATCTTTCCCGACGACCACGAGCCGCATTACGCGTACGTGCCAAAGCACCTTAAAACACGATGATCTCGCCAGCCGCGCGTCAGTTGGAAAAAAACTATGGCAGCGGGCAGTCGCATCGGAGCCCAACGTCGGCGCCGCGGGATACAGCCGCGCGGTAATCATTTTTCCAAGAAAAATCTCGCACTCCTCGGTGCGCTCTGTCACGGCGATAAGAAACATCGAGCGGCTATCGCGCGCACGGCCGACAAACCACTCGTCAAGTGCATATGCGAGTGCGCGTTGAACGTTTTACAAGGGGTCGTAAAATTGAGCGATACCGACAAGAGGCGATTGCGCAGACATAAACACGCGCTTAGAAAGCTGAGTGACGCACGGGGAAACGGCGATTGGCGCACAAAGAAACGATCGATTGTTCAGAGTGGAGGATCATTTTTACCGCTCTTGCTCGCCCCGATACTCGGAACGCTAATCTCAAAAATATTTGGATCGGGTGGCGGCGCCGCCACGCGATAAGATGGAACGGGCACGCAAGATGATACTCGTACCAGAGGACACGTTTCAAGCTGCGCAGCATGCGATGACGTCATCCACTCCGCCCGCTACAACACAGCCAAAAGAGTCGGGGGGAGAAAAAAGTTTACAAACACAGGGTGATAATTTTTCACGATTAGACGCCGAAATGTACGAGGTTCTACGCTCAAAAACGGCACGCGATGATTACGAAAAATGCCTAAATTATCTACAGATTTTACGTCGCTATCTTTTTTTCCGAGACAGCGAACGAGCGACGGAGCGCGAGACGAAGCGCGAAATCGACGAAATAGAGGAGGCGCTCGGACCACTCAGTGAGGAAGCTATACTCGAGAGTCTGCCAAAAATACACGCACCCAAAGCGCGCCGCATGCTGCACATCTGGAAAACAAGAGTGCCCAATCGCCTGAAATGGGACAATACAGGCACTGTGAGCATCGATGGCCGCGTCATACCTCGCACAAACATAACAGAGTTATTGCTCGACGCACTGCAGAAAAAGAAAAAGACAGCGGCAGCAGCAGCAGGAACAGAGGACGAAGCACCCGTTGGCCGCTACGAATTTGCGAAATTTCTCAAAGCGAGCGACACGCCCGCCGATTTGATCGGAAATCCAAAAGTTCTGAAAATAGGGCAAATACTAACAGCCAAACGACGCTTGCCAGCGCAGTCGTCTACAGCAGCAGCAGCAGCAGCAGCAGCAAACGACTCGACGCGCTCACCGATTCTCACCCGTAATAAAAAGACCGTCAGACAAGTGAAGAAAAACTGGCTCAAATTTGACCTGGCGTGAGAGAGAGAGAGAGAGAGAGAGAGAGAGAGCAATGGCTTACGAAAAGCAGTACTACGATCTCGAGCACGAGGCGGGCTACGCGGGCGCGCGGAATCTCCTGCGTTTGAACGCAGCCAGCACAGAGGCGAAGAAGAAGAAAATTTACGACTGGCTGAGCAATCAAGACGCGTACACGCTTCATCACCCGATAAAAAGACGCTTTCCGCGACTCACCTACAACGTGAGCAACGTCGACGACGTGTGGGAGTGTGATTTACTGCAGCTCACATCGATAAAGGATTACAACGACGGACACTGCTACATCCTCGTAGTCGTCGATGTACTCGGCAAGTTTGCGTGGGTTGAACCATTGATGGATAAAACGGCGCGCAATGTTGCCGACGCATTCGAGCGCATTATCGACAGAGCACAACCACGTTTACCCTTGTGCGTGCAAACCGATCGAGGCAAAGAATTTACCGGTGCAGCGTTTCAAAAACTTCTTGACCGACGGGGAATTGACTTTCGCGTCGCCAGGAATCCCGATATCAAGGCAGCAGTCGTCGAACGCCTCAACAGGACACTGCGCGAGCGAATCTGGCGATATTTTTCCCATCAAAACACCAAACGATATATCGACGTTTTACAAAAAATTGTCCACGCGTACAATCATTCTCTACACAGCGGCACCCGAATGCGACCCGCCGACGTTGACATCTACAACGCCGCGCAGGCGCGAGAAAACTTGACCAAGCGCGCGAGCTCCAATTATCGGTGGCGACGACGGCAGCGCCACCACCACCACCACCGCGTCGGCGCGACACATGGTAAATTCAATGTGGGAGACCTCGTGCGCATCAGTCGAACAAAAAACACCTTCGAGCGCGGATACGAGAACAATTTCAGCGAGGAAATTTTTAAGATAGCGCGCGTATCGCGACGGCAAGGGCTGCACACGTACATTCTTCGGGACTTGAACGACGAGATCATAGACGGCTTCTTTTACAAAGAGGAACTCGTACGCGTCGGGCGCGAGCGTCTGGCGCCCGATAAGAATTTCAAGATCGAACGCGTCGTGCGCGAGAGAGGGCGCGGCGCCAACAAGCAGCTGCTTGTCAAGTGGCTCGGCTATCCGGATAAATTTAATTCTTGGGTAAAAGCTAGTCAGCTCGAAAAAATCGCGTAAAAAGCAAGCAAGCAAGCATGGACACGTACGAAGATTTTTACATGGTGCTGCCTAGCAACAGCAGTATGAATTACTTTCCCGATAATAAAACTAGCTGCTTCACGACGCACTTACCGCGCGAGATCAAATTACACGGCGAATGGCTCGTCGGACTGGTGGAAATACACGTG
The DNA here is from genome assembly GCA_036365515.1 of Torymus aiolomorphi. Lineage (NCBI taxonomy): Eukaryota > Metazoa > Arthropoda > Insecta > Hymenoptera > Torymidae > Torymus > Torymus aiolomorphi. Next base: position 173,986,273 of record CM070874.1, on the reverse strand, counting down.
CCATGCAGCGTCGTACATTTTCAAGAGGAGGACGCCTTCTACAAGTTTTCCACGTACGACGACGACGACGCGCAACTCGTGGAGGAAAAATATTGTAATATACCCGTTGGAATTTATGACTCACTCTTTGAGCTGGCGGACGCGATAAACAGCTCGAATGAAACCTATCGGCATCAAATGCTCGAACCCGTTAAAACACGTCGCGGCTATTACGCGATAAGGCGCAAGTGCGACTGTGCACAGCTACACGAGACTTATTTCAACGAAAAAATGCGTCGTATATTTGGCTTCGATGACACTCCGGAGAAGCAAAAAATACCTTTTACCACTCTAAACGACGAGGGCAAAAGGGACATAGTCGCCGCGAGACCTGCATCGCTCTCTCGAGCAATTCCCGACCAGCTGTATGTTTACACAGACATATGCGAACCCTACACAGTGGGGGATACCCAAGCGGCACTCTTGCGCATAGTTTCCATGGATACCTTTAAATTCAGATATGGATGCAGCACTGTCCAGCGCTTCGCACCCGCTCACTACATACCGCTTCTCTATCACAATTTTAATAATGTTATTATAGATATAAGAGATCAGCACGGGCGGCGCATACCATTCGAGTATCGTACGTTGACGGTGACGCTACACTTTAGGCGCAATTGCTAACATGGCACATTATACTCGCTATTACGACGAACAGATCGGGGGTGGCGTGAGAAACGTTTTTGCCGGCTCGCCATTTCAGAGTGGCCGAGGTGTAGGCGCGTGGCTAGGTGGCCTCTTTCGCCGCATTCTGCCATATGTCACGAGCGGCGCTAGGGCAGTGGGTAAGGAGACGCTGCGCGCAGGTATAAAAGTTCTCGACGACGTTGCCAACACAGGGAGCAGTTTCAAGGAGGCTGTAAAAACGAGGGCCCGTGAATCGGGTCGAAATCTCAAGCGTAAAGCGGCCGAGAAAATAGCAGAAGTTATGAAAGGTTCAGGCTATAAAACAACCAACCGAGTCAAACGTCGACGTCAGTCGCGAAAGTCACGCGGTCCCGTTCGCACCGTGCGCCCCAAACGCAAGAGGGCCATAAAAGTGCCAGCATCCGGCGGACGAAAATCGCGCAAAGGAGGTAGAAAAAAACGCAAAACACCGACGTTTCGAAGCGTTAGCGATATTTTCGGGCCAAAGTAAATAGAAAAAAAAGAAAATGTCTTTCTTACACTCGCACTCGTCAGAGTGTATGTCGAGCGAGCTTGATCTTTTTACACTCCCCGCGACTCAAACTTCGATCGAAGGCAGCAGTTTTCTGAACTATAAGCCCGTGTCGTCGATCAGCGATGAAGGCGACGCGCCGATCGAATTTGTCGTACCCAGCGCCAGCGAGCATTACATCGATCTCGCGCACACCATGCTGTACGTAAAGGCACAGATATTACCGATCGCCGATCCCGACGTGAATTTAAAAGTTGCGCCCGTAAACAACCTTCTTCACTCAATGTTCAATCAAATCGATATTTTTCTCAATCAAAAACTTGTCTCGCCGCCAAACAACGCGTATCCCTACAGAGCTTACATCGAGTCGCTGTTGAGTTATTCACCGGCAGCCAAAGAGTCTCATCTGACGGCTAGCCTCTGGTACGATGACACACCGGCTTGCTTCGAGGCGACCCCACAAAATCAAGGAGCGGGCTCTAACAAGGGCCTCGTCAATCGTCAAAACTATACGCTCGGCGGAAAGACATTCGACATGATTGGCCATCTGCACTGCGACTTGTTTAATCAAGATAAAATGCTTATCAATGGTGTCGAAATGCGCGTGCGCCTAGTGCGGAGCAAAGACGCCTTTTGTCTGATGGACAGCACAGACGATGGACAATTTGGCATAAGGATAAAAGAAGCTACGCTCATTATTCGTCGCGTGAAAATAAACCCCGGTATTTTAATCGCGCACGCCAATACTTTGGCCAAGGCAACTGCCAAGTATCCCATAACGCGCGTCGAAATCAAAACTTTCACGCTTCACGCCGGTATACACGGCGACAGCATCGATAATGCAATTCTAGGCCAACTGCCGAAACGCGTAATCATCGGTTTCGTAGATAACAGAGCGTTCAACGGAAATCGGCGACTTAATCCTTTCAACTTTCAACACTTCGACATAAATTACCTCTCCCTCTACGTCGATGGTGTCCAAATTCCGAGCAAACCATTACAGCCACACTTTACCGGGAACAATGCCTCGTTTATCGAAGCCTTTCAAACACTCTACTCGGGCACCGGTATACATTTCCTCAACGAGGGCCTCGGCATAAACAGAGTCAATTATTCACAAGGCTATTTTCTCACAGCTTTCGATCTCACGCCCGACTTATCGGCTCACTGTCACACGCACTGGAATCTCGTGCGGTCGGGTAGCGTGCGTATAGAAGTAGGCTTCGAAGTCGCGCCGACAACTACGATAAACTGTATTGTTTATGCCGAATACGATAACATTCTCGAAATCGACTCCACTCGACAAATTTTATCGGATTTCAGTGCCTAAATGCTGACGTCAGCACTACAGGTGGCGTCAGTCTCGCCGGACGTAAAAAGTGGGGGACAAAAGTGGTGGAGGGTGCGCTAACGACGTACGCTCTATGCCACCTCGCGTCACTTCGTTTTTTCTCTCGCACCCGGCAGCATACACGCACTTTTGCACGCGCGCACGCGCACCCCAAACAGCATGGACTACGTAATAGATATTCAAGGCTTCCGTGATACCGAAAAAAAATTTTTGCCAAAGGAGGTGGCAATCATTTGTCTGCAGAAAAAAATTATGGATCACTGGATAGTACAGCCGCCCTGCAGCTTCGATGACTTGCCTGATGAGGTTAAACAGACCAATACTTACTGCGCTGTTGACATTCATGGACTTCATTGGTTCGATGGGAAGTGAGTCTTCGCCAGTTGCATCGACATCTCTACAATATCGCCCGAGGGGCGAGAAGAATTACGTACGCGGCGAGGAGAAGGCCCGCTACATCGAAACACTATTTGGACGCTGTATATGTAACTTGGAGAAATACGCTTCTCCAACATTTGGCAAGTTCAACAGTATTTTTCCAAAAAACACCGTGTGCGCCACGCATTCGCAGAAAAAGCAAAAAGAATTTTGTGCCTTATACAAGGCTAATCAAATAAAGAAATGGCTACGTTCGCTACTACCCGAAGAATGGCGGCTTACTTCGAAGGAAAGGGTGAATAGTGAAATGTATTTTTCAGCGCTTCACGAGTACCACAGCAAGGAGAAGAAAAAAACTCTGCGGATTGTAGAGAAATCGGACGATGATGATGACTACGAGGCAAAAGATACAAATAGCAACGATTCGAATAGTTGCAACATATACTTCACAGCTGACGGCGACTCTGCATCATTGTCTCAAGAATGAACACCCGAGAAATAACACGAGCCATCAGTGGGCTCGCTGCTAATTCGATCGGAGTCTACGCCGCTGACCATATACCATGGCGCTTGAGCCTTCCCGCAGCCGTCGTGACTAATATCGACACGGCGGATAAACCTGGATCTCACTGGGTGGCATTCTACATAGATCGTCATGCAAGAGGCACCTACTTTGACAGCTACGGTCTGGGACCAAAGTCGCGCTGGCATCTCGACCGACTCGGAAGAAATTGCAAGCGTCTCGTGTGGAACAAGAAAAAGTTGCAGAGCATCGATTCGAAAGTCTGCGGTGAATATTGTATTATGTTTTTGTATTTTATGTGTAGCGGGCGTAGTTTACGCACTTTTTGTCAAGTCTTTACGCGCGATTCTCGCGCGAACGACAAATTAGTTGCCAAGTTTTATGAAAATGTCAGGAGAAAAGGTCGCGATAAAAAACTAAGAAAACAAAAGAAAATGCGTCGCGTGAACAATTTCCCGCGGGCAACTTCCGCAGGGGCAGGATTTTGTATGCAATCGTGTAAACCATTGTCGCAATAATGATGATGTCGCCGTTCTTTGTTCTATTGTATGGTGTTAATTTTAATGATTTTTCTTCTTTGTGTGTATGAATAGTTTGTAGGCTTTTCTATGCGCTTTGTACTTTTAACATTTTAGTTTAATATCCCTGGAGCAAAACACATTCAATTTTAGTTTGTAAGTAATCAGTCCCGGTTGTACGCGCTGCTTTAAAATTTATGTAATCATAGTTTGTAAGTTTTTGTGTATTTTTACTATGTAAGTTTTTTTCTTAATAATCTGATCGATCGATTAAACTTTTTTTTACCAAAACGACTTCTTTCATTTATCGAACCCACACTCTTCCAGTAAATTATCCGATCCCCTTCGTTTCCTCGAAAAAAAAAGTAATAGTCGGGTTTCATTTTTGTTCACACACACACACACGCGCGCATGACTAAAAACACGATGAAACGCGTTGCTTGCAAGTCTAGCCTTGGCTTTTCTTCGAATAGTTATCGATATTTACGCACTGATCGCGTTTCTCTCTATTGAACAAAACTTATCTACACGTACGTGACTAAAATTGATGACCTCATTTCCGCTGTTACCGAATACTCAAGCGTAATAAAATACCTCTTGAACTACGATATGCATCGATTTATCAAAGGCAACGTTAAAATCTCGCTTATCGATAAATATTTTCAAAACAAAGATATCTTTCTCTTTGAGAATAGATCGTGTTTCTCTCTTGTACATTTCCGGTGTTACCGATGAACTCACGCGTAATAAAATACCTCTTGAACTACGATATGTATCGATTTATCAAAGGCACCGTTAAAATCGCGCTTATCGATAAATATTTTCAAAACAAAGATATCTTTCTCTTTGAGAATAATTTTTCGCACAAGGTCTTCCCCCACCACCACCACGCTCCAACAGCATGTATACGTCGCGATCTGTCATTGGATAAATGCTTACCAACCACCGCCACCCACTGCGCAAAGGAGGGAGGTACGCGCTCGTACGCGTATAGAGAACCATAGGGCATCGCGAGCGGGATAATATAGTAGAAGCGCAGCAGCCGAAAGCACGACATCTCTACCGCCGAGCAGTATTTTCTTAAAAAGAAAGCACGAACCGCACTGTACACTATCTAAAAAAACACATCATCTCGGGCGTTGCCGTCAGTATTTTTTTATTAAAAGTGCGCGTAAAAAGTGTTAAAATGAATCAAGAGAATATTCCGCACACGCTGCTATTCAGCACGTGCTACGCTCTCAATAAATCGCATTCAAAGTTTGTCTATCTCGGCTTACAATACTTCGGCAAACAGTTTCGCCCTGTTATTCAATTTGGCGGCGGCGTTTCACCTCACAAATACGTCACTATGGACAAACCTAGCTGGGAAAAATTCACGGAACATTTTGTCACCATTCAAGAATATCTGATCAACGAGAATCGAACACCTAGAAAAATCATCCTACCCGCCCACGACATTTCATTGATGCTCTGCTACAGCTCAAAAGCCGTATCCGTCAACCATAGTCGGGAAATTACACCACCTGACTTCTCGAGCTGCTACGAACACGAGGCCCAGGACTGGGATACCGCCGATGGACGCAGTCCCTGCCTCACGCACGGCATAATACACGACGACGATACCTTCAGCACCACCAGCACCACCCCCACCACCGCCACCACCACCACCACCACCACCACCACCACCGCTGCAGCCATCGACGACGACGAACCACCCAAAAAGAAGAGAAAGATCGACATTTTACCGAGTGTTGTGATGCAGTTAAAGACATTTGCGCACTTGAAAAAATTACGCGAGTGTATAAATTTTAGATTCAAACAACTAGAAAATATCGTGATATTTGTTAATTCCGCGGTAGAGTTAATTATTAATAACATCAAAATAAACATTCGTGAAAAAAACGACGAGAATATAATACACTCACTTTTTGACGGCATAACTTTTCTAAAAATATTCGACGAACTAAAAGAAAATTTAAAATCTAATGTGAACGATCGCGTAGGTTATTCAAACTTTAGAGAAACCGACGTAGAGAGATTGTTTTTAGAACTTCGCACTCTGTATTTACACATTCTGGAAAAAGAAGTACACGAAAGCATCCAATAAATACACATTATTCGCACATTTGATTTTTTACTTGCGTCATCATCATGCCCATCACCACCACCACATAAATATAAGTAAAGGACAACACCGCGATAAAACAGTAGAGCTGCGATCCTCATCGAGACAACATCATGGGACCGCCGTTCAGCAAACCAGCCGGCAAGCCGGAAGACAAACAGCCTCTCGTCGATAATAAATAAGACCATTCCTCCACGGATAAAGATTCTGCCCGTTTTAAATCTTTTTCCACCAACACCCACTCTTTCCCCAAAAAAGAAGGCTACTCCAGATACAGCTAGTCGTCACCACCATCATCATTAAAAACTAATAACACAACCAAAAATACTACACTATGACAGACAGTCCACTACACACTCCTCGCACCATTTACCTGTAAAATTTCTTAGTGTCTGCGTACACTATTATGTGTTATTTATGTAAATGTGTGTGTATGCATGTATGGTGTGTTAATAAAAATGTGATTTATGATTTTTTACAAAAACAATTGTTTTCATTTATCGACCTCACATTCGTCCAGTAAATTATCCAATCCCTTTGTTTCCTCGAAAAAAAATAATAATCAAATTTCCCCTTTTTTATTCACACATACGATTAAACGCGCTGCTACCTGCAAGCATATCCATTTGTATATCTATACAGTACCTTTCCCTCCCATCCACGCAAGCGAGCGCTTACTCATCTCTCTCGCGCTCACACCAAAACGCCCCACTCCTCTCGAACCAAGCGGCTTGCAGGCACGCATACACAAACGCACACAGCAGTACGCCCAAGCCACCCGGAGAGAGCACACGGGCGATCCACCACAGGCCCGCGCTCAGCGGGGTGCCAACTACCAGCACACGCGTGGCAAGTATAGCGTAGTCCGCCGCTCTATACCCACCGCTGCGAAGGAGTGGGGGCGTGATGACTGGTATAGCGCACCAATACCCTGCGCTGGCTGCGAAGGAGTGGGCCAGCAGGTTACGTCATGACCGCTATAGCGAGAACGGAGGTATCAGGTTACGGCGCCATCAAGTGGACACTTAAACAGGAGCTATACAGTAGCTCATTAACAATAGGCTATTAATCATTGTTTATATAAATAAACAATAATTAACTACTGTTTTGCTACTGTTTTGGCTACTGTTTTGGCTACTGTTTATATAAACAAACACTTAAGATAAGAGATGTTTATATAAACACTTCAGTCAAGTGCCCACTTGAAGATGACACCGGAAGTGTAACCTGATACCTATCTGTCTCGCTATAGCGGTACACCTACTACTAATGGAATTAAATTATTTATTTATAAAATGGAGTAAACTATTAATTTTTACTCGAATTATACCAAATTTTGTAGAAAAACGATTTTTTGAAGGTATTATTTTCTTTGTGAGAAAATACTTCATAAAATTATCTGAAATTTATACAGAACTTTATAGACTTCTATCAACGTAATTTTGTTCTAGGCTTTTCAATATTTAACTATCTAATTATAAAGCTTTAAAAAATTAAAAAATGTATCTAATTTCTAAATATCTCAAAATTTAAGTAAAATAATAAAGAAATGAAATGAACAAATAAAACAAATTAAATCTAAAAGTTCAACTTAATTACTACGTTTTTAGTCCAATTATCGCATCCCGTGAAAAACGGCTGTTTTTGTTTTTCATTTTTTTCTCGATAACTACTTCTTAAAATGAACTGAAATTTATGCGTTATATAGTTCTCGTAGGCTTCTAACAACATGATTTTTTTAAAGCGTTCCAACATTTAGTTATCTAATTAGACAATTTTAAAAATAAAAAAAAAAAAACAAATTTGAACAAATGTAAGACTTGCTGAGTAAAGAAAATAAAGAGATCAAGTTAATAAATAGTACTAACTAAATCCAAAACTTTATTTATGCTTTTTTAACCCAGTTATCGCGTTTTCAAATTTTTTTTCTCGGGATCTTCATCGTAAAATGACCTGTAATTTACATGGTATATATAACTTATATAGGCTTCTACTAACATGATTTTTGTCAAAGTGTTTCAATGTATAACAGTTACTTTATTATGAAATTAAAAAAAAATACCTGTTATTATATCACAAAAAATCAACGAAAGCAATCTTAAAAAATAAGAAGACATAATTTTCTGCTCTATCAGAAGTGTCTGTTCAATATTGATTTTCTGTAAGAAATCATTGAAAAATTAAAAAAAAAAAATCCAAAACCGATAAAAAATCGACATTAAAAAAAATGTTATTCCAATATTGGTATAGAAAAAAAGAGCTATTATTTTTTAAAATACAATTACTAGAAGAACAAAAATATATACTCGTTATAAAACAACGGATATTTCTTAAAAACAATATTTTTACAAAATGTTACTATTATAAAGCTTCTTTGAAAGGAAGCTAAAGTACAATTAATACTTCTCAAAAGTATTTATTAGGCGATAAATATATTTTGTTTTAAGAAGGTAATTTTACGGAAGTATTAATGGCATGGTTAATAATTTTAATGCTATTTAAAAAAATGCAGCTAAGCAACTGTAACACTTTATCAAAGTATTAAATGTACACGCTAAAATGATTAGAGTGAAAATTCACTCGTATTTTAAGGTGAATTCATTCATAGAGTCAAAGTTGACTCTTTAAGAGTGAAATTCACTCTAATGGAGTGAAATTATCACTACACACGAGAAGAGTTACTTAATTTCACTCTTAAACCAGAGTAGAATTTTATAGGTTATGTCCCTACCGTTTACTCTACTTTCTAGTGAAAAAGTCACTCTATTTCGCTCTACCAAGGGAGTTAGTTTAACCCTAACCTTCGAGTGAAAATTTTACTTTAGTGAAGTTAATTTTCACTCTAGCTAATTTAGCGTGTACTGTTAATACTTTTCAAAGTGTTTATCAAGCTATATATTTTACTAAAGCATTAGTTGCACGATTAAAGCTTTTTAAAAGTATTTCAGATAAGTTCAATACTTTTTAAAAGTATTAAACGTATCACTAATACTTCTCAAAAGTATTTATCACGCGATAAATACTTTTTTCAAAGATGGCAATTTTACTAAAGTATTCATCGCACAAATAATACTTTTTAAAAGTATTCAAGGCAAGTTCAATACTTTTTAAAGTATAAAACGGACAACTAATACTTCTCAAAAGTATTTATTAGGCGATAAATACTTTTTTCAAAGATGGCAATTTTACTAAAGTATTCATCGCACGATTAATACTTTTTAAAAATATTAAACGTACTATTACTGCTTTCAAAAGTATTAATCGTGTGGTTAACACTTTTGACGAGCCGCCATATTTAAAGATAAGTATTTATCGATTGACTAATACTTTTCAAAAGTATTAATCTATTGATTAATTCTTTTTCGAGTAACAAAGCGTACTTTTGGGCTGAGTGTGTAAGAATGTCACCGTTAATAGTCATTTGTAACATTTAATATAATTATTTATATCTAACTATTTTCTATAATGTTTCTTTACAAATTTAATTCTAAATAATTTTTTATTAAAAAAGAAACAATAATTGACTTTGAAACAATTCTTTTATTAATCTAAATATATTGTTTTTTAACATTTTATAATAACATTTTAAATATTACATTTGAATGTAATAACAGATAATATACTTACATAATTTAAATAAATATAATTGAAATCAATAAAATAAATTTTTCATTGATTTTTAAATAAAATTAATTTGGTTTTTGTTTTTCATAATGTTCGATTCTTATTAAAATATACTTGCTTCATAAAGCTTTAAGAAGATTTAATCTATGCAAATGAGGATCATCTGTGTGACTTATCTGTAAAACTGTTTCAGGAATATTGTTCAATGTTTATCTAATCAAATTACTATAAATACTTTTTCTTGATTTATACAAGCTTCTAAAGATTTTTTCGGCTATTTTACAAACAGTAATAACGCCACTAGACGGTTTACACAAACCTCTACGATTTTTCCTGTCTAAAATATTAGATCCACTTCGTTCATTTACATCGCGTGTCAATAATACAGGACAAATTTCGCATTTCGTTCGTCGTAATATTGATTGTAATATAGCTCCTGCTATATATATTACTACACCGTCTATGTACTTAGCATTGATTCCTGGGCCATAAAAATTACCATTGTCGATCAATTCCCCGTTTTCATCGCACTCAATGCTTCGACATTCGTATGTGGTGTAATCAGTTTTTTCAATTTCAATACATTCAATTTTTTTAATTAATTTACTTTCAGGCACTTTTAAAATCGTCGAATTATCTAAAAGTACACTGTTAGCACAATCAGAGCCTTTAATATCAGCATGAATGAGTAATCTTTTAAAAATATGAATAAATTTATAAGCTGTCGGATTGTTACTATGGCCTCCCTTGCTTCTTACGCAGCTAAAAAATACTTCTAAATGGTCTTGAGAGAGTTTACAAGTTAATAAGTAACCATCGTGTTTTTTATAATAATTATGAAAAATATCAAGGACACTTTGTAAAGATATGATCATCCCAATGAATCCAGTTCTTTTTTTTGAGTTAATTATTAGAGTGCCATCTTTCAATTTTAAACCTTTAATATAAGTTGTTACATTCTCAACTTTTTTAGTTATGGTATCTATGTTTTCTTTAGATATGCCAACTTTCGATGGGTTACTTGTATATAACTCACGAGAATTAAGGATATCAAAAGCAGTATCCACTACATACGAAAATGTAGTAGTCCCTTCCACATCTTTGAACTGAGGTAGTTTTAAATCATCACGACAATGTTTAAGCCTATCACTTGTACTTTTGCTTAATGTTTGAGCTGCAACTCGGACGTTCATTGGACACGTACGCCATTGTAAATGTTCTTGTGTCATTTTGGTAATTTTCAAGCCTTCAAAAGTCTGAAAATCAACCAAAGCCTGAATATGAGATCAAGAGATGAGATTCCCATCTAAATCATGTAAATTTTCTGCACCGACGGAATTTCGTGTCAGTTTCAAAACGTGACATCCATCGCAAATAATGAAAATGTTATCATCAGTTATAGGATGTTTAAAATATTGTTTGATAGAATTTATGTTCACTGATAAATTTGCACCCAGTTCTTTACACATTACAAAATTCGACTGCAATCTATCGAACGTCAAAGAGGTAAAATTTGCACCTGTTACTTGCAAAGCAACTAAATTATCATTAACTATCTCAGCTTTATCTATTCCAGTCAGTGAATTGCAAAAGTAAAACGATGTTGGAATTTTCCAATTACCAGTTTCACAAACTGCCATTAATACTAAAACATTTTCTGCTGGAGGGATTTCATTTTCATCTGTACCTTTTCCAACGTCTACATATCCGTACTCTTTGTCATTAATTAATTCAATAGCTTTCTTTATTTTCATTTCGTCCATTACTAAATTTAATAATACTGGTTTGTCGGGCTTTTCCTTTTTTGTTAAATCTACTTTATTTTTTATAGCTTCAATACTTGACGCATTAAGGGGGCTAGACACCTTTTTTCTCTGAAATAAGAAGTCACATTTTAATACATAAATGTAAACTAATTATTTCATACTTTTTACATATAAAAGTGGGTATATTTACCTTACCTTAAAGCTTTCTCCGATGGGCCTTTTATATGGTCCAGAACCATAGTCATCGATGAAACAAATTTTTTCACTAACCGTAAGCTTTGAAATTTTCCTGTGGATGGATTGACTCCAGATTTGAACTAAATTACTCCTGAATAGTATAATTCTCATATGAGTGTAGGGATTTTTGATCTAATGAGAAAAAAAATTGTGCTGTTTTTCAAGAGTTTTTTTTTTATTTTTTTAAATTTTTTATATTTTTTCATAATTTTTCTGATGTAAAAATTTTTTCCGACATTTAATCCTAAATCCCTACACTCATATGAGAATTATACTATTCAGGAGTAATTTAGTTCAAATCTGGAGTCAATCCATCCACAGGAAAAGGACCCCGCACACAATGTATGGAAAATAATCATTCGGTCAAATTGAATCAAACTTGGGGAAAAGATAGATCTTGAGGTCCTGAACAAAAGTTCTCATGGGCAAAACCCCCCAAAATTTGACCGAATGATTTTTTCCCATACATTGTGTGCGGGGTCCTTTCAAAGCTTACGGTTAGTGAGAAAACTTGTTTCATCGATGACTATGGTTCTGGACCATATAAAAAGCCCATCGGAGAAAGTTTTAATGTAAGGTAAATATACCCACTTTTATATGTAAAAAGTATGAAATAATTAGTTTACATTTATGTATTAAAATGTGACTTCTTATTTCAGAGAAAAAAGGTGTCTAGCCCCCTTAATTCCAGATGTAAATGCAATGTTTTTGTGCCACTGTTGTATGGATGCAGGGTGAGGTAAATTTTTTACAAACGTATTACGCACGTAGTTATACGCTTTTGGCGAATAAAAGTTTAAAGTGGCAGCAAACTTTTTAAGAGCCTCTGGAAAAGGTTTTGTAGTCCGGTTTTTGCATAAAAGACGTTGAAAAAGCTGTTGTACAGTCTCAGGTGCCGTTCTCTATAATTATTATTAAGCATTTAATAATTAAAGTAAATAGTTATTTCATTTTATTTGTAAAATTTAAAATACATTTATTTATTTATTTATTTATTTATTTATTTATTTATTTATTTATTTATTTATTTCCAGAAAATATTTACATTACATTATTATATACGAAATATACATAAGTAAGTAAATCCTACTGAGGCAAATATTATTGCCTGTGTGTAGATCTGGTACACAGAAAACTTACAAACTAAAAAAATATTACAAACTACAAAATTCTTAAAAAAACTATATAATGTTATGTGCGTAGTGTTAGTTAACTTCGATAAAATCCATTGTAGTACATAAATAACAGTTAAATAATTTATTAGATATATTGGTTAAGATTTAATTATTATTTTGAAATTATATTGCATCTTTTACTATAAACATTTTTAATTTTTTCTTCATTAATTGTCTACTTAAATTCATAACTTTGAGATCCTTAGATAGCCCATTAAAGACCCTTATAGCTTCATTGTAGCTATTTTTATCACTAATTCTTTTATCACATTTAGGTAATTGAATTGTTTTGTTTCTGGTCTTGCTCGCACTGTTTATATATTTATTTCTTAATGTAGAATAATGTAAGGATATTGACTCTAACTGGAATAATTTTTTTATTTCAAGAGGTGGATTAGTTTGAGAGAATTTATTTTTATTTATGATTTTCAATATTTTGTTTTGTGTTGATTGTATTAGTTTCATATTATTATCGTACGCACCACCCCAGGCAATTACCCCATAATTGATTAGACTATGAAAGAAAGCATAATATATTATCATTAATGTTTTTGTATCCATCATATTTTTTATCTTGGCAAAGACAAAAATTAGGTATTTGGTTTTTTTAATGATATATCTTATATGCTTATCCCATTTCATATTGTAGTCGAAATACAGCCCTAAGTATTTATGACTTTCAACTCTTTTTATTAATTGCGTTCCTATTTTGATGTTTAGTGTGCCAGGTACACTATCACAGTAGTTTCCGAGAGTCATATAGACCGTTTTATCTATATTTAGCGACAGTTTATTTTGTGCAAGCCACTTGGCCACATGATTAAGGTAAGCACACATTTTTTTCTTGAGCTGAGGACCACATGTTATCACTTGATATGATAACCGTGTCATCAGCATAGGACATGATTGTGTCATTTTGCATACTTCCTAGTAAGTCATTGACATAAAGTATAAAAAGTAATGGTCCTAATATAGTTCCTTGGGGAACACCCGTGGTAAATTCTTTATATTCACTTTTACAGTCTTGAATTTTTACTCTTTGCCGCCTATCTGTGAGATAGCTAGTCATCAGTTTTAAGGCACTACCCCTTACTCCATATCGTTCAAGCTTATCTAATAGAACTCTATGATTAACAGTGTCAAATGCTTTGGCTAAGTCTAGAAAAGCAACAATTATTGGTTTACTTTTATCTAAGTTTTCGTATATGATATTTGATATATAATTTAATGCGTCAGTAGTTCCCCTATTTTTAACGAAGCCGTATTGTTTTTCTGATATTATGTTATGTTTTTCAAAAAAGTGGTATAATCTATTATAAATTATTTTTTCAAAAATTTTTGCAATGTTCGATATTAAAGAGATTGGTCTGTAATTATTGATATTAGATTTTTCACCAGCCTTGTAGATAGGGACTACCTCAGCATTTTTGAGCGCGTCAGGCCAGATAGATTTCACAATACATAAATTGAAGATATATTCTAAGGGCACACATATATATTCAGAGAGAATTTTCAATGATTTAGCGTTAATATTGTCTACACCTCCAGATTTATTTTTCAATGTATTGATTATTTTGTATATCTCAGCAAAATCTGTCGGACGAAAGAAAATAGATTCAGGATTCCTATCTGGAAGTTTCAGGTTATTATTATTTATATTAGCAAATTGAGCACTCAAATTTGGTCCTATTTTACAAAAATAGGTGTTCATAGCATTTGCTATATCAGTTTTATTTTCGATTTTTTGATTGTTATCGTATATATATTTTATTGGATTATCATGCACACTATTTCTCCCTAATTTAGTTTTAATTATGTTCCATAATTCCTTAGAGTTTCCGCTATTTCGTTTTACCATTTCCTTTTCATATTTAAATTTTGCTTCTTTAATAACTTTGTTCAATATCTTAGTGTAATTTGTATACTCTTTTTTAGGGCTTCAGAAGTGGGATTGTTTTTCCATAAGATATACAGTGTCTCTTTAGTAGTACACGAGACTATAATAGCACTAGTAATCCAATTTTTTCTCGGAAGTTTATTTTTAAATTGTTTTTTGGTAGTGGACGCATCAATACAATTATTTATCATGTCTATTAATGCGTTAACTGCAAGATTAGGATCCTGCATAGACAATATTGAGTACCAGTTTGAATTATTTGCAACATGTTTTAACTTGTTGTAATTAATTGATTTCATATTGAATTTCTTCGGCTGATTTATTTCTAATTTATCTATAGTTATAAATAATGGGTAGTGATCATTAAATGGATTCGTTATTTTAAATGAATTAATATTTATATTTTTAGTTTTTATATAGAAATTGTCGATGCAGGTACCTCTTTTATTATCAGATGAAGGCCTTGTTATTCCAGTAAAGCATGGCGTAAATTTATATTCCAAGAGATCATTTAAAAATTCTTGTGTTATAAGGTTATCTGTTGAGTCAGTCTTACTAAAATTTTCGTCTAATATATCAATGTTAAAATCCCCGATTATACAATGGTTCTTAGTATTTAATTGATCTCTTAGGAATTTTTTCAGGCTATGTACAAATTCATACTTTTTTATATTGTGTGATCGCTGAGATTCTTACAGTTTCGGTGCCAATTAATTTTATAACCGAGCTTAAGATACGTATGTTGTCGACCACTATAATTTCTGTGTGTTCAGATAGTTCATCCTTTATATACATCATAACTCCATCTGCTTTATTCATTTTACTCTCACTATAGTAACTTTTGTAACCTGATATGTTGTACAATGGAGTATATTGCACATTCCAAGATTCAGTACATATAATGACACTTGGTCTTACGGCTAAACATTCAATAAAAGTTTCAAGTTTTTCAAAGTTTTGTTTTACACTTCTAATATTTACACATAAAATCAAATTTTTACCTTTATCGATACTTTTATTGAGTGTTTGTACATTACCAAAAGCTTGTTCTTTTTGTGAGATAA
Organism: Torymus aiolomorphi; assembly: GCA_036365515.1. Lineage (NCBI taxonomy): Eukaryota > Metazoa > Arthropoda > Insecta > Hymenoptera > Torymidae > Torymus > Torymus aiolomorphi. The sequence continues at coordinate 173,970,417 of CM070874.1, read as the reverse complement.
CTTCAAAATTTAGTTGTTGTTGATCCATGTTCAAAATTCAGAAAGTTCAGAAGTTGCTGAGTCTGTTGGGTAATAAATTTGTGATATGGTTCTGTTTAAATTTATTGGTGAGGTTGTGGCCGATAAATTACCAGCTGATGTTGCCGGACTGATAAAAATTCTACTTTGTCTTCTTGGTGTCGTTACGTCCGGTGATTTACCGGCAGCTGTATCAGTGTTTTGTAACTGTGATTGAAACTTTACTTTACCTACATATTTTGGAATGTGCGGTCTCACTGGATAATCTGTTTCAGCAATTAACTTCTTTATCTTGTGCAACATAACCTCGCATTTTTCGGTATCATTTACCACGTGTTTAGTATTATAATTTGTTTTATATTGATGATTACTGTACATACAATTAACACAATTGTGTTCGTTTGGGGTAGTACAGTTGATTGTGTTATGTTTTCCAGCACAATGTAGGCAGATCTTCGTATTCTTACACTTTTTACCACTATGACCAAATCGACCACAGTTAAAACACGGGGTTAAATTCAAGTCATCGAATGCTCTGCAATTTTGATAACCAATATGAACTCTATATTTATTACTCACAATTTGATTATATACTTCCGCTGGTGTTTCAATTAATATAGTGTTAATTTTTGTTTTAATGTTTTCAAATATATGTAATACTTTGCATTTGCTGTTTAGGTGTTTGAAGTTCCTTTTGTTAATATCTTGCTCTATTTCTTTAATCTCCATGTCTTCAAAATTGTCGAAGCCTGTTATTTTCATCTTGGGATTTTTAATAGATTCTCTTGTTATTTTGTAGTAGGCAGAATACTTTTGTTTTAGGATATTCTCAGTTTGTATCAAACTCTCCTCATTTATAAAGCTTATTATTGCTTCATCTTTATTCTTGATTTTTATACTTTTTGCTTGTATAGATGAATTTTTATTTATATAGTGAGCTATATATGGTTTTATATCTGGCACATATATTCCTTTATTATCATTCTGTACTCTTTTCACTATTAGTTTTTGTATCTTCTTTTCTAATTTCTTATCACTTACTACCACTTCTGCAAATGTTTTTTTGTTTTTGGTATAGTTTTCTTTGTCTAAAATCGGGTTTAGCATGAGATTATTATTGTGTACTCCTGTACTTATTTGTTTTAATAGATTTTTTTCTTCTTCAGGAAAACTTGTCAATTCTTGATTTCCTTTGATTTCCTTAGCTTTTATTAGTAGCAATTCTTCTTCAGCTTGTTTTAATTTTTGTTCTGTCTGTGCATTGGTTTTTATTAGTATTTCGTTCCTTGTCATTATCAGATCATTTTGGTTTCTCAGATTTTCTAGTTCCCTCCGTAGTAGCACTACTGCAACACGTGGGTCTTTAGAGGTTATGTGTATTTATAAATACACATTATTTATTGAGCCATTAAGCCATTGATTTATATTAATACATTACTTTATACTACATTAGAAACAGATTTTTGTCATGATTGTTAGTAAACGTATACATAAAACTGTAATTATAAATCTATTTGACATGATTTGTTTTCGATGGATCTTATTTTATGTTTATAAAGTAAATTAAAAATTATTTTTTTAAATAATTGTGTGTATACATAAAACTCTAATTATAAATTTATTTAACATGATTTGTTTTTAATTTTTCGATGTATCTTATTTTATGTTTATAAAATAAAGAAAAATTAGTTTTTTACATGATTGTGCGTATACTTATAGCTATAATTGTAAATGTATTTTAGACATGATACTTATATTTATACTATAAAATGACGTTTTGTATAAAAAAAAAAATAATTTTCTTAAATAATCACATTAAATCCATAATGGATGTGTAGTAATTAATTATTTGTTTTCTTCATTTATGAAAACATATAAAAAAAATTATTTTTATATTTTTTAAATTAGGAGAAATATTTGAATCGGTTCATGCAAAAAGGGCCCTTAGACATATGGAAATTCTATCCACTTAAGTGCCCTTTTTGCATGAACCGATTCATTTATATAATTCCAAACATCTAAATTAGAATACCTTGTTCTCAGAATCTAACAATAATTGACTTGATATACTTAAATAATAGAATAAATTTTCACATCTTGTCATTATTCACTTGAAGAATCGATGAAACATTTTCTGATATAAATTTTTTATCTTGTACATGAGAGATCAATGATTTCATATTTTTCACTTTTGTCTTATTACGATAGATATTCATTCTTAGACGTTTTATTTCTTTTCGTTGTTTAATAATTGTTTGACGTTGTGATAATACTTCATTCTGCACTTTCTTCATTAATTTTTTTATTTCAGGAACATTTGTATAGTCAATAGATTTCAAATCGACTTCTCCTAATGACTTCCTTTTATGACTAGAAGTTTTCAGATCAATACTTTTACTAGTAGATAAGCTATGGGGATTCTGGAGTCATGGGGATTCTGGAGTCAAGGGGATTCTGCAGTCAGTATACTTTCTGGAGTCAAACAGCTGACTGCAGTTCTGCAGTCAGGCTTGACTCCAGAAAGTATACTGACTCCAGAGCTGCGACTCCAGAATCGGTGACTCTAGGCCAGCGGCCAGCGGCGAGCGGTCAGCGGCGAGTGGTCAGCGGGTTGATAGCTTATCTACTTATAAATATGTAGAACTTTTTATAACCCTTCCGGTTTTCGAAAATTCCGTCAACGTCGTTCGATAGTACATTAAAAGTATGTCCCACCTATTGTTAAATCCCCAAAATTTCGTCCGTTTTTCGATCCGAGCTCTCATTCTCGAGTTATAAGCAAAAAACCAAAATTTCTACCCCCACCATCGATTTTCGAAAATTCCGTCAACATCATTCCATAGTATATTAAAAGTATGTTTCCCCTATTGTTACGCCCCCAAAATTTCATCCGTTTTTCGATCCGAGCTCTCATTCTCGAGTTATAAGCAAAAAACCAAAATTTCTACCCCCACCACCGGTTTTCGAAAATTCCGCCAACGTCATTCGATAGTACATTAAAAGTATATCCCCCCTATTGTTGCACCCCCAAAATTTCGTCCGTTTTTCGATCAGAGCTCTCCTTTTCGAGATATAAGCAAAAAACCAAAATTTCTACCCCCACCACTGGTTTTCGAAAATTCCGCCAACGTCATTCGATAGTGTATTGAAAGTATGCCCTATTGTTATACCTCCAAAATTTCGTCCGTTTTTCGATCCGAGCGCTCCTTCTCGAGATATAAGCAAAAAACCAAAATTTCTACCCCCACCACTGATTTTCGAAAATTCTGTCAACGTCATTTGATAGTATGTGAAAAGTGTGTCCCCCCTGTTGATAACCCCGAAAATTTCGTCCGTTTTTCGACCCGAGCGCTCCTTCTGGAGTTATAAGCAAAAAACCAAAATTTCTACCCCCACCACTGGTTTTCGAAAATTCTTTCAATGGACAAATATTAGATACCCCTCAGAGGTAGATAAAACGCCCCGACCCTGCCAGGTGTACGGCAGGCCTTGAACAGGTTGCCTTAAAATTTTGATGCTTGTTCAATACTTATCTAAACCTAGGCATATGCCCTATTTTTCGAAGTATCATCCAACTGCTGCTTCCGAATTTGACAGCCCCGTATACAAACAGTTCATAGGAAAATTATAAAAAATGGCCTCGCACCAGCGGCCGGCCACATACTCCCACCACCGCGTGGCGGCTCGTGGAGCGGCAAGCATAGAGCCGGCGCGCGCCGACGACTCTCAGTCGGCCCCGACACCTGGAGCCGGACAGACCTTCCGAATAGGAAGACCCAAAAGGATAGTAGTCGGCCGGGGTGGCTTACCCGAACAGGGCAAGCTGACACCCGGGTGGCTGACCACTCGTGCTCACGCACGGCTCGTTCCCTCGATCCTCTCTTTCCCTCCTATTCCTACGTCCGGTCGACCTCGGCATCCAACGCCATAAGGACCTTTCCGAAGAGGAAGGGTTCACCAGGTGGAGGATTTGAGGAATACCCGCACAACAGAGGGGGGCTATGACGCCTGCCCCCTCTTTTTTGTACTAGCGTTCGGCCGATGTCCGGGGTCGCGTCGCGGAAAAATGACCCTCCCGGCTATATAAGCCCGGAGAAACTTGGCCAGTTATCCGGTGCTCGACTTTGGAGCTATTACACTCAACGCGCTCCATTTTATACTCGTTGACAGAGCACCGCCGGCGCCGCTCGTACGCTGATTGGTCGAAAATTCGAAGAGGAGGCATCGAGAGTGAAGATATAAATATAACGAGTGCACGTGCGACTTCGTTAGTTCGCGAGCACGCCTTCCCGCTCTCGCACCTTCGCTTATGGCTTCTCGCGCAACCGTCTGCGGGATGCATGCAGTCTTTCGCCTCTCAGTAGTTAAAGGACCTTGGCATTAATGATCGACAGTACGACGTAAAAGTTGACTACGGTCAGCCTTCGTCATTTTCTTTGAAAGCGATTACGTTTAAGAGAGAGATTGATTTGCACGCAAGTGCATAGCTGCACTCAGGACGGTGAAGCAGACTCCACGAGGAATTCTAGCGGCGGAAAGTGAGGTTAGGTGAGTACACGCATGTACTCGGTCGCTCGCGCCATTTCTTCGTCGCATTGTCGATACACGCTTTATTTTATATTCTTTGCTGTTGCTCTCTCAACGCAGGAACAAACATAAATATATTTTGAGCAATAGCAAAGAATCGCGCGCATACACGCAGTTTTTCTTTGTGCACGTGTTTCGTTCTCTCCTCTGTACGCAAACAGTACGCGCGAGTTTTTGTCGCTTATTGTATCTGTCGCTCATATGCAACCAGCTGGCGTTAAAGCCGGAATTGTATACGAGGCATGGTAGTGACAAAATTCTCGTGGTGGAAAGTAAGTCGAGGGGGAGAGGTTAGGCAAGCACATGCGCGTTGACGTGTGCTCGTGCCTCCGCGTCTCTTACGTTTTTTATGTCCACGCTTCGTTCTTTGTGCTTCGTTTTTTCTCTCCTCTGTACGCAAACAGTACGCACGAGCATTTTAACAGTGGTTGCAACTATCGCTCATATGCAACCAGCTGGCGTTGAAGCCGGAATTGTATACGAGTGATAAGGCATGACCATGACAAAATGTTCGTGGTGGAAAGTAAGTTGAGGGGGAGGGGTTGGCAAGCACCTGCGCAACGTCAATGGCCCGTGTTTCATCGCGTTTTCTGTGTGCGCGCTTCGTTCTTTTCGTTGTGTTCTTTACTCACGTGAGTTTCGTTTTCTCTCCCCCGCCGCGCAACAGTACTTGCGAGTTTTTTACTGCTATTGCTTTGCTATCACTCGTATTCACCCAGCTGGTCCTGAAGCCGGAAGTGTATACAAAATATAATGTACGATAGCAGTAAAATTCTAGTGCAGGAAAGTAAGTCGAAGGGGAGAGCGTAGGCGATCGCGCAGTATAGATCGAACATGCATTCACGTTAGCGATTTTGTACTTGAGTATTTCGCGCCCATGTATGTCATTTCTTTATCATTTCTCGCTCTCACTCTGATTTTCAGTCCAAGGAATAAACTATTTTGTTATCCTTACAACGATTTTACTAAATCTTGGCAACCAAGAACTTTTACTACCTCAAATAACCTCCATATGATAAAAAAAATTTTATGTTTTGCAGGATGATAACCTCCCTACAGAGAAATAACCTCTCTAGAAATTTTTATATTCTGAAAAAGGGAAACTTGCAGTATTTTTTCTATATGTTATTAATTTATAATATTTGTTTTACGTTTAAAAAGTTTGAAGCCCTGAAAAGGGCTGTTTTTTTTTTCTCATCTATTTTTTCAAGAAGTTTATAATAAATTCTGCGGAACGAAAGTTATATATTGAAAATAAATTTATTCACTTAATACAATATTTAATTTACATTATTAATTATACATTAAATGCAACGATTCGGTTATTCTTTTATCACATTGCTCGAGCATCCACTTTTTCATGGCCGTTGCATTTCGAAGGGCACATACGCGAAAGTCACAACCAAAATGATTGTTGCATGAAAGAGGTTCCACTGGGAGCTTTCTTAAAGATGGACAACCCATATCCTCGATGTTAAAAACTGATCTGAAAAGAAAAAAATGACTGTTGAGAATTTCTCTTTTATAAAAAAAAATATTTGAAAAACATCATTTTAATAACTAACCGGTCAGAGAAAAATCTTTGCATCCATTTTGTTTTCTCCAATCCTTTTACATATATCTCTGCCCCATCGAGTACGCCACGTAGAGTGTTGCTAAGCTCTTCGTACGGGATGTTGTCCGCTCTCCACATAATTCCGTGGAAATTCTCTTCAAGTCATCTATTTTCGGACTTATTTTTGTCCAACAGCTTTTCCCAAGCATGAGGTGGTTTGAAGAGGAAGACAGACGGCGTAGGGTCTTCCTCGAGAGGGACGACGGCTGTCTCCTTGAAAACGAATTCGTTTAAGGTAATCTTGAATCCTTGCACGTCGACGATGTACTTCATCGTGCTTCTGCAACTGGTGCAACTGGTGCAACTGCTGCGACTGCTGCGACTGGTGCGACTGCTCTCGAACGAGAGCGGAGAAGCGAATGAGATTTTTCATCTCGCGTGCTTACTTTTATAGCCCTCTCATTAGCGCTTTTCCTCCACCGCTCGTTTTTGACGAATCACATTGTTTTTCCCCCACCCTATACCTCATAACCAATCATAATCGAGCTCTCGTCACAGCTCAGAGATAAAAGGCGCTGCGTTGACGACGGAAAGTCAGTCCTCTGCTCGGAGTAGTCGAGAGCAGTTGTATCAAGATGACACAAGAGTTTATGGATATAGGTCTTAACATATGGAAAGTGTACATGAACACTCGGAATGATGTTGCTAATGAAGATGACGACAGATGGTTATGGATGGGAGATATCGCTCTACGCAGAGCCCAAAATTCATCGCGAGACTTTTCAGAGGACGAAAAGCTGAGACTTGAAGTCGCTGTCACGCTTATAAAAAACGTGATGAATTTGATAAGAGAACGTCGCGTAAGAGTTAACGCGAATAATCATGCAGTCGCCGGTCCGAGTAACTCAAACAATTCAAACATGGCTCAAGATTGTAAGGATACAGCTCATACGTTATGGAGAGCGTACCAAGCCATACTTGGTGGTCGCACTGTTGACGATATAAACACATACATAGAGATGGGACATGCCGCTCTACTCAAAGCCCAAAATTCATCTCAAAACTTGTCAGTGCCCGATAAGCAGAAACTTCAAGCGGGGGTTGCTCTTATTAACAGTGTTCTACATCTGTTGAGTGAACATCACGTAGGTGCTGGTTTAAACGAGAATAATGATACAGCCGCGAATAATCCTACAGTCGTTTGGGATGACGTCCAGTCGGCCTTTGAAAATCGAATAAAAACGGGTGTCATTACTAACCGAAGGCATCTTGATATATTAGCTTTCATGAAAGATGCTAAAAAGCAGTTCATTACGAAAGTCACTGAAGCTCTTGAGGAACATCCTGTTCTTAAAGTTAATACAGTCTTGGCTGCTGAGTACACGATTGTAAAAGACGATGAAGAAATTGATGATATTAAATATTTTAATACGAAGACTGCTCCCATCTATTCAACTACAGACTTAAATGAGTGGTTTGTTATGAATGTGCAGCAGCCCATCAACACGGAAATGGAAGAATTTCAGAGCGAGAATCAGGCTGGTCCCTCAAATCGATTTTAAATTTAGTTATAAATATTTATAAGTTTAATCCGATGAGGGGTAGCTCTTACATAGATTTACCTTCATTCATCAAAAACAAGAAGGCATGTGTTAACGTAAAAAATGATGACGATCAATGTTTTAAGTGGGCTATTCTGTCAGCCTTGCACTCTAATAATGACAATACAAATTGAGTAGCTTCATATATTGCATACAACAATGAACTCAACTTTGAAGGGATTGTATTTCCTGTAGATCCTCAAAAAATTGGCAAATTTGAAAAACAGAATGATGTTTCAGTGAATGTATTATTTATAATGTATAATCTATTATTTGAAGAAAAAAGGAAAAAATTTCGAAGTTTTACCACGACACTTGACATCTCGCAAGCAGGAAAAGCATGTTAATCTACTTCTTGTTGAAAGTCATTATGTGGATGAGGAGGAGGAGGAGTGGGAGGGCGAGGAGGAGGGAGAGACTCATGACATAGTATTTAAACATCACTATGTATGGATAAAAAATATATCAAGACTTGTACGAAGTCAGGTATCTGCTCAGAGACAGAAAAGTTTCATCTGCGATAGATGTTTACATTTCTTCTGGACTGAAGAGAAGCTGACGAAGCATGCGATTGACTGCGAACAAATTAATAAGTGTAAAATTACACTCCCATCAATCAAAGACAATATTTTACAGTTTAAAAACTTTGGTTGCAAAAATCGAGTTCCATTCGTAATATACACAGACTTTGAATGTATATTAGAGCCAGTGACTGGCAATGAACGAGCTTACCAAAGTCACAAACCATTCAGCGTGGGTTTTTTTGTCAAATGTAGCTATGACAACAGTCTTTCTGAATATAAAAGCTACAGGCAAGAAAGAGAAGATGCTGAATCTCCAGCTAAATGGTTTGTTCAAAGTCTTCACTCTTTCGCTGTGAAACTAAATAATGCATACAAAAATCCACGACCAATGAATGACTTAAGACCTAGCGAAAAAATAATGTTCGACGGTGCTCGTATATGTCACATTTGTGAGATACCATTCACCGACACTGACAAGAGAGTTCGTGACCACTGTCACTTTACTGGAAAGAGGGTATTATTAATTTTCTTTATTAATTTTCTTTTAATTTTCTATTATTTCTAAAATTATTACAGATATCGTGGAGCTGCACACAACAAATGTGACATCGGCTTCCAAGACTCGAGAACAATCCCAATAGTATTTCATAATTTGAGTGGATACGATTCGCATCTCTTTATTAGAGAAATAGCGACATGCTTCTCGGGACGAGTTTCATTACTTCCACAAACAAAAGAAAAATATATATCTTTTACGAAGTTTGTGGAAGGTACAGACATAAATTTGAGATTTATAGACTCTTTTAAATTTATGGCCTCGTCTCTGAACAAGTTATCATCATATTTGGAGAAGCTTGATACTGTAGAGTGCATGTTCAAGCAAGATGGATTCACTGATGAACAAATTGCACTCTTAAAAAGAAAAGGGGTATTCCCTTATGACTATGTCTCGTCGTTCGAAAAGCTGAAAGAGTCGAATCTTCCTTCAAAGGATGACTTTTTCAGCAGTTTATACAACACTAACATCAGCGAGGAGGATTATGAGCATGCTCAAAACGTTTGGCAGAGTTTTAACGTTCAAGATCTTGGGCAATATTCTGACTTGTATCTCAAGACAGACGTTATACTGCTGGCTGAAGTTTTTGAAAACTTTAGAAATAATTGTTTAGAAGCTTACGAGTTGGACCCCGCACATTACTACACAACGCCCGGTCTCACATGGGATGCTATGCTCAAAAATACTCAGGTATAAATTTAATTATTAAACAAAAAAAATATATCCCTTTATTATTCTTAAATAAACTTTTTTTTTTACAGGTTAAACTCGAACTTCTTACGGATGTAGACATGTTAATGTTTATTGAGCGAGGCATACGGGGAGGAATCAGCCAGTGTTGCAATCGCTATGCAAAAGAGAACAACCCGTATATGAAAGAAGGATATAACGTTGACGAGGATGAGAAATATTTAATGTATTTTGACGTCAACAACTTATACGGTTGGGCGATGACTGAGTCCTTACCATATGGCGGCTTTGAGTGGGTGAAAAATGTCAACGACCCAAACTTCTTCAATATTTCCGATGACGAGGACTTTTGACTACGCTTCACGACAAAAAACGTTATGTGCTTCATTATCGAGCACTTAAACAGGCGTTGAAACATGGCTTAGTTCTCGTCAAAGTACATCGAGCTATTAAATTCAAACAGAGTCGTTGGCTAAAACAATATATTGATTTGAACAGTGCGAAACGAAAGGAAGCCAAAAACGAGTTTGAAAAAATGCTTTTCAAACTGTTCAACAACGCTGTTTATGGTAAAACAATGGAAAACGAGAGAAAACGCGTCGACGTGATGCTGGTCACTAAGTGGAAAGGTCGCTATGGAGCTGAAGCACTTATTTCAAAACCGAATTTTCACAGCAGTGACATTTTTTATGAAAACCTTGTTGCTGTGTAGCTATTACGCACGGAGATTTCCATAAGGAAACCAATTTACATCGGATTGGCAGTTTTGGATTTGTCCAAGACATTAGTCTACAGGTTCCAATATGACTAAATGCGAGCTCGTGTAGGTGACCAGGGCAAGCTATTATACACCGATACGGATAGTCTGGTATACGAGGTGACAGGTGTCGACATGTACAACGTGATGAGACAGGATATTAATGAATTCGACACGTCAGACCATCCGGAGATCAACCCGTTCAACATGCCACGAGCGAATAAAAAGAAGGTTGGCTTGATGAAAGACGAATGTAATGGAGAGATCATGTTGGAATTTGTTGGGCTGCGAAGCAAGATGTATAGCGTGAAAGTGCAGAACCAAAAACCTATAAAAAAGGCGAAAGGTGTCAAGAGTTCTGTGGTTAAAGCCACCATCACCTTTGACGTCTACATCAAGTGTCTTCGTGAAAACGTCATCGTCACTCGAGAGCAACGAAATATTCGATCTAGGCATCACAATCTGCATACAGAAAAAGAGAAAGAGATTGCGTTGAGTGCTCACAATAACAAGCGTTGCTACAGCCCGGCACTACAGATACGCTTCCCTGGGGTCACTACAGCATAGTGGGGAGAGAGAGGACCAATCAGAAAGTACCTCGAGAGGAGGGGGTCAAACCACCAATCACCGCAACGCAAACGGCCAATGAGGACGCATCTCGAGAGAAGGAGGGGGTCGAGCCACCGACCGCCGCAGTGGAGAGCCCACTATTTAACGCGGAGCAGCGGCCGCCGGACCTCATTCGAGCAGTCGAACCACCTAGCAGCAGCAGTCAGCAGCAGCAAGTAGAACATTGGGACAACCAGCATCTAGCTGCACAACATCCGCTCCTTATTGCTCAGCAGTCGCTCTTCGCAGCTCGACGACCACTCCTCGTAGACGATTCTCTCAAGAGGTCTTCTAAGACGATCCTTGACGAACCAGTTAACAAAAAATCGAGAGAAATCTAAGGTTAGTATCTGAAATTGAGACTTTTTTTTCATTACTAAAAAAAAAATAATCAACTCAGTTGTACATGTTACAGATGGATCTTTCAAAGTTGAACGCCATCGCTCGTGGAGGATTTCTCCCTACGAAAAAACTCTCTGATCTACCACGAGATGTCAAATTGATGGTTACAAAACTAAAAATCGTGACGACAAAATATGGAACGAAGGTCATAGCTGAGCTGGACAGCGATTTTGAGGTGTTTTTGCCGAAGAGAGTATCAATTACCTTAATAAACGACGAGAAGCTCTTCAATGAGTTAGCAGATGCTGCAAACAAGTACGAACTCTTTTTGACTTGTCTCAACGCGACTAATATTGAATTCAGTGGAAAATAACTGTTGTGAATATTTAGTTCTTGTAAATAAGTTAAAAATCAGTTATAGAATAAAAAACATTGTTCATGATTTAACTTTAAAAATCAAAATGTTGCAAAACAAGTCTCGATGCGTTTAATATTGAATAAATGATGTAAATTTATAGTTAAGCATTGTGAATAATCGTTAAAATTAGTTCTTGTAAAAACAAATAAGTTAACGACATATAAGTTAAAGAATAAAACATTGTTCTTGATTTAAAAATTTTGTTTTTATTAAACATTCCATCTACATATCTTTTTTATCAATCCAACTATTGTGTGAATTATCAAAGCCAAGCCATTTTACAAAAATTTTACTTCCTTTTTTCTTAATTACTTTTTCTACAAGATAAATATCTGGATACTTGGCTTTGAGTAGTTCTTGTTCGTAGAAGCCGCCAGAGACGGGATGATCTTGATAGTCCTTCAGATGGTAAGTTGTTGGATTTGTAGCTGCTATACGTACAATTGTAAATATCTCTGTAGACCAATTAGGTGTATATCCTTTATCAAATACTGCTTTAGCCTTGCTCACTCGAACTTTATCACCAATTTTAAATTTTGGCTTAATCTTCTTAGTTATTTTGCTGGTAAATTTCCGTAATATACCTGCTTCGTTAATGGATGTTACATCTTTAGGTTTCACGCCGATAGTACGATGTTTACGATTATTGTATATGGTAAGTAAATCAGGTAAAATATCTAGCCACTTGTAGTTGCCTCTCAAACTGAATTTTTTCCACATTGCACTTTTTAGCGCGCGATTGAAGCGTTGACATATCGCTGCTTTTAGATTGCTACAGGTTGAATATAACTTTATTTTGTGTGTGCTCATAAGTTTTTGTTATAGAATTCTTTGCCTCTGTCGGTGTGGAGATTTTTTGGTACTCTGCCTTTAACCAGCCAGATTTCATAGCTTCCGAGACATCTTTGCCTGTTTTTCTCTTTACAGGAACAGCCCATGCATATTTGGAGAAAACGTCGATTATAGTGAGCAAGTATCTATAGCCCTTATTGTCGCGAGCATATGGAATCATTTCGACGAGATCTGCTTGCCAAGTCTCATCCAAACCACGTACGTCAAAGTTACGACGTGTATAGTTGCGTCTTGCAGGTTTGTGCAGTTCTTCAACTAGTCTTTCGTATTCCATGTTTGTGGAATTACTGATTGAATATTTGTGCCATAGCCTCTTTTATAGCCAAAATGTCAGCTTTTATTTGAGATATCTGTGCATCAACTTCGTTTCTATGATTGACAACCATTACATCTAAATCATCCAGACTAGCTCAAAGTTTTGTAGTTATGTCTGTCATTCCTCGAATTTCTATTTGAATAATGTTTCGTAAAGTCTCTAAATTTACAACATCGCTCGGTTGTTGAGGATCAGCAACATTGCATAATTTTTTATTTTCTATGTCGTAGTGACCGTCAGTCGTGACTTTAAAGCCAACGCCAGGAGGCCTTCGACTACCTTCGGTTTTTCCAAGGTTACGTCCAAACACGTCAACGCTCATTTTAAGAATGATTCATATATTCGTGTGCGCTCAATATATATAGCCTGCTTCGCGCAATTCTTCGATTATAGAGTGTATCTCGTTTACCTGACTTGGGTTTCCGGCAGATCTTTCTGCTACTAGTAAGTGAATCCGGTCAACGAGCTCGTTTGGATCGTCCCAGTAGACGTAGTCTAAAGCCGTACGCTTTTTTGCAATTTTATAACGAGGTAATGAGCCACCTTTAATCGATTCTCCGGTAATTGTTTTCGAGGTAATATTGAACATTGGAGTAATAATATTATTAAATTTATTACTATTATGAACACGAATCCTTTCGTTCTTGTCATATCGCCTTTTATGAGCAGACGATAGTTTTAAAATGTTTGCGATAATTTTTTAAATCATCTGCACTTATATTATTTTTATTTGGTTGTTTTGCTATGAGTAACTCGAGTAATCCTGTAGTTCTCGGGTATGCTATTCCATTAATTTTGATTTTATTATTATGAAAACTAATCGGTAAATTACCAATAAAAAATGTACCGTTTTTATTTCGTACTCCATAAATTTTGTCAAGATACTGGGGTTGATTGAGCTTCAGGGCCTTGACGTATAAATCAGAGTCATCTTCGATATCGCTACCTTCGGTTTCGAAAGATGTATCGTGGGCATTCTGTATCGTATCATTAAACTCACTGTCAAAACTTTCATTTTGTTTAACGCTACTCTGTTCGACTGTGTTATCTTCGACACTATCTTGTTCAATATTTTTCTGAGCTACAAGTTTTTGAAGCGGATCAACTATTGGTTTAAAAATTTCATTTAAAATCTTTTCGACATTGTCTTTCCCAAATTTTAATATTCTATATTTACGTTTAATTGCATCTCGTGCCTTAACGAGTTGACGAAGCACGTTTTTTTCTCGTTGAAAGTCAGCCATGTTGTCGTTTCAACGTTCAGTCTGAAACTGCTGATTGTTACCTATGTGTATGCTTTATTTATAGCAAAATTGTCAAAACCCTTGCGAAATCTGCCATCATTTATTCCTCTATCTTTATCGATGACTAGAAAACCATGCTTATCATCTCTCCAACACTTAGAGCACAATTTTTTAAAACGTATATGAGTCATATCGGTATTTACATGATCGTCATATATATGCTTTAAATTTACTTCATCTTGTCTAAAAATGGCAAGTAAGTTTACATTATCTCTGACAAGATGTTTTGGAACGTGAGCATAAGTTTGGCATAGATAAAAACAATCAACTTATTCATGTCTGCTCATGCAGAAAAAGGCTCTAACATTATCTTGTTTTTCGCAAGCAATATCGTCGAATATCATGATTAGAATTTGGAAGTGCGTGATCGGGATCGACAACTGCATCGTGCTTGCTGAACGGAAAATATTGTACACCTTCTATAGGTTCTAAGATTTCATTTAAAAATTTATATTTTGGTCGATTAAGAGACTTTGAGTAAACGTATACGTTTTCAAATCTAACACCATTAGGATGCGTTATGAGAGCAAGTAAACTATTTGTTTTTCCGCAGTTTGACGGACCTCAGAAGACGGCTCGTATACTATCAGGAAGTAGTTCGCCGTGTCGCTTTGCTCTTTTATCATGCTCTACAAGTGCATCAAAATTTTCTATTGGCAGCTTTACCGACTGCTCTTTGAAGTTCATGATCTTTACTCTATGACAACCAAATTACGACTGATGGCTATGAGTATAAATAACGGTCTTATATAGCTTCCACCATCAGTTGCCCGTTGACTATCGAAGAGTGATGATCATTCACAAACATGGACGCGGTTTAGTTAATAAAATTATCAATAAACTTCCATTTGAACTTCACATACCCGGTTATCAGTATTGTGGTCCAGGCACTAAGTTGGCAAAACGTTTAGCTAGAGGAGATCTTGGAATTAATCCGCTATACGCTGCTTGCAAAGAGCACGATATAGCTTATTCTAGAAATCGTGAAAACGTTCAAGCTAAAAATGTCGCAGATAAAATTTTAGCTGAAAAAGTTTGGAATCGCGTTAAATCAAAAGACGCTAATTTTGGCGAAAAAGCGGCTGCATACGCTATAACTAATACTATGAAATTAAAATCTAGATTTGGTATGGGTTTGAAGAAGAAAAGTAAAAAGCGAAAGAACGCTAAAAAATTGGGAATTGGTTTAAAGAAGAGAAACCAAGTTCCCTTGAAAAAAATTATCAAAGCTGGTGCCGTTAAATCAACGTCAAGTAACTGCGCTCTAACAGTTACGATCAGCTTTGAAAAAAGCTCGGAGCGCTGTTAAAGAAGCTGGCGGTAAAAAGAATATTAAAATTCCACGTATTTTACTAGTCCCCACGAAAACGGGAGGGTTATTGCCATTTCTCATACCTCTATTTGCAGGCTTGAGTGCAACTGGCGCTCTAGCTGGTGGTGCTAGACTATACTGAAATTGGAAAAATTCTTCAAGATTCATTCTAAGATGCTAAAAGAATTTTCGTGCTTGGTGAAATAAAAAAGTTGTGGTTAGAACGTTTTAATGTTAATGTTACTGATATCAACGAAATGAACTATCCATCTTTCGATTCTCCAAGATCAGTGACTATATGTACTAACCATAATGGAGCGTGCAAAACTACTTGTGCCCTGTACAATATAAAACGCATGAAAAAATTTTACCTCAACGATTCCAACATGGAATGGGAAGACGTTATAGAATGGGAAGACATAGGAGAATAAAATTTGAGGGGTAATGGAGGGGTTGATAGACAGGTAGAACCTCACAGGATAGGAGCGAGGTGGGGCTCCTATCCCCCTTCAAATTTTTTAATAGTTCGATAGCTGACCACTAGGTGGCTACGATGATCTCGTAAGCAGTCAGTAGGGGCATAGGTTATACATAAGCGTGATGCGGTCGTTATAGGCTTTCATTCCTTAATAATGGGTCAAAGCAGCTCAACCGTTGCTCCTGAGCAACAACCACTAATCAACGACAAGAACGAGAAGAATCAAAAGTTGCAGTGGAAAAAATATTCGGAAAAAATTTCAACAAACACCTATTCTTTGCCCCAACAACAGGGTTATAAAAAGTTCTAAATATTTATAAATAGATAAGCTATCAACCCGCTGACCGCTCGCCGCTGACCGCTCGCCGCTGACCGCTCGCCGCTGGCCGCTCGTGCCGATTCTAGAGTCACCGATTCTGGAGTCGCAGCTCTGGAGTCAGTATACTTTCTGCCGTCAAACAGCTGACTGCAGTTCTGCAGTCAGGCTTGACTCCAGAAAGTATACTGACTGCAGAATCCCCTTGACTCCAGAATCCCCATGACTCCACAATCCCCATAGCTTATCTACTTTTACTACTGTAAAAAGATTAGAAAAAAATCATTTAAAATATTAGTTTACTTCTAACTAAATAGTATTGTTCAATTTTGAATTAGTATTACCTTTCATTTGCACTTAAATTTACAACTTTCATTGACTGACTTGAACAATTCATATTTGAATTATTTACACTACACACATTGGAATCATCAAGACATGTGTGCAAAACAGTAACTAATCCAGTATGGCAGTGGTTAGGAAGATCACTTAAATCCTTATGTATTTGTGTCGAGTGTAGTACATTAGAAACTTCCAAATCAATAAAGCTATTATCACTTAATTCACTGTTTAAATCATCTAAATATTCTTCCTTTGATTTAATTAATTCATTTATTTCTGCATTACTAGTAACCACATTATTCGATAGGAAGTTCCATATAGCTTCATATTTATCCACTATTGTTTTCCTAGTGAAATAAAAAATTTTATGTTCAAAACATTTTATACTAAATTTTATTACATTAAATTACAATAATTTTATACATACGGTGCAGTACTTCTAAAATTTGTGAAAATTGAAGGGACAGATCTTCTTTGTAGCAACAATTGTTGTCCTTTTCCAGTTTTATAAAAACAGCTATCATCAAAATGTAGATCACATATAAAAAGTTTTTTAACTTTTAGTAAGTCATCCACTCCATCAGAAAAATTGTTTTTTAGAGATTGTATCCATGTCTCCCTATATTCTTTATTGTTCGGAAATCTATTAAAAAATATAATATTACATTATCTTAAACTAACCTAAAAATATTTTAAACGTTTTTTTGATATCAAAACGAATACTAACCTTCGAAAACCAAGTATTTCACAACCTTGCATTTGTTCATCAAGTCTACAATTCGGAACAACACACTTCCTAACCATTTTTTATTAATTTTTTCTTAGATTTTTACATTTTACTTAAAACACAAACATAAGAAAATGTCAGAAACAAAATTTGAAAACGTTCAAATGCGTGTATTTACTTTGTGGAGCAAACGACGACGGAGCGACCAATCACAGCACCGTGTGAGAGAGACAGACGAGGGACACTCTTGCTTGCTGTTTCTCTCGCACCGCACGAAAACCGACCACGATTTTTTAACACGACATGCTGCCTCCAGTAGTATATGCTCTAAGGCGCTAGCATCTAGGTACGCACTGTACGCATCCGGCGATAACTTTCAACTGCGGGTATTATGATTATTATGAAGCAAAAGTATAATATTTTGAAACAAAAATATTTAGCCATGATTTTCAAAACGCATTCGGCATTGTAGAACAGCATCTCGCAAGTCGCAATTGACGGCCTAATGTGCTTTAAGCATTGGCTTATATATTGATAAGGTTCACGTAATCTCGGAAATTGGAGCCAATCTCTAGTCATTTGAAAAAAGCGCGAATATTTGAAATTCTTTAGATTGAAATGTGCTAGATTTGAATTTTGAAACTCACGTATTTATAGAACTACTAAATAATTAAAATAGAAGGAAATTATTTGATTTTTTGCTTAAAAAATGTATTTAATTATCTTATCATTGAAACCATTTAAAACTAAATCATAATGAAAAAGTGTTAGTAACATAACCTGAAAAATAAAATAGTACGCGCGAAAGTACATTTGAATTTTGCTAGTATATAAAGAAACTCCTCATCCAAGATCAAGATCCAACCTTAATGCTTTTGCAATTTATCATTTATTTGTTTATACATTTATGTATGTAAAATAAAATATGTTTAAATATATTTAAGAGAAATTTAAATGGTTTAATACGTTAAAGAAATCTAGTTTCTTAATATAGAAATATAATCATGCTCATATAGTATACTTCTTAAAATTTGTTATGCAAGAAATAAAATACATCTTGCTATATAAACAGAATAATATGAAAATGATTGATTTAGTGTTACAAATAAAGTCCTTTAAATACAAAGTTCTTCATACTTTTTTTATTAGAATCACCTAAATATATTCTTAATGAATCCCAAGAACGAACTCGTGATAAAGCAACATATAACTGTCCATGATTGAAAACTTCTTTTCTCAAATCTATTGCAACTTTTTCAAACGCTTGTCCTTGAGCTTTGTTAATAGTCATTGCAAAAGCTATTTTAACAGGAAACTGTCTTCGTTTAAATACAAACGGGTAATCATTTTCAGATGAATATAAAGTTATGCGGTTTAAAAATACGATTTGCCCCTTCTTATCACCAGTTAATATTTCACATTTTAGTGAATTATTAGCTAAATGTAAAACTAATAGCCGAATAATCGTGATCACACAATAACACCTTAGTTTCAATTCATAAGGTGGAAGTGAATGCGGAATTAATGTGTTTAAATATTCAGGCTGTAAAATATCAGTAAAACCTGCATTGTCACAATTTTCTGTACTATCAATACTTGTAAACACTTTTTCTGACGCTTCATCGAGTAAATTTACTACTTTCTCATTAATTTCATTGACATCGGCATTTCTCGCAGATAAAATAGCATAATTAATAGTTTTTCTATAGTTTTTATTTCTAAAAATATCACCATAAGTATCTTCAACAATATCAGCTTCAATAGAAGCAATACAATTTTTAGAAAAGTGATCAATACTTAAATCATCATAAGCATTATTTAATGTCCCATCACCAACATTTAATAAAAATTTTGCAAATTCCATTTCTTCTGGTAAGGCACGCATGTTTTGTATTAGAGAAAATTTAATATATTTGTTCCAATGTAATGTATGATTTATTGATAAATCTACGGTTTCACTACGCGTTGCTCGAATTTTACCAGGAAGTAATTGTCTAAAATCCCCACCTAAAATAACAATTTTTCCACCAAACATTTTATTATTATTCATAACATCACGCAAGGTTCTATCCATTATTTCAATAGCATGCCTTGGGGCCATAGGTGCTTCATCCCAAATAAACACGTCTATACTTTTCAAGTAAGCAGCTTCTGGTGATTCTAACTTTATACTTGAAGATGAGTCTGAAAGCAACGGAACAGGTAATTGAAATATTTTGTGTACTGTTTTCCCTTTTGGAAGCAACGTAGCTGCAATACCTGTAAATGCCATCATACATACATTCTTATTATTCCCTTTTAAAAGGTACCAAAGAGTTTCGTATAAAAATGTTTTTCCAGAGCCTCCAGGCCCATCAATGAAAAAGCAATTTTCTTCTGTTGAAATGCAGTTCATATTGAATGCAGAACTTAAAATTTTGTCAGCTATTTCTTTCTGCTTTTCATTTAATTTATTCATTCGGACATTCCCAATACTTAAAAGATCTTCTGCCAAAGCTTCTTCATTATTAATCACTAATGAATTATCATTAATTATTATTTGCATTAAATTTTGTAATTTTGGAAATTCAGCAATAGATCTACCTTCTTGTTGAAGTAAATATTGAATATTAACAACTGCTTGCGAATAACTGTCTTCTTTCGAAAAGTGTCTGTTAAAATCTTCAGACATAAAGTCTTTAAAATTATCCCATAATTTATCTGGTTCCAATGGATTGCAATACATCAAAATACGAACAAATATACTTCGAAGTTGCCTTGGCATCATAAAAACTGCAGCTTCTCTCATTGCATATTCCCATTCTTGATCGTTTTCAATAAAATGTAATGCTAAGCAGGTAGCTGTAAAAGTTTCTTGAATTTCTCCATTTACTGTTTGAAATGTTTAAAACTCGTAGCTCCTTTTACTCTCAGTAACAGAATTCTCAAGTGAAATAACTCAACTTGAGCTGGACTAACGGTATACATACGACCTATGCAATCAGTATATCTTTTTTTTTGTTCCACTTACTTTCTGTCCTTCCATTAACATTCTGTGTCTTAAATACATAATGCACAGGGATATCAGAATATAAATAATTGCGAGCTTCAAGATCTCGTAAAATAAGAGCAAAATAATCCATTAACATTGTTACCTGTTCCAGTGCATTCTCAATTTCTTGTTCATCAGGATTAGTATGAATGATGACATTTTGAAAGTTTGGAAGATGTACCGGTAGTCGCACAATAGTATGACTTTTATCATGCAATGGTTTTGATAAAATCCTCCAAACCGCTGCAGATGGACCAACATAACGAGTTTCAATAAATTGTTTAATTTCATCATGTTCAATAATTGTCTCATTATTTGTATTATTGGTAATTATTACAGATGCAGCATCATGTCCTTTGTATATATACTTATGCAAATATGATATAGATTGTATACTTGAGCAAACTTCAACATTTATATGACAATTAAACATCAAGGATAGCGTTGGACAATAAGGAACAACGTGACGATTGTCTACTTGATAATTATTAGGGCATGCGAACGTTCTTCCAGTATTTCTTCGACAATAAATAGGATAGCTATTAACATCGATTATAGTTCGCATTTTGCAATTGCTTTGGAAATTTTTTTGAACATTTTCCATCAACGATACACCAATCTCCACAAGGCTCGTGTATCATATTTTTCATGACAATATCATGTAGTTCAGGATGGAGATCTGGGTCGGGTATTTCAGCGGAAAAAAATTATCTACTTTTTGCACAGTATTAAGTTTACAATGTTCAGATAATGTTATTAATAAATGACAATGTGGTAACCCGCGTTTTTGAAATTCTATTACATAAATGAACGCTACTACTTTCCCGAAGAAATTGTCTTTCTTAATAAAATCAAGTAAAGCATTTTTTTTAAGTGAAATACTCGAGCGCAGAGGTCAGGCCTATCTGACGCCTGTTGCCCTGTCAATAAATGATCTTCGATTTCTTGCCAACGTGGGCTGCAAGTCATTGTAATAAATAAATCTGGTTTACCTTTTTTTGTGTTTGAGTGATAGCATCATGATAACACTGTAACATGTAACGTGGAGATCCTACAAAAGTTGATGGTAAAATTTGGATTTTTCCGATCCTTGCATTTTCATTGTTATTTGTTTTTTTTTTCTAAATAATCTATAACACCTTTGTAGGATGCAACTCTCAATTCTGCTTGATGTGATTTGCAATACTCTATACGATCTTTCTCAATTTTAACATAAGAGTCAACTAACTAAATATTGTTGAAATAAACGACGACCTCTGATTAAAGGATTAAAATAATCTCTAATAGCAATTTTATATTTTGTGTATGCGGCTCTAGATACTCTCCTCTTCCCATCTTCGCGTAACATATTCCTGTGCCAACCTTGTGAACCATGAGGATAAAATAAAGGGTAAATCCATGGTTCAACGTTTGGATCCATCGAACTGACACTTTGCAATTGTTTAGTATTTTTATTCCGTATGATCACATAAGCATCTGGTATTTCTCCATCAGCAGTGGTAGAAAATATAGCGGTAACCTCATTCGTTCTTTGAAAATTATAACGTTCCTTATCCTGCTCTCCTGGTTTCAATGAAAAAATTAATTGTAACTCGTTATCTAACTGAGAGTTTTCTTGTTTCCTTAGTTCCTCACCGATCATTTCATATGATTGAGCAAAGATATTATATTCGCGCATAATATTTTCAAGTATTTGCACGAGATCTATATTTACGCCTGCATTAAAAGCCGCCATTCGATGCTCAATTGCTTCATTAGCATCAACAATGAAAAGTTGACCATATGAAGGCTTTTCGTTGATTTCAGGGTGTAAAGCAGTATTGATCTGATAATAAATTTGCCCTTGTATTTTAAAACAATAAGGACCAGGTCGACGATCACTGAAATTTACTAAATTTGCATTGTAAGAGGCAAAAGAAAATAAGTTATTATATCGACGAATACTCTAAAAAAATTGATTTGATAATTCATGTTCAGAAAGAAACAATTTTTTCAATTCAATAGGAAATTCAGGAGTGGGTAAAAATTTAATATTACCATGATTGCAACAATCATTAAAAGAGTTACCTTTATTAGATACTCTCTCACCAGCAAAGTGTTTCGCTTCACAATGAACACATTCAACATTCATTTGGCCAAGGGAATTTTGAGATTCATGATTACATTGAATAATATTTTGGTTTATAAAGTAAGAATGATAGTGAGTAATAAGAGATTCTACATTTAATCTATTATCAATGTATTGAGAATTAGCGTAAGAATGATCAGCATAATTATTATTAACATAAGAGTTTACTATTACATTATTTAAATCATCATTATTTATATTTAAATTTTGTATATTTTGGGGCTCATCAGAAATGACATTGAAATCTACATTTATTGGATTTTCACAAATGTTTAATCTGTAATTATTATCTGTATTTAATGACTGAACATTATTTATATTTAAAGCATAACAATGTTCATGAGAAGTAGCTACTCTACTAATATTAATAAGATGCACTTCTTCACATTCATCATTTAATATGTTCGAATTCGAATCACTGACACTACGAGCTGTAACTTCTCGTTGAGAAAGTCTTTTTAAGTAATTTTTTTTATATACCTTATTCCATTCTTGTTTAATTCTTTTATATTCCAATTCTTCTTCTTCTGTTCTAATTTTTTTCTTTCTTCCCATTTTATTTATACACAAAAAATACAAAAAATAAAAGTAAAATTGGAAAAAAAGAAGTTGTAAAAGTTCAAGAAAATAAATTATTGTAAGAAATGAATAGAATTGTATATATGAATATAAATATATAAGTTTAGAAAGTAAACAACAAACAAATAATTATATTATAATAAATATTTTATTCACAAAATTACAGTATGAATTACAGTATGGTAAAGACAACAAATTGGTATACGTGTATTTAGTATTTTAAATTTCTACGTAGACATTAACTATCCTTTATAAACTGTCCTTTATTATTTATTCAATAATATATGTTAGATTTTAATGTTCAATCAGTTGTCGTATTACCATATAATTTTTTAATAATCACAAAATTCAATTAAACGTATACAACACCAACTAAAGTTTTTCCTTTAAAGTATTGAGTAGTTTTTCTCCTTTAATAAAATTTCAACTCCAACGTTCACCTTTAATTTTCTTCAAAATAACAAATTCTCCTTTATTATAGTTTTTTATTCGCCTTTAATATCTCACATTTATCTCCACATAGTCGGGGTACTGAAACCTGAAATTAAAAGATTCATAAGTTTGTTCATGTATTTATGAAAACGTTAAAAATTTATAAATGACATACCAATTGAATTATTATCATTTTATTTGCCAAAACCACAACAAATAAAGTCTTATTTAATATTAAGGTACGATTATTAAAAGTATTATTATATATCTATAAAAAACAATATTTAATAAAGAACTATAAGTAAATAATAAATATCATACTCTATTTTTACTTATAAAAAAAATATACTGTCTTATACTCCCATAGCTAACGAAAACACTAATATTTGAAGATTTTTCCTATCAAAATTCATCACTTGGTTCCTTAAAAAATCGCCTCTGCTAAACGACCGTCAGATCTGACGGACAAATAACCTACAACACATTTAAAAACACGTAAAAACCGTTGTTTTGAGAGTCTGACCTGGAAGGGACTATTATTTCTTTAGTCAAACCTCAATCCTTGTCTATTTTTTTCTTTATTCAAGCGTCAATTCTTCAACTATAGAAAATTGAAGGTTAGGTTTTACCAATATATAGGTATATGCGCTCTCATGAAATCTGACGGTCGTTTAGCAAAAGCCTTAAAAAATTCCTTAAAAAATATTGTAATAACTATAAAATAGTTATATAAAGTCATCGTATAAAGTCACTTATTTTGTTGCAAGAAATAATGTAAACTTTCAAGTAAATTACTTTAAGACTAAATACAACGCATTTTTTTTTTATTTAAAAAGAATAAGTATGACATTTATAAACTATAAAATTACAAACAAAATATATAGTTGAATGATACACACCATAATTAATCAATAGATGAATTCAATACATAAGATTTAACTGGCTGCTGCTTGTCAATAGAAAATTCTTATAATATTCTATTGTTTTTGAGATTGACTGAATGAGGGGTGGGATCGTGGACTGAAGGTTCAATAATTGAAGGCGTTTCGTGTGGAGAATAAAGTGGTTTATTGTTGGTGTCCGTTGTGCAGTCGTGAGCTGCTGCTGCCTCTCTTGGCCGTCGCGTGCTGAACTGACTGCGCGGCCAGGCGCCGTCGGCCGGCGTCTTGGGAGTTGGAGGGGCGCAGAGAGGGCCGCGTGGCGAGCGCTGACTGGCTGCGCACCTTACGCAGGCCGAATATGGCCTTATAAGGCTCGATGACGTCAGCGTCTCCAGCGTTCGAGGCGATGGATCGTGAACATTCCGCCCACCTTCGCCAGACTGCCGAACGAACCTCACTCAGCAGGGTGAAGACGTACGACCTTGGCGATGGGTCGACGAAGAGTTGTGGTGGCCGTGCACAAATCGACCACGCGCGTGATTCCATCACTCCCTGGATGAATAGCTGTGATGCGTGCGAGGGGCCACTGGGCTGGAGGCGTGAGCTCGTTGCGAACGAGCACGAGATCACCCACGGCTATTGGATGCTGTAGTTGCCTCCACCTACGTCGTGCCTGCAGCGAAGTCAGATATTCTGAAGACCACTTCGTCCAGAAATGCTGAGTCAGCTGGCTGATCAAAAGCCAGCGCTTTCCTGGAGTCACATTGGCATCTGCGAGGTTTTCTTCAGGCACTAAAAATGACGAACGTTGAATTAGAAAATGTGATGGGGATAAAAATGCTAGGTCAGAAGGATCGTCCGTGAGAGCAGTTAATGGCCTTGAATTAAGGCAAGCTTCAATTCTGCACGTAAGAGTCACAAGCTCCGAAAATGTGAGAACTTTTTCTCCAACGACTCGGCGGATGTGGTGTTTTGCCGACTTAACTGCGGCCTCCCAAATGCCACCAAAATGAGGCGCACCGGGAGGATTGAAGATCCAAGATGGTCCTTCTTGAGCTAGAGACTTTACAATTAGCGAAGAGAACGAGGAAGAGGCTACGAGCATCTGTTTTAGCTGAGCATCGGCCCCAACGAAGTTCGTACCTTGGCCAGAGAACAATTTTTTGCAATGATCTCCACGAGCGGTAAAACGATGGAAAGCAGCGATGAACGCTTCACTAGAGTAATCCTCAACCACCTCGATGTGTACGGCTCGGGTAGCCATGCAAATAAAAATCGCTATATAACCTTTCATGGTGCCTTTACCCCTAGTCTTAGTAAGACGAAGCTGAATGGGGCCGGCGTAATCGACGCCTGAGCACTCGAATAGCGGAGAAGGGCATACTCGAGCCTTGGGCAACTCACCCATTAATTGAGTTGGCACTCGAGCGGCATGTCGGGAGCATGCGAGGCAAATTCTGATGACTTCCTTGACTTCAGATCGTCCTTTAATTATCCAATACTGTCGTCTTGCGTGGCAAGTGTTAATTGAACACCACCATGGAGAGTACGTTGATGAGCATCCTCAATTAATAGAGTGGTAAAGTGACAATCAGCAGGTAAAATAAATGGATGCTTAGCATCTTCTTCGAGAAGAGAGTGAGAAAGTCGACCGCCCACCCTGAGTAACTGATTTTGTATCATGGGGTTTAAAGGTAAAAGAGAGCTTTTGGTGGAAAGTTTACCTTTTCTTTGTAACTGTTGGAGTTCAAGTTTAAAATAAGCCGTTTGAACTAGATATATCAGACAAAGTCTGGTGTTCTCAATATCACTAGCACTTATTCCCTTAGAATTCGGAGTATGATGGCATAGTAGGGATTGAAGAACAGTACGAAAACTAACAACCGAACTTGAAGTCGCTTCGCGTTCAGTTTTCGAGCAGATTCTGAAGATGAATCTAAAGCAGTACGATGCCATACAATATAACTTATTTAATGACGAATATTTGTTAAAAAGACTCCAAAATTTTTGGAGTATTCTCGACAGAATTTGGAGTGCCCTTGCTAGCGACTAGAGAGTGGCTAGGTCGAAGATTCAGACTATTTACTGTAAAATTGAGCTGATCATGAGCCTTTGACCATGACTCATGATTATCGGAGAGCCAGGTGGGACCTTTCCACCATAAGCTATACGGAACTAGTTTTGAGGGCTCAATACCTCGTGAAATAACATTCGCGGGGTTATCGCCTGATCGTACGTGATGCCAGAACGCATCAGGGAGCAGGGTATGAATCTCGGAGTACCGGTTAGCGACAAAAACGCCCCATCTAGAGGGATGGTCTTTTAACCAGAAGAGCACATCAGCAGAATCAGACCAAAGATGAACACTCAAACTTTATTGGGAAAGATTCGAGGAATGTGTGAACCAGTCGAGCAAGTAGCAACGCAGCGCAAAGTTCTAAGCGAGGTATGCTTAGCGTCTTAAGTGGAGCTACTCGCGTTTTAGCGACTTGAAGCGTGACAAGCGCTTATTAAGTTTGGATCAAGCGCAGGTAGACTACTGCACCATACGCAAATTTAGAGGCGTCTGCGAATCCGTGAATCTCAAGTAATTCACATTGGGGAGTGTATCCGCTCCAGCGAGGGATTTTAATCAGACTAAGTGAATGAAGATCTTGCAACCAAGTCTGCCACTGATTTGAGATATCAAGAGGCAGTTCTTCGTCCCAACTTCAGAATCCATAAAGATTGCATAATAATCTTAGGGGTTATTACGATAGGAGCCAACCACCCCATGGGGTCGAAGATGCGAGCAATTCTAGAGAGAACCAAACGTTTGGTATATGCCGAATCAACGGGAGCATCTTCGATATGAAAACTAAAGTAATCTGTGTTAGGTTGCCAATCTATACCTAAAATTGGTACAGAGGTTTCAGAAGCAAATAAAGCAATGGAATTGCAGCTAACATATTCGAGGGTAGGGAAGAGAGTACTTCAGTATTGTTTGAAGTCCACTTACGAAGGTTGAGATGACCTTGTTTGAAGAGTTGAATTAACTCATCTTGTTTCTGCAAAGCTTCTTCAAAAGAGTGTGCACCAGAAAGCACATTATCAGAATACATTTCTGAGCGAACAGCTTCAGCTGCGATCGGATAAGTTTTGCCATAATCTTCGGCTAGTCTTAAGAGTGTGCGTATGGCTAGGAAAGGCGAACAGGCCAAACCATACGTCACTGTGGTTAATCGATAAATTTGAATGGGTTCACTCTTGTCAAAACGCCATAAAATCGACTGAAAGGGTTGATCACATTGTTCGACACCAATCTGCCTGAACATTTTCTCCACGTCAGCTGAAAGTGCGATCTTATACCTACGCCAGGCACAGATTAAAGCGACGGGATTCTGAAGAAGATTGGGTTCAACGTGTAGAAGATCGTTGACCGAGACCCCTGTTTTCGATTTACTCGAACCATTAAACACAGTACGTAATTTGGTAGTTCTACTTGTTTCCTTCCACACACCATGATGTGGTAAGAAGGCTTGAGATTTGCTCGTAAATGAATCAAAATTAGAAGAGAGAGACATGTGGCCTAAATCAATGTATTCCTTTATGAATTCAGTATAAGCTAATTTCAGTTTTTCGTTTTTAGCGAACTTTGCTTCGAGACGATTGAGTGCGCATAATGCGGCAGTGTGAGAGCTCTCGAGATGAGCAGAACTCAACTGGTCTCGACTTTTCCAGGGTAGACTTACTATATATTGCCCTGTTTCATCTTGACGAGTTGTTTTTCGATAAAAATCCTCGTATGCTTGTTTGTCAGGCGAGTAAGATTTTTTGTCATTGACTATCTCTTCCGCCCTCCAAAAATCTTGTACGAGCTCCAAAAGTTTGGCTTCATGCTCGCAGCTGTCCGAACAATGAAGAGATATTGATTCTAACCCTATTTCTGAAGTTGACGAAGAGAGATTACCTGTCAAAAGCCATCCAAGTTTGGAACTACGTGCTATCGGCTGAAGACTTTGGCCCTTAACAATTTGATTTTCAATGATTTGCGCATAGGCGCTTGCACCGAGAATAATATCGATGCGTGATAGTTCAAAATACATGGGGTCTGCTAGCTGCAGCCCTCTTAAGTATTCGAAGTTAGTAATATCACCTACGACGGGAGGCCTATACGAAGAGAGTTTTGGCAAAACAAGGTCATCAACTTCCAAAGAGAAAGTTGAATT
Organism: Torymus aiolomorphi; assembly: GCA_036365515.1. Classification (NCBI taxonomy): domain Eukaryota; kingdom Metazoa; phylum Arthropoda; class Insecta; order Hymenoptera; family Torymidae; genus Torymus; species Torymus aiolomorphi. Next base: position 173,941,854 of record CM070874.1, on the reverse strand, counting down.
GAAATGCGGTTGTATAGTAAGACGAGCAACTTTAGAAGAAACAGCAGCTGTCTTTTCACCTATACCTTGGATGTGCGTATGACTGGTTCTACAGTTTAGAGAAAGCATATTACACATAGCTTGTGTAACAAGTGAGATTTGAGATTCGGGGTCAATAAGTGCACGAACTAGAATTTTGGTTCCGTTAGGACCAAGGGCGTTAACCCTAGCGATAGCTAAAAGTACTCCTGTACATTTAGTACTTTCTCCACTATTGAGGGAGACTGCTTGGAGAGCACATTGATTGTCTTTAGAAATGACGAAATTGCCACAGTTTGGGCTAGAGGTGCTGGTCGCTGAGTCAATCTGATCAGTCTGCAACGGACTGACTGTGTGATTGTTTTCAGAGTGCACCAAAGTGTGATGCTTGGCTTTACAGAGAAAGCATCGGTAAGTGGAAGTACAATTTTTAACGTTGTGCTTTCCTAAACAATTGTAACTAAGATTAGCGGATTTGATCAATTTCTTTCGCTCAGGAATCGCTTTATTGAGAAATCGTTCACACCTATTTGTAAAATGAGATTGATTGCAAAATGAACATTTCTTTTTTGAAGAAGTAGAAGGTGAGGTTTGATGCGAATAAACCGACTGAGCATTGTCATGCTCTGATTTACGAGGTTTTGAATTTGTTGATTGAGCTTTTGAATTATTTGTTGAAGACGTTCTAGTGCCAGCTTCTATGGCCTCTAGAGTGAGGGTTTGACTTCGAAGAAAGGCTTGAAGTTGTTCCAATATGGGTGGATCAACACTATCACCAAGATGTCTTTCCCATTCTTTACGAGTATTTAAATCAAGCAACTTAAGCGAGAAATGTACCATCAGATCACTACCTAAAGAATCTGTTCTATTAAGAGATGTTAGACTAGCTGCAAGGTTGTAAAGTTCCCTGTAAATGCGTTTAATTTCCAAAGAAGAGTCTGTCTTCATGGGTTTGACTGAGAAGATTTCTGAAATGTAAGAACCAACAATACGACGTTGATTTTCGTAATATTCGATTAAAGCTGTCCAGGCTCGTTCATAATTATCACCCGAAATGGGAAGAGATTTAATTTTCTCAAGTGCCTCTCCTGCGAGGTGAGTGCGAAGATAATGCAATTTCAAAACAGGCGTTAAGTCTTCGCGACGATGTATGACTGAGCGAATGACATCCCTAAAATTCTCCCAATCAGAGAATTTACCTGAAAATTTTGGTAAATCTATCTTTGGTAACGATTGAAACGAAACGTTAGTTGATGGGTCTGAACCTGTAATAACTGGGGCAGCATTCGAATTAGAAGAACTTTGAGCATCATCTCTAGTTTTAATAGATTCTAAGAAGTCAAGAAAATCTCCTCTGCGGTCGTAGAAACTATCCTCAACCAGATCTCAGAGATTAGTTGTAAAATAGGCATGTTTTTTATCAAGACCTTCAATGAGTATGAGTTTCTCGTGATTCTCACGAAAAGTCGTATAATTTGCTTCAAGTCCGGCTAAACGCTATTCTGCATAACCTTTCGTCATGTTATCTTTACCCTTAGATTTGAAATTTTTAAAAGAATTTGCAATTTTAACTTGAAGCTCCATCTGCTTAGCAAGAAACGCCTCGATTTTGAGATCAAATAATTGGACTAGTAACGAATTGACTAGTTATGGAGACGAGATGAAGCCTTTGAGATCAATAATAATAGAAGACTAGTGACGAAATTGACTACTTAGCTTTGGTAGTAAACTATTCTTAACCACTCGAGAGTAGAGAAGTATTAGTGAGAGTAATTAGAACTAAGTTTTAACCTAGATTATAAAACTTATGCTAGTATGTGGTCATGATGTGCCTGAAGATGCAACGTTGAGTGCGTCTGCTAACGTTCCCACGGTGAATCAGCTGATGATCCACAGCGTTGACTGTTCGAAGAGAAGTTACTGCAGGCGTTGTATTCAGCTATCCTTGCAGCGTAGTCAGCAGCTGAATCAGGAATGCATCCAGATGTGGTCCAGTAGTCGATGTTGCAGTCAAGACAAAGTAACAGCAGACAGCAATAAAACTGCAAGGTCAAGTAACATAAGTGTTTGCTAAGGCGAAAATTGCAATCAATTTTCTCAAGACTAGCTAAATATTACAATTAAATTTATAGTAAACTCAAACACAATTAACTTGTACTAATCTCAAATAACGCTACTCAATTTTAATTAAAGTACTTTGACTAAATAGAGATCATTAAATTCTCATTAAACGTAATAAATGTACTAGAATAACTAGACGATAGTTGCAAAGTTTAAACTAAACAAATTGGAACGATACTTGTGTCCAAATATTAGGACGAGGCATCCGAGCGCAATCCTAGCGCGGTGCAGGTGGGCTCAACCGGCTGGAGCGAGCGAAGCAGATGGACTCGTCCATGTACAGCTCTGTTCCCGCTGACGTGCCCCCTGGCTTATGAAAATGGACTCGTCCCCTCCAATTATGCTTGGTGACGACGTACGTGGCGTCTTGAACGTAACGCGTCCTTATGGTCGTCTTCTTGAAGATGTCTCTTCCTCCTTCGTGGAAAGCTGCCTGTATGCCGGGTGAACGCCTCGCTCCTCGGTGCTCTAGCGAGCGATGTCCACGCAGGTACTCCGTGGCTTGACTCGTGTGAGCCCCGTAGCGTGTAGATTCCACGCGGGTACTCCTTGCCTTGGCTGGTGTGGACCCCGTAGCGTGTACGCCGCACGCGGGTTGTCCGTGCCTTGAATGATGTGGACCCCGTACGTGTACGCCGCACGCGGGTTGTCCGTGATGAAATGCTGTGGACCCCGTGCGTGTACAATGCACGCTGGTTGTCCGTGTCTTGATATCTGCCGGTCACCGTACGAACGCGATGACTCGAAAGCTGGCTTTACAGTGCACGCTTTTGGCTGCAAGACAAGATGGCTGCCGGTCAGCGTACGAACGCGATGACTCTAGAGCTGGCTTTGCAGCGCACGCTCTTGGCAACGTCTTGGAGTCGTTAGGTACGCACTCCAAGGCGCTTTCAGAATTGGGGAAAATAGCAATTGAGTCTGCTATTTCCCCTAGGAAGCCTTAGTGATAGGCTTCCTCGCGCACGACGGCGTGATAACGAGAGAGAGAGACAGAAACGTACGCGCGAAGTCGACATGCGGAGCATGCGACTATATCGGCACTCACGACCACGAACACTTTGATGCGTACCTGAAAGAAGAAGTGCTATTCCTACGCCACTCGAGAGTAGACGTAGAGAATAGAGAAGGTTTTCTTCCTCGGCGTCTTCATGACGTTGCTTCTCTCCCACGATCCGGCTCGAAGGACCAATGTTTTTGAGATTGACTGAATGAAGGGTGGGATCGTGGACTGAAGGTTCAATAATTGAAGGCGTTTCGTGTGGAGAATAAAGTGGTTTATTGTTGGTGTCCATTGTGCAGTCGTGAGCTGCTGCTGTCTCTCTTGGCCGTCGCGTGCTGAACTGACTGCGCGGCCAGGCGCCGTCGCACACTGGGGCCGAAAGGTTCAAAACCACCTAGAGGTCATAATTCTCAACCGAATTTGAAAATTTAAAAACAGGAACTTTTGTGACAAAATACCAAAGACCGCTACGAAGCCTAATTTTGAAAATATGAACCTATAAACCTAATTTATAACCTATAACCCCAAAATTTACACTTGTGATTCCCAAAAATGCTATAAAACTTCAATTTAGAAGTCCTTGACACATGCTCTCTTAACCTTGATTCATAAATGCTTGCACCCATAAACCCTTGCACCCGAAATCCCATGCACCCATAAGCCCATGCACCCGTAAACCCATGCACCCGTAAACCCATGCATCCATAAATCCATGCACCCATAAACCCATGCATCCATAAATCCGTGCACACATAAACCCATGCATCCATAAATCCATGCACCCATAAACCCTTGCACCCGTAATCTCATGCACCCATAGCCCATGCACCTGTAAACCCATGCACCCATAAAATTGAAAATGCTATATCTATGAGTAAAATTGGTCTACAGATTAAGTCTTGGGCCATTCTGTCAGAAATAGTGTATATTTTTAGGATATACATTGTATGTGGTTTAAATAACATTTTTCTCTTTTTTATAGCTGATTTTGGCCTCAGAAGCCGCTAGGTGTAAGACCCCCTTAAGACTTATGAGGTTAGGGCTTATAGGTTTAGAGTTTATGAGTGCATGGCTTACTGGATCAAAGGTCAAGAGTTCACGAGTAAAGGGCTTACAAATTAAAAGTTTATCGTATTTTTGGGATTTGCAGGTCAAAAATTGAATTGATTGGTTGATGTGATAGGATTATATGACTCCTTAGATTTATAGGTTAATTTTTTGGAAAATCAGGCTTCATAGGGCTCTTCGATATTTGATAACGAATGTTCCTAAGCAAAAATTTTGAGATTTCGTTGAGAATTACGACCTCTAGGTGGTTTTGAACCAAAAAATCCGTATGGGCCCAGTGTGCGTCGGCCGGCGTCTTGGGAGTTGGAGGGGCGCAGAGAGGGCCGCGTGGCGAGCGCTGACTGGCTACGCAACTTGCGCAGGCTGAATATGGCCTTATAAGGCTCGATGACGTCAGCGTCTCGAGCGTTCGAGGCGATGGATCGTGAACATCTATTCTTTTCAATTCTTTCAATAAATTCCATTAGTATTAGATAATAACTTTCCATTCCCAAAACAGTATAATTAACCTGTACAAATGCTGACAGGTTATCTCTCTGGAGTCTGGATATTAGTTCGCTCTATGATCCGTTCCCTTGCGCCATCTATTGTGCCACGAGATATCGTTGTGCAATATATAACTGTAGTTATCAGCACTACTAAATTTTTCTTTCAACGCACATTTGATAATTGCTGCTTTAAGTTTTTCACAACATTATTCATTTTATATTCAATTATGTTCGTTTTGTTTTGTTGTTCATTTAAAAAATTCATTTTAAATTCTAATCTTTTATTGCAAATTTTGAAACTGAGAAATTTTGCGCCACAATTCTTATTTGACAATGTCCACCAATAAGAATCGATTTTATCGTCTACCAATATGGCCGCCCTTCAATTTCAATATGGCAGCCTCTAAGTCGTCATGGCCCTTTTATAATAGGATTTTATAATAGGACAGACGGATTTGTTGTTGATGTCCCTGGTCCGTTTTTAGCCACAGAAAATGATGCAAGCACACTGAAAAGGGAGCGGTTGAGGATTTCTACCGAAAGGTATAGAAAGTGTCATGCGAGGCGGCCCTCTCGTCGTGCATTGCGATCATATAATTTCTCTCCCACTTCCGGATGAAAAATTGCCCCGAACGGCACAATCACTATACTGACGGTAAGGCACGATAGCGCTCTCTCGACCGGGGAGTATATTCTGTACTGCAACAGGTGCACGTGTTGCTATTAATATACATTGTTCGTACGGACAGTGATTGAGACATTAATTCTTTTAATTGAACTGATATTTTTAAACATGGAAAAATTTTTTAAGGATTTCAATTTACAGGATCTGAAACACCTATTTGAGTGTAAGTAAATTATCTTTTTGACATCTAAAGTAAGGCATGTTGTATAATTCTAACCTTTAAAACGCACTGCTATTTAACTGCGTCAATGTTGTAAGCTTGAGCACATTGTATATAGGTTTATTATTATTTTTTAATTTATTTATTAGCACATGGCATTGATGAAAGTAAATTTTATGCAATGGATAACAGAACAGTATCAGCTATTTTGAAAAATAAAAGCTGAGACTGTTTACTTGATTTCATTAGCAAGTTTGGCTTTTACAAAGGTGTAATAACGCAAAGTAGCCCTGTTATTATTGCGAAGATTGAAGAACAAGCTAGTATTACAGAAACAAATAATGATATTACAGCAGAAAATGTGGATAGAGGAAACGTTTCTGTTTAATCTATTGAGCATGCTAGTGAAGCCCAAGATGATGTGTCTGTTGATTGTAATGTGCATGAAAATATGAATGAGACAGGTGATTTATTTTGTGGTCTTCATACTTCATACTTTTTTGAGATTTTTTTTAATACATAATTAAAACTTTTATGTAATAAAATTGTTGAAATTGGTTGATGAGTGAGATTTCAAGTAATTTATTGTACGTAGTGGTATAAATTTGAAAGTTTACTAATTTTACATTTAAGGTTCGAACACTTAAATGTTATGTGGATTAATTGATGTACGCAGAGTCTAGATTGAGGTGATATCCCCGTTGAAAATATCCACCTGGAATCCCAGCTGTACCTCCCTTTTTTGAACAAACTCTAAGTGGATTACTAGCTGGAATTCCAGGTGGATATTCACCTGGAATTCCAGGTATGTATCCAGATGAAATTTCGGCTGGTATATTGTTACAGCTTTTTTCACGAACTCCGAGTGGGTTGCTAGCTGGAATTCCAGGTGGATATCCAGCTGGATATCCACCTGGAATGCCAGGTATGTAAAGACATTCCAAAAACGAGGTACGCCTCGTAGTTCGACATTCCAATGAGATTGGAAAAGTCATGCGTACGATGCCATTTGACTTCCTTATCTACCCTTCGCGTTACTTACTTAGTAAAGGGAGTTTGCTCCAGCTCGCCGCCTAGCGACAGAGATCGCCGACGTAAAGTGTATGTTTCTCAATTCATTCGCAAAAGTTTCGGCAAAGTTTTGCCATAGTTTTGATAAAGTTTCTCTCATCAAAGTTTAGATAAAGTTTCGCCGAACAGAACGTTTGGGTAAAGTTTGGCGAAACTTTACCTAAACTTTTTGATAAAGCTTTGCCAAACAGATCGTTTGGGTAAAGTTTGGCGATACTTTATCTATCTTTGACAACAGATATTTATGGCATATACTCAGTTTGCTTATATTACAAAAATATTAAATTAAATTTTTGTAGAAAAATATTTTTTTTAACGACTATTTTAATTAGTTTTTTTTTTTTTTAAGTATTCATTCTTGTTTTAATTTATTCATTGAAATAACAATTATATTATTTTATTAACATTCGCTGGTTGCGTTATATACATATTATTATCTATTTGAAAACAGTAACATACGTTTATAAAATTTTTAACATTAATGAGATTGAAATCATTTTCAATTTTTTCGCAGATAAATATGGTCGGTATGTATGATTTGCTGACGGGACAGGTGAAGGCTTCTTTAATAACACATTTTTTAACTATAGCATATGTTAAACAATCATTATTACATCGCTCACAAAATGTTTCGCATGGACAATTACATGTAGTGATAAAATAATGAATAATGCCTATGGCAGTTACATCATCGAAAATATACTTGATGCACGAGGAATTACTCTTTTTATTTTGCGCATATGTTCTAGTTTCGAAGTACATTCCATCGATTAATAGTTTCTCAAACATGTGACATTTATGAATATTAAATATAACATCTTGAATTCTTAAAATTTTTGCAATAAAGTCAGGAATGTAAATAATTTTTTTATAAACACCCACTGCGTAAGTTTTTTCATACAAATGTGTTGTTTTGAGTTTTCGAGAACCAGAATGTTCAATACGATTTATAAAATTAAAAACTTCAGTTTCAGGCCGCAGGTACTTTAGTTTTAGTTCGTCTAAGTATAAGTAATTGGATACTGCTGAGCAAATTTGAAGCTCAGCATACTTGGTTCCGTGAACGTAGCTTTTCAGTGTTCCGTTTAAGTCTTCAAATATACTACACGACATGACCCAAAGGGGACCGAATTTTTTCACATCTTCGTCCAAGTGAAGAAGAAGGTGTAAATTACAAGTTTGAGTTTTCTTGCCATATAAATGTTCAAATTGCATAACATACTCTTTTAAAATTCGATTTGCTTTGTTGACAGCTATTTCAGTGATATTCGAGAAATTCAATAATGTGATTGCATGTACAAGAAGTGTATGGTGTTCAAAATACCGGATATCCATTAAATCTTTTAAGAGAGGTAAGCTATAAATCAATAAAAAAATTTGGAGCTCCGTAGCTTTCCAGTAAGAATATTCGCTGACGGCTCTTGGGATTCTCGGAACAAATGAAGGGAGCGTAAGAGATTTGATTTTCTTGTCTATAATATTTATATAAGAGAACAATGATGAAGGGTGCTTTTGATTTTTTGCATCGAACCACAAGCCCATTAATTTCTTCGTAATTCCCAAAAATACGCAGTGCATTTCGTCTATGGCTGTCGATCGCACGTAATCGTAACATAGCAGGTTTAAAGTGGTTGGTCCTTTCACGCCTAATACGGGAGCATCTATATTATGAGCTTCTCTAGCTAATTCTATAGATTCTTCAGTCGTATGAAGATCAAGATATTCTATAAAAGGATACGTCTGTACTTTATCAATCCTTTTAGTCTTGATTTTACAGTTTGGACAACCGTATGCCGCATTATATTTTTGCACATTAAAAAATAATGCCTTTGCGCAAAGATCGCAGGTGCCACTAATAACGAGTCCTCTTACTCTTATTATATATAAATTTCGCAATTGAAAATCTACGCCATGATATAATTTTTTTACATCCTTTATAAAATAGTTCATAAAGAGATTTGGCGATGGGTTCATTTTCCCAAACCATAGGCCGGCTAATATAATGTTTTTTTTCAATATTCTTAATTTATATGGCAATTCGTTGATCATTAGGAAAAATGGCCAAACACTCATTTTCGACGATTTGAATAAGGCGACTCCATCTGTGTTCCACGTGAATGTTATTGTATTGTTATTATTAGTAAAGCCATCGGGTAAAGATTTATAAATAAGGCCATCAAATAAGTCTTCATAGTTATCTTCATTTTCTTTTTGACGCTCATTAGGATAATTTAACTGTTCTGAGAAACCTGGCCTTCTATAAAAACAATTCAATTGTTCTAAAATCGGCATTTCTAGAAAATAGCTTATATTTTCACTCTGGTTACAATTATTACAAAATGTATCACCTAACTTTCGCATGCAAATCCCACAAAACTAATGCTTTACAGTAAGCGAATCTGAATTTGCAAATATCTTTTTCAATTTATACAGCGATTTAAGACAGCGATTTGGCCGTATGCAGTGCAGTTCTATAAGCCATAATAGGGATGATAATAATACCCCCGTTATTTTGAAACGCGTTGCCACAGTTAAAATCGCTAAAGCACTTTCTGCTATACTAATTGGTGCTTCTGGATATATAGGCTGATTAAGGTCATCAATTTCATCATTTTCATCCTCACTTTCACTAGTCGTATCGTTAGACTGATCGTCAGATTCATTGTCCGAAGAGGTATTATTTCTAATTTCATCTCCGGATAAACTTTCATCAGATTCGCTCAATGCATCTTCGAAGCTCTCTGTAATATTAAATGTCATGTATCTTAAATTCATGTAAATTTGATTATCTTTATACAGTACCTTCTTTTATAACTGAGTGCGTAAAACTCGACTTTAGATGCCTGTTTACCGTGCGTAAAGAATCCACTTTTTCACTAGTGCGTAAAGTAAAAACTTTCCGCATTCGTGAGAAAAAATGGGTACTGTACGTACACTGAACAGGCATCTGAAGCCGAGTTTTACGAGCTCAGTTATTAAAAAGGGTAAACGCAATACGCGCAAAACGAGCACCCGTGCAAGAAACACCTACTTTGCGAACTGGCCTGTTGCTTCAGTATTGTTAAAAAATAATAAAAGACTGCAAAATAAATTTGTAATAAATTATTTCAAGTATTTTAAGCGTAAAATACGACCACAGTCTTAATATTCTTTTAATTTTCCAGGCATACTTTTAAAGGTACAATATTAAAGTAATTTCATTTACGTAAAATATTTATGTAGTAACGTACCATTATCTATGAACTCGTTATTTCGCTCGTCGTAATGATTTGGACTACTCATTCGGTGATCGTCAGTCTCATCATTCGAAACGTCAAAATCATCATCAGCACTGATTTTGCTATTGTTACCTATAATATTTTATTATAACAATAAATATTTCATTTAAGAATATACACGTCACTCAAGTAGTAAAATAAACTACTTGGAAAGTAAAAAATAGAAAAATATTTTACAATACATCGAGGTGCAATTCTGTGCTGCATTTCCCTCTTTGCTACTCAATATTGTATGGTATTATTTCATAAGGCCATGTTTTAAGTGTGAATCGGAGAGAAAAGCTATGCGCTAATATAGACAGAGGTAAAAGGGAGAGAGACGGAGAGAGAGAGAGAGACCCGCGTAGCTAATTGGTATAATTGTCTCAGATGGCGCGACGCAATGGACGACTGTTGGTATTAGGAATTGAGATAGACGGCGATTGGTCGCGCACGTATGATCCTAAACCCTTCATGTAGGGCCGTGAGGTTCGCGAACGCAACGGGGATATCACTATAAGTGTGATACGCTATACAAGACACGCGCCGAACAACCGCTGAGAGAGTTTACGCGGCCGACGCCCTTTGTATTGAGAGCGGTCTCTCTCTCTCTTTCTTTTTTATCCTACGCCCTTCTTCTTTAATTCCCAACCTAAGATTCTGCATAAGCGCTACGTACACACATTATCTCCGATTGTGCTTTGAGTATTTTCATTATATTAGAAATTAGATGATATAATAATTTTATTTTTAAACCAAACACGCTGTAACAATTACTCGTGTTCTCAACTTAGTTTATTGTTCTTTACCCATTAAACTATCAAAACTATTATAACAAATTAAATATTGTTACTTTAAAAATCAGAAAAAGATGGATATAATTTTACTATCAAAACTTTGTTTTCAAAAATATTCATAATTCAAAACATAATTTTATACTTATGTTTAAATTACCACATTCTTGATCATCAGCTAAATTGTCAGAATTACTGCTGAAGCTGTTATTGTTACTGCTAGTTGAACTTGAGTTACTTGAAATACTATCGATGTTTGATGAATCATCATCGCTGTCAGAACTCGTATCTTCACAGTTAGCAAGAAATCTGTTCACACTCGGAGTCGAATATTCGTCAAGTGAAAACTTCTGTTTAGACATTATAAAAAGATAATGTTATAAAAATCATATGCGCACTGAAAAAAATCGATATTAATATGTACTACTCGATATTATACACGAAAATATACAGCTCATTCTTAAAATAACATACAAAAGTATAAGGAAGCTCTAAAGCACGTAACCTCATAGCTTTTGAACAATTCGAATGTTATTGTACACGAATTGTTTATTATGTCATTTCCATGCCAACGCTCACTTCACGTCACACTGCGATTTTTTCGCTAAAGAGGTTACAGAAAATGTTCGTATTGATACTGTGGCTCGAAATGAGAGACGTCAGTGTCGTAAATATTAAGGATATTAAAATAACGAAGAAAAGAGGAGTCGAAGCAAAGTGGGGAAAGGCCTGGTATTCTGCACAAATTAAAAAAAAAAGTGGTAATTATTATCAAAAAATTATATTTATATGTATTAATAATTATTTATTCACATTTTACGAAAGTGAATGTAATTTTATTTTAAGACAATTGCATGTATCAGGTTAGAAAAGAATGTTGTCAAAATGCAGCGATTAAGTTTATTTTACTATTATTTTACTCGCACTGATATCTCGAACCGAGTATAAATCTAGAGTTTAATAATTATCAAAACGCGTGAAAAATTGTCGAATGACTGGAGGGAAATTTTACTATTCGAGTGGCAATGATTATTACAAGTAAATTCAATTTTTATTAACAGAGCAGAGAGAGTGGCTGGAGTCATTAGAAGTATCTAGTGAAGGTAATATTGTGATACCGGAAAAAAGATCATCCACGCCCCCGCATTTGAAAATGAAAAAAACGCGAGAATAAAAGAAAGGAAAAATTTATGGAAGGTCTCAGAAAGGAAACGGTTATGGAAGAAAACGAAACCCTTCTGAACGAGACTCCAGTTTTTACGCGAACGACTAATGAATCGAGTAGTAGTTGTAGTAGTAGTACATCTCAAGAATCAAGTAGTTTCGATGAAATGTCGGAGTAAGAATTCAAATCGATAAATAGATTAATTATTTATATGTAGATCGCTTGTAACGTTATGGAATTCAAATCTAATATTACAATGATACTTAATAGCTATATCACAGTAGAGCTTACAATAATATGATGGTAAAACTTACACAGTATTACTAAACTTACAGTCACTAAAGCAGAAAGCAGAATATATAAGCGTATGTTTTCTCTAGAGTTGTCTTTGATATACAAACATATCAAAAATCCAAAGCCGCGGGTTGTTCTCGTTCTACTATTTAATTAACGTGTGCTTTTTTCTCAATTTTCTCAGTATAGCGCGGATACTCGCACGGCGCTGCCTTTATTATATAAATTATGTACATATTATCGTGATATTTGTTATAGCAAAGAAGAAGTCTCTCAGCAAAACGGAGGAGCGTTCAGTCAACATCCTTTTACAGATTTACTTGGAGAAGGTACGGATCATTCAGACGATGAAAATGTAGATGGGAGAGACGATGTACTACCTGCGAAAAGCAACGAGAAAATTACCCGTCCTCAAGTCACACCATCCAGAAGCTCAGAAAGACGAATTCAAGAAGTGTTTTTGCTCTAAATTTCCTTCACGTAAGTAAAAAATATTTTCTTATCATTGTGTGCAAAGTTCAATTTTGCACACGCATTTGCGTGTCCCAAACTGACGCTGATAGAGCGTGTGGGAAAGTAGCCTAGTATCTACATTCTCGCTACATGCTCTTCTCCGCGTGGAGGACAGGGACAGTTTACGATGCAAATGCGTCTGTAAAAGTAAATTTCACGCAACTTGATAGGAAAAATAGTATACAATACTCGGTCACTGCGTAGGCATACCCGCATTTCCTTTTTTCACAAACAGTCCTCGTGCGAGAATCATTTAGTATGCGCACTTGCATCGTTTTAGATGATAATAATAATAATTTATTTAATTATATATTTTCAGTTTCTGAATCAGATCTCAAACACTTGAGTTATGCAAAAAAAAGTAAATCCTGTAAAATAATAATAATTATTATTACACGGAGAGAAATTCCCTAGTCAAAATTACTAGAGTCTATTGTAATCTTGTCACAGATTGCCCAAAGTGGACTTTTTATGAGATTTTTAACAAATTTTAGCATGTGCTATTGTAATTTTTATGATTCACATACGAAAATTTGATAGATTTGTATAAATAATTACAATAGTACCTTGTAAAAAGTTCACTTTGGGCAGTCTGTGAGAAGATTACAATAGACTCTAGTAATTTTAACTAGGCAATTTCTCTTCGTGTATTATACAAAAAATAATAAAATAAAAATTTAAATATAAATTATGTTTTAGGGCGATGAGAAACATTCGACTTCCGGAGAGTTTAATCAAAATCGACTTTCAACATCTGGAAGCGTTGTAAGATACTTTACACAGAGAAACTAATAATAACGAATGTACTTTCATTTTGCTTTAATTTTGATTCAAGATCGAGCTCGTGCAAAATTCAGGTGTTACGGTCAATGAGTGGAAATTGAACAGCATCCTATTAACTTGCAAAAAGAGCCCTCGCGAAATGGTGAGAAAGCTAATGAAGCTCATATTAGGCGAAGAGGTTCTTATGAAAAGCTCTCCCACGGGAAAAGGCGATTGGAATCCTATTCCGGACAATATTTATGAAGCAGTTTATGGTAAAACTTTTATATTTTTCATTTCTTATATATATACATCATAATATATATTTATTTATTGTTTAGAATACATCAACGAAAAGGCAAAAAAAAAAAAAAATATGGAATATCACGACAGGATTATAGGCAGATACTTACTGCGATGTGTGCGACTCTTCGTAATCCAAGAGATAAGCGCATTGATCGAAGCGGTAATAAGTGTAGCAATAAGTTAAACATTAATAAAGAAGCTCTGACACAAAACGAAGAGGAAAGGAAGAGAGAAGAAGAAAGGAAGACTAAAGAGGAAAGAAAGAGGGAAGAAGAAAGGAAGACTGAAGAAAAAAGGAAGAGGGAAGAAGAAAGGAAGAATCAAGAGGAAAGGAAAAGGGAAGAAGAAAGAAAAAATGAAGAGAAAAGCAAAAAGGAAGAAAAAGGGAAGTTCAAAGAGGGAAAACAGAAGAAAAAGGAAATGCAGAATAAAAAACAAAGTGAATCGAAAGAAGATCAACGATCAAAAACAGAGATAGAAGCACGTAAAACAATAAATAAAGAAACTAAAATAGAAAAAACATGTGACGGAAAAGAAAACAAGAAAAAGAAAACGGAAGAAAGAAAACGGAGTGTAAAAAGAAAAATAGGTGGCGAAGATAGCTCTCATAAGAAAAAAAAAACTTTAATATATTAAATATGTTTCTTTTCGATAATTCGTTCGGTATTCAATAATTATAAATGAACTATTAATAAATTATTACTTTATAAAAAGTACATTAAATAAAATTATATTTAAAATTATATTTACATTATATTAAATTATATGTAGAAATGTTTATCAATGCCGTCAAAGTTAGGCAAAGATTCGCTAAACATTACCCAAACGATCTGTTTGGCAAGGATATATCAAAAAGTTTAGGTAAAATTTCGCCAAACTTTACCCAAACGTTCTGTTCGGCGAAACTTTATCTAAACTTTGATGAGAGAAACTTTATCAAAATTATGGCAAAACTTTGCCGAAACTTTTGCGAATGAATTGAGGAACATACACCGTTCACAAAAGTTTCGACAAAGTTTTGCCATACTTTTGGACAAACTTGGAAGATTCTCTCATTAAAGTTTAGATAAAGTTTCGCCAAACTTTACCCAAACGATCTGAGTTTGAATTGTCGAAGTTTGGGAAATTATCATTTCCCAAATTTAGCCAAACTACTGCTAAACTTTTATGAGGTAAAACTTATGCGAAACTTTCGCCAAAGGAAATTTTTTTACACCGGGTCCCGAGTCCCGAGAAAGGCGAAAAGCCGCGGTCCGCACCGAGCGGAGCCGTCTTCTCGGCTGCTTCCCCCACTCTACTGAGTTAGGGCGCTGGCAATCTCTGCGGCTATCCGCTAGGCGGCGAGCTGGAGCAAACTCCCCTTACTAAGTAAGTAACGCCAAGGGCAGATAAGGAAGACAAATGGCATCGTCCGGACACTTTTCCAATGTCATTGGAATGTCGAACTACGAGGCGTGCCTCGTTTTTGGAATGTCTTTACATACCTGGCATTCCAGGTGGAATATTCAGCTGGATATCCACCTGGAATTCCAGCTAGCAAGCAACCTACTCGGAGTTCGTAAAAAAAAGCTGTAACAATATACCGCAGCTGAAATTTCATCTGGATACATATCTGGAATTCCAGGTGGTAATCCACTTGGAGTTTGTCCAAAAAAAGGAGATACAGCTGGAATTCCAGCTGGGATTCCAGCTGAATATCCACCTGGAATATATATACAAGATTTAATGACTTAAATGTTCAGTTGACTTAATAGCTTGCGGAGTGAGGGTTTGGTGATTGTTATTATTGAAGCTATTTCTGATTGTATCAAATAATTATTTTACTAATACAACATACAAGGTTTGTACACTAAAATGTTATGTTAATGAATTGATGTATATGGAGTCTGGATTGAGGGGAAATATTGAAAGTATTGAATATGTCTATCGTACAATGATTTTATTAATTAAAATATATACTGTTCAATGATTTGCATGTTTAATTAACATAATTAAGCTTGCGGATTGAGGGTTTGGTGGTTGTATTATTGAAACTAATTTTGAATATCTGAAATAATTATTTTATTAATAGTATTAATATACCATACAAGGTTTACATACTTAAGTGTTGAATTGATGTATATGATGGATTCTGAGGTCAGTGTATGTATTGAAATTGTTGTGCATGACCATCTTGCAATGTATTTGAAAATTTTTATTTTGATGTGTTCGTAAAGTTTTTATTTTAAAGTTTGCTTTCATACTATTTGCTCATTAAAATTTTAATAATTTTAATTACGATAAAACCAATTTTCTATTCTTTCTACAACAAAAATTCTTATTGTTTATTTCTTCGATTTTGTTGTATCGAATTTTTTATATTTTTAGATTCTTTTGTTTTTGTAAATAATGAATTGTTTAAACTATTAAAGTTGGAATATAATGAAGTTGATAGGTCAATTATATTAGGAAAATACTTAAAAAATAAAACTGTTGATTACAATAGATTGTTTGATGTTATACTTCGGCATGAAATGAAAAGCGAAAATGGTTATTGGTAAGTTACATTTTGTGTTGTTGTTTATGTCATGATATCTTTGCATGAATGCTTGCCTCAATTTATTGATTGTTCTTTTCTTTGTTGCTTTGGCTTATTTTACAAATGTATAGTATATAAACTAATAATATGAATTTAACAAACATTTATTTTATATTAATCAGTAATTTAATATACATGTTTTGCAGTGTTAATTCTTAAGTTTTTATGAAACGTCGAGATGAAATAATTGAGTTATTTCCAAACGCCGATCCGGATGTTATTTTTGTACCTCACCATACCGACAAAATTTTAAAAACTTCAATATCTCCTCATGGAAGCTTATATAACCACTATAAGTATTTAAGAAAATTGTTAAGAGACGCTGGATATTTAATAAGTAATGACGATAGTAAAAGGAGCTCAACCACTTCTGAAGGTATTTATTTATTTATTTACCAAAGTAATATAGTGTAATACGAAGTAATACAAAATATTACATGTTAATGTTAACTTCAGTTATACGTATGAAGATAAAATAATTAAAATTTTACCTAAACTTAGAATTTTATTATTTTTTATGTTATAGACGACGCTCTTTCAACATGTTTGATTGCTTTTGATCCACAAAATTATTCCTTAGTTGCGACTATTAAAGCGTGGGAAAACTTATATTGAGCGAAGTAATAAATTACTTTTAGTATAGGAAAAAATCTAAAAGCAGCAGTTGCCAAATACTTAAGGAGTTTTCCTTGTTTGCGTGCACCACTTGGGATCGTTTTGGTAAAGTATTGTGATATTTTAAATTTAATAATCAAAATGGGTTTGAAGTTTGCAACGTTGGTACGCAACGAAATAATTTTTTGTAATTAAATGAAACTAGTTGAAAATACAAAGAAAGATCCTTATCCTAAAGTTTGTTTAGGCTATAACTTATTAAAAATACATTTATTATTTTATAAATTTAATGTAATTGTGAAGTAAAAATGAATTTTTTAAATTCTCGTTGCACTCCAACGTTGCAAATTTCAGACCTGTTAATCAAAACTGTTATTGTTTATCTTAGGAATAGAATCAAGGTGTTTATTATAAAACTTACTTTATAGTTGGAGTCTGACTTCGATAAAATTTTGAATGAACACGTGGAAAATAAACAACTAGATAAGAATGTATCATATTCGACATTACTTGAAACCAAGTGGCCATCAATTGCAACAAAAATTATCAATTTTTGTAAGCGATCAAATATTAAAGAAGTTAAACAATTCTTAAAGGACAATAAAGAAATTGTAGATGAAGATATACATAGAAATATAATTAAAAAGTCAATAGAATTACAGATTATGAGTTTAATAATATATAATAATAATTTCAGGTAAATGTGACCAGTGTCTTGCATTGTTATTGCTTCCACTGTGTGTAACACTTCCTAAATCAATAAAATTAGATTCTTTAACTTCTACAATTCCTGCTTCTAAAAGTAAATCAACTGAAGCTCCTAAAATAAAAAGTATTCCTGTTAAAAAAGCAGATATATGTAAATCTTTTATTCTACATGTAGAGGTAAAGTATTAAAAAATACCTAAATAATTATAAAACAAATAATAGTGGATTCGAATCATCCATATAAATTTTCTTAGAATCAATTTTTTCTTGAACTTTTCAGGATCCTACTACATTAGAAACCGATCTTAAACAGTTTGAGGATTGGCTAGGAAGTTACAAACTGAATGTATTACCTTATGTAGTTATATGCGGAAAAATTGACGAGATTTCTCAAGTTTACGTTGTATTAAACTCTGAAAAGTACAGCTTTTCTGATCTCATCAAAGGCTTCCTACAAATGTTTGACAGCATTAAGATCATGGCCATGTCTTTGTGATTACGCATGGGAGTTTGTTTCTAAGTTAGTTTACTCGGTATCTGTCAAATATTCTGTATCAGTCGCAAAAGCTGTTACTGCAATTCAGCAATTGTAAAGTAGTAAAAATTATCTAGTTTTTTTTAATAATTAATTTATTCATTTTATATATAATTTTTGAAAAATCGTTATTATATTGTTTAAAAATATTTATATTATTTAAAAAAGTAAAAATAATTTTGTAAACATTGTGAGATAGCTGCAATACAAAATTCTTTAATAGGTAATAAAATTGTAGCTCTATAAAAAATGGTTTCAGAAATGCGTTTTGATACAATATTATCTTTTATTTTGTCTTTATATGCTAATCCAAATATTCCGAGAAAAGTTGTTTAAACTATAGTCAACTTCTTACATAATTTCATTTGTAATATTTTACTTGTACATATAAAACAAGACATTATAATATTATTAAAGAAGAAAAATATTCCAGAAGCTATACTTATTGGACGATCGAGCGAGCCCGCCGAAGGCGGGCGAAGCTCGATCATAATTATGCAGAGGGTCTCGTTCGAGAAGATCACTAGGTAGTACCGCCAGTGTACACAGATGTCGCCACAAACTTCAGCTGTCCCCACTTCTAAAACTCGACTGCTGGCTCGCCCCGCCAGGCCGGCCGGTCTCTCTCGTTATATAGTTTACAGTTGCTATGTTGTCCATATGTTATCAATGGGTGGGAACGTTCTTAAGATAATGTTAAATGAATAATATATGTTATTATATGTATTTTTATGTCATAAATTTTTATTAAAATTTATTTAAGGGTGGGATGTGATCTTCTCGAACGAGACCCTCTGCATAATTATGATCGAGCTTCGCCCGCCTTCGGCGGGCTCGCTCGATCGTCCAATTATGCTTCGTGTCTCGTTCTCGAGATCACTAGGTAGATGTTCAGAGTGACTATTCAGTCTTTTATTTCAGTAATTCTAAATTCTAGATAATTACGAACTTCGTTTGAAAAAGAAAACTATTTAACTTAAGTACTTTAAGTATCAGAATCAGCTACTGGACTAGCTTTATCAGAATCTACCACATGTAATAGTTATGTTTATAAAATCAAACTACATCCCACTGTTTATCTTAATAATTAAATCATTTGAACTAAAACACTTTCAAACCTAACATTTTAGTTTCTAGGTTTTGACTGTGATATTATAACATAGATACGATATTGAGGAGACTGAAAATTAGTCGTTGACACATTGAAATCTCAATGTACAAGCGATATTTAAACGCGCTTCGCGCGTACTTTTCTGTTTTGAGGTTATGTATGCTATCTTCATTACGTTTTACTTTTAACGTATTTAAGTATTTTTTCAAAGTCAGAACTTAATCATTTTTATACTACCCTAAATGTAAAAATTCCATTAAAAAATTCAACATTAAATTCCAAACAGTAAATTTTTCGCGCCTTCTTCTTATCGACCAATCAAAATCAAGCCTTTTGATGCTTCAACATGGCCGCTCATCACTTTAAGAAGGGATATTGTGTATTTCTTATGTTTTTATGTAATTTTCTCGTATTGAAAAAGATGTTATTATTACGCAATGTTTTAAAACTTTTTAAATCATTTACATGTACAGTAAACGACTATTATTATTATTCAATCACTAGAGTCTCTCAAAACTTGTTGTTATTATTATTATTATTATTATTATTATTATTATTATTATTCACTTAATTATTTGATTAACCCAACTGAAATTAACCAAACCTCATACTCTTGTAGAATATCTTTGTTCTCTAAGACTATGTACGATATTTCTTTAGAATTTTGTAATAAAAAAAAAAAAGAATTATAATTATGTTAAATTATCACAACAAACTCGCGAGATTTTTTCTTATATAAATATATATTGATTAAATACATAAAATACTAAGTATTTAGTAATACTAAAGTCAGATTACGGATAGACACTACTATCGTTCTATTTTACTTGAATAAGGAGGAAAAGTTCTAATTCAAATATTAAATGAAGAGAATTATAATATAATATTAAGACAATCATTATATATATTTGAATTAATGAGTCGTATAATAACTTCAATGACGCCTCAATTCTTTCAATTACTTTTTCTTTCAATAAAATGTATTTAAATGATTCAATTGGAAATTTTTTTTTTTTTTTTTTTCAGTGTATAAACGAATAATCTACGGTAATTCACCTGATATTTTACCTTTATAGAAAAATTTAGACGAACTAAAGCATCGAAATAACATTTTGATATAGATTTGGTGTTGACTGAGACCACCAGTTACTTGATTCAAATAATAGTTTATCCATATCACTTTGTAAGAATCGTGAAGGGGTTGTTAAAAACGCCTTTATAAGACCTAGACATCAACTACAATTGAATATTCATCGATTACTCGAACCCGTATCATAGGTCAGTAAGAAATTAGGCAGTATATATACTTTAAGTAGCGTAACAAATACTTAAAGTCAAAAATTTAAGATTATGATATCTTGGTTGATTAATAAATATGAAAAATATATAAATAACCTTAAATGTATATAGCCTTAGCTAATGAGTAATAAATATGATCTAAGTTGTTGATCGTATTCACGGTCGACAAATCCGTCGACGAAACGTCGCAAATATTTAACATCTTTGGAGATTTATTTTCTTCCTCGCTCCCAACAGATCTAGTCAGAATTGACTAAAAACATTATCAGTAATACATATGAGTAAAGAATAAATTATACTCTTTATAATAATATAATTATTATTTGTGTTGATAATTGCGTTGACAAAATTTAGTAACAGAAATGTTTGAATTCGATATCTCGTAATTCTTGAAGAGTAACTTTTATACCCGCAAGAAATCCATATTGAAAGACTCGAAATCAAACCACGATAATTATCGTTAATTAACTTAAAATTAAAATTTTGACATATTTTGATTTACATATATACGACCAGTATAATAACCAACGAACGTCAGCCTATTTTTAAAACGTTCTAAAGAATCTGATGCTATGCATTTACAATTACCTTTTTATTACAATATTATAATCATAGTAATTATTATATAATTTTTCGTTAATTGGAGTGCTATGCACACAAATGTTTATTTATTTATTTATTTATTTTTTGTTTTCAATAATTTATTTCACAATCGATTGATATAATCTTGAATCGTACTATTTTATGAAAAAAAAAAGAATTAACGATCATCAAAAACATGACAGCGCACTGCTTGGCAATATATATAAGAAATTGAAAAGGAAGTGAGCGGGGTCGCAAAGCACTCTTTATACTTTATTCTATCAATTCTTTGATCAGGCTAGAAAGATTCATGCACGCTTCACGCGCCAATGTTTCTCTTGCCAAATGCTTTCAAATTAGAAATAAAATTTTCTTTAGACGAACCAGTCCTTACGGCTTGTCTTTTTTTTTTTTTTTTATAATGGCTAACGTTAACTGGCGCGCTACGCACACCTGTGTTTGTCTTTTCCTCGAAAATTTTATTCGATTGCTTACATGATCGATAAGACGACAGTTCAAGAATAGGATTTTTATATTTCTATATATTTTTATATATTAAGAATATGCTTTAAAATGTAACACTCCAATGGCGCAGCATTAAGGTTAAACTTCATGACCATTCAGTACATGAGTTATATAGCACTAGCTGCATGCGCCTATCGTTCGTATTCAGCGAGACAAACAGTAGATCGAGAACTGTGTATTGCTGTAAAATCGATCCTGATTTGGGAAACGAACCTGCTTTTTCTGGTGCAGGGACTTTTTTCCTCCCATCGCTCTTATGTATCTCGCTTGAGATGGTTCTCGGCCTCTTACTCATTGAGGAAATTAGGAGGAAGATTATATTCCTTTAATCGTACATTCGGGCATAGCCATCTAAGTGCGCTTAAGCGAAAAAACCGTCGAAATGTTCGGCAGTTTCTTCCTTGAATAAGTTGGCAATGTAATCGCATAAAACCGATAGTCTTTTACTCAATGAAAAAGCCTATCATTTATTTTTACTCATTATAAATGAGATAAGGAAAATTACCGGTAACTAAATTCCGAGCATTTCCTTGTTTTTCTGAAAATTAATTTGTCTTTTCAGACTCTGTCTCTACCAGATTCTTGTAAGCATAAGCTGCATTAGCGTTGCGAGATTGTGATTCTTGTTTACCTCGCCGCCATCTATCAACTCACTTGCGAATCTGGAAGAGCAATATGCAGATCTAGGTTATGTGCTGTCTGTAGCCAGACGCATTACATAACTCTAGTCAAATTGTACAGTTTGTCTCACCTCTCGTGTGAGCTCACTGCCAACAAAAGATCATGTTAATACAGGTTATGTACAGTTTGTCTCACCTCTCGTGTGAGCTCACTGCCAAACAAAGGATCATGTAGTCATGATAATACAGGTTATGTCAAACATACGACCTGTCTCACCTCTCGTGTGAGCTCGCCGTAAAACAAAGACTACAACCCAAACCGTCCAACGGCTTAAAAAGAACACAATAAAGATCTATAGTTTATGCAGTTTATAAGAGAAGTATATTTTTTCTTTTCTCTTACACATGCATAACTACAGTCCATTGAGATTTGGGCGGCATGTCTATAACTTCTCGTGTTAACACGCCGCCGCATAAAAACGTCCTGGAACGTATACTTACTTATTAATCCAAATAATGACGATTCTGAATCTGAGACATCGTCCGAAAGGTTAAGCACTATTTATCTGTTTCCACAGTTGAATACGACGGTCGGGAAATCTTCATCAATAATCCTTCCGTAAAGGATGAAAAACGAAGGCTTCTCTTCTACCGCCATGTAGCTAAAGCGTGGCACACTCTACGCGCACAAAAAGCGTTATGACGACGAGAGAGACCGGCCGGCCTGGCGGGGCGAGCCAGCAGTCGAGTTTTAGAAGTGGGGATAGCTGAAGTTTGTGGCGACATCTGTGTACACTGGCGGTACTACCTAGTGATCTCGAGAACGAGACACGAAGCATAATTGAAATAAAACAATATTTAGAAAAATATAATTCACTATTTGAAGAAATATCAACGGAAGATAAACGATTCCAAATATTTAGAAATAAAGGGCTTATTGATCATGAAGAATTTTATATTGGAACAAAATTAGTTGATCAAGTTGTTGGAAACGGAGTTCAACTTGCACCAATAAGTATGCATGGGATATATTTTCCTTTATCTCAAACTTTAAAATTCTTTTTACAAATACCAGGAATGTTTGTTAAAATAATGAAATATATTGGTGACATAGATAGACAAAAGAATATTATTTCTAACATAATGCAAGGCAATTTATACACAAAAAAATATGCAAAACGTTTACAAGATAATATTATATTACCGCTTACTATATTTCATGATGATCTAGAAACCAGAAACGCTCTGGGGGCTCATGCTGGCGTAAATAAGTTCGGAGCTACGTATGTATCGTTAGCTTGTCTTCCCTCGAATATGGCTTGACAGTTGAATTGTATATTATGTCATTCTTTAGTTTATACGGAAGACAAAAAAAATACTAAAAATGCAAAAGTTTTTAGTAAACTCATTGAAGAAGCTAATTTTCTTAGAAATACGGGAATATTGATTAATACAGAGAATACTATACAAAATGTTAAATTCGATGTAATTCTTATAGTAGGTGATAATTTAGGTGCTAACGGAATCAGTGGATTTGTTGAATCTTTTCAAGCAAATTTCTATTGCAGAATATGCAAAGTTTCATCGGAAGAAGCAAAAACGTTAATGAAAGAAAAAGGAACACGAAGTAATTATGAAGCAGATTTAAAAATGATTTATCAAAAACTGGCATTAAAGAAGAGTGTATTTTTCATCAAATTGAAGACTTCCATATAACGGAAAATCAAAGTGTTGATATGATGCATGATTTTCTCGAAGGAGTATGCACGTATAATTTACATGCAATTATTACTGAATTTATATTCACTAAAAAATATCTTACTCTTGAAATCTTAAATGCTAGAATAAGAAGCTTCAACTATGGTTCTAACACAAACAAACCTCCAGAAATTTTAATAAATCGATTAAAGGGAAATTTGACTTTGAAGATGTCTGCGGCAGAAATGCTGTGTTTCGTACGATATTTCGGAGTTATTATTGGAGACCTAATACCCGAACTAGATGAATATTGGCAATTTAAGTACTTAAGACAAATACTCGACATTCTTTTATCTCCAAGAATACTTAAATCGCATATAAAGTGTTTAGGAGTATCTGATAGAAAAACATCATCAGCTATATATACAACTTTTTGGATTTCTGAAACCAAAATATCATTTTTAATCCACTATCCAAGGATTTTAAATCAAAATGGTCCATGCGTTAATTTTTGGTCGATGAGGTTCGAGTCGTTTCACCGAAAAATAAAAGCTATTGTACAAGCAACTGCTTCATCTAAAAATTTATTGAAAACCATCGCAATTAAACGGAGACTAATGATGTGTGAATTATTTAATATTACGATAATTGAAGATGATGTTAAATTAAGTTCTCGCGATAATAGTGATTGTGAAGCAAAAACGTATTTTGATGCATTTACAAATAATGCTGAATATTACAATCAAATTAAAATATGGAATATTTTGTATAAAATCGGATCATTTATTATTGTAAACATGGAAGAAAGTGAAAAGCAATTTGGTGAAATAATAAAGATAATAAAAGTTAACGAAGATATATATTTTCACATTAATATATTCCAAGAAATAACATTTAATGAGCATTATCACGCTTATATAATCGAAAACAGCAAGAAAACTGAATATTTGAAGTTATCTGAGGTACCATTATTATGCCCCTGTTTGTTAATAAAACAGTACGATTGTCATTTTATAGTACCACATTATGGTTTATAATCTAGTCTAATTGAAAATGTATTATTATTAATCTTGTGAGTGTTAATTCAATTACAATTATGAAATTAAAACAATGATTGTTTTTATTGGAGAACTAAATTGTACAATAAAAAGAAAAAAAAATGAAATTGTAAGGACTATTTGAAATTAATAAATTTTTTCAATTCCTGTATTAT
Source organism: Torymus aiolomorphi (assembly GCA_036365515.1). Classification (NCBI taxonomy): domain Eukaryota; kingdom Metazoa; phylum Arthropoda; class Insecta; order Hymenoptera; family Torymidae; genus Torymus; species Torymus aiolomorphi. The sequence continues at coordinate 173,916,668 of CM070874.1, read as the reverse complement.
TATCCCTTATTTTTATTATAGTCACAGTCATTTCAATACAAGCAATGACTTCAAATATAATCACATAAATGGTGAACGTAAACTTTTCTTACGCGGCGCAGTTATTTTCTTTCTCACAAGGGTTGTTTTTCACTCTCATATGAGGCAACTATCTCGCCCGAGTGCCACAGAGTAATTTTTCTCCCGAAAACGGCTGAACGGTTGTGCCGACAGTGGAGAGGGAAATCCTGCGCCGCGGAAAGAGCAAATCGAGCACCGCCGCCTTTTCAGTGCATCAAGAAGAAAGTAATGGATGATCCAGATGTTATAAGAACTATCATGAGAGAAGGTGATGTTTGCGTTCTAGATAGAGGTTTTAGGGATGTGATACCTTATTTAAAAAGTCTTGGCTTTAAGATTCTCATACCTGCCTTAAAGGAAAATAAACCCAATTTGAGTACGACTGAATCGAATGAATCTCGTTACGTTACGAAATTGAGATGGGTTGTTAGAGGCTGTTCATGGTATTCTTGGTAAAAAGTATAAGCTTCTTCACCAGCAATTAGATAATAAACTTTTACCAAAAGCTGTGCATATTGTAGAATTGCATGTTTTCTCAACAACCTTTTTGGTAAGCGTTTAAATCGCGATAAAGATGACGGTTGCTTACAAGGTATAATCATCGAAAGAATGTTAAATTCTAATCAAAGTGAAAATACTTTAGCATTAGAAGCTGATACAGCCAGATGGTCAAGACGGTCCACTACTACAATCAAGCTAACATTCCAAGAAATCATTGACTTTCCGGAGATGACTGAGAGAAATCTCAAAATATTTTTTTCAAGTACCTATCAATTAGGTCAAGCCGTATGTTATTTGGCTGAATTAATGGATGATAGTAACAATATCAATTTGGAATATACTAAGATCAAACCTAATATCATTAAAGTATTAATAAGGTCCAGGCATATTAACAGTAAGGCTCACAAATGCTACATCGAATACAAATCTAACTCAATTGGACACAGCGGTATCCTACGCCATGCGTGTGACTGTGCCAATGGATTACGTACTGTAGGATCCTGTTCTCACATTGCTGCAGTCATATCTCAGTAATGCAGGATATAAATAAAAAATTATTAGACCAGCGAAAGTTCTTTCGGAATTATTTAATACTTCAGATATTGATCCTGTAATAGACGAAGATAGTGACGAGGATTGAAAATATTATTATAATTCAATACTAAAAATTATTACTCATGTAATTTTGTTAAATAGTACTTCTAAAAACAATTCTCGCAAGAATAAAAGTCAAATATGAAATGGTACATAATTATTTTATTGTTTTAATAAAAGTACAAATATATTTATAACATTTTTATAATAATTAATTTCTATTAGAAATATTTACTCATTTTTATTTATCTACAAATGAATTTGAATAAAAATAGAGTTAATTTAAGAGTTTTCAATGATATAAAGTTTCCCTGCGCCTGAAAAGGGCTGTATCAGGCCCTTTGTAGCTACTGACGAAATAATACTCAATTCTAAAAATTTTTTTTCATTAAAAAAAGTTTTTAGAATATTTTTGTATGTCCTAACACGTATTGAACAATATTCTTTGAGGTTATGTTCCAAAAACATGGTAAAAATACGAAAAAAATGTTTATAATTCAATTTTAGAGCATTATCTGATGCAAAAATGGTAGTTCTGACAGTGGGATATAAAGCTATTATAAACACTTACTAAGCTATTGGTTTTGAGGTTATGTGCCAAAAACATGGGAAAAATGCTTAAAAAATCGATTTTCTCGAATTTTGAGTACGTTCCGGCCCGAAAACGTAAATTCGGACACCGCCATTTGAAAGAACAGGAAAAAATACACATAAATCTTTACTTACAAGTTAGCCAAAAATTACCTACATAACCTAAAAAATCATTGAAAAATTAAAATATTTTTCCTGAGCTCAATTTTTATTTAAAAAATCTGAAAAAAATCAGGCTGTTTTCTTACTCAAAAACACATGTCAGTGAATTTTTTAAAAATTTTTTTAAAGAAAGGGTCGAGCGGAAAAAAAAATTTTCGAAAAAACACGTTTTTTAGGTTAGGAGACTTAAATCATCACCTAGGGAGCTGAAAATTGGGCTAAAGAGGTTTTTAATAATGTACTTTCGAATGGTCAATCCCAAATAAAAATCCAGGTGAGTGCCATTTTGACCCTCGTATACCACTATAGCCTTTTAGTTGTACTTGAGATATTTTTTTTTCGCATGGTTGCAGCCACCGCGGTCTTCGCAGATAGTCGGCTTAGTACTACCACCCGGCAGGCCGCACCACCCTACAGATGATGTAAGGTCTCCGTCGCGCGAATTTGAACGCAGCTGCGACGCGCGGCGGAGGAGTGTATGCGTTGCTGCACAGATGGCGCGAGACGTGCTAATTCAAACGCGCGTTGCGCATGCGTTGCTAAACCAAGAATCCAAAATGAAGGATAGCATTGGTTTAAGGAATTTTTTTGTAGTAATAAGGTGTTTGAGGTTGAAATGTTACTTTTTGAGGTAAATAATAATATATTCGAGTTTTAAAATTTTAATTTTCCAAGTAATAATAATATATTCCAGTCTGAATTTTGATTTTCCGAGTTTTATCAAAAATAAAAATAAAAAATTTTATTTTATGAAGGGTGAGGGGAGCTCTTACCATCGCTCCCTTCTGTGAGATGCCATGGCTTATCGGACCCATCTTGATAAAATATCAAGTGTCCATTCCGGTTTTCCATTCCCAGGTCAACATGATAAAACATTCTGAATTTTGAATCCCATCTTTTAGTGAGCCCCGGTCATCTCTCCTGTAACCCTTATTTTATTAATTTGTTACAAAGGTACATTAATCCATGACTATATAGCATGCACTATATAAAGGACACAAAAGTCGCAAAAATATATAATAGGAAATAATAATATACTGGCTTCGATTACAACAGTTTATCGGTACATTTTGTCGAAGAAGTAGGACTATAAATCAATTTAATTGAAATTGTCAGCGTCAAAAGAAGAAATGTTATGTGGCTAATTAGAACTATATAGAAGCATTATCAGATTATAAACTTTATTTTAACAAGTACTAATACTAATACTAAAGTGAAATCATCAATATATGGTTGTGAGCCTCACATTGTGGTTTGGCATGAATACCATTATTGTTTTAGTGACTCAGTTATGGTATATTAAATCATGCAAAACTTATATGTTTAAAAAATCTCTCTACCTTTCACTCCGACCCTGCTCTCTCTCTCTCTCTCGACTTACTTTCTCAACAAATGTTTAAGCGCTCTACAAAAAACTTTGGTAATAAAGAGCCTAAACTTATTTTTAAACAACCAACAAGACATTCTGCGAAACTTATATGCTAACAAAAATAAATTATTTCTATTATCTCTCTAAACAACTGTTCAGTCGATTTTAAAAAAATCAACTCCCCCCATCCCTCTCTCTCTCTCTCTCTCTCTCTTTCGTCTCTTCTTACTCAACAACTGTATAAGGACTCCAGGAAAAACTTTGAGAAGAGCCTAAATATTTTTTTGAAACATCCAACAAGACGCTCTGTAGAAGAATAATGTACTAATAACAAACTTTATTTTGAAAGATCCCGACTGGAAATAATAATCGTAAAACTATGTTACAATCTAGTACACATTGTAAATTCTCGCACCATTTGGTACTTTTCGGTACGTTTTGATTAAGATTCGGACATTTGTACGGGATCGTACCTAAATGTACCGAATTGTAGGGAAATGTATGTCAGGGTACTCGCAGGTACAGCCTCGTACAGAAACCTACAGCAACCTACATATACTGAAAAAATTATTTTTTGTCTCAAAAAATTTCTTGGCTATAAACGTACACCGAAACGTACCAAAACATGCAGAAACGTACCCAAGCGTACAAAAACGTTCGGAAACGAACGTCAATGTACGTAAATATACGGTGCTGTAAAGAAAATTATAAGAACTTGAAATATGCTGGAAAACGTATTATTATTTCAAAAGTTTTTGTAGTATAAAATTTTTTTTTAAATATTATATTTTACTATTCCGTATGTTTACGTATGTTATCGCATGATTCTGTAAGGTGACGTATGTTATTGTACATTGCTTTACGTTTTCGTAAGGTTTGGTTCGTGTCAGTACGTTTCGGGATGTATGTTACGTTTCGCTACAAAAATATTTGCATATTGATACACTCATTTGGTACATATAAGTATGGTTTCGTTCATTTTCGTATGTACATGTCTGTCCCTGTACGTCACCGTACGTTTCCGTAAGTTTACGTACGATTCGATACGATTCGGTACATTTTGGTACGCTTTCGTGTAAAATGTCCGAATCCTAATCAAAACGTACCGAAACGTACCGAATCGTACGGAAACGTACAGAAACATAGCGACATGTAAAGGAACGTGCCGAAAAATACGATAATTTACATTGTAGTACCGTTTATTTTTTCCATTCGAGATCTACAGAATTTTTGTTTTTTGTACTTCAATGATGTACTAAGTATAATAATAATGTACTAAAAATCAAAAACATATTTCAAAAGTACAAACTTGGATCTTATAACGAGAAATTGAGTAATCATCGCTTAACAATATTATCATTGATGCAATATTTTAATACAGTTCATAATTAATGAATAGCTAGATTTCCGACACACGGCTAAGAAAGCAATTAATTTGTATTTGCATTTACTTGAAAGGCTGTAAAAATGAAGAGTATTTAAATGAGCTACCACGCATTAGTAGTTCATTGACTGATTCCTAATGTGCCATTGAAGTTTAATCAAGTAAGAAAGGATACGATAATTTCAGTTGCATTTACAAGCTAGATTCAATCAAAAGCTGTTTGTGATTTTTTTCAAAAAATATTTTTGGTAAAAAAAAAAGAAATATAACTAACTTACTCGCACCGCATCCAAGTTCAGTTATATATATATATGTATTTTGTAACGCTCACTTTGGAGCATTACAATTGGTAATGTAGATAGGGAAAAAACCCCAGCGGTTGCTGTAAGGGTTCTTTTCTGTCTAAGTCTCCAGAACAGAAAAAGCTAACTTTAGAAAAGGAATGCTTGGCAGAAGAGGGCCCAAGCAACCCACATGACACTCTAATTAACACTGTTACCTGTAACACACACTAAAAGCGAAGACAGCACCCTTGTAGAGGAGCATTGCGAGCTTCTCGTGCTGCAACCATGCCCCGCTCCTGATGAAGAAGACGTAGCTCCTGCCATCCCTTATACTAACTGATGCTGCTGCGATGCGAGTGAGCTGGGCTCACTCTCCTCTTTATTCTTCTTGGCATGTGGAGGGGGCAGCTCTGAAGTGACTCTGTAAAAAGAAAAGACGGTTAGTAAAGAAGAAGACGAGTGCTAGTGAAACAACATAAACAGAATAGAAAAAACTTAGTGAGAATGAACACATCATATTCCAGGAGTATTTGGTGCAGGAGCGCATCTGACCTCGTCGGAGACTCTGCTTCTGCGACTCTGCTGCTCACACCTGCAAATAAAGAAAACTAATGTAGTATTTGCAAAACACCGGATAAGGAGGAACAGACTTTACCTTGTATGTCCGGGAAACATGTGGATAGATGCTGATACACAAGAAAAAGGCGCTGCTGCACTGCAAAAACAGATCTATGGGTGAACAGCTGCGCCCGTAGGGACTGTTGCTGCATGTCAGTCTCCGCTGCCTGTCTACTTGTGACCTGCAACAAAACAAGAGGAAGAATAAATAGAAGAACAATAAGCTAGAATAGTAAACTACTGATCCTATGTAGATCCACTAACACTCTTGAGCAGAGGAAGCAGAAGAACCTAACCTCCTCCTGAGATGTACCAAGTATTTGTCGAGGGGAAGAGCACAGCTGTTGGAGGCCCCGCACACCTGGTGAGGGCTTCACCTGTCTGTTCGTCCTTAAGGTACCGTCGCTGTCGAAACATCACGTAGTCGGCGTCGTCGTCTAGAATGCCGGGGGCATGGGCGCACATAAACACAGGCTGTGCGCGGCCGTCACTTACGGCATGGGAGAGCGAGCGAGAGAGAGAGAGTCTAGTACCCGAAAACGAACTAGTGGTGGCGCTAGCGCGCGGGGACCTGCTGGCTCGTTCCTTCGTCACTTTGCGACGCTCAGCCACTCCATTGTGGGCCATAGCACGCGTCGAAAGCCACTTGTCACCATCTATCTTTGTGATTTCTGTAATCGTTGTGCGCGAGAAGTTGTACTGGTCCACTGGCTTCGTTGTTCGCGGTGATCAGCCGAGAAGCCTGCAGCATCGTCGTAGCCACGCAGCCCTTTTCAGGCCACGCAGCCTCTTCAAGCCACGCGGACACCTGGAGCCAGCAGTCACGACCGCCAGGGAGACGCAGAGCACTGCAGCCGTCGTCGACACTCAGCGACGAGACGCCACCGACGAACGCCGTAGCCCCAGCTTCGAGCTGGGAAGTGCCGTAGGCCAAGGCCACCCCATATCGGAGTCTCTTTCTCTCGCGTCGCGCGCACTGAATCTAGTCGTCACCTAGAGCCAGGTAGAATTGTAGCCTCTTAGCGTAGGCCGCGTACCGCATTTTTATCCCGAAATGTACCGAAACTTTATATAAGCTCTCGCGAGCTCGCGCTTGAATTTGCGTCCCGCCCTACCGAAACTGTTTAGTCATCGCATCGCGTTGCGTATTTGTCGAAACGTAGGATTAGTTAGATCGCTGGGAACGACCCAGCTGGCGCTCAACATTATTCTTAATTATACCTCGCGAATTTTGATATTCTCTTTTTATTTTCATGTCAATAAATGTCCAAGTTTTACTGTTAATTGCATCGATTTATGATTTAAAGACCTTCACTTGTCCATCTCCTTGCGTTTATTATTTGTTTTTTGTTGTAATGCAAGGGTGAATCGTGGACTGAAAGTTTAATTAATTGATGAGACTTTCGTGTGGAGAATATGTAGTTTTATTGTCGATGTCCGTTGTGCCTCTTGGCGTATAAACAGCGCTGCTGTCTCTCTTGGCCATCGCGCGTGAACTGAACTTCCGCTCAGCGCAGCGGGGCGCCGTCGGCCGTCGTGTTGTACGATGGAGGGGCGGGGAGTGGCGCGTGGCGAGCGATGAGTGGGGCGAGCCTGGTTCCGTGCTCGAGCTCGGCTGGAGCGCGGCTCGTTGTACATCTGGAGCAGAGGAAACGCTTTCTGGGTCGGCGTTACGTTGAATCCCGAACATTTCGCCTACCTTCACCGAATTGGCGAACGAACCTCACTAAGCAGGGTGAAGACGTACGACCTTGGCGATGGGGCGTCGAAGAGTTGTGGTGGCCGTGCGAAAATCGACTACGCGAGTGTACCATCAGTCCCTGGATGAATGGAGGTGACAGAAGCGAGGAACCATTTGGCTGGAGGCGTGAGCTCGCTTCGAATGAGCACGAGATCACCCACGTTTACAGGGGGATGTTGTTGTCTCCATTTTTGGCTGGGCTGCAGTGGAGTCAGATAATCTATTGACCATCGGTGCCAGAAGTGTTGAGTCATCTGGGTGATCAACAGCCAGCGCTTTCCGGCTGGGACGTCGACGTTGGTGACATCTTTCTCGGGTACTAAAAAGGATGAACGTAGTATGAGAAAGTGTGAAGGTGATAGAAACTCAAGGTCAGAAGGATCGTCAGTGAGAGCGGTTAAATGTCTGGAGTTAAGGCGCGCTTCAATGCGGCACATCAGGGTAGCAAGTTCGGAAAAAGTGAGAACTTGTTCTCCAATAACTCGGCGCATATGATGCTTTGCCGATTTAACAGCGGCCTCCCAAATGCCTCCAAAATGAGGTGCACTGGGGGGATTAAAAATCCAAGAAGTTCCTTCTTGAGCGAGAGACTTGACAATTCAAGTTGAATAAGACGGAGAAGAGCTAACCATCTGTCTTAACTGATTGTGAGTGTCAGCACCTACAAAGTTTGTTCCTTGATCAGAATACAATTCTTTGCAGAAACCTCTACGCGTGGTAAATCGGTGGAAAGCAGCGATGAACGCTTCACTAGTGTAGTCTTCGACTACCTCGATGTGTACGGCTCTGGTAGCCATACAGATAAAAATTGCGATATAACCTTTCATGGTGCCTTTTCCCCTATTTTTAGTAAGACGAAGAGGAATGGGGCCGGCGTAATCGACGGCTGAGCGCTCGAATGGCGAAGAATGACACACTCGAGCCTTTGGCAGTTCGCCCATTAATTGAGTTGACGCTCGAGCAAGATGGCGTGAGCACGCGAGGCAAGATCTGATGACTTTCTTAACAGCGGATCGTCCTTTGACTATCCAATACTGACGTCTTAGGGTGGCAAGTGTTAGTTGAACACCACCATGAAGAGTACGCTGATGAGCATCCTGGATTATCAACGAGGTGAGATGACAATTAGCAGGTAAAATAAGAGGATGCTTAGCATCTTCTTTGAGAAGAGAGTGCGCTAGACGACCGCCCACCCTGAGCAAATGGTTTTGTATCATCGGGTTTAGAGATAAGAGTGTGCTTTTAGACGAAAGTTTTCCTGCTTTAGATAGTTGTTGAAATTCAGACTTAAAATAAGCTGTCTGAATTAAGTGGATCAAACAAAGTTTGGTGTTTCCAATCTCACTAGCACTAACATCCTCAGAAGTCGGAGTGTGATGGCGTAGTAAAGATTGAAAAATAAAAAGAAAACTAAAGCCTAAATTTGACGACGTCGTACGGTCTATTTTCGAGCTGACTCGATTAATGAATCGAAAGCAATACGAAGCCATTCATAACAATTTACCTAATGAAGAGTACTCATTAATAAGACTCCAAACTTCTGGAGTACTCTCAACAGAATTTGGAGTACTCTTACTAGCGACTAGAGTGTAACTAGGTTGAAGATTGAAGCTATTAACAGTAAAATTGAGTTCGTCATGAGTCCTCGACCAAGGTTCAGGGCTATCAGATAGCCATGAGGGACCTTTCCACCAGAGATTATGCGAGGCTAACTTTGATGGCTCAATGCCTCGTGATATAACATCAGCGGGGTTATCAGCTGATCGCACATGATGCCAAAAAGCGTCGGGCAGAAGAGTGTGAATCTCTGAGCATCTATTAGCTACGAACACACCCCATCTCGATGGGTGGTCTTTTAGCCAGAAAAGCACATCTGCAGAGTCAGACCATAGATGAATACTATCAATCTTTAATGGGAGTGACTCGATGAAAGTATGACACAGTCGAGCAAGTAGCAAAGCTGGGCAAAGTTCTAAGCGAGGGATACTTAGAGTTTTAAGTGGAGCTACGCGCGTTTTGGCCACTTGAAGTGTGACAATCACTTCTTGTGTTTGGATTAAGCGCAAGTATACTACTGCCCCATACGCAAATTTTGATGCATCCGCAAAACCATGAACTTCAATAAGTTCACAAGTTGGAGTGTATCCACTCCAGCGAGGGATTTTGTTCTCAGAAATATAATGAAGATCTTGCAACCAAACTTTCCATCGATTAGAAATTTCGTAAGGAAGATCCTCATCCCAACCAACCTTAAGAATCCACAGCGACTAAATAATAATTTTTGCAGTGATCACAACAGGAGCTAACCATCCCATAGGATCGAAGATATGAGCAATTCTTGAAAGAACCGAACGTTTAGTAAATGGCAGTTCCAAAGGGGTATTCTCAATGTGAAAACTAAAATAGTCTGTGTTAGGTTGCCAATCTATACCTAAAATTGGTACAGATGTTTCTGATGCAAATAAAGTAATGGAATCTGCAGCTAGAATACTTGAGGATAAGCACGAGAGTACTTCAGCGTTATTTGAAGTCCATTTACGAAGATTGAGCTGACCCTGTTTAAAGAGTTGAATTAACTCATCCTGTTTAAGCAAAGCTTCTTCTAACGTATGGGTACCAGAAAGTACATTATCTGAGTACATTTCTGATCGAACAACTTCAGCTGCGATCGAATAAGATTGGCAAGTCATCGGCAAGTTTCAAGAGTGTGCGTATGGCTAGAAATGGCGAGCATGCCAATCCATACGTTACAGTAGTCAGGCGATAAGTTTGAACAGGTTTATCCTTATTAAAACGCTATACGATCGACTGGTAGGGTTAATCAACTGGTTCGACGCCAATTTGTCGAAACATTTTCTCCACGTCAGCTGAAAGAGCGATCTTGTACCTACACCAAGCACAGATCAAAGCGACGGGATTCTGAAGAAGATTGGGTCCAACGTGTAGAAGATCGTTGACAGACACCTGTTTTGGTTTTACTCGAACCATTAAATACAGTACGTAATTTGGTAATCGTACTGGTTTCCTTCCACACTCCGTGATGTGGTAGGAAGGCTTGTGAGTTTTAGGTAATGAATCAAGATTTGCGAGTGACATATGACCTAGGTCAATGTACTCTCTCATGAATTCTGTATAGGCTAGTTTCAATTTTTCGTCCTTAGCGAAGTTTGCTTCGAGACGAGTGAGTGCGCGTAATGCGGCAGAATGAGAGCTCTCGAGATGAGCAGACGTCAACTGGTTTCGACTTTTCCAGGGTAGACTTACTATATATAGTATATATATATATATATATATATATATATATATATATATATATATATATATATATATATATATATATATATATATATATATTGCCCTGTTTCATCTTGACGAGTTGTTTTTCGATGCTTGTTCGTCAGGTGAGTAAGATCTTTTGTGAGTGACTATCTCCTCCGCCCTCCAAAAATCTTGTACGAGCTCCAAAAGTTAGGCTTCATGCTCGCAGCTGTTCGAACAATGAAAATATATTGATTCTAGCCCTATTTTTGAAGGTGAAGAAGAGAAATTTCCTGTCAAGAGCCATTAGAGTTTGGAACTAAGTGCTATCGGCTCAAGACTTTGGCCCTTAACAATTTGATTTTCAATGATTTGCGCATAAGCGCTTGCACCGAGTAGAATATCGATACGTGACGGTTCGAGATACACGGGGTCTGCTAGTTGCAGCCCTCTTAAGTATTCGAAATTAGAATTACCATCTACGACGGGGGGCTTATAAGATGAGAGTTTTGGCAAAACTATAGAGTCAACCTTTAGGGAGAAAGTTGAATCAAAATGAGGTTGTATAGATATACAAGCTATCTTAGAAGAAACAGCAGCTATCTTTTCGCCTATACCTTGAATGTGCGTGTGACTGATTCTACAATCTAGTGAGAGCAAGTTACACAAAGCTTGTGTAACAAGTGAGATTTGAGATCCGAGGTCGATGAGCGCACTAACTTGAATTTTGGTTCCGTCCTAACCAAGGGCGTTAACACTAGCGGTAGCTAAAAGTACTCCAGTACTGTTAGTACTTACTCCACTATTAAGGGAGACTGACTGTGAGGTAAGTTGAAAGTCATTGGAAACGATAACGTTGCTACAGTTTGGGTTAGTGGTGCTGGACACTGAGTCAATCTGATCAGTCTGCGGTGAACTGATTACTTGATTGTTGTCAGTGTGCACCAAAGTGTGATGCTTAGCTTTACAAAGAATGCATCGGTACGTAGAAGTACAATTTCTAACGTTGTACTTTCCTAAACAATTGTAACAAAGTGTTCGCGCCTTAGCGCTGCATATTATCGCCAGGATGGTTTGACTGCCTTTCGCCGCATTCAAACTTCGCGCGCTCCTTTGTGCCGACTGTGGAGGAAGAGGGCGCTTGAGTGGGCTGCGCGCGCGCCGGCGCTCCTATCGTCGCGTCGGGGGGAGGCGCGCGCCGGCCCCGAGTCAGTCAGCCCGAGAGCTTCGCCACAGGAGGTGCTCCTGAGTTCTAACGTCTCCTTGAGCTGAAAAGGTTCCTGATTGTTTGCGAGATAGTGCGTGTAGTGCGTGAAGTTTGATTGTGTGCAAAATTGTGCTGTGGTGGTGTCGGGCGCCCATCTCGCGTGCGATGAAAGTGCGAAGTTCTCCCCGTGCGCGCGGAATTCACGGCCGACGCGTCGACGTAACCCGCCCCGAGGACGACTTCGGTAACTCTTGTGTCTGGTTGGTGCTGCAGAGTGAGACGGGAGACGTCCCTGCCCGAGACGTCGGGGCTCCCTGCAGACCGCTCTCAACTCCGGCAGTTTTCTCGCACGACCGCCTCCTTAACACTGTCCACGACGACATCCCCTTTGATTCCTTTCAGGTAAGAGCGCTCAAACTGCGACTAATTGGCCAATTAGGTTAGGTTATCAGCATGCGTGCGTTACAAAATTGTAATCTTTAGTTTTATTTTGTTTTCTTTCAGTACACTGTCGTTATTATAATTCATTGTATTTTATCTTAAGTTATGTAAAATAAATAACCCTTCACTCACTCATCCTCGTCTTTCCTTAGTATGAACTCGCCTTGAGTTCAGTATATGGGTAAAATTAATTTGAACACAAAGATTAGAGGATTTGATCAATTCCTTTCGCTCAGGAATCGTTTTATTGAGAAATCGTTCACATCTATTTGTAAAATGATGTTGATTACAAATCGAACATTTCTTTTTTATTGGAATCGAAGATGAGGTTTGATACGAAAAAACCGACTGAGCATTGTCATGCTCTAATTTACGAGGTTTTGAATTTGTGGATTGAGCTTTTGAATTATTTGTTGAAGACGATCTAGTGCCAGCTTCGATGGGCTCTAGAGTGAGGGTTTGACTACGAAGAAAAGCTTGAAGTAGCTCCATTGTCGGTGGATCGACCTATCATCTAGATGCTTTTCCCATTCTTTACGAGTATTTAAATCAACACGATTCAGCATAAAATGAACAATTAAATCACTACCTAACGAATCAGCTCTATCAAGGGATACCAGACTAGCGATGGGATTGAAAATTTCCCTATAAATTCACTTAATTTCCAACGAAGTATCTGCCTTCATGGATTTGACGGAGAAAATCTCTGAAATATGAGAGCTAACAATTCGACGTTGATTTTCGTAATACTCGATTAGTGCTGTCCATGCTCGTTCATAATTATCACCCGAAATGGGAAGAGATTTAATTTTCTCACCTGCGAGGTGAGTGCGAAGATAATGCAATTTCAAAACAGGCGTTAAGTCTTCGCGACGATGTATGACTGAGTGAATGACATCCCTAAAATTCTCCCAATCAGAGAATTTACCTGAAAATTTTGGTAAATCTATCTTTGGTAACGATTGAAACGAAACGTTAGTTGATTGGGCTGAACCTGTAGTAACTGGGGCAGCATTCGAATGAGATGAACTTTGAGCAGCATCTCTGGTTTTAATAGATTATAAGAAGTCAAGAAAATCTCCTTTGCGGTCATAAAAGCTATCCTCAACCAGATCACAGAGATTAGCTGTAAAGTAGACATGATTTTTATGAAGAAGCTCGAGTTTCAGAATTTCCTCGTGGTTTACTGAAAAGCCGCATAATTTGGTTCAAGTCCGGCTAAACGCGCTTCTGCATAACCTTTTGTCATGTTATCTTTACCCTTAGATTTGAAATTTTTAAAAGAATTTGCAATTTTAACTTGGAGCGACATCTGCTTAGCATGCAACTCCTCCATTTTGAGGTCAAAGTAATTCGACTAGCAACGAGTTTGACTATTCAAAGTTTGGTTTTGAGTTAACTATGTTTACCCACTCGCAAGTAGAGTAGCCATAAGTGAAAATTGTTACAATTAAGCCTTAGCCTAGGTTATAATACTTATGATAGTATGAACGTAGATATTCGCTTGAAGATGCGACGTTGAGGGCGTTTGTTAACGTTCCCACGGTGAATCAGCTGATGATCCACAGCGTTGACTGCACGAAGTGAAGTTACTGCCGACGATGTATTCAGCTATCCCTGCAGCGTAGTCAGCAACTGAATCAGCAATGCATCAGTTGTGATTCTCAGTTGAAAGCAACGAAACCTCCTATTATGTGCAGTCGTCGTCCAATGAAACTGCAAGGTCACATAACATAAGTATTTGCTAAGTCAGATATTGCATTCAACTTTCTCAAGACAAGTTAAATATTATAATTAATTTTATAATAAACTCAACTCAAGTTAAATAGTTCTAATCTCAAATTAAATGTACTCAGTTTTAATTAAAGTAGTCTTTACATTAAATAGAGATCATTAAATTCTCTTAGAATTGCATGAAGAGGCTAAAATGACTAGACGAAAAGTTGCATAAATAAATTCAAATAAAATTGGAACGATACGTGTGGCCAAGTATTAGGACGTAGCATCCGAGCGCAATCCTAGCGCGGTGCAGGTGGGCTCAACCGGCTGGAGCGAGCGAAGCAGATGGACTCGTCCATGTACAACTCTGTTCCGTTGGTGCGCCCCCTGCCTAATGGAAATGGACTCGTCCCCTCCAATTATGCTTGGCGACGACGTACGCGGCGTCCTGGACGTCACGCGTCCTTATGGTAATTCACTTGAAGACGTCTCTTCCTCCTTCGAGGAAAGCTTCCGGTATGCCCGGTGAACGCCTCGCTCCTTGATGCTGTAGCGAGCGATGTCCACGCGGGTGTTGTACGATGAAGTGGCGGAGAGCAGCGCGTGGCGAGCGATGAGTGGGGCGAGCCTGGTTCCGTGCTTGAGCTCGGATGGAGCGCGGCTCGAGCTGACGCGAGCTGACGCGAGCTGACGAGCTCGTGCCGGCGCGGCTCGAGCCGCCGCGAACTGGCCAGCTCGTGCTGGCGCGGCTCGTTGTACAGCTGGAGCAGAGGAAACGCTTTCTGGGTCGGCATTACGTTGAATCCCAAACATTATTCATTGAAAATACGAACTCATATATTAGCATGGTTAATTAAATATTGATATTCATCATTGTTGGCGAGAATTCTTCATGACGCTGTACCATGGATAAATCGTAAGTACACCGTTATAAATGGCACCCAGAACGTGGGGCCCCGCGAATCGCGAGTGAAAAAGTGGTAATTCGATGGTACCGGCACGCGAGAGAGAGAAACCCCCTATAGCACTGAATATTTGAGGAATATTCCCTCAATATTCATTTGCCATTTTCGCAATTTTCACTAATATTCCCTCAACGTTAATGAACATGAAAGAAACCCTTAGGGAATATTCCTGCAAACCTTGATGACCGTTTTTCCATTCCTTTTCTAAAATGATCAGGTAGGCTACCTATTATTGTAATATTGCAGGAATATTCGTACAAGATTAATTAATACTAGACGAATATATAATTAAGTTTCACCAATTTTTCCTCGATTAAGCAGTATTGCAGCAATATTCGTACAAGATTCATCGACACGAGAGGAGCATTCAATATATTCCCCTATAACACTTAATATTGGAGCAATATTGCTTCAATGTTGCTGCGACATATTCGCCTTATTCGCTAATATTCCCTTAACGTATACAGGTAACGTTAGTATTTAAGTTGTTTATTTCACATAGATAAGGCGTAAAATTTGAGTCCTGATCCCCCATTGCAAACGGGATATCAAAAACAAGACAAGCCTTGTAATTCGGACTCTTCGTAAAGAGTCATTTGAACGGTTGAATTATACGGCTTATATACTCTCGGCCATCCAGTGTAACCACAGAAAGCGCTACCGGTACGCCGCATGGCGGATAAATAGCCGAAGCTTGCATATCGAGAGCCGCCCATCACAAGTTTCCCTTTATCACCGCTATGCGGAGCGTAAAGTCACATTTCGTGACTTTTAATTTATTTACTTTTCAATTTCGAAGTGACGACTAAAATTTTGATAGCAATGAGATTTGGACAATGTCAGTACATAACCAAAACATATAATGATAAAACAAAAGAATAGTCATAATGGATTGAATTTAGTCGCATGGTCGTTCTCATTCTTTTTCGCCATGTTGGAAAATAAGTGTATTTTGGGAAAAACATCCCTTTTGGGAAATTGGTCTTTTGGGAAAAATGACCTTTGGGAAAATTATCCATTGGGAAACGCGGATTGAGAAAAACGTCCTACAATCAGCCCACGTAACTGCAACCCGTGTTCTTATGGCCGGTACTTGACTACAATTAATTGATTTCAGTACTTTCTTGTGTTTAATTTGCATAGAAGAATGGAGAAATTTGAATACATTTCTGAGAACATAGTCATACAGTTTTTCGGAGAATGGTTTGCATTACTTGACTATCGATAATTGATTTCACAACTTTCGTTTGTTTGATTTGCAGTGAACAATTTAAATGTACTTACATATCATTTTTTCAGCATACAATGACTCAAAGAAGACTTTTTCACTGGTATTTATTTGATTTCCTTTAAAAAATTATAAATATTATTATTTTTAGATATACAAAAAAAACTCCTATACTTGCCTTATTTTATACTTTCGTAGAAAGTTTTATATTAATAATATTATTATTGTACAGTCGTGAAAAGAAAATATTACCATTTGTAGAGAGTGCTTATTGCGAATAGATGAGATTCGAAGAAATAAAAGGACTAGTCAAATTGTGTTGGTTTTTATAGATTATACAGAAAAAACGTCTATACTTGCCTTATTTTATACTTTCGTAGAAAGTTTTATATTATCAATATTATTATTTGTACAGTCATGAAAACAATTATTAACATTTGCAGAGATTTATAAAAGTTTAAATTTCTTATGATCGTCCTAAGAATAAAAATTATTTCAATAATACACAAAGCAACATACATTTAGCCTGATATACATCCTGCATACAAAATTTACAATTCAAACAAACTAATTGGCACAAAATTTCATTATGCACAAGAAGTGTAATGAAATACACGACTGGGATCAGATCTCTGTTACCAACATATTAACTCTGCAGGAACACGAAAATCAAGGCTCATCCATAATAATTCATATATATATGTACTAGTGGGGCTTCGCCCCTCTGCTCGCTCCGCTCGCCAACCCCCGATATGTTGTAATTATAATAAAAAATATGTACTAAATTGTATACTTAGGAATAATTTTATATAGAAAGATATAAATGTATAGTTAGAAAGATCCCATTTGAAAAATGTTTATAAAGATATGAAATGTATAATATATAAGTTATATATATTTAACAGTTTGCCACGCCACCTTAGAGGTACTGTGAATAGGCGCGTTGGATTTTTTTTAAAGTGGTATCTGTCGCCAATAGTCCTACGTAACCACTTTCGATTTTTATTTTAAATTGGTATACTTTTTATATATGACTTATTTTACTACATATTTTTCATGTATTATTTACTAAAAAATAGTTAAAATTTACGAAAATTTTGATAATTTTTCATTTGGGAAAATTTTTCTTTAACATATTCTTTAATGTTTTACTTCTTTGTATGCTTTTCATAATTAGGAAACACATATATTTATTGTTCCTTTTATATATATTTTAGTATTATATGTTAACATTATGTAGAATATGTGTAGAATATGAGAAATGTTAATGAACTTATAATATTTTCAAAATTTCATTACTATTTTTGTAAAATTTCAAATATTATATATTTAAAAAAGTTTAATTGTTATCATTTGAACATTACGAATAATGCTATTAATAATATTTTTCTTTAATATAATCCTTTAAGGGTTCATAAGTATTTTAGAAACTTTGAATATTTTTATTGTTGCTTTTTTATATGTAGTTATAATTGTTAGGACATAAATTTAAGAAATTAAATTTTTTGAACAATCGTGAAAATTCGATATTTGAGGGCCAATCCGTGGAATATGGAGTAAAAATAAAAAAATCCATATAAATTACATTCAGCAACGTTTCGCCAGCAAGGTTCGCTGGCCTCATCAGGCTATTATTTATTCCAAACAAAACCAACAAATAAATATTACAAACACAATACAAGATTTTCGATGAAGAGCACAAAATTTTCTCACCAGTAAATTTAATTATTAATTATATAACATAATGATATTCGGAAGTGGAAGGAAAAACGACTTCCACTGCCACCGTCAATGTTTTAAACTGCGAATGAAAACCAACCGCCGTTGTCTTATATACAGTCAACGGCGTTGGTGTATTTATTCTTGAAAAGGTTATTAAGCTTCTTGTACGTGTCGCTCAGTGATTGTGTGTCTTCTTTTCTATTGAGAGTGTGTTTATACATGTTAATGTGAAGCATCTCGGAAATAAGTCGCTTATTATAATTCTTTTCTCTATCCAAAATTTTTACATTATTCCAATCAAACTTATGGGTACTATTTTCAACAATATGTAGTGGAACGGGTAGTAATTTATTTTTGCACTTTTCATGTTCAGATATTCTTTCTTTCAATTTTCGTTTTCCTTACAATCTAACTTATATACTACACCCGTTTCATCCCATTTTTCCGAGTTGTCTTTGCCGAGCTTAATTATGTCTGCGAGACTATGATTGACGAAAGGCACAGTGCGAATATTGAATTTTTTTAATGAACCAGCAACCTTATTAAAAAACTTATCATGATAAGGAATTCCTAAAGAACCTAACGGCTCTTTATGATTAATATTCCGTTTTAGAGTTGGAATTCTTATTGAATGGAGTCTATTGTTTATGCAGGAAACTATAAATTTTAAAGGAAACTTTAAATTTCAACAATCTATCCAAAAAACTTGATCACAAATTTGAGATTGTAATGAAAAGCCACCAAAAAAATACAGTAAAAAACTGTGATAATAGTAAATGGATAAAAAATCTTTTTGGTATTCAAATTCCACAAAATGTCATCGATGTTATATTAGGACCTAAGTATAACGTTAGAGAAAATTTGACAAAGAAAGATGTAGTTGTAACAGTTAAAAATGTGGAAGATTCTTTAAGGAAAATCGATGTTAGTCATACTGTTAAGAATAATATCAGAGAATCTGCTACCAACGCGTTAACTAATGAAATGAAAAAAGTTCGACATATCGCTTCACAAGATAGAGAATTTGCTAAAAAACTTGGTGATACGAAAATTTTCTTAAAACAGTACAGCAATATCTTTTTCACTCGCGCAGATAAAGGAAACTTGACAGTCTGTATGAATAAAATTGATTACAAAGAAAAGATGAATAGACTCTTTGATGATAAACACACTTACAATATTGTCAAACGAAACCCGCTTAGATCGTTACAATCTAAAGTTCATAAAATCCTGTCTAATTTGAACGAAAATAAATTTTTAAATAGACACTATTATAATAAGGATCTTACACAAACCGATACCACACTGGCAAAAGCATATGGATTACCAAAAATCCATAAAGCTGATGCCCCATTAAGACCAATCATTTCTCTAGTCAATAGTCCCACTCATTTTCTTGCAAAAATTGTATATTTAGAATTAAAAAATGTATTAAACCACCTATGTCACGCGTTAATAATAGCTTTGAATTTAAAGAGGCAATCTCGAATATAAACGTACCAGCTGACTTTAGTTTGCTTTCACTCGATGTCAGCTCTTTGTTTACTAATATACCTTGTGAGTTAGTATTGAAGAGTTCAGATATAAGATATACACATATACATAAAAAGAGTAAAATTCCGTTTGATGAAATAGTCGATATCACAAAATTTCTTTTCGACAACACTTATTTCACTTTCAATAACATAATTTATAAACAAATTTTCGGCACACCAATGGGATCACCGATTTCGCCAATTTTTGCTGACCTTGTAATGGAAGATTTAGAAATAGAATGTATAAAAAAGCTAAAAGTTGAATATAATTGCGAGCTCTTGTTTTACCGGAGATATGTAGACGATACTATTATGTGTGTGAATAATGAGCAGGTGGGAACAGTATTAAAAGTTTTTAATGAATACAATAAGAACTTAAAGTTTACACATGAGGTTGAAGAAAATAATTCAATTAATTTCTAAGACGTATCAATTATTAAGATTGAAAATAAACTAATCACAAATTGGTACCAAAAGCCGACATGTACGGGTAGATTATTGAATTTTAAGTCGAACCACACAATCCAGCAAAAACGGAATATTATTTCAAATTTAATAGATAGATCCATATTACTTTCAGATGAAAGGTTTCATACTCAAAATATAAACAGAATAAAAACAACATTATTAGAAAATGATTACCCTTTAAAATTTATAGCTTCCTGCATAAACAATAGACTCCGTTCAATAAGAATTCCAACTCTAAAACAGAATATTAATCATAAAGAGCCGTTAGGTTCTTTAGCAATTCCTTATCATGATAAGTTTTTTAATAAGGTTGCTGGTTCATTAAAAAAATTCAATATTCGCACTGTGCCTTTGGTCAATCATAGTCTCGCAGACATAATTAAGCTCGGCAAAGATAAATCGGAAAAATGGGATGAAACGGGTGTAGTATATAAGTTTGATTGTAAGGATTGTTCGGCATGTTATATTGGCGAAACAAAACGAAAATTGAAAGAAAGAATATCTGAACATGAAAAGTGCAAAAATAAATTACTACCCGTTCCACTACATATTGTTGAAAATAGTACCCATAAGTTTGATTGGAATAATATAAAAATTTTGGATAGAGAAAAGAATTATAATAAGCGACTTATTTCCGAGATGCTTCACATTAACATGTATAAACACACTCTCAATAGAAAAGAAGACACACAATCACTGAGCCACACGTACAAGAAGCTTAATAACCTTTTCAAGAATAAACACACCAACGCCGTTGACTGTATATAAGACAACGGCGGTTGGTTTTCATTCGCAGTTTAAAACATTGACGGTGGCAGTGGAAGTCGTTTTTCCTTCCACTTCCGAATATCATTCTGTTGTATAATTAATAATTAAATTTACTGGTGAGAAAAGTTTGTGCTCTTCATCGAAAATCTTGTATTGTGTTTGTAATATTTATTTGTTGTTTTTGTTTGGAATAAATAATAGCCTGATGAGGCCAGCGAACCTTGCTGGCGAAACGCTGCTGAATGTAATTTATATGGATTTTTTTATTTTTACTCCATATTCCACGGATTGGCCCTCAAATATCGAATTTTCACGATTGTTTGAATAATGGAGGGTGTTCAAATAAATAAATTTTTTGACTTCTAATAATTATTTGTCATGTATTATTTACTAAATAATAGTTAAAGTTTACGAAAATTTTGATAATTTTTTATTTGGGAAAATTTTTCTTTAACATATTCTTTAATGTATTACTTTTTTGTATGCTTTTCATAATTAGGAAACATATATATTTATTGTTCCTTTTATATGTATTTTAGCACTATATGTTAACATTATATGGAATATGTGAAAGATGTTAATGAACTTATAACATTTTCAAAATGTCATTACTATTTTGGTAAAATTTTAAATATTACATATTTAAAAAAACTTTGATTGTTATCATTTGAACATTACGAAAAATGTTATTAATAAAATTTTTCTTTAATATAATCCTTTAAGGGTTCATATGTATTTTAGGAACTAATTGTATACTTTTATTGTTCCTTTTTTTATATTTACTTAATTTTTAGGACATAATTTATTGTTGTTAAAGAAAGATAAATTATTGTTAAAAAAATTAATTTTTTTGACTTCTAATAATTATTTTAACTCTTAAACTTTTTTGTAAAATATTCATTAATTTTTATCAATTGAATTTAATTATTATTTATATGTTTCAATTAAAGTTTTTATATAATTCATATCTTACTCTTTAAGTAAGTTATTATTATACTCATTATACTTAGTTACAGTTAAAAATGTTTAATATCATAATATAATAAAAGAAAATAAGATAAAAAATGTAATTAATCTAATATTTCTTTCCAAACAATATTTGTGATTTGATTTTTATTTTCTGATTCATTTTGTATGTATATATTATTTGGATTTTTACATCTTGAAAGAGCAACGTATAATTGACCATGAGAGAATAAAGATTTTTTTAAAAATAATCCCATGTTATCGAAACTTTGACCTTGAGATTTATTAATAGTTATAGCAAAAGCTAATACAATAGGAAATTGTTTCCTATATAAGATAACCGGCAATGTAGACGATTCACAAGTATTAAGTGTTGTACGGGGAATAAAAAATTGTTTTCCTTTATTTTCTCCTGTAATGATTTCAGCTTTTATATTATATTTATATAATCCTATTATTTTGAGTCGGGGTCCATTACATAATCCATCACTTATTCGAATATTTCGAATTAACATTACTATTGAATTTATTTTTAATTTCAATTCATGTTGAGGTAAACCTTCACGTATGTTATTTAACATTTCTATTGGATAATTTAGATGACTAATTTCATCTGTTTGATCGACTCCTTTATGTGTTGCATAATCTATACTATAATATGTTATAGTTTCATGATTAATTAAGTTTAATATTTTATTATTTAATATATTTACTTCTTCATTATGTGAAGTTAACATTTTTTGAAAAAACATAATTATTGTTAATATTTTTATAAATTATATGACAAACATCATTTGATTTCCATTCATTAGGAATAATAAATTGATCAATTTTTCCTTCTCCTATATTTAATAAAAATGATGCGAATTCTTTATTTTTAGTACGTATATTTATTTTTAATTTAAAAATATTAAATAAAGGCCAAACATATGAATGTTTAATGGATTCTTCTATAATTCTATTTCTAAATCCATTTTTTACTACTGGAAGAATTTGTCTAAAATCTCCACCTAAAATAATTAATTTTCTCCCAAAGGGATTATTATTATAAAATACATCTTTTAAAGTTTTATCTACGATTTCCAAAGCTTTTTTAGGTATCATTGAAGCTTCGTCCCAGATAATAATTTCAGCTTCTCTTAATTTTTTTTTATCTGAATAAAAGGAAAAAACGTTCAGTGTCTTTCGGTGATACTACATTTAATCTATCAATAGCCTTATTTATTCGCTGTTCTGAACGTTTTTTTCATTAGAAAAAATATAATATTTTGGTATGTTTACATATTTTATTTTTTTTGCAAAATCATCATTTTTATTTAATGTAAACCATGCTGTTAATGTAGTTTCCCATTTATTTAATGCACTTAATACATTGTTTTCATCAAAAATAATCTTCTGTTGATTTTCTGTATGAATAGATAATCTTATAATTGTATGACTTCTACCACACAACGGAAATTGTTGTAATCGCCATGCAGCTTCCATTGGACTTAAATATTTACCGTCAATGTATTGAGTAATTTCATCATAAACTTCTTCATTCTTTTCATGTTCTGCATCATTTTTTTTATTTTACAGTAAGCCTTATGAATGTAATCAAAAATATATTTTATACTTTGTACTGAAGCACAATATTCAATATTTATATGACAATTATATTTTGTTAATAAAAAACTGTTATAAGGCACTATCATAGAATTATCTACTGGAAAAATGTTATTACTTTTTTTAAATGATATATATGGTTATCTGAAATATTATTTCTACGTTTGTAT
This sequence comes from Torymus aiolomorphi, assembly GCA_036365515.1. Lineage (NCBI taxonomy): Eukaryota > Metazoa > Arthropoda > Insecta > Hymenoptera > Torymidae > Torymus > Torymus aiolomorphi. Next base: position 173,893,312 of record CM070874.1, on the reverse strand, counting down.
TCGGGATATTTATTTTCTTTTAATATTGTACTATCACGAAATGGTTTTGGAAACTTTTTTTTACATAAATGTTTGTCATTATTAAAAGAAGGAGATTTTTCTGTATGTGGTCCATGTAACATATGTTTGATTACTAATTTTTGTAATATTAAATTTTTCGATGGTATTTCAGCTGAAATATGTTTATCGATTGCATTTGAAGAGTATAATTTATGGTTGGGATGCAATGTTACAATAATATGTGCATGTGGTAAATCTCTTTTTTGAAATTCTATAGAATATAGGTAAGATGAAACAGGATCAAAAATATTTTTTTTTGTTATATCATTTAATAACATTTTGAATTTTGCATAAAATAAACGAACTGTTATATTAGGAATATCATTGGGTGGTGTTTGTTCTGGAAAATTCTGTAAAACTTCTTTAAGCTCTTTCCATTTTGGATTACATGTCATAGTTATAACTAGGCCAGGTTTTCCAACATTTCTCATGATTGCTATTGCGTCCTGATAATATTGTTGCATATATCTTAGACTTCCAATATATGTGGATGGTAAGATAAATAAGTTTCCTATTCTTTCTGATTTTTCAAAATTCGTTGAATTATTTGATGCACTTTATTTTACATGATCAAGCAAACCCTGATAACATTCTTTTCGTAATTCTTTTTGATGGTTTCTGAAATAATTCATTCTATTATTTTCAACCATAATATAAGCATGTAAAAAGTATTGTTGCGTTAATCTTCCAGCGAACAATAAAGGGTTAAATTTTATTTCATCAGATCTATAGGATAATCGGTATAAATAATATTGGAGAGTCGTTAATTGGTCGTGGAAAACTGTTAATAGTATATAAGTTATATATTATACTGATAAAAATTTTTATGAACAATAGAATTGTTTTTAACTACACATTTATATCTTTCTAAAAAATAATTCCAAAAGAATTGCTTCTAAAAATGTTTCTAACAGGAAAGGTCATGTAAAGCAGTTGTTTAAGAGTCATTGAGGGGGGGGGGGGTCTAATAGAATAATAAGTCACGAAATAACGTAAAAAATTATGGAATTTTACGTTATTTTGAGGAGGGGTGAGGAGGGGGTGATGAGGGGGCGAGGGGGGAGGGAGGGAGGGGGGGCTACGTGGTAACATTCCTCTATATAATATAGGAAGATATATTATACATTTCTCAAAAGCCCGTTTTTTACATATAGGGGTTTATTGAGCCCGATTTTGATTATGCAGCCCGGGCTTCATAATATTTCTAAACATAGGGGTTTATGCGGCCCAACCTAGAGTCTATAACCCGAGGGACCATTATTTCTTTAGTCACTTGCTATAGGGAACTCTGGGCTGTAGGTATTAATATACAGTCTTGGGCTACATAAATCCCGATAAGTGTATATATTATATATATAAGTGAACTTGAATGCGGTGCGAGTAACTTTAGTTATATTTCCTTTTTTTTTACGAAAAGTATTTTTTGAAAAAAAAAACACAAACAGCTTTTGATTAAATCTATCTTGTAAATGTAACTGAAATTATCGCATCCTTTTTTACTTGATTAAATTTCAATGGCACATTAACAATCAGTCAATGAACTACTAATGCGTGGTAGCTCATTTAAATACCCTTCATTTTTACAGCCTTTCAAGTAAATACAAATACAAATTAATTTCTTTCTTAGCCGTGTATCGGAAATCTAGCTATTCATTAATTATGAACTGTATTAAAATATTGCATCAACGATAATATTGTTAAACGATGATTACTCAATTTCTCGTTATAAGATCCAACTTTGTACTTTTGAAATATTTTTTTTATTTTTAGTACATTATTATTATACTTAGTACATCATTGAAGTACAAAAAACAAAAATTTTGTAGATCCCGAATGGAAAAAATAAACGGTACTACAATGTAAATTATCGTATGTTTCGGCACCGTTTCTTTACGTGTCGCTATGTTTCTGTACGTTTCTGTACGATTCGGTACGTTTCGGTATGTTTTGATTAGGATTCGGACATTTTACACGAAAACGTACCAAAATGTACCGAATCGTATCGAATCGTACGTAAACTTGTAGAAACGTACGGTGACGTACAGTGACATACATGTACGTACGAAAATGAACGAAATAGTACATTTCGACACTGGTGCGGAAGGTGATGATTTACTTCATGTGACGCGAAAAGTCACATGAAGTAAATAATCAACTTCCGCACTCGTTTCGAACGGTATTTTATACCACGAGCGCCGAAAAATCATACCAAAGTTGTGATTTTGAGATTAGAGTGGTATAAACATACTTATATGTACCAAATGAGTGTATCAATACGCAAATATTTTTGTAGCGAAACGTACCGAAACGTACTGAAACGTACCGAAACGTATCGAAACGTAAGGATATATCCCGAAACGTACTGACACGTACCAAACCGTACGAAAACGTAAAGAAATGTACAATAATATACGAGTACGTGACCTTACAGAAACATGCGATAACATCCGTAAAGGTATGGAATAGTAAAATATAATATTTTAAGAAAAATTTTATACTACAAAAACTTTTGAAGTAACAAATACATTTTCCAGCATATTTCAAGTTCTTACAATTTTCTTTACAGCACCGTATATTTATGTACATTGACGTACGTTTCCGAACGTTTTTGTACGCTTGGGTACGTTTCCGCATGTTTTGGTACGTTTCAGTGTACGTTTATAGGCAAGAAATTTTTTGAGACAAAAAATAATTTTTTCAGTATATATACATATATGTAAGTTGCTGTAGGTTTCTGTACGAGGCTGTACCTGCGATTACCCTGACATACATTTCCGTACGATTCGGTACGTTTAGGTACGATCCCGTACAAATGTCCCGTAAAAATGTCCGAAATGTGTACTAGATTGTAAAATAGTTTTATGATTATTATTTCCATTCGGGATCTTTCAAAATAAAGTTTGTTATTAGTACATTATTCTTCTATAGAACGTCTTGTTGGCTGTTTGAAAAAAATATTCAGGCTCTTCTCAAAGCTTTTCCTGGAGTCCTTATACAGTTGTTGAGTAAGAAGAGACGAGAGAGAGGAAGAGAGAGAGAGAGAGAGAGAGAGAGAGAGAGAGAGAGAGAGAGAGAGAGAGAGAGAGAGAGAGAGAGAGAGAGAGAGAGAGAGAGAGAGAGAGAGAGAGATGGGGGTAGTTGATTTTTTTTTTAAATCGACTTAATAGTTGTTTAGAGAGATAATAGAAATAATTTATTTTTGTTAGCATATAAGTTTTGCATGAACCTTTGATTATTATAAATATATTATTTTTATACAGAATGTCTTGTTGGTTGTTTAAAAAAAATGTTTATGCTCTTAATTACCAAAGTTTTTCGTAGAGCGCTTAAACATTTGTTGAGAAAGTAAGTCGAGAGAGAGAGAGAGTACAGGGTCGGAGTGGAAGGTAGAGATTTTTTAAACATGTAAGTTTTGCATGATTTAATATACCATAACTGAGTCACTAAAACAGTAATGGTATTCATGCCAAACCACAGTGTGAGGCTCACAACCATACATATATTGATGATTTCACTTTAGTATTAGTATTAGTACTTGCGAAAATAAAGTTTATAATCTGATAATGCTTTTATATAGTTCTAATTAGCCACATAATATTTCTTCTTTTGACGCTGACAATTTCAATTAAATTGATTTATAGTCCTACTTCTTCGACAAAATGTACAGATAAACTGTTTTAATCGAAGCCAGTAGTTGTAAACGAGTCTCTTTTACCAGCAATAAGTTTTAATCAACTATGTGAGCCAGTTGCGCCTTGAACAAATGAAAAGTAATCGAATAAGCATATTTTTTTTATTTAAAGGATTCCAGAGCACCGTTGAAAGCTAAAACACATTTCCAAATTTGATAGATTGAAGATATTTAATACAATTAAAATATCTTCTTTTGGTATTTTGTTTTAGATTTATTTTCTCAATGTTTGTAAAATTATGATTCATAGATTTTATTAAATTCATTTTTTAAATTTCCTTCAGAAATCCTATGCGAGAAATCCATCATTCATTTGCACAACATTGTATTATATTTACTACACGTTTTTAATGCTAGTCTTGTAATTTAAAATAAAAATACCTAATCTGTTTTATTTTTTTAATTGAGAATATGTCAAATATTAACATACTATAAAACACTGGTCAGTCACTAATACATAACTTTCTTAAAATTCTTATTAAAAATACTTGAATTAATAATAAAAGCTTTCTCGATATTCATTTATATACATAACTTTCTTGAAATTCTTATTAAAAATACTTGAATTAATAAATCTATTACATAATAATTTGATTGTGTAAAACAGCTTAAGAGTAAGCACTGACATCGACTAAATTTGTTGAAGTAGAAATAATGCTTCTCAAACCAAAGGCTGAGCTTAATATCTCAAATAAATGCCATAAATGTCAAAGGCTTACAAGAATCGTAAATCCAGACACACTACTGCATCACAATTCTATTTTACTTTGAAGACAATAAAATGTTGTTGGCGGTAAATTAAGAGGATTAGTATTCAAAATCCAAATAATCCTCTTTTCTCGATAAACTTGCCATTGGGTCTCAATTCTATTACTGCTTTCTGGGTGATGAGGTTATCTGCTTCCGCATCCTAGACAGAAGAAGAAAAACATACACAAAGAACTTATTTCTCAAAGAAAAGTGAGGCATAGTATGTTTACAAAGTTTTCTCAAATAATTTTGAGGTTACTCATACTTATCTGATAAATACTGTTCCGGTGATGCTCCTTTCGCTCCATGAACTGTAGTAGCAGTAACTCATGACTTCTACACATATTAAATTTGGGTATAAGCCAGCTGTCAATGCTGCTTTTACTTAAAGTTTTCAAAATTAGGACTTAAATCTCTGATATCACCTGATCCTCTATCCTTGACAAAAACCGCAACATTTCCATAGCAGCAGCTGATACAAAGTTTTTTTCGCAAAATACTTATCTCCATCCATTTGCTTTTACTTCCTCTTGTATTTTAAATACAAATAAGTTTCCGCCGTTTTGTTATAAAAATTATCAATTTATTGTAAAAAAAAATATACGTTACATTTTATTTAAAATACTGTCCGTCATTGGCTACTACTTTTTTGCCATCTTTCTGGCAGCATTCGGATGCCACGTCGAAAAAACTCTTCATCTTTTGAGGCTACCCATGAATCGACCCAATTTTTGGCTTCTTCGTAAGAAGTGAAGTGCTGTTTGACCAGGGTGAGCCATTGACCGGAACAAGTGGTAGTCCGAAGGAGCAATGTCTGGTGAATACGGCGGGTGGGGTAAGACATCCCATTGTAAAGCTTCCAAAGTATCCTTGACGACTTTTGCAATATGTGGCCGAGCGTTGTCGTGCTGAAAAATCACTTTGTCATGTCTTTTGGCATATTGGGGGCGTTTAAGCTTCAATTCTCTGCTCAATTGCAACAGGTGCTGTTAATAACGTTCTCCAGTGATAGTTTCGTTAGACTGGAGTAGCTCGTAATAGATTACTCCGAGCTGCTCCCACCAAATGCACAACATTAACTTTTTGCCATAAATATTCGGTTTGGCCGTTAAAGTTGGTACATGGCCGGGCTTAACCCATGATTTCCTACGCTTTGGGTTGTCGTAGTAGATCCACTTTTCATCCCCCGTCACTATTCCATGCAAAAAACCCTTTGGACTTTGTCTTTGGAGAAGTTGTTCGCACGTGAAAAGACGGCGGTCGACGTCCCTCGGTTTCCGTTCATGCGGAACCCAATTTCCTTGCTTTTGTACCATACCAATGGTCTTGAGACGGTGTGAAATCGCTTGTTCAGTCATTCCCAAGTTTTCTGCGAGCTGCTCTTCAGTTTGGCATGAGTCTTGGTCCAATAATGCCTCTAAGTCAGCGTCTTCAAATTTGACTGGCCTTCCTTCGCGTTCTTTATCTTCCACGTCAAACTCGCCGTTTTTAAACTTTTGAAACCACTCACGACTACTTCTCTCACTTAAAGCAGCATCACCGTAAACTTCTACAAGCGACCGATGCGCCTCAGCAGCAGATTTCTTTAAATGAAATAAATAAATCAAAACACCCCGCAAATGACGCTTATTCGGTACAAAACTCGACATTTTCGAACAAAAAAAAATGTATGCTGCCAATACAAAGTCAATAGTATTTTAAGGTTATGTTGTTGCCAGGTGTCTAAACTTTCTATGTGACATTTTACATCTGACGATTTCAAAGTAATCTTGTCGGTGGAGCCATCTCTTGAAAACGGCGAAAACTTATTTGTATACCCAATATTTTACCAAATTTAAAAAGGTCGTACGATTAAGGTGATGTTATATACCGACATAATTTTAAAAAGAGTACATCTCATGAAAACACCAATAGAATCATCCACAAAAAATTCTGAGTATAGTATTTACATATACGGAGCGCCTGACAGACGTGTTTTTCCAAAAAAACGTTTGAATGTTGATTTAAAAAATATTGAAATCAGGGTATCACATCACCTTAACACAGCAATGTAATTATTACAGTTTGACCATTACAAAATCATCCTGAGCGACATTTCTTCATAGAGTATCTTGTCACAAGTCGAACTGAAAAATAAAATCCTTCAAAGTTGATAATGGATAAAAGAAAACTTTTACTTCATTCCTGAAAATCATATTGCATAATTTTAAATAATTTTAATAGTTTATTATGTAAAATAAATTTAAAATAAAATGATTTAGATACCAACTAATTTTGATCAAGAGGTTCAAGCTTGACTTTCAAACTTTGAAGTTCAATGCTTTGTACTACATATTTTTGCCGTATACCCCTAGCTTCTCTGAGTTTTTCTCCAAGATTATCTAAGCGTAAATAGTCTAGTTAATCTTGCATGGACAATAATATTGTAACCTATATGTTTCTTTTGATCACCTCCAAACATACTAGCTGCACCATTCACTTGAGCTACTACTTGATTAGTGATAACCACTGCACAGCCAAATTCATCAGCTAATCTAAGCAATAATCTATGAAACCTGGCTAAAAGCATTTGGCAAGCTGCCAATTCACCTTTTCCAGCAAAATCTGTCCTGTATAATGCAGTAGCACTGTCTACAAAGCTGTAATTTTGCAGTTCTAAATTCTCCAAAGATTTCTGTAATAGACCATGTTTATATTCCACCTCCTAAAAGTCTGTTTAATAATTACTTGAATTACTTGTAGATTATGAAGACTTGGCCGATCTAATGAGAAATTACTGGCAATACTGGCATTACTACTGGTGCTGCTCCTTTGATAAGAATCTGTTCCAGAGATTAAAAACTGTGAGATTTCTATAATCTGAAAATTAAAAAACCGCTGCCAATTCATTGGCACGTAGCTTCCTCAAACTTAATTTATTGATCCCTTTAATTAATTTTTACTTCTAATATTTAAAACTTAATACTTTATCTTGTACGGTTAGACTAACTAGGAGAGGGTCATGGGTCCGGATTC